>VDFB02000003.1:257578229-257619225 GCA_007258455.2 Sequoia sempervirens | reverse complement strand
CTTAAACCCTGTACCCTCTCTCTCTCCCACTCCCTCCCTCCCTTTGTCTCTCTCAAATTTCACACTCCTACCCCCTCTCCCTCTCTCAAGTCTCTCTCTCTCTCTCTCACTCACTCTTATCTCCCTCCCCTCTACCCTTAACCCTCTACCCTCTATCTTTCTCACTGAATCCCTCTCTCTCTCCCTTCTACCTATTGGTTATTTTTACTATAACCAGGTTGGTCTTCTAATTTACCTATGGAATTGCCAATTCCAATCAAGGGCAACTTGAAGGACCTGGACCAACTGACGAGGATTTTAAAGACCTCCTACACTTTGGGCTCTGCAAGACTCGGGAAGGTGATCCCTTAATGCATTTACAACCTCTACACCATTATTGTAAACAACATTAACAACAACAAATAATCTCATTTAATAGCCTAACATAATATCATAATACTGAATAGAATTGGTTGTTCATTAGTAATATCAACTATTTGGAGCATGAGATAGCTACAACACATTCCATAGTGTAAAATAGTCACTAATTTGTAATTTGTATCAAGTGCTAGGTAAAGACAAACAAAATACTGAACTATACAAATTAGTGCAACTTACATCAGTTCCATATATCTATTAAGGGAGTCAAATTAATAAACACCTAAGGGTTTATGATATATTTAACACATAACATATAAGATCTTTGAGAACATAGCTTTACAATTTCATCATTCTAACCCAATACTATTATCAAATCCTTATACAAAACATATCCACCTACAATCCCCATTTAAGATGTTTTGAATGCTTTGTGATACCAAAAGCAGAAGAATAGTTTCTTTACTTTGATCAAACCATGGTAGTAGATTTCATGGCTTCCATTAAAGATTACTCACGCACTACACAAATGACTCTAATCACATTTGATGCAGATTCAAATATTAGTCGTTGATCCTTCACCTTGGTTAGATCATCAAACGACTACCTTCAAAGCAAACTGAAATAGTCTCCATTGTGGCAATAAGGGGCCCACCATACTACTCATTGCCAAGGAGATCCACATGGTGCCCGCCTGTGATATTGCAATCAATAAAGATCTCAAAAATTTTGATCACGCGATGGCAGGAAACTGTGGATCTCAACCATCGGAAATCCTATTTGTTCAACATAGTAGCCAACTTTGTTATTAACCATCGAGCACCTTTCTACCGAGATTATAACATCTCTATTGATTTAAAACGTGCAGATTATACACACAACAAGAGTGAGATGAACGAGACAACCCTTGATTATCTTATTCAAAATTCAAATATGCATGTACAATGGAGAGACATGAGTTTGAATTAATCATTTCAATTCAAATGCTAGTATTTTCATAAAACATCAAATCCCCATGAATTCAAAACCTACTACAAAATGACTCAAAACCTAAATTGCATTTTCCTTAAACCATCAAACTTTACAATTTGTTTTGCAAATCTACCTAGAATCGACCAAAAAATATCTAACTTGCTAACTCGTACTTTTGGCCTTGAAATCCTTCTTATAGAAAATGAAGGAGCAAATAAGCATCGAGCCAGAAAGTACCTCTCATTTCACATGCTTTTCTTCAAAAAAATCTTGAGGACAACTATACCTTCTTTATTTTTCATCCTACGCCCTATTCATGCATCCTACAATTATAATAGTATCCATGGGGCTTCTTACACAAGCTGCAGTAATCACAAAAAGTGTAAGAACCCCTTTATATCATGTTTGGACTACAAAACCCTCAAAAATAGGGTAACCGGGCTGTATGCAAAGAAATGAAGCTTTCTAACTCAAATCAACGCCTTAAGCCCTCAAATCATATTCAAATCAAAGCTAACACATATATTCACAACCTAGAATTGATTTCACATCAAAATATGGCTGCATGTGACTGTATAGTGCTGCATAATAGGAAAACTACATAAATTTTGAAGAAAAACATAGATTTTCGAATGTCAAGAGCTTGTATTTTAAATCCTCAACCATCAACAACCATTACAATGATCACTTTATGCCTTTTAAATGCCTTTACACATCAACCACTAAGCAACCACCTCTACAACTAACTTTTTAATCTTTTATGATCACATGAAACATAAAACACACTAATTTTAAGGTTGTTAACATCACTATTGAAATGTTTTAATTTTTTGACCTTTCAAACATTAAAAAGTACATCATTAAATTAATTATGTAATGGCATAAAATTTAAAAAAATCATGAATTAATTATGTAACCACATAAGTCAAATATAATTCTATCAAGAAATTAATATCAAATAGATAATATAATTGCATAACTCATACATTTCAATGTCATTGATCATCTTCTTCATCCAACTCTTTGTCTATATCATCCGATCCAGATTTGACATTGTAAAGATTGGTCATATCATCATCATCACCATTGATATCAGTTTTGATAATCTCATCATCCACACGGATATAATCTTCATGAACATTAACTTCTACATCATCATGATCTAGTTCCTCCTCTTTGACATCTTCGTCAGGGACATCATCAACTAACTGTTGGTCCTGATCATCATCTACATCATCTTCTAGTTCTTCGGTATCTTCTTCTTCCACCACATTATACTTTACTAGCCTTCCTCTTGGATCATGTCTAACAACTAATGACCAACCTGGTTTACTTGGAACCTCTGAGTAAAATACTTGCTCACATTGGCTTGGAAAAATTTAAGGCTCATTTCTAGCTCACTCGATAATCCTTGTATTAACCATGGTAAATCCATTATCATGTTCAATAACAGTTCTCTTAGGATCATTTTCATTCAATTTTAGCCTATACCATAGGACGACGAAAAAAATTAATGTGAAGGACTTAAAGTCACACTCAACTATATCATCCGAAATTCCATAGTATCAATTTTCTAAAACTTCTAGATGTATGTCGCTTCTAGATGAAACATTAGTCACCTTAAAGACTGCAGTTATACTATAATCACAAGTTTTCTTCATGTCATCCAAAATTTTGATTTGAAATTTACAACCATTGCACCACATAGCCTTGTGGTGTTTCACCTGCAATATGTCAAACATGTAAAATTTATTGCAATATCGTCAGTTGATAAACATATTTATTCTTGGCCGCAAAGAAAACAATATCAACATATATATACGTCAATATAATTGAAAATAATTAAATAATATGGGTGATTAATATATTTATACATACCTGTTTATCTCTAAACCATATGCTAAATCAGTTTCCCTTTGTGTAACATTGGAATCTCCATTACAATGAGCTTCTTTAACCAATGAAGCCACACCTTCCCATGTTAATGTGCGACTAGATTGTTGACATCGTTCAATCCATACCATCATTCAATCAAGATTGTTTGTGACGTACAAATGTAGTGCATCCCACTCTCGACCAATTGTATCAAAAAAAATTGAAATTCACAAATGACATATAATTAGTTAAATACCACAGTATACAACCTTAATTTATAATTGATATATATTGAAGATTAAAAATTAAATAAGTACAATATACATAAAAACCATATGTAAAATGTATTCCAATTAATATCCATAACCATCTTATAATTACCTCTCATTTTCGTCAATCTACCTTTCCCCATCAGGTACTCCCCTTCAAATTTGTTAATGGAGTTGGGATCCCAAATGCAATCTACATGGATCTTTGTTGCAAACTTAGGAAGATATTCACTAATGTACACCATGGTCTGGTATACCATAGAACCCTCAGGATATGCTTTTTGTCTAACCAAAGTCTTCAAAAATTTTAAGTGCCTCTCAACCATCCACATTGACCTTGTGTGTACAGGTCCACATAATTTAATCTCCTCAACTTGGTGTATGAGGTAGTTTTCTTGTGCATTGAAAAATGTTGAAGGTAGACACTTTTGCATTTCACACATTAGATGAGGAATTTTTCTTTTCTAATAATTTATATCTTCTTTATGGATTTCCTTAGATGACAACCATCTACAAGTGATTCAAGGCACAAATATATTAATGAGATTTAATAAAAATATACAATATATTACATAACAAATAAAAAAACAATTATAAGATGTATACAATGAATTGAACAAATATCGCTACTTACCTCATGTATTTTCCAAGATCATATATAAATTGCTTGACATTGTTGTCAAAGTTGTCTGGGAGAGATAAAGGTAGAACGTACTACAACAATTATAAAATGATATTTTCATTATTTTTCCAAAAGTAGTAAACATAATACACTGAAAAGTACATGCATTATACAAGTGTATATAATATACCAGAATAATTACCTTAATGAAGGTATGCCAATCATGTGTTTTCATCCCTGACCCAAATTCACCTTTCTTTGTTATTATATTGTTTATGTTCGCAGCAAATCCTGTGGGAAATCAATTTTTTGTATGACTTCTTTTATAGCATTGCTTTGCTGCTCTGTTAATAACCAAGGAAGGTCACTTATATTAATTTGGTCTCCATCGCTATTTAATTGAATGACATTTTTCATTGCATGATTGGCTTCCTAAATGTCATTACAAATTTTGACAATTTTTTCTTTGTCATGCCTTCCATCCAATATTTTCATAATGTTTCTATTATATTCTTTCTGATATGCATTGTATCAAACAAATGCATAATTTGTAGCTACTCATAGTAGGGCAACCTACTAAATTGTCTGGGATAACTTTTTAGTCCATGTGGAAGCTGACCATTAATGCCTTGACGACCTTCATGAAGCATATAAGTTAAACAAATTAACAATGACAATCATTGTCAATTACATCATGAGTAAACACAACAAAATATAAAAATGTAAATTTAAAACATATCATATATGATAGATAAATAATTTGATCTGATGTATAACCTTGACGATTAGTTCTATTATATTCCAACTTCCATAGGCGAGGTGTCATTCTTCATGGTTTTTATGTAGTCTATTTTTTCCCATTGAAAAGATGTTTTTCAGTAGTTTGATACTTATGATTTATATGGAGGAAGTGCCTATACTCATCAAACACCTGCTTTCCTAAACTTGTTGAACGACGAGATTTCATCTTTGAACCACAAATTGGACATGCAAATTTTACCTTTGTTTGAAGACCTACAAGATCATATATAATTGGATTAAATATGTCAATTTTTATAATTATATATAATGAATAGATTATTTTAAAAACATGCATGATATCTACTTCATAAAATTAAATATTGTTAAAGTGCAGTCGAACGTTATAACATACTACAAAAATGTGTTAGCCCTAGGCATCATGAATTGTCCATACAAGCATTGCATGGAATTGAAATTGTCTTTGTTCTATTGGTCTAGAGATGTCATACATAGTGACGCCATTCCATAACTTTAGTAACTCGTTGATAAGAGGCTCAATATATACATTCATATCTTTAACTTAGTACTTACCTAGTTGAATGAACATAAACAATACATAATTATTATAACCATTTTACTATAATATATATAAATTAATGTACATGACTATTGAATGAAAAAAGTATAAGTCATTATGCAACAAATAAGACAAATGAGATGCTACTACGTTAAAAAAAATTAATGTAAACAAATACTTGGAACAATCATTGACAACATTATGTGCTCCCTCTTTATTGACATCCATGGAGGAATGTTATTGTTGATAACAAAAATAGGCCACACCGAGTAAATAGATCCCAACTCTCCAAATGGATTGACACCGTCCACTCCCAATGAAAGCCCAAGATTCCAAGGTTCTTCTTTAAAGTGTGGCCATTTTTCCTCCATGTCCCTAAATGTAGAACCATCTACATGCATTCGAAGAATGTCATCTCCACTTCTATTCCGTGCATGGTAATCCATAAATTATGCTAAGCTTTCACACCTAAATAATCATTACATACGTGGAATAATGGGAATATATTGAAGAACCTTGCAAGACACCTTTTTTGTTAGTTGATATGTTCGATATCTACTGATATGACATTCTGGGCATTCTGTTGCAATTTCCTATTGTTTATGATATATAATATGATCATTGAGACATGCATCTATTGCTTGATACTCCATTCTGATATCTTTTATAATGCTAGATAAATCTCGGTATGAGCGAGGTAAAATATTTGATGGTGGTAACAAAAATTCACTAATCAATCTACAAAAAAAAAAATTGTTAATATAAAGAATATTAATGGTACATATTTCATCCTTTATTTACTAGTGATGAATTAACAACAATTAAAATAAATGAAAAAATATGACATATATGACATACCTTAACATCCATGAGATTGCTATGTTTGATAAACCATTCATAACCTTCAAGTTCAATAACAACAATACAATAGAGAGAAGAGTTGTTTGGGAGCCTTCATAAAGGGGCTTGTATGCCTTCTCAAGTACAGGTAAATCATGAATATCATCAAAGTCATCTCGATCATCATGATTAGCTCTGCCACTAAATGTGTCATGGATCAATGTATTTGTACCATCATCTTCAACTGTGTTTTCTGGTGCATGATTATCTTCTTCCATAGGATCATTAACTTCATCTTCGATATTCATAGCTCCATGTTTGTCTACTTGCAAAACCACATTCTCTAGGCCATGATAATCCATATCATCTCCCATAGGGCGCCCCACCTTTATAATAATGATAGACACAAATAAACCATGATCATGATCAAGTGATTATATATATATAATGTTAAAATGATATAAACATTTACAAATTCAATCAATATAAACACATATAATGAACAACTTACCAATGGAAAATAATCATGCCCCCCTTCAACGTGACCATGATGCCTACAATGTTTCTCAGTTGTTGTGATTAAAAGTCATCTTGTCTTTAAGCCCTTGCAATTATTGTAAGGACAATAACATTTCCCATCACCCTTTCTTTTCAATCTAGCCCACAATCTATCAAGAGTCTCTTCATTTTGTTCTAGACTAATATTATCTGAAATGATTTTTCTTTACCAGGTTTGACTATTTAAATCTTCAAAAAATATGAAACTCACACTCCAATAATTTTTATTCATAGATAGGTAACAAAATCTAATAATTCTGATATTTTACACAAAAAAAAATTGGCATGCAACCACCCCTGAAAAAGAGAAGATATTATGAAGTTAATGACCCCAAAAAACACTTTAAAATGCTAATTCCAAAAATTATTAAATTCTGATTTTACTATGATTTCGAATCGTTAGACTCCTAAAATTAGTATATTGAACTTGATTGCAAACTTCCTACAATGATGGAGGTAGTGAGCTAGTAAGAGCAAATGACCCATTCCTAAGGAGCAACAAGTCAGAATCATCATTGATAATGTCAATATGGATTTATCCTGTTAGTTAAAGATGCAATGTGTCACTTCTTATGATGAGCTTATCCCTAGGGCCCTCAACATTGAGAGAGCCCTAATCGCACAAGGAAGCACACACTAGTAGTAGAATTTGGCAAATAAATGACTAGGCGACTAAAAATTTTAGTCACAACAACTAAAAATGACTAAATTTTGCTCATTTTTTGCAACTCAGCTATAAATGAGTAAATAAATTACTAGTTTGGTCGTTGATTAAAAATTATTTAGTCACACAAATAAAAATGACTAAATAGTTAGTCATTTATTTAGTCACAATCCATTTGAATAAATCATTTAAGGAATCAAGAATATAGCCCACCAAAATACTCTAAAACTTTAATAAACATATCCTAAAACTTTTGTCAAAATCTTATTTTCAGGTGTAGCCCACCAGAATGGAGTTTTCATTTTAATAAACATACTCTAAAACCTTCATCAAAATATTATTTTCAAGCATAGACCACCAAAATGGAGAAGTGTTTCAGTAAAGAATGACAGAGAACGGTGAGGAGAAGTGTGTGAAAGGAGGCATAGGATTCATTGCTACGTATCTCATTCTTGCTCTACTCAACAAATCTTACATTGTTCCCGCTACTATTTGTAATCTAGGTATTTACTTGACATATATTTGCATAATCTCAAATTCCTTCAAAGGCTTTTGAAGTATCAATGTATCCTATATAGGGTTTAGAATGATTTCTTTTAATTTAAAAAATAAATAATGATGTATTTCCCTGTAATTAGATAATGTGGAGATCTCCTCAATCTTCCCCAACACACTATCCTCTTTGGCACTGTATTCATTACTCCAGCTACTAAGTTTTTGCATGTGACATCTTTAATATCTTCATGACCATGGCTTTTAAATAGATCTTAGTATTTTCTTTAATCCTTTTCATGGTAACCCTTGCGTTCCATAATCCACCTTCAATCTCTTCTAAGAACATTGTCTTAAGCTAGACTGCATAGTATGCATATAAAACAAGTCCTTCATACCTACCATTGTTCCAAACCACCAATCACTGCCTTGCTTAAAATGTTGCCTCCATAAGCACAATAACATGTTTTAAAATCATGGTTGCCAGTGATTGACCATTAAGGTCAGCACTTTCATCAAGATAGAATGATATTTTTGTCTTCAAACTCAAGGCATTATGCAAGATAACATTGTGAATTGTTTGTTGTGTATGATTTTATTTTCTTGCACATTTACTGCTTTGCTAACTTCCTTTAAGACTGGGTATTGCACCCTCAACTGCAATCTCAAACAACTCACTCACTATCACTTGAAGATTCCTTTCATGAGCATCCTTCTATAAAATCAAACTATGCCCTATAGACGCTTCTACTTACTATAGGGGACTCATTGTTTCATGGTATTGTAGTTCTTAAGATCCTTCAACCTTATTGACACTACTTCACAGTCCACAAGGTATTATTCACTATTCTCCCATCTTTGATGAGTCTCAAAACACTGCTCAAACATGCAATCCACTACCTCAATTATAAACTAATGGCTAAGAAGAAACATTGAACCTATGATTACCACTATTACTTCATTTGGACAGTCATTCCCTAATTGCATTTTCCTTGTCTAACACTAACAAAAGCATTTGAAAAACCCTTAAGGTCGTAAGGGGGTAAGGAAACTCACTGTTAAAATCTCCACTTTACTATGCAAGTTTGAACTTTATTATCTTGTCATTGCTCAGCCTCTTTTTGACTGTCACATCTCAAGTGACTGTCATTCTTCTTACCGTAGATTTCATTTACAAATGTCACTAAGCTACATAGTGTGCTTGTTATTGGCTACAATCTTTATATTGCAAGATTTTGTTATTAGCTACAATGTCTCGATCTTTATGGTACTGCAACCTCACTAATCCACTAGAGTTATTGTTTATGTTTCTACGGAGGACTAGGGTTTGTACCCTAATCATGCTCTTACCAATGCTTATGTTGGTATTAAAAAACAACCTTAAATCTTGGGTTAGAAAATTAGTTGTCTTGACAAAGTTGTGGTGTGATCTTGGATTGTATCCTAGATTGTGTGGGAAGCTTGTGTTTGATCATTAAGGTATGTAAACCTGATTAGGGAAATGTATCCTATATAGCATGGGTCTTGATTTAATACTTTCCATAATGGTTATTAGCAGATCACATTATTATAGTTTGTGGTAACCCAAGATTGCATTCAAGTATGTAACAAACTTGGTTTATAGTTTAAGCTATACACTTTTAAGTAACATTCATAAGGTTTAGAAAATCTTGATCACTCTCTAGAATAGCCCATTAAACATGGGTTGTGTTTGAATGCACTACATAATTGATATAACACAACCACTTTGCATATCAACTAGAGTTATAGGCTCTTTATTGCACCAAGAGGTAATCACTCTTGGATCATGCTATAATCACATCATAACCTGTTAAACTTGAGACAACCTGAATGCACCCAATGATGATTGACACCTACATTATACAACCTAAATTAACTACATTATATGAGTGCCTCCATTTCTATCACAACATAGCCACATTAAACTTGGGTCACACATGAATGCATCCTATATTTTTTATAGAAAAATTGTGCCACATGACCAATAGAGTTATAGATCACATAGTTACAGTCATAGGAATCTATTCCTTGGTTGTGATCTTATGGTGATTCCACACAACAAAGTCTAGACACAAAATTATCAAAACCCTAAACCTCTAAAAATGAAATCTGATGAGATGTTGCTTTAAAATATGATTTTCAAACCTCAAACTACAAATCTGACTTCACAACTGAATTCTACAAAAAGACAATGACTACCCTCAACCTGGCGATATCTTCTTGAATTTTTTCTGAATTTTACCAAGAAAATTGTCCTTAGTTCTCCACAAACTGTCTCAAGTAGAGCAAAACACTATCACAATAAATCAACAAACTCACTTTTCTTTATGTCGACCACAATTTGATTTTTTTCTTATTTTTCATGTTTGTTGAAATTTTGACAAAATTGATAGTTGAAATTTCAACGAAACCCAGGTTTTTCAAAATTTCGACGAACGTCAGGGATAAAATTTTAAAAAATTGAAAATTACAAATCAAATTTTCAAAGCACCCGACGATACATCAAATTATACATATTTGTTCAAAAAAATTCATTGGATTTTGTAGTCAAATGAGTTAGTGTATTATGATTTTCTCAAATGATCCATGTTTATGAACAAGTTCATAAAGATAGGGAAAAATATTTTTCAATCTGAATTTTTTTAGTATACCCTCTCGCAAAGACTTATTGTTCCCTATTTTCTACTTCAATTACAATTGCATTAGATTTGTGATACCCACAATTTCTCCTTAAATTTACTCATACACAAGAACGTGGAGACACATAAATCAATTTAGGATAGCAATTATAATGTCACCTATCCTAACAATATGGGAGCTACTCCGCATCATCATCCCATATTGGACAGTGTCTATATGATATCCATATAAAACCAACAAGTATATCTATCTCATGCCTCTAGCAACTCACATTGTTGACATGCCTCTGTGTGACAACAATACCATAGATGTAAACATATGGTAATCCTATGGGTAGATCTCTGGTAATCACCAGTCAAAAAATAGCAATATGCTCCCACACCTAGATGTGTAGTAGTGTAACACCACAAACAATAGAAGATGATCCCCTATAAGCTACATCATGTAGTTGGAAATATAACATCACCAAAATGCATGGGCCCTAAGCATATACCATACCTTTTCCCATCATACCCTCTAGCATATGTCCCCATCCACTAGGAACCCATGCCTGCACCAATAAAGAACCAATACACCAGCTACAACTCTATATATAACTACAATTAGCCTTTCATAATGGTCTACCAATATGTCCCACCGAATCTCATACTCCTTGATGCCTAGGTCCTTAGTCTCAAAACACCTGACCATCACTACTAATGTAGAATAAGGATTATAAACGACCCTCTCACCATGAATAGGGTCACTATAGCCTCACCAATGGGAAGATGAAAGGGCCTAGTCTCTGAGTACCACCACTCCAATAATGTTACGATTAGTCCCCAATTAGCTCTAATCTCAGGCATGAAAGTGATATAGTACAAGTCAATAGCATGCAAAGTGGTACGCTTGTTCATATCCAAGTGATCTCATTGCGTCATAGAAACTAATTGACTCTCGCATGTATATAGTGGTAGCAATATCTCCTATGCTCAAACAACACATTAGGTCAATCAAATGTCTGAATAAGCCTACTTGATCAATTAAAACCTAAAATTGTAACAGTGGAATGCATTTAAAACATCGATAGTCAAATGTGTTAGTATAATGCATCACACAATTCAATTATGATGTGGAGAAATAATTGCGTCACTTTACCCAATGCATTCATTGCAAGAAAATAATTGCATCGATTTATCCAACACTTGTGTTGCACTAGAACGATTTTGTCACTAAAAATGATTATAGTGTGCAATACAATTACAACACCATGAGACAAATGTGGCTCACAATTACAATTGTAGTGCACAAACCTTTGTGTCATTTATGAATACGAATGTAGCATAAAATTATGCATGACATTTGTGGCTCTATTTTTGAGCCCTAAATCTACCAAAAATGACAAAATTTAAAACTAGGATAGAGTACATACTCTGCCACCTAAGCTAGTTGGTCATCTATAGCTCCACACTCATGCTCCTCAATGGTTGCTCTTCGAAATCCTCACCATAGCTTCACACCAAGTCTCCTCAAGCTCTCTGCACTCCTCTAAAAATCTCAAAAGCAATATACACTTATAAGGATTATTTGCCACAAAAAGGGTCTATTTATAGAGCTCCAATGTTCTAATGGACCCCTATTTTGTACTATATGCACTGACCACATGTCACCCTACTGCTACCATTGCTGACCTAATTACCCTAAAATTATAATTTTTCATAGTCATCACATCTAAACACATCACATCGACTTGTCAATAAATTTGGCTATTATTTTAAAATTTTCACCAAATTTCCTAAGGGGCTACCACACTATCTTGTTGTCACCGGGGTAGGTCTTGAGCAAAATTTTCTTAATTTTTCTTTGAAACAGTGCTCAAAATCGCATTATCTCAAAGAGGTGCAAAATGTAGACTCAAAATTATCCTAACCTATAAGCGACGTTTTTACACTAATTCTCATTTGATCCATATGATTAAATAATTATCAATTATTTAAATATTACTAATTTCACATTCTAATATTAATTAAATAATTTAATTAATTCACCTTCATATTATTCCTTTGTGATTAATTAAATAAATTTCATTCATTTAATTATGTCACTAATTATCCCTATTCCTCTAAATTAATTAAATAAATTATTATTATTTATTTAATTGTCCATTACCCCTTTCTTAAATTAAATAATTACTTTAATTATTTAATTATCTTTTAATTCTTCAACATTATCCACTCTCCATAAATAAATAAAAATATTTATTTAATTTATTTAATCTATTTGCACATGTCATTAATGATTAATTAATTAAATTAATTATTAAATATCATGCATTTCCAACTCACCTTCTGAATGAGACTTAATCTCAATCCACTAATCAATTAATTTTAGTCAACTCCTCAATCAATCCAGTTCACTAACACTTAGTCTGAGTTAACATCTCAATTAGATCCCTTAACTAAATCATGCAATTAGTTGACTAATTCATGCATTTAGTTCACTGAATGATGCAGCCAGTTAACAAATCAATCAATTCATCTCATTCATTCTCCACCATCAATCTCTTCAGTTCTTCCTCAAATCCTCACCGTCCATCAAACTTGCATTTTCTACAAAATCAACCTTCATCCTCATTTGTAACCTAACCACGAATCTTCAATATTTTGCTATCATATTCATTTGAGCTTATTGTAATTGTGCACACATAAATATGAGAGAAAAAATAGCTTACAAAGCAAAATTTGGAAGGACAATGGATATGATTCAATATTGACGTAAGAATGTATTGCTTTTATTATTTCAATTTCTTGATTTCTTATGTCATTTTGTTATTCATTGATATATTAGAATTGGTTGCTTGAATCTAATAGTTTGTGGTTGCTATTTAAGATTCTTGCATTTAACTTGATTTGAGATCATAAATTAATTATTTGGGAATATCTCTCAATTGATAGTCTTCTTTAGTCTCATATGTATAGAAGTTTGAATCTTGTTCACAATGCCAAAATAGATGTAAGATGGGTTCCTCTTGATAAGAATAATAGTACTTGAGTTTCGATCTGAATGTTGGTTTTAATAACCAATTTTTTGATCATAGAACCCATCATCTTTTCATTAAGGTTTCTAATTATGCATCCAATCCTTGAGATCCCAAGATTACCTTTTACACACCATCAAAATTCAATTTTTTCCACCTCTCATCAAGAGGAACCCGCCTTACATTTTTTTTTGGGATTATGAACAAGATGAACCTAGGACTTCCCATAAGTGATAATTAATTAAAATTATTCTTATCTATATGAGAGATATCATTTTAAAATATTATTAATAATATTCTTAAGTATATATGTAGATAAAAAAAATATTAGCCAATAGTGGCATGGTGCGATGGTTAAGTTGTATTATTATTCTTGTCATCAAGGTTCAAACCCCATTAGGGTGTAATTGTTGAGAATTTATATTGGGGATGAGGTCCCCTATTTGTGACCTCACTAACTCATAACTCTAGATCAAAAGCATTTACCCCTCTTAATAAAAATATGTAGATAAAAAATATTAGTATATAATTTACTTATATAGATTATATAGATCACTTTATTAAATATACACTTTGAAATATATTCATCTAAGTAATATATATATGATATAAATAAATATATCTTTTAATATATGAGTATTATTTAGTAACACACAAGTAATAACCTTTGGGAACCTAGACAAACCACTTGGCGGAAGCTTTTGTAGCCTATCATTAATATCATTAATTATATTTTTAAAATTGGAATTCCCTTCTTGGATGATGGAGGCGTTAATTAATGATGCTATCAATATAGTGGAATCCTTTGATTAATGTCATATCTCACATGTTTATAGAGAAGGCAATAGGTTGGTTGATTATTTCACCAATTATGAGGTAAATGATGTAAAGGTGTGGGGTGAACATGATCTCCTACCCCTCGAGGCTCGCTCTATTATTCAGCATAATGCTCAAAAATGTTGAGGAGTATATTTTAATGATGTTATGATGTCATGTGTTTCTTGGATGGAGGCATGTTTTGAGGTTTAGCTTGATGAGTGGAAAGGAAGGGCAGTATGGTATGTGGGCTTGAATGACTAGGCCCTCTTTTCTCATGATTTCCCTCTTCCACATTTTCAAATCCACATGGATTATGGGTAGCTAGGAATCCTTTATGCTCTTGAGGTTTCATATTGTCCATTGCAAGCTTTCTAAGTTTATTCAAATTGTCTACAAATTTTTCCTTCTACCGAGATTTTTGCATTTTGCTACCATTGGTGGAAGCTGAAATAGATTGGAGCCAAAATCTTGCAACTCTATCAAAGATAATGAGAGGTTATGGGAGATTTTGGAAGCGGGTGGAGTTACCCTGTGCATGGAGAGGTTGCATGGGTTCGATAAAAAGAAATCCCAAAATTTTCTGGAGGCTTGGCATAACAAGGTGTTGGAATTTGGGGGCAAGGAAGTTAGAATCACTGAGGAGTTAATTGCAGAAATTATTGGCACGTTGATGGATGGGATGAAATTTTATAGAGACAAGAATGAGTCTAGTCTGGTTATGGATGTTTTCTTCAAACATAATAAGCAGAGGAAGTTGGAACTAGTGAAATGTGGTGGCTATCTGTGTTCTTCTCTCAAGGAAATTTGGAGGGATGTTGCAAAGGAGATAATGAGGTAATTTACTTTGGATGGTCACTCTTCTATGATTTCAGGGAACCATTTTGTTTTATTGAACTATTTTAGACATAAAAAGCTGGTGTTGTTTGCATATCACCTCTTGGTTTTTCTAGAAACTAGAATTAGGGATCATAGATGAAACCCTAAGAACCCTATCCTCCATGAGGGTCTTATTGTGTTGACAATGGACTATGTTAAGGCATTTATCCTCCTTGCTCAACCCTATGATGGTAGTAAAAAGAAAAATCTTGGATATGTTACTAGTTTCTAGGAGAATTCTAAGGATGAAAACTACTCTCTGGTTCATAGGCTTCTTTGGAAGGTGATATAGAGTCTCTTGTTGATTCTAAGGATAAGAAGAGCAAAAATCCCCATTCCAATGCTCCCTCCAAAGTTGTGGAGATGGGTGTTGAGGTTGAGAAGCCCTCCCAAAAGTTGAAAGTTGTGAAGGGGGGGTAATAAGAGAAATCCTGATGTTAAGAAAAGAAAGAAGGCTCTTTCCTTAATTTCTTCAAAGGATGATGGGTATGACATGGGTGTTGAGGGCGAGGTCGAGCGGCCTAGCCAACATTCTAACCCTAGGAAGGGTTCCAGTGGTAAGAAAGTGAAGGAGTTTGTGAGGGAGATTTTTAGCAAGGAGTTTAGGATCAATAAGGGCTAGCTGGGAGTTTCCCCTATTCTTAATGTGCAAAAAAAAAGGTTCAGTAGAGGACTAGCTCTCTGGGGATTTTTGAGAGAGATGTGGAGTAGGGGTTTGTTGGAAGCATGCCTGTTTTGGAGAACTAGGTGTTGGATCAAAATGTGGATGAAGAGGTGGCAGTTTCTACTTAGAAAGCGAAGGAAACTTTGCAAATTGCTTAGTCCAGTGAGGAATCTGAGGCAGATTATGCGATTGATAAACATGGTTTTAATTTTAGAAGGGAGATTATGTTAGATTATCTTGGCCTTGTTAACGATCATTCCCCTCCTTTGTTTAAGCTTTTTAAGTGGGTGTTTCATGAGATAAATTCTACTAATGTTAGGGTCAGAGCGGCTTGCACTAATGCTGATGAGGCCTCCTCTTCTTAGGAGCTGATTATGTAGGCTTGAATTGATAAGGTTCAAGCTAAAGTCAATCAAATATTTGATACTCTCAAGATGGTTGCTAATGAGATGATCAAAATGAAGAATTCTTATGAGCAAAAGTTTTCTATTTTGGAAGGAAAGTTAGATAAGGTTGTGGAGATTAGCAGGCATGCAATGTGCAATTAGACTATGGGTTTGTGTCTTTTGAACAAGAAGGAAAGGAAATGGTTGGGTGATAGTTCTAGCACCAAAGACTTGGCGGTTGAGGGTGGTGTACAACTTAATACCACTAATGATATTGGTACTTCTACTCGTAATTGCAATAAGAAAAATCTTAATGCAAAGACTGTTATTCTTGTTGATGAAGTGGTGGAAGTTATGATTGCTAATCAGCAGGTTATTGACTGTGATCTCGAAGTTGCAAATATTCTAAAAAATCTTTTGTTTGCTTTTGTTTTTGTGCCTTTTTTGGCTATCTGTTTGCTATTTTTTGGCTACTTTTTGACTACTTGTCCTGTTTTTGATTATTTGATGAAGCAATAGCTTATCTTGTAAATGGTTTTGGGGCCCCTTCAAAACCCATTTTTCCTATAATAGAAAACACACTAGTAATAAATTTTAAATATATTTATCTATATGTAATTTATAAACATATAAGTAACATAGATATATTAATATAGATAATTTTATTTATAAATATGTAAGTAATTTTATGAAAGTATTTTAAAACAAATGTACATTTAAAAATGGGGTGGGGGGCTAGCTCGATTGACTAAAATATCATATTGCAGGTAAGAGGTCACGAGGTCTAGTCTCCCCCAAAATCTGTTGTATAGGACTATTCCTACAGTCTAAAAAAAAACCAAAAAATATACATTTAAAATTATATATAAGTTTTATTTATATTGCTTATTGTTTTTCTATATATTAAAAAAAATACTTTATAATAAAATATTTTTGAAGTAATAAAATAATTAATAATGAGCGTAAATTATATGGAAAGGGAGTGGATGAAATCTAGCTTCTATATACACGAATATACCTTAAAGTTACAAGATTAAAATATAAATCCTAATAGATATATTTTGGTCTTATTCTTTAAAATACTTTCATCTATCAAGAATTCTTCTCCTCTATGAAGAATTAAATTACTATCTATAAAGATTATAGTCTTACAAAACAATTTTTATAAAAGGAAATCAACATATAAAAAATTACAGAAGAAAGAATGAAAAGAAATTAAAATTTGAAATGTTATATAAAAAATAAAGTTGAGATGGAGAGCAAAATAAATAGAAAGAAATATATATATTTAAATTTAAAATAATATTTATTATTTATTCTCTTTTATGTACTATTCATTTTTTTTTCTATTATTATATCAATATGAGGGTAATAGCAATTGGTGATTTTTTTTTTTAAAATATATATATATATATTTTTAATGATTATTAATAAATCACTAAATTTTTTTTTAAAGCAACTTATATAGCTTTGTAAAAATCATTTTGGAGTTATTTTTATTATTCATATTCATAAAAATATCAGTTGATTGTTATGGTAGATCTATCTTGCAAGGTTTAATTACTTGCAGTCTCTTCATTTTTCTCTCCTCTTTTATATCATAGTCAATTAGAGGGTAAGTGCACAAATATGGGGGACCAAATAGTGGCCACCCCATTTTTTGGTTCTTTAGAGACCATAACATGAGCGGATTTTAATGCGTTTATGTTATGATATATTGATCATAAAAATAAATAGTATTGAAACTTTATTTTACTCCTCTCTCCCAACAAACCTGTGGCTTGCAAGTATCTTCAAGTATTCTCGTGTTCTCAAAAATCCCATTCTTCACCATTCATTCACCAAATCATCACCAAAATGCTGCCACAACCTCATCAAGGCCAAAGAGGTAAGTATTTTTAGTTTTCTAATGTAAATTTTGGATTAAATAGATAGATTCAATTAGTTTTTTTATTTGAATTTGTTTAATTTTTAGTAGTTGAGAATGCATCCCCAAATGATCAAAACCACGATTCACCTCTTCATTAAACCATATTGAAGAACAACTATGACAAACCACTCCTTTAATGCCTCAACATCCTCTACGAACACAAGTAAAAATATTAGGTCATATAGAAAACAATAAAAGAGAACTTGAGGAAACAATTGCAAAGTTGAAAGATTTGGAAAGAAAAAATCTCATAGGTCGACCCTCGTTGAATCACTATGATCCATTATCTCTTACATAGTATCAATGAGTGGGAATAACAACATTCAATCCAACAAGAGGGAACAATTAAAATAATCTTATGCAAATAAACTATCTTACGAGCAAGGCAAATAAAAAAGTGGAATCTAACTTGTGTGCTCTATTCACCAACCCTTGAACCAATGAACCCATACATGAAATTTGTAGGAGGTTCCTTATCTATTGATTCCACCACCAAGGGATAAAGAATAATTTTTCGGATAGGTGGTTAATGTTTTTTTTTTTTACCATCCTCCATGCAATAACAATGAGGTATCACAATACTTTTTGAGGAAATTCTATTGCAAGTTTTTCCTTAATGATATCCCTAATTACTTTGGCATGTGGGAGTTCCAAGGTAGAGGTGGGGGCACCACATAGGACATAGTGGGAGCACAATGTGCCCAAAACCATGCAATGAGACCCTTAGCTAGAGTAGAGTTCAAGCATGTCACTATCCCTTTCATTGTGAAGGAGGGTGTTGAGGCAGAGATACTAGAGTCCATTAGCTCACTGATTTTGACCCTTATACAACATAGTAGACCTCAAGCATAGAGTGATGCGGGTGAGTCTTCTAGAGATTTCCACCTCACAAGTCAAAATTATAGGTCTATTTATGTTTATGGACCTATGAGGATGATGAGGATACATGTGGCCAAGATGCACCTATAGTTAATTAGATGGTCATGACAGATGTCCAGTTCAATGAAACATCTGGCATTGATAGTCAAATAAATTTCAACAAGTTCAAATTCAATTTATTAAATTTAATTTTAAAATGTAAGATTAACTAAATTACTAAATTTATTATAATATTTTTTTTGGGTCAGAGTGTTCACCTTGCGTCTGCTAGCCCTCCACTTGTCGAGTATATGGCAATGTTGAGTCCACAGGTATGTAACTAGTAAAATAATAATAAATATAATACATGTAAATAGTTTAACCTTATATGAATGGTATTCTTATAATTCACATTAGATTTTGAATAGGTTAACATCGGTCCTTCAACATCAAAACCTAATAGTTAGGGTCATCATCCATCTTTCACCGAGGTAAGCTTGTCTATTTTTAATCATTATTGGTTTGAAAAATAATGTTAGGTAGATTTTGTTAATTGAATAGTTTGCATCTTCTCTTTATTTTCCTTTATTCTTAGAGAATATTTTTTTGCTTGCTACCCTCACTTGTGTCATCTCACTTACAATTTCCTACTCTCTTCCTATCATTGTATAAACTTGCAACATTTTTGTTGCATGTACTCCCTAGTTATTCCCTTTCACTGCATTCATTGATATCATCTCTTCACTATGTTTTGCTACTCCTACTAGTATCATCTCTAAAACTAGTCTAGATCCACATGTAGGTTCATGGCTATATCCATCCTTTTATTAAACCTGTAACTTGTAACATCTTCAATGTCACATTCTGAATATTCTCATTTTCTACACGCAATTGTACCACCCTAGTTACAACTATTTATCCTTTCTCCTCAAGTGGAAATATTCCTTGTTTTGTATCAACAACCTATAGTATCTTCTCTATTACTACCTCTTCCACATACTCCTCCATAGATGCACTACTCCACTTTTTATTGTGGAGAATTTCTTCGACCTTAAGTGAACACACCTACTCCATGCCTGATTCTTAGCATGCTTACCTTATAGTCTCATCCTCCATCATGAGGATTTCTCCATCTCTCTCATTATTGTGTTGTAGATCTATAAACATAAATGTGTTAGAAAAACAAGGTCATTTTATTCCCCATTTCTCAACTCCACCATTGTTCTCTTCTTAGCCTCTTATAACTTATGGGTTTCCTCCTTTTCCATGACCATAAGAACCCTTAATCCCCTATAATATATTATTCATGACATTTTCCATGGGTTTCAAATTGTCTATTTCTACAGCTACTAGATTGTCACGTGATACCTTTGCCCACTTATTTCCTTGCAAGGTAATCTTCTCCCTACTCTTCTATTGTGTAGTCCTCCTCTCCATCCCATTTATTAAGAGAATTGGTGCATGCTCAAAGTCACCCCCTTGACCATTCTTTAAGGTATATAACTTTTTGCATCTCTCTCAAGGCATTGAACACTACCCTGAACTTCTGTACAAGGTCTAAGTTACTAAAATTTCTATTTCTCTTCTTCTTGGTAGCATCTCAAATATGTGCATACAAAGATATTCACTTAGTATCACTCCCAAATTTATAGGTCCATATGATACCAAATTTCAATGGTGGCTATGGGTTCCTTTATTCCAATTTAATGGTGTCACCCTATTTGCATTATTTGAGGGCCCACACAATATTGTAGAATCCAATTAGGGTTCCCCTTTTTGCTATAGATCACCTTGCAACATACTAACACCTATGAAATCATGCACCCTCAAGGACTACCACTCTATATTACTTAAGTACACTCTTCATTGTCGACATCTTTTCTCACCATATCATGTGTGCTCTTTCAAAATCCTATTGATTTCTCAACCTCTTCATTGTTTGCACACTAATCTAAATTTTCTGACTTGTAACTTCCCACTTTAATTATATCTCTCTAAACTATCCACACACTAAACACTCATGACTCCTCTATGCTATTTTCCTTTTACCTTACACTCTTCTTGTTTTCTATCACTCTAACGTGATGGCCTTCTTGTCTATCATCAATTATATCCTACAAATTCCTATGCTTCTTTCCCCCTTGAAACTTTATTCTCTCTCACACCTTCCATCTCCTTTGCATAAACTTAGTTCTTATACTTGCAAATTCACAAATTCTTTACATAACTTTTATATCAAACCTTCACTTCTTTACCTATATAAAATTTTGCTCAGATGTCACCCAATTCTCTAAATGTTTGAAATTTCCTACCTATCCTTTCTTGTTATGCCAGAATTATTGCATTCAATGCTCTACATGATCAAATTTCCCTCAAATATGGCACTATCCTTCCCCTACATGATTTATCCTCCATTAATGTTTTCAAGGATATAAATGTTATAACCTATTCCTAATTATTATTTATTTAATATTATTGTAATTGACACATGAATATACTCCAAATTAAAGAGACATAACTAGAGGCCAAAGCTAATTATAGCAACACATGTCCATTTAAAAAGAGTCTAAGATTATTATATTCTCTTCAAAAGTCAAATTACAATATCGTGTTCACTTGGCACCAAAGGCCATAATATCATTTCAAGGTACATTTCTCATCAAATATGTAAATGATAGTTACATCAAGTTACAACATAGACTATATTATTCTAGTGAACATTAAGGTTCTTCTTCATTGTTCGCCTCCACTTGTGGATTAGAACACGGTTGAAGTGCTTTACCACCCAACCACGAAGCTTATGCTTCCCCAATATTCTTCCGACTTGAAGAATACCCAATCCTACATGAAAAATTTAGTAAGAGAACAACCTGCAAGGTGGAATTTGGTGTGTTCCCAACATCAAACATGCAAATTATATCTTGTATGCTAGAAAAAAGGAAAGTGCAAGATCTATGTTAGGAATGGCAGAGAGTGAAATCACATAGTTCATTCATGCATACATAATGAACAATATTGCTTGGCCAAGCATAAAAGTGTGTTGCAACAACAACAAATGATAGGTTCTGGTAAATAAAAAATATATTCTTTGACCCATTTTGACACCCATCTCAGAAGGTAACTTCCTACTAAACAACTATCTACCCTCTAGCAACAACTACCCATAGATGCTCTAGTCAAATAAGGTATCGTTGTTCTATTTCAATATTCAAATTACTTCATCATAAATGTCCATCAAAATGTAAAGTAAGCTTAATATGAAAAAATAGATTTATGACTTACGAAATAATTCATCATTTAATGAATAATTTCTACTTATCATCTCAAGCATTTTTCCATTAAAATGAAAGTACTAAAAGAAAAACAAAAGAAGGTACATGTCACAGGTATGTGTTTGTACATAGACAAAGTCTATGTGCATACACATATATGCGCCTACCAATGTTTGAGTGTGTCCATACATTCTGATAATTCATTTAATTCATATTTCAACTTAAATAGTAATCTATTGATCTTTCATTATCAAGTGAACAGTACAGGCCTTACAGTTTCATACATACTGTTTGAGCATGTACATTCACTATTTCCTTCTAAATAGTTGCAAAGCTAGTTTTTTGCTTATGTACATTCTTGGATTAAACAAAACAATTATTGTTCCTACTATACAGTTATAAGCAAGTTGCTCCCATATGCACATTTATCATTTAAACACTTATAAATCAAATAGAGTTGTAATGCAACAAAACATTCATATTCTCTTTCTACAATTCAGTTTTAAGAAAAAAAACAATAATATCATTGCTCTGTTATAGATCTCTAGTTGTTCTTATAAGAAATGATCACTTTTACAAGCATATGATTCACTAACAGCAACAAAACATTCATATTCTCTTTCTACAATTTAGTTTTAAGAAAAAATCAATAATACCACTGCTCTGTTATAGATCTCTAGTTGTTCTTATAAGAAATGATCACTTTTACAAGCATATGTTTCACTAACAATTAGAAGAAACAGTACGATTATTTCACATCATACAAACAATATTGAAGTAAAAATCTGCCATGTATCAAGCATAAGGATAGTATGACAATATTCAGAAGAAAATATTGTTTCCCAAACATATTATAACATCAACCTATTAACCATCTCTTAAGGTCAAGATCATCATAATTATATTCAAATTTCTGCCTATGTACTTTATTGTCTATCACCATGCATGCAAGGATATTCTACATGCTGACCTTGGTTCCATTTTGTAGTGCCCCCGCTTCGGGTGTTGATGTCAAGTAAGTTGTTGTTGGTAATGTCATGATGATGTGGTGATTTTATTATTTAATTTAATTTTAAGGTTATGAGATAACACTAATAATATGCTTGGATTTGATTAATAAAGTTAATTTAATTATAAGGTTACTTGTTTTATTTGGAATTAAATAAAGAATTAGATTCAATAATAAACATTAATTGAATTATCATTGGGAGTTAGTTATTTAAAGTAAACGGATTAGATGAGGAAAGATAATTATCATTTAATGATTAAATTCAATTAATAAATTTAAAAGTGAGAAAATATTAGAGAGGATTAAATATTAAAATTGTACTTAAGTTTGAATGAAGGTAAAAGCGAGAAAAGTCATTAAAAGTTTGGTACCTAATTATAATTGATAAGTTAATTATCTTGTGAAGATAATAATGTTAATATGGTAAACAATGTGACGAAATAAATTCTAATAGAATATTATAAATAAATAAAGATAAGCATCATGTCCAATAAATCATGAAGATAAGATTTAAAACTGAAGACGAAAATAGAAAAGATGAATAATATTGTGCTAGAGTTAACTCATTAAAATATCGAAGGTAATATGTTCTTTTTAAAATTAAATAAATGGCAAGATAAGATTTCGAACTAAAATAAAAGCAAGGAAAGCAATTGGAAAATGGAAAGTGAATAGTTTATTGCTAATTAAATAAATAATAATAAATGATCGTGATAAGAAAATGGTTGGGAAAACGAAAGGAAAAGGATGGAAAAATCTCTCTCTTGGATCATGTCATGATTTTTCTTTGGACCATTCGGCTTCAATGGATCTAAAAAATTCCTGGGAGATATATCGATACACAGAGAAGTTATAGGGAGGAGCATGGGCATTCAAAAGGGAGGTAACAGGGATGGAGAACGACTGGTGAATGTAGAGTAGCACGAAGACTAGCAAAACTGAAACTGAGTTTCAATCTCTATACACGAGAAGAGGAAGAGACCACATGAAGTTTAGAAAGTGAAAGTAGAGGGTGTGAGGAGAAGAAGAGAAGAATTTGTGAAGCTTTATACTTGTCCCTCTCTTGCTGCCTTTGGATGCTTCAATAGCTTGCAGATCAACTAAAAGTATTCATTCTGTTGATAGGCCTATCATACTCAATGACAGTGTGGCTGAAGGTGTTTTATCATGTTTGGAGGATGTGTTGAAATGATGTTCATTAACATCGACAAACCAGGTAACTCAGAAGCATTAGTAATCATGTGAATATCAAATTAGAGTAAACTTTATGCACCTTTTGTTGAGCTATTACCATTAAGATTGCTTTTTGTTCTTTGGAGAATGATGAAGGGTGGGAAACTTTCCATCCTTATAGATTTAGTTTCAACTTTAATGATGAACTCTTGTTAAAAAAGTGCATTTGGAACCCTGATATGATGATACAATGCATATTCTTAAAAATATTATGTTATCTGATCAGTGTGTAGATGAACTCCGCTCTTACAGCCATCTATCTAGAATGTTGCCTATGGAAGATTCAATTTACATAATTTAAATTTACAATTTCACATTAAATGAAGCAACCCTCAGATTTCCTAAACCTAGAATGTAAGATTTGCAAACATTTAAACATAGGTAACATAAAAATACATGGAATACTTTGATTCTTTTTGCATCTTGTCACAGTGGTGTATTTGAACATGGTAGGGTGTATAGATTTAAATAAACTCTCTGATTTCTTGGGCAGCCTGTCACAATTGTGCACCTGAACATATGGGCAGTTTAAAGGTTTAAATAACTTGCTCGATTCTTTTGATAATCTATTTCAGTTGCAACACTTGAAAATAAACATTGTCAATGTACTAACATAATAGAGAGCTCACCTTTGATCGTGGTGAAGTTCAACTTCCAAACTTCAAATTTAAGTGTTTCTCTGGAAACTCGCCACCAAACAGAAAAGCATCTAGTTCTGAAAAGAAAAAGTTGTACAGTATTTCCTCTACTCTTAAGTCACATAGTTGCACCTCACCTTTCTCCTTCCCTTCTGTCTTGTGGATTACATTTGGGATTTGATAATAATACAAGTAGATGGTGATATCTCCAAATTCCAATCTTCACTTCTGATATACTTGGCAACCTGTCACAGTTACAACATTTAGAGTTGAGGTATTGTACATAATTAAATAACCTCTTTGATTCTTTTGTCTATCTAGTATAGTCGTAGCACTTGAAAATCAACTAGAAGTTTAGAGGTATACATAATTTCCCTGATTTTATTGCTAACATGTCTCAGCTGTGGCACTTGAACATAATAGGAAGTTTAAAGGTTTAAATAATCTCTCTGATTTTATTGTCAACCTATCTCAGCTTTTGTTCAAATTAGTATAAGAATGTGGATCCAAAATTAGAAGAATTTTTCAATAAGTAAATTAGAATTACTCTCCCTTGATAAACCATGGACTCTTCCATAGTTGCTGCATTAACATAAGTTAGTCTCCTTTGCGGCGTATGTTTGGCATTTGGTATTCTATCTTCATATGAATATACCCTCATTAAGGAGATAAAATATTGAAGCAAGGTATTTAGTGAAATATTTGTATAGTGAAGTTATGGCTCTTGTAGGATGAGATTTTAAATCACTTAACTACATTAGTTATATTTTAGAATGAGTAAACATATATTATTATAATTTGTAATGCCTTTTAGTAGGAAGGACATTTGGTTGAACTCGTTGCTTTCGATCAATTCTCCTAGAATAATGAAAAACCAATATGAATTAATGAAGGCATATATTTTCTAAAAATATTGAGTTCATAGTACTTCCTTATAGTGGGATTGTAGAATTAAGGGAATAATAATTCAATTTAGGAGTTTTAAATTAAATGTGGGAATTGCGAACTCAAGTAGGTGTTATATATATGAATGCTTGTTTCTTAATTATGAGAAATGTTTCGTGTGGTCTAGTATTTAATTAAGGAAGTAGTTAATGGATTTTAAAATTAGTTAGGAATAAAAGAGAATTGATTTTATTATATGTAGTCAAAGAAGAATTTATTTAATAAATAAAAAAGAGTAGAAATGTATAGATTGTTGAATTCCTTATAATTCTAATTGTTGAGTATCGCATTTGTACTGAACTCTTAAATAATACAATTGTGTATCTTTTACCATGGTTAAGTATTGTAGTAAACTCTGTTTGACCTAATTATGGTAGTTTTACAAACTTGAGTCAATGAAACAAATCGTCCCTTGAATTGAGTTTTCATTCTTAATTATTTCTTTTGGATTGTTAGTTAGTGGATATCTTTATGACAATCTGAGTTTCTATTAAATGAGGTTCTTATATGGATAGTTATTTAGAACCTTGAGATTGTGATTGTTTTGGTTGTTGTGTAGGTTGGTTTCTTTTAATTGAGAATGTGATTAGATAATTGTTGTCATTTCCATGTTGCTGATTTTATGAAGGTGATTTGCGTACCACTATAAGGGGGTTCTTGTGAGGAGAAAATTGAGGTCTCCCGTGGAATACCTTGTTGGTGGCTTTTGGTTTTTATTAAGTGATTTTGCTGAATTAAAGGTTGATTTTCTTTTGCATTTCCCTATTTGAGGTGACACCATTGTTGATTTGTGGTTGGGTCTTGATGAATCTTCTTTTTTTATGGCTTTTCTGAGTTAATCTCATATTTGAGGGAAATTTTATCCTTGTGTGGGAATTATTGGGAAATAACTCTTGTTGCTTCATTTTACCCTCATTTGTGGATTGTCATTCTTTGGCTTCCAGAGGCTTGAGATGAATTGGCAGTTGATGTTCTCTTTTTATGTGCTCTTGACATGGCAAGATATTGGTATCATTATTTTGAGAGGGTTGTACGAAACTTTGTGAGACTCTGATTTTGTACTTGTTAGCGAGATGGGTAATGCCTCACACGCTTTTATGTTGTGATTCTTTGTTCAAATTATGATGGTACAACCCTTGGTTTCTTTTTTTTTTTTGGTTTGATGTTGTTTGGGTCTCTAGGGAGAGTGGCTCCTCGTGGGGGCCGGCGTTTAAGGGGAAGGGCACAAGATAACCCACGAAAGTGAGTTAGTAATTAAGTGAAAACCTAATAATTAACTTAGGAGGGTTGGGTAGTAATATCATTATAAGATTTTATGGATGCCTCGCTCTCTTGCTTCCGTAGTATAAATGGAAGAGAAGGCCAGAAGGCAAGGTCGGACGTCGCATTCTGAGAGGTCTACTGGCCTCGCATGAGTCACCCTATGGATCGACCTCCAGTTGGGAGGAAGAGCACAGACAACCCATGTAGGACTATGCGATGACACTCTCCCCTAGTTGCCCATGTGTTTACTTTATTGTGTTCCTTTGGAAGTATGTTATGTGAGTTGGTTTAGTTTGTGGTTGAATGGACTTATATTGATTTTTGGAGTATTGCCTTGATACATCTTTGGTCTACTTTGTGGT
This sequence comes from Sequoia sempervirens, assembly GCA_007258455.2. Taxonomy (NCBI): domain Eukaryota; kingdom Viridiplantae; phylum Streptophyta; class Pinopsida; order Cupressales; family Cupressaceae; genus Sequoia; species Sequoia sempervirens. The sequence goes on along the minus strand of VDFB02000003.1, from coordinate 257,591,326 downwards.
CTTGTATGATCTCATTGATATTTGACTTATGACCTTGTACTCTTATGGTACTATGTTATGATGTTATTATGTTGTTTAATTGCAATTTGGAATTATATTATGTTATTAATTCAGTTTGTTTTGGAAGTGTTTCATGATCTTCCTTTGGTTACTTGTTTACTGGTTATCATTTTGTTTAATGTGATGAGATTTATGACTTTAAGTTATTATGTTGACTCTTGGGTGTTGTTGATTATGTCATTGTAATCCTTGAGTTTTATGATACTTTTGTATGATGTTGAGTCTTGTGGTTCCGTGTTTGGATGTTCTTGGTTGAGGACTCTTATTGTCAGCTCCTTAGCATGGGGGGTGGGTCTTTGGATCCATGTGGTCAGGTGGAACATGCTAAGCACCCCATTGGGGCCCTAGTTGAGGATCGAGAGGTGCGGATTGGTGCTGTTGCAGCGACTCTAGAGTTGTATTTGTCTTGGAGCCAGTTATGATACTTTGTATTCATCTGTTTCTTTGTATCATGCTATCTTGTGTATGGTTTCCATTTATGTTTGGAAACACTTTTGTATCATTGTACCTCTAGAACATTGTATTGTAATGTAACGTTAAACCTTGTGTGGATTTTGGCCATGGTAGTTGTTAATCAATGTGTTAAGTTAATCATGCATATGTTGTATTTATGTACACAGATGGTTTCTTATCAATGATTATCATGTATGTGTTACATTTGATAATGTTTACTTTGTTATGGATTATATCTTTGGCTTTTATTCTTTATTGTCGTTGTGGGGATCTAAGTCGCGTAATGACTCCTTGTGTACCCCAAGGGATGCATGTGCTAGTGAATCTACTTAAATGAAATTCATGTCATGACTTAATGTATTACATGTATGTTATGTTATCTTTAAAAAAAAAATGTACAGTAATTATTGTTTAATTGTCCTTTGGGGTTCACACGAGTTACACATTTCAACATGGTTTTCAACCCATTGTCCTTGTTGAATGGGGTCAACTTCAAGCAAAGATAGATTGCATTCATTCAAGGCTTAAAAAAAATAAACACAACCCTTCCCATTTGTGGTTGTCATCCCATTTTAAAATTTGGGTTTGATATGAAATACAAGAAAATACAACATTCAAAGGGGTCTTTATTTCCCATGGATCATAATCAATCCCAAATATGTATAGGAGGAATCACTTATACTATCATCAGATTAATTCTAATAGCCCTACGGGCTTAACACTTAAAATAGCATGAGTTTATGACTGGCCTTTGAAGCTTTACGATCCTCGACAATCGCTAGGGTGGTGAACAATCATATTAAAGAATTTTACAAGGTTACAAACCATCTTCTAAGGGAATCCTTAATTTATCTCCATCACTGTTTATTCACAGTGAGTTATAATAAAATGGTACAAAGTATACAAATGTCATCGTATGGCATGCTCATGTTAGCAGCCTTAAGGAAGAGCTGCCCGAGTTTAACACCCAAAGGCTCGGCATATCTCATAGAGCTAGCCGTATGGCTTCCTAAAAGAAAGATCTCATGCACATAATGCAAACAAGCAACCCACAAAGGTCGAAACTATGTCATACGGCCTAAGGCCATGGCTTCTACACAAAAAAATAAAAGAAAATGATATACAAAATGAAATTTCTATCATTTGATAATAAAGAAGGAAAGAATGGAAATAAAAATGAGTTTATGTTTCTTGCATGGTTCAGATTACCTCAATATCAAATCGATTAAGCTATCCCTAGCTTTTTCCTTCGAAATCCTCTTCTTTTTCCTTCCTACGACCCACCTTTTCCTGTGATTTTTTTTGCCACACTGCATTTGTGTTATTCAAAACTGGAAACAACAGTCTATATTTTGCATGCCCAGGGTGGAGGCATTATGGCCTGGCCACTTACTACTACACAATTCAAATATAGCCATTAAATTTGTGGAATGCCTTACTGCCACCATCATATTTTTTTTAATTATAGACTAATATTAGTATGCTATTAGTTATCATTTGAATTCAACACATATACATTTGAACAAGCATTTGAATATACATATATTTATATATATGTATTTATATATATATTCATATTTCTATGTTTATTTAAATGATTCCCATTCTCATTTACCATACTTTCTACATTTGCATATACACACACATATATACATATACATATATATATATATATATGTATGTATTCAAATATTATGTACATACATGTATATATATATATGTATATGTATATGTATATGTATACATATATATTTACATATACATAGTTACTTCCATGTGTATTTGTTTTGTTATGGATTACGAGTTCCATACAATATTACTTTCAATAGGAAACTTAAATTCAATTTCAAGCATCTCTATATATATAAAGAAATTTTATTTTTGTTTCATCAAACATAGAGTTTTAAATGGACAATTTTCATATCTACAAGCCATATATTTTCAAACACCGAATTAGTTCAAGTCAGGAAATTCTCATTCTCAAACATGTGCAATTTGATTTAAATGCAAGTATCATGCCCTTTTGTGGTGTGTGCATCCAAATTCCAACTATCTTACTTTTGATCTAGGTAAACAATCCTACTTCAATCATGTTCCGGCCTTCATCCTGTCACCTTGCTACTGCACACACTGCAAATTGATCAATAACGTCCAATCCTTGATGACATATATATAAAAATAGTTTTTAGAATTTTATAAATTCAAAATTAGTCAACTCCTCATATTCAACATGCGAATATTCTAGAAAATCCATTTAATATTTAATTGAATTTCATCAACAATTCAATTTTCCATATTTAAATAAATATATAATAAAATTGGGTTATGACATCCTTCCCCTCTTTGAAGAGACATCGTTCTGATGTCTAGTAAGTCAAAATGAATGGCTTCAGATCACTTTTGATCATTTATTTCTAATATATGTCTATTTCAACATCATTTCAAAGTATATGTCTATTTCAACATCACATAAAATATATGTCTATTTCAACATCATTTCAAAATATATGTCTATATCAGCATCTCATGAAATATACGTCTATTTCAACATCATTTCAAAGTATATGTCTATTTCAACATCACATAAAATATATGTTTATTTCAACATCATTCCAAAATATATGTCTATTTCAACATCATTTAAAAACATATGTCTATTTCAACATCAAAATTTTAAAGCATGAAATATCATAGTATCTCAAACCAAAAAGAAATATCAAGAAAATTATTTAGTTTCTCTTTCAAGAAAGCAGATGTGGAAAGAAGCATTATATTTCTTTTGCATCCTCCCATGTAGCAATATCCTCAAAATACTAGTCCCATTGGACCTTAAATTGTGTGATATCTTTGTTTCACAACTTAATGTTGCACCTATCCAAGATTCTAATGGGCTCCACTAGCACGACTCCTAGATCCTATACCTCCAAGGATTTCTAATCAAGTACATGAGTTACATCAGGATGGTATGGCTTAAGCAAAGAAACATGAAACACATTATGAAGTCGAGCCAAAGTAGGTGGTAGAGCTAGTCTATAGGAAACTTGGTTAATCACTTCCAGGACTTCAAATAGTCCCACATATCTTGGGGCCAACTTGGAAGACTTTCCAAAAGTAATAGAGCTTTTATGAGGTTTAACTCTCAAGAAAACCTTGTCCCCTATTGCGAAATGCCTTTGAGTTCGGCTCTTGTTTGTATAACTCTTTTGCCAATTTGTCGCCTCTTTCAATTTTCTCTTCCATTTCTTTAAGCATTTTTGGTCCTACTATGATCATGTCCTCTAGTTTATCCCAATTGATGGGGGTATGACACTCTTACCCATACAAGGCTTCAAATGGTTCCATGCCTAAGGAGGTATGATAGGAGTTATTGTAAGAAAACTCTACCAAAGGAAAATATTCTTCCAACCTATAATGTTGGTCCATATAATATATTTAGAGGAGGTCTGCGACTACTTGGTTCACCCTCTTGATCTTCCCATCAGTTTGAGGATGATAGGCTGAGCTAAAATTCAATTTAGTCCCCAATGCTATATTCAAGGTTGTCCAAAACCTTGAGGTCATCCATGTGTCCCTATTAGAAATGATAGTCTCTGGAACTCAATGCAAACAAAAGATCTCCTAAATAAATTTCTTTTCTAGGGTCAACAATCCATCCTTAAGGTTTCCTGGAATGAAATGTGCAACCTTGGTCAACTTATCAATCACAACCAAGATGACATCATGCTTATTCTTGCTTAAAGGCAACCCATGTACGAAGTCCATACTAATCACCTACCATTTATACTCAGGTATGTCATGGGGATACACTAACCTAGTTAGGTGTGAATGCCTAGCCTTGATTTGTTGGCACTTCAAGCATTTGGCTATGTACTCTGCTACATCCTTCTTGAGTTTAGGCCAAAAATATAGAATCTTCAACTCCACAATCATCTTAGATACACTGGGGTGTCTTGAATAATGTGCATTGTGAACTTCCTCCAAAACCAACTTTCTTAGTTCTCCAAAGCCTAGAATATACATTCTCCTCCGACACCTCATAATATCGTCCGATTCAATCTCATACCCATCAAATCGATGATCAGAAGGATTTTCTGCTAGAGCATTCTTCACTCTTTCATAGTGCTCATCCCTGGGCAGTTTTTGCATCACCTGCTACCTTAAATTAGGCCTTGATGAGATCATGGATGTCATATGTCTTTGTCTACTAAGAGCATCAACCACCCTGTTCTCTTTCCCTTTTATGTATTCAATTCCAAAATCTTATTCACTAAGGAATCCTAGCCACCTTCTCTATCGTGCATTAAGGTTTGGCTGGGTAAATATATATCTCAACCCCAAGTGGAATGTATTGAGTTCAAATGGCTTACCCAAAAGGTAATGCTTCCACATTTTTAAGGCATGAACTATGGTTGCCAATTCCAAATCATGAGGTGCATAGTTCACTTCGTGCTCTTAAGCTTCCTTGATTCATATGACACCACTTGTTCATCTTGCATTAACACTGCTCCCAGTCCTTCTCTAGAGGCATCTATGATCATTGTGAATCTCCCATTAGGGTTAGGGATAGTTAGCACTAGTGTTGTCATTAGCCTCTCCTTTAGGATTTGGAATGTATGCTCTCATTTCTCTTTCCATTCAAACTGTGTTCCCTTCCTTTGGAGTGAGGTGATAGGAGATGCAATCTGGTAGAACCCTTGCACAAACTTCCTATAGTACCCTGCGAGGCCTATGAAGCTACGAAATTCTAACACATTTTGTGGCACCGGCCATTCCACTATTTCCTTGATCTTTTTAGGGTCTAGGGAGACTCCTTCAGCTGAAATTATATGGCCCAAATAGTGTGCTCAGTCCTAATAAAAAGGAACACTTGGATAGATTACCAAAGAGTTTCCTTTCTCTCAGTCAATGAAAAACTATTCTCAAATGTCTATCATGCTCTTCGACAGTCTTTGAGTAGAATAAGATATTTTCAATGAATATCAAGACAAAGTCATCCAAGCAATCCCTAAACACACTATTCATAAGGTTCATGAAGGCTGCTAGCACATTAGTTAAGCCAAAAGGTACCATTGTGAACTCATAATATCCATACCAAGTTCTAAATGTAGTCTTCGGAATATCTTCTTCCTTAATCCTTAATTGATGGTACTTCGACTTGAGATCAATTTTGGAGAACACTGTTGCTCCCTTCATTTGATCAAACAATTTATCAATCCTTGGAAGTGAATACTAGTTCTTGATGGTAACCTTGTTCAACATCTAATAATCTATACATAGTCGCAAAGTTCCATCCTTCTTCACAAAAATTACCAGCACTCCCCAAGGAGACACACTAGGTCTTATGAGTCCCTTGTACAAAAATTCCATTAGATGGGCCTTCAACTCATATAGTATGTAGTGGTCATTTGGTAAGGTGCCTTGGATTGAGGTTCGACTCCTGGGACTAAGTCGATAGAAAAATTGAATTCCTACTTCGGAAAAAAATATGTAAGTTCCTTAGGGAATATGTTCTGAAACTCCTTGAGAATAGGATAGTCATCTGAATATGGCTCCTTGCTGTTAGGATTACTAACATGCACTGCATAAATTGCATATCCCTTTTGACGCGCTTTCTTGAGCTGCATCACAAAAATCTTTCTAAGCTCTAAGGGTCTCTATATTCCACAAACCTCCACTGGGTTTCCAAGATCATCTAGATAGTTGACCACCTTATACTCACAATTTACTAAAGCTTTATGCTTAAATAACCAATTTATTCCCAAAATCACATCATATGAGCCTAAGGGTGCCACATACAAGTTGACCTAGGTTTGAAAGGTTGGAAGTTCTAACTCATTGCAAAAGAGACATATATCTACCCTCTGCTTTGCTCAGTTTCCATACTGGACTATCCATGAGTTTTCCATGTACCCTGGTCTAATGGGTATCTTAGATATTATTATAGGATCTACCAAACATTTAGTAGCTCCAATATCAATTAATATAGAGACATTTTGGCTATAGAGCTTACCTGTTAGCTGAATTGGTGAAGCCTGCCATTCTACTTGCTTGTTGTCCACTGCGGCGTGGATATAGTGAATCTATTGATAGCTTCCTTCCATTCGAGTCTTCAACTATTGAGGAAAATTTGAGGCATAAGGGTTTCCCCCACAAGTATAACATCCATCATGATACCGTTTGTGATCTCCTGGCTTATCCTCCCTAAATCCTTTCTGTATACAATCATCCTTGGCCTTACCTTTATTTCTTTCTTATTCCTTCCACCATTACCATCATTGTCCTTCCCCTGTGATTCACTTCCCCTCTTAAGGTTATGAATCTGATGGATCTTGTACCCCTTATGAAATATTTTCTTTCCATACTGAGACTTAGAACCTAAATAATTGTGAAGATTGGACAACCTCTGCAACTTTTGTTCATGTTTGGTGGATTTTTGAAAGAATTCATACATGGTTTGAGGTTCATGCATATCTACCTTAGCTCCCATGTGAGGTTTGAGTCCCATTATAAATTTTCATATATGAAACTGTTCATCCCCCTGATACTGAGGCACATACTTCAATAAATTTGGGAACTTCTCCCACTATTGAATCACAGTCATATTTCCCTGCCCATTAAGTTATGAAATTCTATAATTTTCATATTAAAGAAAAGTTGCGGTAGCCATATCTTCCTAAAATACTGGAGCAAGAGTCCCTAAGTGATCTCAGTAGGTTGTAGGTTTCATCTATCCCACCAAGTCGTTGCTTCACCTAAGAGTTGATACGTATCCCATGTCACCTTAGTCTGCTTAGAGAGGTTATGGAGCCCAAATTATTTTTCCATTTCTATAATCCAAGCCTCATCTCATGTTCTGATGGCCTCACCATCAAACTTGAGCAGTGCTACTCTTTTGAGGTCTTTCCTAAGCTCTACCTCAATTCACCCTCGTGGACCTACCCCTGGACCACCATCTCCTTGATTGTCTTCTGCATTCCTACAGTCCTGGTCCTCGTGTGCCACTCAGAATTATTGCTTAATAAGATCCATGTGAACACTTGCCAGTTTAGAACCTCTAGAATTTGTTCCAATCTCTTGCTTGGTCCATTATCAGAACCACTACCACCCTTGTCTTGCCTAGTGGTCACCATGATGTCCCACACTTATCCTACAACACAGTTATTCTCATCGCATCTCAACACAAGGTTCTATGAGTAAATTTTCTTATGTTACATCTTAAAAGTTTCATATGCATACATCCTTAACATAGTAGACATGCACATTCATGCAAGGTACACAAATTTTAGAGTCTTTCATTGAACACACCAAAAAATTAAATTTTATTTATATTTAGGGTGAGTCAATAGACCCTTATTTACAATATGCTTCAAGTTACATCATTTTGATTTCTCGGTGTCAGTTAGAGGACATTCCTCTGGATCATCATCTGAGTTTACATTAGGTTTCACAAATGAGGATGGTTGAGCACGTATGCCCTCCTTTTCCTCTTTAGTCAATAAAGGTGCATCGGGTCCACACCCTAAAGGCTAGTCCCAAATTGTGGAAAGCTTTTTGATTTTAGGTGTTCGCTTCTCCTCAATCTTCAAGCCTCTCTCTAGCTTGAGTCATGTAAGATATTGTGCTAGAGTTTCATCATCATTGGGAATTTCTCACAAAACCTCTGCCTTTGTGTTTGCTTCCTTTATGTCATTCTTGCGTGGGGTTTTGATAGTTTTCCCTTTCCTTCATCCTACCTTTGACCTTCCCATTATTACATTTAATTTAGGTTCTGTCAATTCTCAGGACTTCCAGTTTGAGGTCAAGGGTCAACTACCCTAGTCAACTATGGTAGACTCAAAAATTCCTAGAGCTGAACCGTAAGCTCTAATACCAAAAGTAATAACCTATTCCTAATTATTACTTATTTATTATTATTGTAATTGACAAGTGAATATACTCCAAATTAAAGAGACATAACTAGAGGCTAAAGTCAATTATAGCTACACATGTACATTTAAAAAGAGTCAAAGATTCTTATATTCTCTTCAAAAGTCAAATTACAATATCATGTTCACTTGGCACCAAAGGCCATAATATCATTTCAAAGTACATTTCACATCAAGTACTTAAATGATAATTACATCAAGTTACAACATAAACTATATTAGTCTAGTGAACATTAAGGTTCTTCTTCATCGCTCGCCTCCATTGGTGGATGAGAACATGGTTGAAGCGCTTTACCTCCCAACCACAAAGCTTACGCTTCCCTGGTATTCTTCTGACTTGAAGAATACCTGACCCTGCATGGAAAGTTTAGTAAGAGAACAACATACAAGGTGGAATTTGGTGCGTTCCCAACATCAACATGCAAATTCTATCTTGTATGCTAGAAAAAAATAAAGTGCAAGATCTATGTTAGGAATGGTAGAGAGCGAAATCACAGAATTCATTCATGCATACATAATGAACAATATTGATTGGTCAAGCATAAAATTGTGTTGCAACATCATCAAACGATAGGTTCTGGTAACAAAAACCTATATTCTTTGACCCATTTCAACACTCATCCCATAAGGTAACTTCCTATTAAATAGCTATCTATGCTCTAGCAACAACTACCCATGGATGCTCTAGTCAACTAAGGTATCATTGTTTTGTTTCAATATTCAAATTACTTCTTCATAAATGTCTATCAAAATGTAAAGTAAGCTTAATCTGAAAAACAAATTTATGACTTATGGAGTAATTTATCACTCAATGCTAACTTCTACTTATCATCTCAAGCATTTTTCCATTAAAATGAAAGTACTAAAAGAGAAAAAAAAGGTATGCCACAATATGAGTTTTTACATAGACAAAGTCTATGTGCATACACTTATATGACCCTACTAATTTTTGAGTTTGTGCATACATTTTGAAAATTCACTTAATTCAAGTTTCAACTTAAATAGTAATCTATTGACCTTTCAATGTCAAGTGAACAGTACAGGCCTTACAGTTTCATACATACTGTTTGAGCATACATTTACTATTTCATTCTGAATCATTGCAAAACTAGTTGTTTGCTTATTCACATTCTTGGCTTAAACAGAAAAAGTACTGTTCCTACTATACAGTTATAAGCAAGCTACTCCCATATGCAAATTTATCATTTAAACACTTATATATCAAATAAAGTTGTAATGCAATATAACATTCATATTCTCTTTCTACAATTCAGTTTTAAGAAAAAAACAATAATATCACTGCTCTTTTACAGATCTCTAGCTGTTCTTATAAGAAATGATCACTTTTACAAGCATATGATTCACTAACAATTAGAAAAAACAATATGATTCTTTCACATTGTACAAAAATTATTGAAGTAAAAATCTTCCCTGTATCAAGCATAAGAATAGTGTGACAATATTCAAAAGAAAATATTGTTTCCCAACAGATTATAACATCAAGCTATTAACCATCTCCTATGGTCAAGATCATCATAACTATCTTCAAATTTTTGCCTATATACTTTACTATCTATCACCATGCATGCAAGGATATTCTACATGTTGACCTTGGTTCCATTTCAACATGGTTTTCCTTGTTGAACAGGGTCGGCTTCAAGCAAAGACAACTTGCATTCATTCAAGGCTTAAAAACAATAAACACAACCCTTCCCATTTGTGGTTGTTTTCCCATTTTAAAATTTGGGTTCAATATGAAATATAAGAAAATACAACATTCAGAGGGGTATTTATTTCCCTTGGATCATAATCAATCCCAAATATGTATAGGAGGAATCACTTATACTGTCATCGAATTAATTCTGATAGCCCTATGGGCTTAACATTTAAAATAACATGAGTTTATGACCGACCTTTGAAGCTTTACGAGCCTCAGAAGTTGCTAGGGTGGTGAACAATCATATGAAAAAATTTAAAGGGTTAGAAACCCTCTTCTAAGGAATCCTTAATTGATCTCCATCACTGCTTATTCACAGTGAGTTATAATAAAATGGTGCAAAGTATACAAATGTCATCATATGGCATGCTCATGTGAGCGGCCTCAAGGAAGAGCCACCTGAGTTTAACACCCAAAGTTTCGGCATAGCTCATAGAGTTAGCCACATGGATTCCTAAAAGAAAGATCTCATACACATAATGCAAACAAGTGACCCATAGAGGTTGACACTATGCCATTTAGCCTAAGGCCATGGCTTCTACACAGAAAAATAAAAGAAAATAATATACAAAATGAAATTGCTATCGTTTGATAATAAAGAAGGAAAGAATGGGAACAAAAATGAGTTTATGTTTCTTGCATGGTTTAGATTACCTCAATATCGAATCAATTAAGCTATCCCTAGCTTTTTCCTTTGAACTCCTCTATTTTTTCCTTCCTACGACCCACCTTTTCCTATGATTTTTTTGCCACATTGCTTGTGTGTTATTCAAAAATGGAAACACCAATCTAAATTTTGCATGCCCAAGGTAGAGGCATTATGGCTTGTCCGTTAGCCACTACACAATTAAAATATAGCCATTAAATTTGTGGCAGGCCTTACTACCATCATTGTATTTGTTTTGATTATAGACTTATATTAGTATGCTATCGGTTATCATTTGAATTCAACACATATACATTTTAACAAGCATTCAAATATACATATATTTATATATATGTATGTATATATATAAATAGTATATATATATGCATTTCTATGTTTATTTAAATGATTCTCATTCTCGTTTACCATACTTTCTACATTTGCATATACACACACATATATACATATATATATATATATATCTAAATATCATGTACATACATGTATATATGTATATGTATACATATATATTTATATATACATATTTACTTTCATGTGTACTTGTTTTGTTGTGGCTTACGAGTTCCATACAATGTTACTTTCAATAGGAAACTTAAATTCAAATTTAAGCATCTCTATATATATAAAGAAATTTTATTTTTGTTTCATCAAACACAGAGTTTTAAATGGATAATTTTCATATCTACAAGCCATATATTTTCAAACATGAAATTAGTTCAAGTCAGGATATTCTCATTGTTAGACATATGCAATTTGATTTAAATGCAAGTCAGCATGCCCTTCTATGGTGTGTGCACCTAGATTCCAACTGGCTTATCGTTCAATCTGGCTAAACAATCCCGCTTCAACTGTGTTCTTGTCCTTCATCCTGTCACCCTACTACTACACACTTGCAAATTGATCAGTAACGTTCAATCCTTTATGACATATATATAAAAATATTTTTTAGAATTTCATAAAGTCAACATTAGTCAACTCCTCATATTCAACATGCGAATATTCTAGAATCTCCATTTAATATTTAATTGAATTTCATCAACAATTCATTTTTTTGTATTTAAATAAATATATAATAAAATTGCCTATTATGACAATAAATAACCTTTGTATAACTTTTTAACGTTGTTTCATTTTTCATATGTTGACATTAGTTGATACTCTTGTTATTTGTACCACAATGGAGTGTGGTGTTGATGTAGCAATATCATCTTCATTGTATTTGACAAAGGTATGAGCTAGATTATTAAATTTTATGTAATATTTGTTATTTTATCTGTCTACTAGTGAAAATTTGAATGATATTCATTTATAGTTTACTTTGTATCTTGATGCTTGCCATAGGACTTCACAACTCTAGATTGTGAACATACTCCTATTACAAATGAAGAGAGGTAAAAAGTGATTCATAATGATTATGAGTATGCGGTAAATCATTATTTTGTTATATGTCATTCTATAATTCAATTTTTTATATGTTAATGTTTATATAGTTTTTAATTGTATTAAGTGTAGGTCCAAGCAAGTTTGGAGAGGAGGTTGAGTCAGTGGATTTGAAAGCAACCATAATTTCATGTATCTCCATCCACTTGACATTCAAAGGTGGATCGTGATCTTTTTCCTTCCCATAGAGGGAAGTGACTACATTAGGGTCCTTTGTTGTATGCCTATATGGTATTTTTGTAAATATATTTTGTATTATAGATATTTGACATTATACACCTATATGGATTTCTTGTACGTATATTGTACTTTGAATGACATATAACATTGTATGCTTATACAAATTTTTAGTTAATACAAATACGTTTTACTGGAATGTTCTCCATGACTTCTATAAATGATTAATTGAATAATTCAATAAATTTCTAATTATTCCGTTCTTTAATATTTTCTAATGTATTTTATCATATTTTAGGTCTTGGTTGGTCACTTTGTTTATAGTCTAGACCAAATCAAATTATAAATGGAATCAAGAAGTGAGGAAATATTATAAGTATGATATAATTTTTTTCCCTTGGCCTATCTCTCATAAGTATCCCCAATTTAATGATAATATTGTAAATTAGATGTGGTACCAATTACAATGGGTTAATATTAAGTCAATCGAGTATACTATGCAACATAAGAAGAAAAAAAAAAAAGTCACAAGAAAAAAAGGCCTATTATAAGTTGTGTGACATGTGAAATAAATGACTTAGGCTAAGCATTGAAGACATTATGGACATCAAGAAAGGAGGGAGGAACATAAAGAAAAATTTGTATCACTATGCACATG
>VDFB02000003.1:257564642-257578129 GCA_007258455.2 Sequoia sempervirens | reverse complement strand
CGTTATGCACGCCATAAGAACACAATGTATTGAAGTTCACCTTCATAGTTTTATAACTTCCCTTGCTTGCAAGAAACATTTGATGATAATGCAGGGGTCAAAGAACTCAACTCGCTATGTTGCAAACAACTCAAATCACTAAACTAAAAAACTCCACATTTCAAGCAACTATCCTTCACAAAACCCTTGTTTCAAAATACCCAAACTGAGAACCAGGCCCAAAAACCTCTTGTAGATTCCTCAAAAAACTTTAACCAATGACAAACGACTCTCTTACAATCTTAACTTAGTTCCATGGCATGTAAAATACTTTGTTTTAATGACTCTTCTATGTCTTTTTAGCCTTTAAAGGAAGGGAATTCCAAACACTCCAAATACTATTCAATCTAGGCCTTTTGACAACTTTGTCCTGATAGGACAATCAATAAATGGTCTCCAAAAACTCATAAATTCATCAATCCCTATCTTGGAATGGAGTCACCTATGCCCAAAAACCTTTGCAAAAAAAAATTACACAACAATGACTCATATTCTAGAAACAAAACTCATCAAGTCACCAATGTACGCAGTCATTTACAAATTTTACACATTTTCCAAACCTTGGGCTTCATGACAATTTCCCAAAACCACCTTACCATGCTCTTCAACCTTCACATCATTTAGAATACTCATCAAACATTCCTCTCACCGATTTTCAGGAGATTTGAACGATGCAAATATGACAAGCACAATTTTTATTATACATTGTTTACCCTAACTCAGGGTTTTAGCCACGTACAGAAAAACTTCAATATCTTTGAGAATTGTAAATGGATTTATATGAAACCAAATGAATCATAAATTACACTCGTAGGGCTATCATGTACAATGGAGGAGGAGATGATTTATCCCCACAATATGGTCATACAATGGCCTCAAACATAGAAAATGTATGAAAATAATTGAAAAATAGACTATGTCATTCATTTTTTCACTATTACATCAAAGAAAACACTTTCTATTATGCAGAGTGTAACAAAATAGTGTATTTAAGTTCTCCTTCATATTTTATTACAACCCTTACATGCAGCAAACATTCCATTTCAATTTCCTTATATGTTTGGAACACACTATGCACAAAAAAAAGTTGCAGAATGTAAAACATGGAGGGTTGTCCCTCACCTCTAAAATCTTGTTCTAAGAGAGAAGTTTCTATTATGTAGACTATAACAAAACAATATATTAAATTTCACCTTTATATTTTATAACAACCCATTACTTGCAGCAAGCATTCCATTTCAATATCCTTATACGTTTCAAAGAGAAGATGCAGAAGAAAAGTTGCATAATGGAAAACACAAAGGGTTGTCCCTCACTTCTCAATTCTTCTTGAAAGACAATAGATTTTGTTATGCAGACTATAACAAAATAGTGTATTCAAGTTCACCTTCAAATTTTATAACAACAATTCGCATCACACAGTGAAATGTAAAAACATTTCGAGTCAATATTATAGAATATGAAGAAAATTACAATCCACATTTAATACTGCTAACACTAAGAACTATGTCAACCATTTACGAACAAGTATAATCTTTGTGTTCTCAGCATCTGGAAGGATTTTCTGCACTCTAATTGTCAAGGTGGAATTGAAAACATACAATATTGGCACCTCGTAATTTGCATGTAGTAGCCTGAATGAGGGTCTAACACAGTGGATCTCAAACATGACAATGTGGTTGAATTTGAACACGGCCAGCAACCATTCCTCCACAAGACCTATGTGATGACTAATTATAGATTCCCCCTTGAGGAATCTCATAAACCTCATGCTCAACTGGTATGTAATATTGTGCTTGCGTATGATAACTGTTGGTCTAATGCACACCTTCCAAATGAATCTAGCTAGGAAAAGGTTTCAAATTTCTCAGTAAAGAGACACTGGCCAATCACATAAATTTACAATCTCTATTTGTAGATTGTAATATTGAATTTCCATGCCCATATGTTCCCATACACCAAAGATGTTGTTGAAGAAGTTATCATAATTATCATAGTGCAAATTTGTCTGGTTTGCCCCTTTTCTATTAATTATCCTTAACATCTTTTCCCACAACCTATACAGGAGGCTCAATTCCTCAATTTGAGCAAGAATATTGCATGGAAGATACGGGTGGTAGTTGGTCAACCAACTAGCCACCCATGCTCGTGAACTATGGTACATCTTATATAGAACTGTAGTAGCAAGTACTAAAATTCTTGAAATGAAAGACAAAATATTTTTTTAGAAGGTACACTTGCATTCTCTAATTAGAAAGACATTGTCAATGCAATGGAAATAGTGAAAAAGAAGCAAGCAAAGTGGAAGATATAGATAATGTTAGCACTGAAGAGATTGTACCTATTGTTTGGAACTTAACGAGGTAGCACATGCAATATCTCCAATGGGCATATGGCAACGCACCAGTCAAATAGCGGGAAGAACAATGGCTGAAAGGAAAGACAACAAAAATTTTAGCACATACAACATTATCTAATTAGAAACACACGAAATAGTTGCTAAAAAAATTCAAAGTGAAGCAAAATTTTTGATAACGAACTAACTGTGTACAGGCAGTGTCTTTTCCAACATGGCAAATAATGTGAGCATTCTATTTGTTGCAATTAGATCAGTTGAACTAATGAATTGTAGAAAATGTATTTTTGTAATTTATATTCATATTGTTGATAATATTCATTGCACTTATGTATCTTTCTAACTCAAATCATTACTTCCCATTGCATAACTAAAAACAAGATGTTGATACATGACAACCCTTACTTTCACCAAACATTCCATTTCACTATTTGTTCATATGTTTCCAATAGAAAATGCACATAACAGTTGCATGATGGAAAATATAGTGGGTTATGACTCACTTCCTATTTTATGCAGATCGGAACAAAACAATGTTTTCAAGTTCACCTTATTCTTTTATGGAAACCCTTACTTTCACCAAACATTCCATTTCACTATCTATTCATGTGTTTCCAATAGAAAATGCACATAACAGTTGCATGATGCAAAATGCAGTGGGTTATGACTCACTTCCTATTTTATGCAAACCGTAACAAAACAATGTTTTGAAGTTCACCTTATTCTTTTATGGAAACCCTTACTTTCACCAAACATTCCATTTCAACATCTGTTCATATGTTCCAAACAGAAAATGCACATAACAATTTCATGGTGGAAAACACATTGGGTTGTGAGTCACTTCTAATTTTATGCAGACTGTAACAAAACAATGTTTTGAAGTTTACCTTCTAGTTTTATGACAACCCTTACTTTTAGCAAAACACTCCATTTGAATATCTTTTCATATGTTACGAACACAAAATGCACATCACAGTTGTAGGATGGAAAAAATAGTGGGTTGTGACTCACTTGTTATTTTATGCAAATTGTAACAAAACAATGTTTTCAAGTTCACCTTCTTGTTTTGTGGGAACCCTTACTTTCACCAAACATTCCATTTCAATATTTCTTCATATGTTTCGAACAGAAAATGCACATAATAGTTGGATGATGGAAAACACATTGGGTTGTCACTCACTTCTTATTTTAAGCAGACTATAATAGAACAATGTTTTGAAGTTCACCTTCTTGTTTTATGATAACCCTTACCTTCAGCAAAACACTCCATTTCAATATTTGTTCATATGTTACAAACGCAAAATTCACATCACAGTTGCAGGATGGAAAATAGAGTGGGTTGTGACTCACTTCTTATTTTATGTAGGTTGTAAGAACATAATGTTTTTCATTGAAGGTCAACAGACTCAAATTTGTCAACTTAACTATGTCAAACTCTTAACAACCCATAGAAATAATCATCATTGTAGAGAGCCATTTCAATCCCCCTCAACATACTTCAAACCTACATACAACTCTTTTGGAACAACTTGCACAAAAACAAGAAATAATGTTGTCCACAAGGCCAATTAGGCAAAATTTACAAAGAGACACCATTGTAATCATACAACTAGCCCAGGAAACCAATGGGGAAGCTGTCACCAGCCCTCAAAACCACCAAATCCACCCTTGGTTTGCAAAGACTATCTTTCCCAAATGCCTATCCATGAAACCCTTGTTTCAAGCCATTGACATGAGGGCAAATTGGAAAACTATATTCCACTCTTTCTCAAACCTTCAAACCAACTCAAACACCTTTATTCAAGCCTATACATGCTTAAAAGAACAAGGTATATCACTGCCCTCACCTTTTTGATGAAACCCTAACCTTAAACCTCACTTTTCATGCTCTTTTCCACTCACAATCTACAAGGATAGCAACTCAAACCGCCTAATTCCTTTCTCCCATCAGAAAACCATCATCCCAACAACAAAACCTAACCTACCAGAATCATCCCCTGAGCCACAGAGATCACATCACTGATTAGATTCATATCGCTGATTACATCCATTGCATTGCACATCTTTCATAAGGCAACTTTTAGTTTCAGTCTCAGCAGACTTAAACCCTCACAAC
Organism: Sequoia sempervirens; assembly: GCA_007258455.2. Classification (NCBI taxonomy): domain Eukaryota; kingdom Viridiplantae; phylum Streptophyta; class Pinopsida; order Cupressales; family Cupressaceae; genus Sequoia; species Sequoia sempervirens. Next base: position 257,573,618 of record VDFB02000003.1, on the reverse strand, counting down.
CAAACATTCAAACAAAAACCTTTTAGGTCTACTCACCATGATCTAATGACCTTTCCAAATGTGTTATGTGAGTTTTCAAGAGCTCAGAAGGTGTTGTAGGTGATTTTGTGTGTTGCCATGCATGGGAAGAATGAGTGGTTTTAGGTGAAATATGGTGGTTTTAGTAAGTGAATGTCTATCAAACTTGGGGGTAGAAAATTTTAATGTAAGATTAAGTTTTTTCAGGTTTAATTAGTCATGTTTGAAGAGTGTTTAGAGAGTGGGAAGCTTGGGAACATTGACTTCCATATAAACCTCATGAAAAATGGCTCAAAACGAGGGTTTAGTGAAATAATGTCTAGTAGCTTTGCAACTTGGAAAAAGCGGGAATTCCATTGAAACTTCATTGAAACCCCATAAGCTATTTGTTGTTCTAGAAACCTATTTGTGCCAATTTTAACATATCACAAATTCAGATGTTATTGTTTTGAAAAGAATGCTTGAAAACACGACTGTACCACTAGAAATGCACTCAATTAGCCCAAATTTACAAAGGAGGAGGTCTTAAATCATCATCAAAACACCTAACAAATTCAAAAAGTCCTTTAACAAGTCTAAAAACTTAGGAATCATCTACTTTTAGGAATACAAAGGCTCAAGCAAACATTGATCTACTAAACCCTTACTTTATGCACAAAAAAAGCTCTAACAAATGAGGGTTTAATAGAATATTGTATTCCAAACCTTTCATGCTCTTCCACCATATGAAACATGTTTAGAAATGTCTTCCCATGCTTTAGGAACAAAATTTCAGCCCCATTGAATTCCTTTTTCATTGGAAAACATTTTTATTTTCTAAAGATCAACAACCAAACATTGAATGCTTCGCTTCCCCTGCATGATTCAATAGACACACTTCTTAAAGCATCCTAATTACACCCATTACAATCCATCCCACCGTTCCTCTAAACCTGCATCAGTGGGATGGAGGCCTAAAACCTCACAAGACTCTCAAAACCCCTTGTTAAGGGTTCACAAGCTTATTTTGAATTTCTTGCTCTTTACACTTCTAAATTTCATTCAACCTCTTCTAAATAGCTCGAATGGATTGCCCACTCATTGAAATAAGTAAAAAAAACAAATATTCTTACCTACAGATGAAGGTTCATTGAACTATGCTTGTGCAATCCTTAGTAAGACTTGAAGAAGCAACAAAGCGAAGGAACGTTGGCCGACATCAACTTGTCATCGTAGGCAAATTTTTAGAAGTATGGTATTGCATAATGTCATACCAAAAATTGGACTTATGTAAGCATAGTTATTAAATTCAAACCATACCTTCCATTGGGTTTACACTCATGAAAGATAGTCATCAATGAGGACTCCTTTCCCCAGATTGGAATGCTAAAGTGAACAAAAAAATCCAAAAAATAAATCAGAAAGTGTATGACATGGTACAAGCACGTACTACAAAAAATAAATCTGCAATACCATTTCCTATTACAATATGTAAATTGAAATGGGTTTTCTCATAGTCACCTATATTAGATGTTGTATCCTTTTCCACATCCATAGCAATTGCACCTGAAGTCTCACATTGCATATTGACATTCATATTCAAACTATTGTTCACGGAGAAGGGAAAGGAGTCATCCAGAGGGGTTCAATGATCTAACTGTTGTATGGAATGCTTCGTACGCTGGGATGGACATCGACAATGATCCCTGCTTGCACTAAACCATGGATGCATGTGAACAGTGCTAGTTACAGCTTGATTAGGATCCAAAATGAATTCAAATGACAATGCATTTGATTGTCATAGGTCCTCTAGAAACCTGTCCACACATTATGTGTATGATTGCACTTGTTGTAGAGATTGTGGTGGTGTATGCATCACTTTGTTCAAGAGTTCATTTGTGTCATTCCAAAGAGACATTGTGACCACATGTTCATCATATACATGAGTGATAGAAGAAGCTTGTGTAGGGGTGAGAACATTAGGATTGTTTTCTTCTACACCCCCCTATGACAATGTCTCGTTCAAATCTATCCCTTTATCAATTGGTTGACCTCCCCCATCTAAATGACCACACAGAATAAATTTGTATTAGGCAGTGGAAAATGAAAAACACAATTGACTCCCATAAAGTAATGTAATTTGAATTGAAATTCACTTACCGTGGACCACCCCTTCAATGGTAGATGACCTTTTAATCAAGTCAGCAACCTTGAGGACATGTTTGCAAGTGTTCCCCTACAAACTCCAAGGGCAGTCACAAACAAAAAGGTGCTCCCCAAATTTTTGAACAAGGTAGTGCATTGACCTACTTTGAATTTTCACCCAGTACTGTCTAGGATTTGTTTCATCGGGAATACAGTCATCGTTTGGAATTTCCTTGCCTCACTCCAAACTAGATTGCATATTTAAACACTTTTGGTTTGTCAAAAAACCATATTGCTACAAATTTTCCTTTTGCATATAGAATTGTTCTATTTTATACACAAGTGTATAATACAAATAACCCATTCTCCTAGTGCAATTTTTTGAACAATCACACAAGTACTGAGTTTTGAGTGTGAAATTGTACAACTCAATGGCTACATTCGTATCCTGGTTTGCATGTGGGAATAGTATACAATTTTTTTCCCACATGGTTGCGAAAAAAATCCAATAGTCAAGTAAACCACAACATATTAGAGGTAACATCAAATAATTTCAATGGTGTGAATCCTACAAGGTGACAAAAATTATCAACTCACCAATTTGACCTTCTCCTTCTCACCAAGTCTTGTTGAAGTACTCTAAGAATCGAGGTTGATCATTGAACTCCTAAAAGAAAGAGTTCAATAGCTGAGTGACGCTATCTTCGGTGTCACCGATTGCCATCATGATCACGCCAAGACTACGAAAGATGTCCATTTCCCTTTCCTTGGTTGCATACTTATATACATTCTTTAGCCAAGCCCTTTTGACATGCCAAAGGCATAGAAGCACATGACATTGAAAGACAACCCTAATAGATAATAAAAACAATATTGTTTACTGATCAACTATATGAGAAAGTGGCATTGAAAATAAATAGCAAATGAGAAAGGTACACAAATGAAGAAAGGGATGCACATACTGTATGGCTTGGATTTCTGCAATCGCATCATCGGCCAAAAATGCATTGATTCTCTACTCGGGTCTAGCTCTTCTTCCACAGTCATGCAATACGCGTAGCCACACAGAGATGTCCTTAATCTTATTTTGTGAGGAGACTACCCACGCAACCAGCACACCACTATGTTACTTGTCGAAAACAAGGAGATTAAACAATGGATACCATAGACAGAACAACTCAATGTGAGCATTGTCAAGTTTACAACGAGCAAGATCATTGAAAACACGAAGAACTATTTGTCAATGTTTGTAAGGCCTCACCCCATATTTGTTAGTTGCAAACATGAAATCCATCGAGATGACTAAATTGTGTGAGTGGCTAACCATCCTATCCAGCATCCATGGAGTTTGAACCCCGATAACAAAAGATGTATTGTTCCCATCAGGCCATTGAAAGTAGAAGAAGTTTTCAAAGTCTTGTCCACTCCGCAGTAGGATGTACTTGTCGAATCAATTTTTTTTTCTTTGCATGAGTAGAATGCACCTTTCGCCAAGCATTCATTGCATCCTTTCTTGTAAGGAATTGATCTCTCTTGGACATCATGCCACATAAGATAGGATCGTTGATGTGTCTATCCATTATTGCATTGACACTAACGTCCATGAGAAAAAGGCTTTCAATATAGCTTTTGCACTCCGCAGATAGATTAGTGGAAAACATAGAATGCTTCTCTCCACTTGTGTCATGAATTCCATGGAAAAATTGACTATTTTTATCAATGTGGAACATTCCTTTGTAGATAATATAGGCAACATCGGGTTTTCCATTCATAACCTTTACCATGAAGTGGTATTGACAACCATGCATTTGTGTAAACGTCTTATGTGGTTTCTTCTCTGGTGGAGGCTACTCTCTATTGTCTTGAGGACCGTATTGACACCAGTAGCTACGATAAAGCCATCATCTCATCATGTTGAACCAAGAGAGAGTAAAATATCATTCGACCATATAAATGAATGTCGAAAGATACAAACCTCTAATACAAAATTGTTTTTCCATAAGTTTTTACATTGAGGGGACACAAGGTGGTAGATTCTCTTGTTGTCTTGTACACAAATTTAGTTTTGAAACCTTCAACGGGAATTTCACTGTGAATGAAATGATCAAGTCTCCTAAGAGGAATTGCTGCAACAAGGTCAAGGACTTTATCCTTGTTGACAGAAATAGTAGCCCATTGAAAATCGAAAGAGGAAAAAGGAGAGTCTCCATTTTGTACATCTTTCACCTGTAGTTCATCTTGCTTCTTCCATTTCTAACCTATCCCCATTCTAGGAAATGATAGAATTGGATGAATATTTAAAATTAGTGTGGATTGTGTGAAGAAAAAGAAAGAAATCATTCATTAAACATAGATAAAATGTGCTTGCATTGTTGTTTTCCACATGAAACCAATAGGATATTGTCAGCTTCAATCGAGTAAAATTAAAGGTGATAGATTCAATCAAGCTACACATAAAATATAATAGAAACACGGGCTGGAAATCAGATAGTCCATCTCAACGTACACATGGACATAGACAACGACAACAAAAAATTTAACAAATATTTTAGAGAATATGGGGTGTACAAACCTCTTTTACCTGAGGAGGCATGTTGTGATATTCAGCCTTCCATTTCGTGTGACTTAACATGAGGAGCAAAAGCACAACTAGCAATTAACAAAATAAACAAGTGAAGGTTGAACCACATGATCAGTGGTTCAACCTAGAACTTTGTATGTGGTGAGGAGTGTAACATGCATCACAATATGTAATTACTTATATAATAGCAACAACAGATGTATTATCATGAGAAGATATGTTGGTTTTGTTGCATGTGTAAGTATTAAAGGAGAGGAAGGGTTAGAGGGAAAGCAAAGCCTTTGATGACAACCTTGTATGTAAAAAGAATAAGTGCATCCATTATTGCAAGCAACGCCAAAATGATAACATGTTTGTTGCATCTGTTGAAAAAAATATGAATTAGTAATGGAGATTATGAGGAAAGGTATAAAGGTGTAAAATTTTCTATCAACCATGATATAAGTGAATGCAGGTTGGAAAACACAGCGTGTAGGTGAACCTCCACACTGACATAAAGATCGCAACCCTACATGTAAATATAAAAAATATTTCAGAGAATATGGGGTGTAAAAACTTCTTTTACCTGAGGAAGCATGTTGTGATATTCAACCTTTTGTTTAGGGTGACTTAACATGTGCAGCAAAGGTGCATCTAGAAATTCATGAAAAAAGGAAGTGAAGGTTGAACCACATGATGAGTGGTTCAACCTGAAACTTTGTATGTGGCATATGGGTGTAATGTGCATAACACTATGTAAGTAATTCTACAGTTGCAAGAACAGATGTATTAGGGAAGATACCTGAGTTTTGGTGCATGTGTATGTGTTAATGGAGAGGAAAGGTTAGAGGGAAACCAAAACCTTTTAGAACCTTCTATCGAAATAAATGTGCATCCATTGCTACCAACAATGCCAAAAGAACTAAAAAAAATTGCATCTATTGAAAAAATCATGAATCAGTAATGGAGTGAATCAAGAAAGTCATACATGTGTAAATTTTCCTATCAACCATAATGTCAACCAATGCATGTTGGAAAACATAGTGTCTATTGGAACCTCGAAGCAGACATAAAGACAGCATGTAAAATCACAACCTCACATTAAAGAAGAATAAGATGTCATAGTATATGGGATGTACAAACCTGTTTTACCTAAGTAGGCATGTTGTGTTATCAACCCTTCCATTTGGGGTGAGTTAACATGACCAACAAAAGCTTATATGATAATTCATGAACTAAAAAAGTGTAGGTTGAATAACAGGATGGGAAGTCCAACCTGCAACTTTTTATGTAGCCTATAAGCCTAACATGAATAATACCATGTAATTACTTCTATGGCTGCCAACAATGTGAAAAGAAAAAAACATGATCTTTGCATCTGGTGATAAAATAATGAGTCAATGAAGTCAAACATCTATGAACATAAAACTAAACATGACCAGCAAAATAACATCAAGCACAAAATCAAAAAATTCCACCCTTCAACTTACAACAAGCAAACATATAGAAACTACAACCCACAGTGTTTTCCAACATGCCTATAGTTTATTAATTAGAGAAAGTTCAAACACAATTTGTAGTCTAGCTGTGACTTATTTTATATTTTGAATATGTTCCTTTCATTACATTCGTATTGTGTAAACAAGAAAAGGTTTTCATTCCAAAAAAAGAGAAATAGTTGGCTAGAGACATGAAAGCCATATGTGAAAAGGTAGACAAGTTTTGTAAATAACTTATCAAACAAAAAACCTTTGCATTCTCTAATGAGAAAGACACTCTAAAAGCTAAGCAAAAATTGGCTACAAAGCTACAGAAAAGTATTGAATACATTCAAAATCTATCAAAAAAATGGGTGTTGTTGTCCTAAGGGATAAAAAGGAAGCAGCTGCTCCAAAGCTACAAATAAAACGTACTTATAACTGAAACCCAACACTGTGTTTTCCAAATTACAAATATTTTGTGTACTTTTTTTTCAATCATGCAAAAATTTAAACACAACAATAGAATGTGTGATTTTGAAGACATTCATATTGATTTGTAAAACTCCATGTTGCAAAACCGTGTGTTAAGAAGCAAGCAACCCACCATGACAAACCATTTACATTTAAACAAGGAGATTCAAATAACTGAAACCCAACACTATGTTTTCTAAATTACAATTAATTTGTGCACTTTTCTTTCAATCATGTGAAATTTAAACACAATAATGGAATGTGTGATTTTGACAACATTCATATTGTTTTGTAACATTCCATGTTGCAAAAGCATGGGTGTTAAGAAGAAAGAAACCCACCATCACACAACTCTTCACATTTAAACAAGGAGATTCAAATAACTACAACCCAACACTATGTTTTCCAAATCACAATTATTTTGTGCACTTTTCTTTCAATTATGTGAAATTCAAACACAACAATGGAATGTGTGATTTTGAAGACATTCATACGGTTTTGTAACATGAAATGTTACAAAACCGTAGGTGTTAAGAAGCAAGCAACCCATCATGAGACAACCCTTCACATTTAAACAAGGACATTGAAATAACTGAAACCCAACACTGTGTTTTCCAAATCACATTTCTTTTTTGCACTTGATTTTTTAAATCATGCGAAAGTTAAACACAACAATGGAATGTGTGATTTTGAAGACTTTCATACAGTTTTGTAACATTCCATGTTGCAAAACCGTAGGTGTTAAGAAGCAACCAACCCACCATGACACGACCCTTGACATTTCAACAAGGAGATTCAAATAATTGAAACCCAACACTGTGTTTTCCGAATTACAATTATTTTGTGCACTTTTTTTTCAATCATGCAAAAATTAAAACACAACAATGGAATGTGTGATTTTGAAGACATTCATACTGTCTTGTAACATTCCATGTCACAAAACTGTGGGTGTTAAGAAGAAAGAAACCCACCATGAGACAACCATTTACATTTAAACAAGGAGATTCAAATAACTAACACCCAACACTGTGTTTTCTCACATAGAATTATTTTGTGCACTTTTCTTTCAATCATGCAAAATTTAAACACAACGGAATGTGTGATTTTGAAGGCATTCATACTGTTTTGTAACATTCCATGTTGCAAAACCGTGGGTGTTAAGAAGCAAGCAACCCACCATGAGACAACCCTTCACATTTAAACAGGGAGATTCAAATAACTAAAACCCAACACTGTGTTTTCCCAATTGCAATTATTCTGTGCACTTTTTTTTTTAATTGTGCAAAATTTAAACACTACAATGGATTGTGTGATTTTAAAGACATTCATATTGTTTTGTAACATTCCATGTTACAAAACTGTGGGTATTAAGAAGCAAGCAACCCACCATGAGACAACCCTTTACATTTAAACAGGGAGATTAAATAACTGAAACCCAACATTGTGTTTTCCCAGTTGCAATTATTTTGTGCACTTTTTGTTTTCAATGGTGCAAAATTTAAACACAACAATGGAATGTGTGATTTTGAAGACATTCATACTGTCTTATAACATTCCATTTTGCAAAAGCATGGGTGTGAAGAAGCAAGAAACCCACCATGAGACAACCCTTTACAATTAAACAAGGAGATTCAGATAACTGAAACCCAACACTGTGTTTCCCATTTACAATTTTTTTTGCACTTTTTGTTTTCAATGCTATGAAATTTAAACACAACAATGGAATATGTGATTTCAAAAACATTCATACTATCTTGTAACATTCCATGTTGCAAAAGAATGGGTGTTAAGAATCAAGCAACCGACCATGAGACAACCCTTTACATTTAAACAGGGAGATTCAAATAACTGAAACCCAGCATTGTGTTTCCCATTCACAATTATTTTGTGCACTTTCTTTTTCAATCGACTAAAATTAAAACACAACAATGGAATGTGTGATTTCAAAGACATTCATATTGTTTTGTAACATTCCATGTTGCAAAGGCATGGGTGTTAAGAAGCAAGCAACCCACAATGAGACAACCCTTTACATTTAAACGAGATTCAAATAACTGAAACCCAACACTATGTTTCCCGTTCACAATTATTTTGTGCACTTTTTTTTTCAATCGACTAAAATTAAAACACAACAATGGAATGTGTGATTTTGAAAACATTCATACTATCTTGTAACATTCCATGTTGCAAAACTGTGGGTGTTAAGAATCAAGCAACCCACCATGAGACAACCCTTTACATTTAAACAAGGAGATTCAAATAACTGAAACCAACCACTGTGTTTCCCATTCACAATTATTTTGTGCACTTTTTTTTTCAATC
>VDFB02000003.1:257553646-257564542 GCA_007258455.2 Sequoia sempervirens | reverse complement strand
AAGCCTTTCTTAGGTGATTATCCAAGCCTATTTGCAAGCACCCAATCAATCATCATCATCATCATCATCTAAATTTTGGAAAGAGATATGTTGGTTTCATGACATATTTACAGTGAGTCTTTTATTTTGATTTACCTTTTTTGATCATTATCTTTTTACCCACGATTACACCTACTTACAACTGCCTTGATCTATCTATATCATGGTGTGTCACAATCGGTGTGTAATGGGGCATTGTCTTGTTTTCATGTTTATCATTGTTTGAGTGTCAAGTCCATGCAAACGTTACCTTGTCACCCTGGTTCTTCATACCTTGGTGCATACTTGCCTTTTCTATATCAATTTTTAGGATTTCTCAATACATGTTGGTATAACCTATTCATAATCATTCAAAATTCCCTTCCTTTTCATCTCCTTCATCATCTTTCATCTTCCAATTCATTTGCTTCTTGATCTTAATCTCTCATTGACCCCTTCTATTTCAAGAGCACACATGTATTCTCCTAACTCACATGCCCTCTTGAGGCGGCATCCCATCACCTAGTCATCAATATTTTCCCTTTCATCCTTCTCCATCCTCCCATTGATTGGGGAATCATATTTGATTCTTATCCTCTCTCCTATCCACTATTTTTTTAACTTCTTTGATATAATGCCACTTCACAATGTCATATAAAAGAGGGGGAAAATGTAGACACCTAAAAAGTGACCTTACCCAACCACACCTAATTTTAGCCTAGTCCTAAGCCATTAATTAAATACATATTTATTATTTATTTATTTAATATTCCCATCCTTTCATAATCCTTTAATTAAATAAATATTTATTATTTATTTAATTATTATCCCTTCACATGATCACAAGAAACAAAATTACAACAAGCCAAGGTTGAACAATACAAGAAAAAATTGAAGCTATGGAAAATGGAGGTTGTCAATGTGGAAGGAGCTTCAAGGGGCTATTAACTTTGTAGAACCTCCAAAAATTGGTGTTAGAGAAGGTGGACTCGAGAAAACACTAGCTTGCATGTAAGGTTAGGATTTTATCCTCTAATTTATGCTTTCTTATTGTTATTGTTAATGTTTATGGTCCATCTTCTTGCATTTATAAAAGAGAGGTTTGGAGGGAAATAGAAGCAACTTGTAATAATTTTGCATTAGAGTTTTGCATTATGGGGGTGATTTTAATGCAATTCTAAGATCTTTAGATAAAAATGGGGGTGAATAGAAAACTTGAATCCCAATTAGATTTTGAAGCCTTTGTAGAAAGAAATTTTCTCATGGAGATTCATATGGGGAATGGGCTTTTTACATAGACAAATAGAAGAAAGGGCTTATGTAGCATACCAGAAAATTTGGACAGATATCTATTCAAGATTGATTTAGGATCTTTTTCTTTTACACTAGAAAGAAATATTATGCCCATCTCTAACTCTAATCACTACTGAATCCATTTGGACATTCAAGGTGAAAGGAAACTAGTGAGATGCCCTTTCAAATTTTAGAAAATGTGGTACAAAGATGAAAATTTCATGAATCTAATTCAAGGTTGGTGGGGTGAAGCAAAACCTGGGGGACCATAAATTATTAATGTGGTGACAAAACTAGAACTAGTAAAACAACTTAAAAAAAGGAATATGAGCAATTTCAAATATATCTTTGAAGAGAAAAAAAAGGTTGAGGAAAGTTTTCAAAGCTTAAATGACGATGTGATAGTCAATGACATGGATGGAACAAGATACACAATGGAAAAGATTTGTTGAACAAGCTTGAGGACATCCTAGCTAAAGTAGAAATTTATTAGTGCTAGAAGTCACAAGAGTTATGGATAAGTGAGGGTGAAAAAAACATAAAGTAATTTCACAATGCAACTAGAGCTAGGAGGGAAGCTAATAGAATTTCAAGCATCAAGTCTTCTAAGTGCTAGACTCTAGAGAAGATGGAATAGATAATATTTGAAACAGTAGGATTTTTTGAGAAATTATTAAACAATTAGAATGGCTCTAGGTGGCAAGAGCAACAACAAATTCTAGTGAAGAGTAACATTAACACCTCAATCTGGGGGAAAATGTCTCATGGAAAAGTTCCTATAGTAGGCAATAGTAACATTTCAAAAAATTCAGGTCATCCTCTACAATCTCGAGGGAACCAAGGTTACATTGGTCACCATCAATTTGAAAATCATGCATATACAACACACTCTTGTCATTGGGCTTCCAAACATTCACAAAAAATGCTTAGTCAAAAAAAACAAGGTAGTTTTGACATATGTAACTCTGAAAATAAGAGCCAGCCAACAAGAAATCTTGCCACATTTCATAATGATATTCTAATATTATTAACATTCCCTAATAATATTCCTCTTACCAAATGTTCCATTTCCAAACCTAAGCTAAAGCATGCAAAGCTGCCTTATCATATGCAATCTAGAAGAACTCAGTCAAATCAGAAATGGAGGTGAAAAGGGGTTCAAGATTGTTCAGCTCTAAAGGTTCAAGAAAAAAAAGATACTTTTCTTCAATGAAAACCCTCATCTTCTTCAAGGAAGAATGACAAAAAATGTGTGATAAATATCTCCTTCCCAGAGGAATTTCTTGACCTGCAAATCCAAGACCTCAAGGAGAAAATGTTAATTTGTAAGTTTTTGAACTTTATTACTTCTATAGAAATTTTAAGAGATTTGATTTTTGAAGAATGGGATGGTTCCAATCAAGGCTTTTATCTAGATCAAGGCAAGGGCCTTTTTGTGGTGCTTTTCTCTACAAAGATAGATAGAGATGCAGTTTATAAGGTTAAATCATGGCTCTTTGAGGGATATGGTTTATTCATGCAACCATGGTCTCCAAATTTCAACCTTGCATCTTCTGCAATCTCTTCCTCTTGAATATAGGGAGTGGAAGATTGTAGAGATTTTAGCTAATCAAATCATGGGGATTTTATTAAAGAATAATTATGATGTTTTTAGAAATCTTAGAAGCCCAAATAGGGTTTGTGTCTTGCTAGATGCAATGAAGGACCTCCCTAATGAATTTCATATAAAATCTAAACATGGGATTTTCATACAAAGCATTCTAGTAGAAACCCTTGAAATGATTTGCATAAAATATCATTGTGTGGGGTATTCCTCTAGGGTTTGTCAAGAGTTAGAAAGTACAAGGGTTATGACAAATAATTTTTTACAAACACAAGAGGCTTATAGGGAAAGCACATAGATATTGATGATGGAAAAGCAAAATTTTGTTCAAAATCCTCCAAATGTAGGGAATATTAGTAGGGTGTGTCAGAATGCAACTCTTGGCCTAGGAAATAAGAGTAATTTATCACATTCAGAGGTAGTAAATGGGTTCATGGCTAAATTAGTAGATTCTTCCCCAAAAAAGGAGCCAACATTATTGATGGATAGTTCTCGACAGCAAAATAAGGGTAAAAATCTTCAGGTTCACCTCATGTATAAAATATATTATCCTCCATCTCTAGTCAAGTCTAAAAAGTTCAAAGTGTAGTTTTCTTCCCACAAAGGTACTAGACAATTTCTAGTTTCATTACCAGAAGATTTCCAGAGGAAATTTTCTTTACCGATTATGAATTTGAGTCCTCTTAGAGGTACTTCTCTTTTGAAACAAACATGAATCAAGTGAGGGTGCTAACTAGAGAATTAATGTATGGCAATGCCATCAATGGATACCTGAGATCATTTACAAAAGTGCAAAATACAAAGTTTGTTGACACCTATTTGGATCAGTTAGATCAGGATTTACTTTGTGAAGATTTGACCATAACAAAGAACAATCAAATACAAGAAAGTAATTTTCATGATAATACTTTTCTTAATCTAGATTCATTGATTTTTGATGACTTATATGTTCCTGAAAATCTAGAAGTGTTGGAAAAACAGGTAGTCAACATTGTTGGCTCATAGTTAATTGATGAAATTGCAGAAGAGGTAGCCAAAGAGCATCATGAACCTACTTTTGACTATTCTCAAACTTTATCTATTTCTCAATCCCCAAGTGTATCACCTTCTCTTAAAAAGACTCTGGGAAAAAGTGGTAGGAAACCTCACTCTGCTAAAATTTAGGTAGAAATCGTAGCAAGAATTCAATTAACCTTATCTAAAAGCTTGCAAGGTATCAAGGGTAAGCAACTTAGGATGAGGAGAGCATGTTGATCTCCTCAAAACCAACGAATATTATCTCATGTAATGTTAGGGTTATCAATGCCTCTAACAAAAGAGCTCAAGTCAAGCCTCAATTGGATGCTTGCAGAGCAAATTTAGTTTTATGTCAGGAAACTAATTTATCAGAAGAATCAAGTGTAGAAATTTTTAATAAATGGGGCAAATGGAACTTTACATTCTCAATAGCACTGGGAGCTTCAAGAGGCCTTGTGGTGTTGTGGAACTTTAATAGAATCCTAGTTGAAGTTATTTCAAATACACCAAATTGGTAACTATTGAAAATCATGAATTTTAGTCTTCAATTCTAGTTATTTAATGTATATGGTCCATCATCTACAATAGGGAAAAATCATTTGTGGGTAGATATAAAGGTGGTTTTGGGTCAATTGGAGCAAGAAAAAGTAATATTTGCAGGAGACTTCAATTTTATTATCTCTTTAAATGAGAAACAAGTTGGGATTCTTCACCACATAATGTAATGCAAGTGTTTGCTTCATTCATACAAGACAATGCCTTGGTGGATATCCAACCAGCTAATGGGAAATTCACTTGGAACAATAAAAGAAAAAAAAATTGCAAATTGCAAAAAGGTTGGATAGGTTTATACTATCTTCAGTTTGGTTATTAGGAGGGTTCACTATCTCATCTAAAATACTTCCCTTTTCAGGCTCAAACCATTTTGCAATTGTAATAGACTTTGTGGAAAAGAAGCTTCTAATACATATAAGTCTTCATTCAAGTTTGAAACCATGTGGTTTTGACACCCAAATTTTCTACCCATGATAAAAATTGCTAGTTGCATGTGCCTTTCATCAAAGGTTCAAGAATGTACCAATTTTGTAAAAAATTGTAGTAGTTAAAAGGGAAGATTTGTTTATGGAATAAACAAATCTTCAAAAATGTTTTTGTTTAAAAGGAGATCATTCAAAAAAAAAATGGAGGAAATAAATAACTACATCATAGAAAATGGTCTAGATTCATCTTCGTATGAACAACAGAAATCCCTACAAGCATAATGGGTAGAGTTAGTAGCAAGGGAAGAGATATATTGGAGGAAAAAATCAAGAGAATTGTGGTTGAAAGAAGGGGATAGGAATACTAAATTCTTTCATGCATCTACTCAAATAAAAAAGGTAAAAAATACTATTTTTCCATAAGGATAGCATAATAGGGGAGATTCTCAAAAAAGAAATTGATATTCAAAAGGAAAGTGTTAAGTTTTTTGAAATCCTACTGTCAACTCCAAATAATCAAGAAGTGCAAGCTGAGAGGGATAGGGAATATTTATTGGAAAATATCCCTATAATTATTTTTGAAGAAGATAATGAGTAGCTACTTAAGCCCTTTTCTTTAGAAAAAATTAAGGCAGTAACTTCTTTTCCTTTCCCCTGGATAAGGATCCTGGGCCTAATGGCTTTACGGTAGTGTTCTTTCAAAAGTGTTGGGAAATCATCTCACTTGATCTCTTTAATGCAATGGAAGAGTCAAGGCATTTAGGGAATATGCTAAAATAGTTCAATACAACACAGATTGCCATAATTCCAAAAAAATAATCCAGAATCCTTCTCTGATTATCGACCCATCTCATTATGCAATACAATTTACAAAATATTTATCAAAGTAGTATATCTTAGGCTTTAGCCATTTATCCCAAAAATTATTTTAGAGGAACAAGATGGCTTTGTCCCAAGTAGAGAGACAATGGAAGGTGCTTTAGTAGCCCATGAAGTATTGCACTCAATTAATTCAAATAAACTTGGGGCATTTATCATTAAGCTTGACGTGATGAAAGCTTATGAAAAGGTAAATTGGTCCTTCCTCTTGCAAATATTGAAGTTTGGTTTTCACCAAAAGTGGTGTAAGTGGATTTTCTCATGTCTCTCAAGTGTCAAGTTTTTAGTGTTGATCAATGGATCATCTGCAAGGTTTTTCAAGTCGACTTAAGGTGTGCATCAAGGTGATCTATTATCCCCATTCCTATTCATAATTTTGGAAAAATCCATTAGTATATCTATCAAAGTATCTAATGTTCAAGAGATTTGGAAAGGTGTGACATGTCCAGGCACAAATCTCCCAATTAATCATTCTTTATTTGTTGATGATACTATTTTTGTTGGTCCAACTTCTCTTGAAGAAGCAAAGAAAGTTCAAAGTATTTTGGATAAATATTCTTCTACTTCAGGGAAAATAAATAAATATTGCTAAATCTAAGATTTATATTTTCCATACAAAAACAAACATAAAGTGTGGATTAGTACAATCTTTAGGCTTCCAGCTAGTTGAATTGCCTTACAATTACTTGGGTGTTCCATTCTTTATAGGTGGCAATAAAAAAAATCTAGTCTAAAGTGATTTATAGGATTCAAAGCAAGATATCATCTTGGAAGAGAGGTGGCTTTCATTAGCCAGCATAATTCTATTGATCAAATTTATTCTTTCGACAACTCCTAATTACTTCATGGCTGTTCTACAAGCCCCAAATTCCATTGTAGCAGAAACAGAAAAAATTATAAGATAGTTCTTATGAAAGGGAAACATAGATTAGAAAAACAAATTCCCACTGATATCCCTTCAAACTATCTATAAAGATAAATTTTCAAGGGAGCTGTATTACAAAACTTATCTACAAGAAATTTGACTATGGGGGAAAAATTAGTTTGCTAGCTATACACTAAACCTAGGAAAAAATGGTGTAATCTAATGCAGTAAAAGTATCTAGATGATTCTTCTCTAGCAATAATATTCACCATTGCTAATCCTCCACAAGGTTCTGCAATGTAGAACTTCTTAGTGAAGTGCAAGGAATTTATTTCTCAATATTTTTCTCAATAGATATATAATGGAGCACATGCAGATTTTTGGTTGGATTATTGGAATGGACATCCTCCATTAAGTAGAATCCAAGAGCTTCAAAATGCAAAAAAAAATATTTCAACTCAGTGGGGTACAAAGGTGAAAGATTATTGGATGTTAATAATGTGAATGTAGGCATAGTATAGTGGAAAATTTTATCCAACCTTTAAATTCCTATTGATCAACAAGTACTATTAAAGAGCATACTAAAGTAGTGGGAAATATATATATCAACAAAGCCAGATAGTCTAATATGGGCTCCTTCTAAGTCTGGTATCTATTCAGTCAAACAAGGATATAAATCATTAATAAACTTAGGAGATCAAATAGAGAAACAAAGAGCCTATTCTTTCTGTTGGAGTAGCATGGTCCTCCCTAAGGTGGGTTATTTTTCATGGTTATCTCTTAAAAAAAAAATCCTCACAAGTGACTGGTAAGCTAAATTGAACATTGTAGAATAGTTCAAATGCATCTTATGCAGGGAATGTATGGAAGACATCAACCATCTATTTGTTCAGTGTCCCTTTGCTCAAAGTTGTTGGCAATTTATCAAGAGCAGATTAAGTTGGTTTGTCCCTCTTCTAAATTCATTATGGGATATATTCACTAGTTGGCCGATTCTACACAAAAAATATTTATTTTCTAGTATTTGGAGAATCACTCTGCCAATGGTTATTTGGAATTGTGATTGATGACGTAGTGTAGGTTTTGATTAATAGGAAAAATAGGTTTTGAAGGGACCTGAAACCCTTTACAAGAGAGAAACCAAAAGCTACTAAAGGCCTAAATCAATCCTCAACCAGCAACCACCCAACCAACAAAAAACCGACCAACTTGGGAGCCAGAAAAAGAGAGACAATTAACAACCAGCAACTCCCAATAGCAAAACAACAACACGCAGACCGACCAAACACCAAAAAACAGAAAGAAACAGAAAAAGACTTAGAAACTACTTACAGCCACCCAGAGTTTTGGCCATTTCAACCTGTTGGGACTTATGTTTTTCAACCATTTCCAGTAGTTCTTGCTTCTCAGCATCAAACACTTTTCCACTCAATTGAACCCCTTGCAGCTGACACCTTTTTCATTAGCCTTAACCACGGTTTGAATCCATGAATTGAGAGAAAAAGACTTGCTCTTCCCTAAGTTAGACGATTTTCTTGAAGAGAGTCTCTAGAGCTTCACACTATTTTTAATTGAGATATGACTAACACGTAGTAAATTTTTAAATGACATAGTGTAGGTTAATTACACTTGATCCATAAGGATTTGAAGCATACTTAATCCACTAAGCATCAATCCAATAAGATCATTCAATGTAAACAAAGATGAAGAAGCTATTAAAACTATCATTCAAAAACATGAAATCTTGATAAACATCTACTCTAAGACATTAAATCTTATCCTATTGGGGGAGTGGTGTCGCATTGATGTGGAATGGTGACCCTTTCCCAATCCCTTGGATAATGAGCTTGTTTCAATCAGTTTTATTGAAGAAAACTAATGAAACCGATGAAAAATGTGTTGTAAAACATGATGAAAGCTATTTTAACATGATAAATAATATGATGATTGATGTGAGTGTATGCAAGATTTGAAATATTAAAACCCTAGTTTCAAAATATATTAAATGGATGCAACTAAGTTACCATGGAAGCCATTAATGGATGCTCTAAGCTAACAATGCAAGATTTAAACTAAAAAAAGATAAATATGTGCTAAAATGTGGATGCAAATGAGAGTGATTTTAACAACATAAGTTTACTATTAAAAGATGGATCCCTATTCAATAGATGCAAGCTCTATTTATAGGATAGGCAAAATGAAACCAATGGTCAAGATTGAAAGAATCAATAAATGGTAATAATGGAAGGAAAATGGAAGCATGGATCATGGATTCCCATCAAGGGTTAATGCAAGTTGGTATTTAATCAAGGGCTCACAATCATCCAAACAAACATCCTTTCAAAACTTGCACAAGAAGTTTGTTGAAAGTTTGTTATAAGGAAAAATATTCCTTTTTTTTTTCAAATGAGTGAAGAGGGAAAGAATATTCCATGGGAATATTCCCTTTTGGAGGAATGTGCAAAGGAGGAATATTCTCAAGGAATGTTCCCTTGCAAGTGGGAGGATTAGATTTAATTAGTAATTTTATAATTAAAACAAAGTTTCAATTATGCAAATTAGGGGAATTATATGATATTCATTAAATAAATGATTTAATGAAAAAAGGGGGATGTGATATGATATTTAATTAAATAAGAGGACTTAGGGATTAAATTAAAAAAATTGATTTATCCAATTTAACAAGACGAAGGGTTAGTGCAAGAGGGGGTGAATTAACCTAATTAGGTCAATTAGATTAATAGATGAAAATTGTGCAATTAATTAAATAGTTAGGCTAATTTAATAAATTAAATGAAAAGAGGATGGCTTTTAGGATGAAGTGGTGTTAGTATATCAAATATGAGTGTGCAATATAATTCAGGACATTTTTAAGTTACCACATTTTTCCCCTCTTTGAAGCGAGGTATTTGTTATGTTGGTTCAAAGACTGACACTTTTTAGATTAATGTTGCTACTCAGATCAAAAATTCAAAAAAATTGATTTTTGGATGCCCCATTGTTTCCCCAGCGGAAGGAATTAAGCTGGTACCCTGCCCCCTCGAGAGATCAGGCAGAAATTTCAAATTTTGGGTTGATCTCTCGCCAAAGGTTCAGCATTAGGTCAACTTAAAGAGGACAAAAGATACTTCTTAGAAAGCTTAAATGTTTGATGTAGACAAATTTGATGATGTATTAATAGTCATCAGCCATGGGTAGCCTCATTTATATTTTGATATATCACACATATTTGACACTTGTATAGAACTGATTGTAAAGATAAAAGAATAAGAAGAATAAGATAGATAGAAGAATGAGATGGATTAACCATTGATTTTAAGATTGATTGAGAAGTCCAACAAGTCCATGATTTATAGAGACTTTATTAGATATGGTGATGAGATGGATGATTTTCCCATATTTGGGATTGGGACTTTTCGTCATTCCTTATATTTGATATAATATATAGACATGATGCATCTTGGTATTGATAACCAAGATGGCGTTGTATCCAGTGTAATGGTCGGCAAATAGATAGGATAGTTCTTTTTCACACCTTTACATACAGAAACCTCATTGGAATGTAGTTTAGAAGTTTAGAATATATCAGACCAAAGCATATGCAATAGTCAACAATCTACTCCAAATAACCTCCCTACACACAACTAAGTATATGCCAAGATTAATTTACAAGAATACCCACAAGCATGGAAAACAAAAGATAATGATTGATGATCCATTCCTTTCTCTCTAAATCGTTTTGATAGACATCATCAAGAGGTCCTTGGAATAGGTCATTGAGATAAATCAGAATAAAAGATCAAAGACAAATAGTCAGTGTTATCCATATCTCTTGCCAATTTTAATATAGCTAAGGTGATTTCTAATTTTGATGTCCATTGTCAGAAGGATACATCCTAGGACAATTTATCAAATGTTTTGATTAGGATGAGGTGTGTGAGAATCCGTTGATACAAACCTCACTAACTCATTTACCTATGATCTAGACTCTATATTTTGACACTTATGTTTTCACTTTATGACGTACAATACTTGCTTTCTACTTGTTTTTGCCAAAGGTTGAAGGTGATGATTGATTTATTATGGGTGAAGGTTTATTGTGGGTGAAAGTAAAATGGGATGGATGGTTTAGGATTTTTGAAATATTTCAATGTTTTTGATATTTTCAAAAAAAAATTGAGGTTGTTTTTGGTCTTTTTGATTGCGTATGTGAATGTTTTTGGTTTTTGATTATTTGAGGT
>VDFB02000003.1:257293321-257553546 GCA_007258455.2 Sequoia sempervirens | reverse complement strand
CAAGAACTAAATACATCAGCGCATACAATATGAAAGCCATCAATCAACTTTCAGTGGCTTTTCATGAATAAGAAAGCATAGTCCAACAACTTTGAATGCTCTTGAGATCTACTCAGGGGACATGACTGCACTTTCTGCACCTATATAGAAGTTAAAGGTGTGCATATTGCCTCTTTCTATACATTTGGCCTTCTTGGATTTCTCACTCTTATAGGCAATGGAAATATTAAAAATACTCGCAAGACTCCCAACCTTCAAATCCCTATTGAAAGCACCAACTGCAGCCACAACATTTGGTTGTAGATGGGCCTTGATGATGTTTACAACTCATTGGTTCCACTATGTAGCCCAGAACACCATTACAAAGTTTTCCAAAAAGGTGTTCAACAGTATGTTGTCATGAATTTGGGCACTCAAGAACATACTAGAGCCAATGACCTTGTTAATTGTCTCCTCACCTGTGAGAGAGTTTATGTTGAACAAGCGACAAAGTTTCCTTGAGTAGCCATTCTTTGCACACTGGAAAGATATTCCTAGGACCTACATTTTGAAATTCTTTGCATTTTTGAGGTCAATTGAGATCTTACATTGACATTTCTTCTTATCTGGAGATCTTGCTAAATCCCTAAGTACAGTACTTACTAAATCAAACTTGTGCTTAGGGCCAGATTATGTGATGGCCATTAAAACTATGGAATCAACTAGTAGAGATTGTAGACCACCTATGAGGAGCATCAGGTGAAGGACAATACAAGAAATATGAAAGGTCAGTGATGCTAATCTTAAGAGCCCAACACTACCAATCTTAAGAGGCTAACACCCATGAGTCAAACCTTGAAAATGCAAATACTCTTTTTAGGTCGGGATGTCTTTGTAGTTATGGAATCCATCATGAACAATCTCCCCATCATCTATTAATTTCTTATAACCCACCTATAGATTAATTGCACAATAAATTCATAGAATAGAATTAAATATCTGATTTATAACAATTAATACACTGGGTTAAATAACAACTAATAACAACGGAAGAAAAAATAACAAGAAGCCAATCACAAAAGATAATAACAAAAATATACCCAGGAAACCCCGATATGGGGAAAAACCTACAAATGTTGGATCTTCTATTCAACCTAACAACAAACTGTTCTTTCGAAAATACAATGCAAGTTTGGTACAACAATCTTACATATATAAAGCCTAGCTGCTTTACTTAGCATGCAAGAAAAGAAAATTTCCTTGCATTATTTGGCTTTAAATCACACATAAAATCACTCTTGGATTTATCATATCCTCACAAACTCGAAAACATTCTATTAAAGAATAAAAAACTACTGTTGTTGAAAATCCAACTCGAGTTGCTTTAAAGCATATCCAACTCGAGTTGCTTTAAAGTGCTTTAAAGCATATCCAACTTGAGTTGCTTTAAAACAACTCCACATCCCACCTTTCGAGCTACAAAGATCAACACTCCCTCTTAGCAATAAAGGTGTTCTGCACAACACCCAACTTGTCCCTAAAGTATTCAAACTTACTCTTCATCAAAGCCTTCATTAGGATATCTGCTATTTGTTCATCTGTAGGAATGTAATGGAGCTTCACTATCCCCTTCTCCACACAATATATGATGAAGTGGTACTTGATCTCAATGTGCTTTGATTTGTCATGAAAAATTGGATTCTCAGAGAGTTTAATACAACTCTAATTATCACAATAAATGACTATAGGATCCAACTCCTAATCAAAGAGCCTAGCTAGAAGTTTCCAAAGCTAGATAGCCTCGCATGTAGCCATACTAGCTGCCATACACTCAGCCTCTGTAGAACTCAGCACAACTGACTTGTGTTTCTTGTTGTACCAAGAGACTGCTCTTGATCCCAAACTAAAATTGCACCCTAAAGTGCTCTTCCAATCAACTGTACTGCCTTCCCAATCTGCATCAGTAAACCCCTCAAGCTTCACTCTATCCTGATGAACATACTTCAAAACATAATCAACTATTCCTTGGAGATACCTCAAAACATGCTCTGTAGCTATCCAGTGCACACGTTTAGGTTCCACCATAAATTGACTGAGTGAGTTCATTGCAAAACAAATGTCTAGCCTAGTGTTGACCAAATACATAAGAGAGCCTATCAACTATTTGTATAAAGTTGGGTCCATTGCCTCTAATCTAGAAGCAACAATCTTCTTCCAATTGGTCACAAGTGGTGTTGACATAGGCTTACAGTTCTCCATCCTGAATCGCTTCAAGATATCAAGTAAGTACTTCCCTTGTCCAAGAAATATTTCTCCCTCTTCCTACCACAACTCTAATCCTAGAAAGTAGTGCATCAACCCCAAGTCCTTCATCTCAAACTATCCTACAAGATCCTTCTTGTAGTGTGTTATGAGCTCCTCTGACCCTGTGAGAAATAGCTCATCAACATATAACACCAATATGAGAAGTTCACCCTTCACCTGAACATAATGCAGGTTCAGATCCGCCTCACTCTTGATGAATCCCACGCTTTGCGAGTAATTGTCAATACATGAATACCACGCCCTTGGAGATTGCTTGAGTCCATAAAGTGCTCTTCTCAACCTACATACATGAGAATCCCTCCCATGTGCTTCAAATCCTTCTGGATGCTCTATGTAAATCTCTTCCTCAATCACTCCATTGAGGAAGGTTGTCTTTACATCCATCTAGTGAATCCTCCAACCCATTTGTGTTGCTATAGAAATGATAGCTCTTATGGATGAGCACCTAGCTACTGGAGCAAAAGTCTCGTCATAGTCGACTCCTTCCTTCTGAGAAAACCCTTTAGCCACAAAATGGGGTTTGAACTTTTCCACACTACCATCTGCATCATGCTTAATCTTATACAACCATCTCAAGCCCACCACAGACTTATCTTCTGGTCATGGTACTACCTCCCACACACTATTCTTCATGATGGAAGAATACTCTTCCACCATGGCATCTCTCCACACCTGGTGCTTGGATGCCTCCTAAAAGTTGGAAGGTTCTACTTCAATTAATTTGCTCATAAGTGCCACATACTTAGAATAATGTCTGGGATCCTTTCTTTGTCTAACTGAATCTTGAGTATCACCTACATATTCTTGAGCCTCTCTTAGTGTCTGCTCAACTGCCTTGTTTCTCCTCTTCTCAGTAATAGGAATCTGAGGCTAAGGAATTATTTGTTCCTCCTTCTGATCAACCTACTCATCCTGCTTGTTCTTCTCTTCAGCTTGCATGACTGAAGTTTGAGGAATTTGTATTGCCTCAACCGTGGGTGATTGCTCCTCCCCATTCATCAAGTTGCTAGACTTATGAAGAGCCCTCTCTTCCTCGAACTTCACATCTCTACGAACAACTATTTTCTTAAGAGTAGGAATGTAAACCCAATAAGCTTTAGAAGTTTCACTATACCCAACAAGGATACCCTTCTCTATAGTAGGTTCCAACTTGGTTCTCTTCTCAACAGGAATGTGACAATACACAAGGCATCCAAAGATGTGAATGTGCCCCAAATCTAGGTTCTTACCAGTGAATGCCTCTTCTAGAGTCAACTTGCCCAACACTTTGTGAGGGCTCCTATTCTACAAATACACAATTGTATTGCAATCTTCTACCCATAAGAACCAAGGCAGATCCTTATCATGAAGCATGGCCTTGTTTGCTCCAACTATAGCCCTATTCTTTCGTTCAACAACCCCATTTTGCTAAGGATTGTACAAAACTGCCAACTCTTTCTTGATACCTTCCTGAGCACAAAAATATTTGAAGGAATTTGAGGTATACTCGCCTCCATTATCAAACCTTAGTATCTTGATCTTCCTCCTATTTTGGTTCTCCATGAGAGCCTTAAACTCTTTGAACCTACTGAAGACCTCATCTTTATTCTTCAAAAAATATATCCACGTCTTCCTGGAGAAGTCATCAATGAAAGTAACATAATACTCATATCCATTCAAGGATGTTGTTGACATGGGATCACACACATCTAAGTGTACAAGATCCACAATCCCTTTAGATCTAGTGTCGCTTCTTGTAAAATTGGTCTTGGCATATTTCCCAAGAGCACAACCTTTGCACACCTCATGCTTTTATGTCTTCATCTCAGGCAGCCTCGTCACTATTTCGTTAAGAATATTAAATGCTCCATGGTGAAGGTGATCCATCCTCCTATGCCACAATTCTCCTAGCCCTTTATAGCTACTAACCAATGCTTGTGCTGGTTCAAACTGTAATCGAAACAAGTTGCCATTCCTGACTCCAATCACTTTTACAACCTTGGAATCCTTGGGACGAATATAGACTTTTCCCCTCTCAAAGGTCACGATGTAACCCTTGTCTTCCAAAGCAGAAACCGAGATTAAATTCTTTGTCATGCCAGGGACATACAACACATCCTCCACCAACAAGGGTTTGTTAGACTCCCTCTGAAACTTGACAGTGCCAATACTAGTTGCATGGTACTTGGCATTGTCTCTGAGCTCAATATAGAAATCTAGCTTCTTCTCCAACTTGGTGAAAAATTCTCTTACTCTCGTCATGTGGTAAGAATCCCCACTGTCAATATACCATACCCTATTGGAAATTGAACTTGAGAGACAGGTAATGAGTGAAAACTCATTCTCAAATCGTGATGCAAACTCATCCACCTCTGTTGTAGTAGCAACTTGCTTC
This sequence comes from Sequoia sempervirens, assembly GCA_007258455.2. Taxonomy (NCBI): domain Eukaryota; kingdom Viridiplantae; phylum Streptophyta; class Pinopsida; order Cupressales; family Cupressaceae; genus Sequoia; species Sequoia sempervirens. Next base: position 257,548,868 of record VDFB02000003.1, on the reverse strand, counting down.
TTTTTCTTGTCCTTATTTTTCTTATTCAGACATTAACTGGCATAGTAACCCATTTGATGGCAGCAATTTTTTTTATCTTGCTCAGATCTTTCTTCTTCCCATTCTTGGAAGAAGAACCTTATGTTTTCCCTTTATTAGACTTTTGCTTACCCTTGCTTGCAAGAGCGATATTTTCTTCATCCTGACCCTTCTTCATCTGATCTCCTTGATGAGCACCTTCACAGATCTCCTCCTGAAAAAAATATCCCAAAGACTCGCCCAATCAGGTAGCCAATATCTACCGACAACACACTTGACAAACACTTCCCAGTGCTTCGAAAAACCATTTAAGGCTATACGCAACAACTCATCTCCATCAATCATCTCTCCAACAACAGCAAGCTCATCCCTGTCCTGTGTCATCTTGGACATTTAAGAGGTGACACTCTCACCTTTGGACATCTTGGTATTATGCAATTTTTCCTTGAGCATCATCTTATGACTCTGATAGTTGCTTTGATAAAGTTTTGTGGGCGTATCCCACATCTCCTTGGCGATGTCTTTCCCCAATAAATGAGGAATTAAATGATCTCTTACTCCATCCAAGATAATCCTCTAAGCCTTGGCCTCTTTAACTTCATGCAAATCTAAGGCAATAGGATCATTTTTTGGTGGTGTCACTTTTGTACTAGCATAGATCCACAACCTATTCTCCTTGAGAATAGATGTAATTTGAACCTTCCACTACAAGAAGTTAGAATCACCCTCAAGCATGTCCTTGTATCGAACACTGGTTGCCATTGCCACAAAAAAAAACTGGAGATGAAAATCTGATTGTTTTTCCTTGAAATTTCCGTCACAAATCTTGGCTTCATATTCAAAGTTTAGTGCTTTGATACCATGTTAATTTCTTATAACCTAGCTACAAATTAATTCCATAATAAATTCATAGAATATAATTAAATATCTGATTTATAACAATTAATACACTGGGTTAAATAACAACATAATAGTGGAAGCAAAAAAGACAAGAAGGCAATCACAAAAATGAAATAACATAGATATACCCAGGAAACCCCAATATAAGGAAAAACCTACAAATGTTGGATCTTCTATTTAGCCTAACAACAAACTTTTCTTTTGAAAATACAATGCAAGTTTTCTACAAGAATCTTACATATATAGAGCCTAGTTGCTTTACTTAGCGTGCAAGAAAAGAAACTTTCCTTGCATTCTTTGGCTTTAAATCACACATAAAATCAGTCTTGGATTTATCCTATCCTCACAAACTCGAAAACATTCTATTAAAGAATAAAAAACTACTATTGCTGAAAATCCAACCGAGTAGCTTTAAAGCATATCCAACTCGAGTTGCTTTAAAGTGCTTTAAATCATATCCAACTCGAGTTGCTTTAAAACAACTCCACATCCCACCTTTCGAGCTACAAAAATCAACATCATCCAACTCACATGCCTTATTGGCAAGGAATTTTTTCATCCTATTACCTTCCTAGTAGAAATGTGATAAAGTGAAGTTCTCTAATGTGTCCAATAGCTTCCAGATTAACTCAGTGATATTTCACAACTTCAAATTTAGAATATTTTTGCTTCTAGTAGTATTTATACATATTTATGAGTTGTCTTCAATGTCCACATCTAACAACTATTTTCTTGGCAGAATTCCAACCCTCGTAGGAGTGCTCAAAATTTTCCCACATTATTAGAGTTGGTCAATATTTTTTTTGCAATTGACCAAAGAAGCTCGCCACAATCATTAATTTACACCTGTGCCAAAATGGGAGCTTTGAACCACAATTTGCGTATCCATAAAAGCAGAAAGGATAGGGGAATTTTCTTAGTTGATGTTGGAAATGGTCTGGTGGACATGCTTCCAAAATGTGGAAGCATGTACAAGGCACGTGAACTGTTTTACCAAATTCCTTAAAGAAATGTGGTTTAATGGAATGCCATGATTGCAAGATATGCACAAAATGGATTTATTGAAAAGGTTTTATAAACTTTCAAGAAAATGAAAATGGGTAGGTGTGAAGCCATTCTTCCCAACCTTCGCCAGCATCCTCCCTACCTGGGCTAAAATGAGAGCTTCAGAATAGGGTATGGGCACACATACGAGGATAATGGATAGAGGAACTCTGTTTGTACTTGCATCTGACTTGGTAGACATGTATCAAAAAATGTGGAAGCATAGACAAAGCACATAAACTATTTGAAAAAATTCCTTAAAAGATGTCACCTCATAGAATGCTATGATTGCAGGATTTTCACAAAAGCTATTGAAGATGGAGGGCCTTTCATTTTTGTGATTTAACTTAATAATAAGTTTTGCACACAGCTTGTTTTTGTGAGTTTAGTTTGAGAGAAAAGTCTCCTAGAAAATTGTTTCTAAGAGTTTGAGAAAAAAAAATCTCTAACTATTTGGTTGTCATTCATAATTTAATTGTCAATAATTATTGTTCAAAGAAATTTTGATTATTTGTTTCAGCTTTTTTGCTTTACAACATATCATGCATTGCAACTAATACCTTTGAAAGGATGTCAAATAGTTGTATTAACTTAAAATTAAGCTTTATATAGAGAGTAATTCTTAAATTTGGTCAATAAAAGTAGTAAAATGATTTATCTTATTAGTAGGGATGAGGTGTAGGATTGTTATTGATCATATGTAAAAATGAAAATTTCCTATTTTTTGGGTCTCAAGGTTGTTGCAATATAAGTGATCTCTAGATTATCTAGAGTCAAAATATTATGCTCATGTCTATAGTCAACTATAATTAGTGATTGATCTTGCCAATATAGAGATATTGGTAGTAGGTCAATTTCCTCAATGATTAATGCCTCACATAAGTTTTCATTAATTTAAAATCATTTCTTGTGATGTTATATAAGGATATTATTATATGTCCCCATAAATTTAATGATATTCTCATCATTCTAAAATGTACCTAAAGAAACAAGATTGTGTTGTTCCCAAATGATGAGTTTGGGATAGGTATCTAGGAGTCAATAGTACAAATGGAGGTTTCATGGAAGAGTTTGGTAATTTCAAGATTATCAAAGAATTTAGTGATGGGATAGACCTTAATATTTTAAATATTAGGAGACATGTATTTTACAACAATATTCATGTGTTTTCATTTAGCTTATTAAATTCCTCATAGGTGGTGTGTATCTTAAACATCAAGTTTTGATACTTTCTTCTATAAAGAGTATATCAAGAACACTTTAGTTGTGGAGCCAAGGCCTTTTCCACTGCATTCATGTTCATACAAATGTGAAGCATTGTGGGTACTTTTATTTTAGGAAGCATGGTCTGAACTCTTTATCTCAATCAATCTAGGAGCTAGTTGCACCTTCAATTTCTTCATTATTTAGTAACCCATGTTGGAAAAATGTGTTGGTTCTAAAATGCCTGATGGTTTGTGTCATTTTAGATATAGGATGAGTTCAAACATGAGATAATGGAGATAAAATGGCCATGATGATACAAAATGTTTTGTTTGAATCATACTCTCCATAGTCAGTGTTAATGATCTTGATTTGAGCTTTGAGAGGTGGAGTGGTAGGTGTATGGGATAAATGTAGTAATAAGATGGCATAATTGTTGGACATGAGTGGCAATTTTGGTTCTATGACTTTGATAGTCCTCTTGGTGAGACCCATATCTATTGAATGAGGTTCATATCTAATGAATTAGTGCGAGAATCTAACTCACTCTTCACCACCACTTTTCAGGATATTAAATTTATTGTAAGCTTAGCCTAATGAAAAATGTACCTTAAAGGGAGATTAATTCCATTATATAATTTATATACCTCATTGTAACATAAGGGTTCTAGGTTGCTACTAGGTGATGAAACCCAAGTCAGCCACCAAAAAGAAACTAAAATAAAAAGACTTATCACTTGCAACACGAGGGAAGAGCATACATGGATTTATCCTTTTGAGGGGATTTTTTTAATTAAAGGGATGAATTTTATTCCTAATTTACTTATGGTACACATATGATACTTATTACTTTATGTCTCAAGTCATAATATTAAGACACATCATAATTTTATCTAATCATATGTGTCACCTTGGTCTATGTAATCCTATGTCTCACCTTGGTCTATGTAACCAAGTAGTTCTCTTTGCATTTTTAATTCATATTCACTGTATATTTACATACTTTGAGATAATAACATTATTCTCATATTTCATCACTCTTGTGCTTTCATTGAAGCTCCCAGATATTGGGTGGCTATATATTCAATCGATTATTTTATGGTATAGAGTATTCTATACCAACTCTTACCTTAAATTGTCATGAAATGAATAATACAAATAATATTGTACATAGTCAAAATTTTAGAAAGTGAGATAAATGAAAGATTATCCTTGAATATATTTTTATTTTTTTATTTTTTTAAATAAACAGGGTAAAAACTTTATTGAAAATCAGAAGAGAAGATTACAAAAAAATCCAGGCCACAAAGACCCGCCAACAGCAACAAAGCAACACACATCAGCCTTCCTCATTGTGACCATCCCCATCTTTAACCAGAATCCCTTCTAAATCCTGGCGGAGCTCCTGGGGAACTTGCTCCCACCCCTCAATCTTCCAACCGAGAAGATTCTCAGAAGCCCACTTAGCCAAACAATCAGCAGCCCTATTCCACTCCCGAGGAATATGGACAAAGGATATAAACTCCATCAAAGAACTAATCTGTAAAATCTGTTGCACCATTCCAGCCAGCTGCCAGCTAACATCAGACACCGTCCGATTATTTATCAAACCAATCAGAACCTGAGAATCAGATTCACAAATAACCCTACGCCAACCCAAATCATAAGCCCTCTCAAGAGCATAGAGAATCGCCAAACCTTCCATAAGGTTGATAGAATGCACCCCTTCGTGAGCAGAGAAGAAGAAAACCACAGAGCCCAAAGAATCCCGACCAACTCCACCAATACCAGCAGGACCAGGATTGCCTCTTGAAGAACCATCAGTATTGATCTTCAAGATTCCATCCGGAGGGGGAATCCACCTGCCCAACCTTTGGACCTTCTGTTTCCCCCTCCTTCCCCTCTTGATGCAAGCCGAAGCTGAAGACAAACCCTGGATTCCAAGTCTCTCCACCTTCTCAGCGTCCCCTTTGTCTAAAGGGAAAACCACCTCACATTTAGCTTCCACCGTCTCCTGAATCATAGCCCTTACTCTTTGCCAAACTTGTTGGAATATCAACCTTTCACCCCAAAAAATTCTTCAATTTCGTTCTAGCCAAATCTGCCACAAAATGAATGTAGGACCTACATACCACACCTCCTGTAGGAAAGAGGTCCCAGAAGGAGGTCTACCAACACTGTTCCAAAACTCCACCAGTGAAGAGGCATGAACGCACGGGATTCTCCAGGCCTCCCACCAAATATGCCACAGATGCAAAACAAAGGGGCACCGAAAAAACAAGTGGGAAGAATCCTCCTCCGCCGCCCCACACAAAACACAAATAGAAGGGCCCTGAAACCCCCTCTTCTGAATATTGTCCCACGTCAAGAACCTATTCCAAGCCAAGGTCCAAAGAAAACAATTACACTTTGGCCAGGAGAACTTATTCCACACTCTCTTCCACCAGTGAACCTCCCCCCCTCAAGCCTGTGGGATAACAATCTCTGATATCCAGAAGCAACAGTAAATACACCCTTAGGATTAGGAGACCATGAAAGAACATCCTTCTCCTGCAGGGAGCTACATTTCCTGTTGGAGAGGATTGTGTGCAACTCAGCACAGTCCTCCTCCATACCAACAACAGGCCACTCGCCAGGGCTCTTCCATCTCACCATTCTCAGCTGATCACGGGTGGAGAAGGACTTAAAATCACTCACTCTAGACCAACCAGCTTCGAGGAACCGCTGGCATAAAGTTACCAAGTTTGGAAACTGGGAAAGAATGGGGGGGAAACCATCCCAAGAATCAGACCAGAAGAGAGCTTCCGTCCCCCTTTTGCAAATCCAAAAAAGGCCATCCTTTATGAGATTAGCCCCTTTCTTGAGAGTACCCCAAATCACCGAACCTTTCCCCCTCAAGGAGTACCGGGGAATATCACACTGAGGGATCCCAGGAAAATACTTATGGGATAAAATTCTAGCCCAGAGATGATCCTGCTCCACACACCAGCGCCAATACAACTTAGCAGCTTGAGCCACGCTGGACAACAAAGACTGCCTTAAACCAAGCCCTCCAAACTGCTTCGGGCTACAAACAATATCCCACTTGACAAGACTCCATTTGGAAGACTGTAGGCTACCAGCCCATAAGAACTGCCTAGCAAGAGAATCCAACTCCTTAATGAAACTCACCGGGGCAACCTGGATCATGCACCTGTAGATGGGGAGAGCCTGCACCACAGACTTGAGCAACTGAACACGCCCAGCAAAGGACAGCCATCTGTGGGTCCAATGATTAACCTTCACGCAAAATTTATCCAAAATATTTTGCCAAGAACCCCTATGAGGTCTTCCAACAGAGATCGGAATACCAAGGTAGGTCAAGGGGAGAGACCCAATTTGAAATCTCAAAATGTGAGCAATCCGCCTTTGAATGGGCTCAGGAGTGTTAAAGAAAAAGATGGAGGACTTTTCCTCATTAATCAATTGGCCTGAGGCAATAAGATAGACATCCAACACTTTACACATATTAGTAGCTTCCCTGATAGATGCCAAACCCATCAAAGCAGTGTCATCCACAAACTGCAAATGAGACTGCGAAGGTAAGCCACCATTCCATCTCCATCCCGAAATAAGCCCCAGCTCCACATGCCTTCTCATCAAGCGTCCCAGACCCTCGGCAAGAAGGATAAACAAATAGGGAGAGAGGGGGTCTCCCTGGCGCAAACCCCTAGATGCACCAAAAAGCTCTGAGTGCTCACCATTGATTAACACAGAAAAGGAAGTTGTAGTAACACAGCTCATTACCCATTTAATCCAATCCTCACCAAAACCAAAAGCACCAAGAATCTTCTGAAGGAAGGACCACTGAACTCTGTCATAAGCCTTAGCCATATCCAGTTTGATAAACATTGCCTTAACCTTGGAAATGGCCATAGAATGGATAGTTTCAGTAGCAATCACCACCCCATCCAAAATTTGCCGGCCCTCCACAAAACCGCCCTGTTCCTCAGAGATCAACATTGAAAGCCATTTTTTCAACCTGTCAGCCATCAATTTAGAGATAATTTTATAAATCACATTGCACAGAGAGATAGGCTGAAATTGCGTTAACCTATCAGCACCCTCACACTTAGGAATGAGAGCAAGGAAAGTGGAATTGAGAGCCCGTAGCATTTGCTTATTTGATTGAGACTCCTGCACAACTGCTAACAAGTCCAATTTGATAATATCCTAGAACTCTTGGAAGAACTCAATCGGAAAGCCATCCGGGCCAGGGGCTTTCCCCTTCTTCATCTGAAACACTATACTCTCCAGTTCCTCAAGCGAGATGTCACTCATAAGATGCTCATTCATTTCTCTAGAAACAAGAGAAGGGATACACGACAGGACTTGAATTTCCTCGTCGAAACTCCTTCGCTCCTCCTCCTTGAATAAGGAAGCAAAGTAATGAACTGCTTCGTTAAAGATCTCCTGAGAGGAGGAAAGCTGCTCACCCCTGTCATTCACTAAAATAGAAATAGAGTTGCCATGTCTCCTGGCTTTCACCGAATTGAAGAAGAAGGCAGTATTCTTATCTCCTTCCAGTAACCAATCAACCCGGGCCTTTTGTTTCCAAAAAATTTCTTCCCTTAGCTCACACTCCTCCAATAGCTTCAGAGCCTTGGCTTCCTCCAAAAGCAGCACTTCAGTCATCCCATCCTCCCTAATCATCCTCGTAATACCAGCCAACTTTGCCTGAGCAGCAGCCTTAGCGTGGAAAATGTTTCCAAAGCAATGTCGATTCCATCGTTTGAGTTGATACTTGACAAATTGAAGTAACTTAGCAAAAATATACATTTTAGTACCATAGGAAGGTCTACCATACCTCCACCATTCAGCCACATAGTCATGAAGAGAGGGATCCCTAAGCCACATAAGCTGGAATTTAAAATGAGGAGACCGAGGCACATGAGCCGAAGAGATCACGAGCTTGATAGGCCAATGATCTGAACCCCTCCAGTCCAAAATTTCAGACATAGAGGACCACAAACCACCAACCCAGTAACAAGAAACCAGAAAACGATCAAGACGCTCAGCAATGCTATCCTCCCCAATCCTCCGATTAGTCCAAGTGAACTGGCCATTACTCGGCTTGATATCAACTAGATTTAGAGCTGAAATGTTATCCTGAAGGAGAAGAGCAGACGGCTCCAGCCTCGCAATACGACCCCGTTTCTCATCCAACTTAGAGATAGCATTAAAATCCCCCGCCATTATCCACGGATGGTAAGGAGCCATACTTCTAACAAACCTGATGTGGGTCCACAATAATTGCTTACCATGAAGCTCAAGAGGCGCATAAATATTGGAGAAAAGTATAGCCTCCCCTGACTCAAAGCAGGAAGCAATCATGGAGAGAGATGACTTGGAGGACATCCACCAAAAAGGAGAAATCTTCTGAGGATTCCATAAACAAGCCACTCCCCCAGAGGCCCCCTGCGCGCCAATACATTGGCACTTACCATTCCCCCACAGCTTAGGCATCAAACCAAACATACTTTCAACCGATAGCTTAGTCTCCTGGAGAAAGAGCACATCAGGAGATTGACTTCTAACCAAATCACGAACAGCTTTTTGTCGAGGGCCACTGTTCAAGCCCCTTACATTCCAAGATAAAACGATCATTTCAAGGGGCTCAAAAAAAGAGAATCCAAGGTCTTAACCGACCCTGACTCCACCAAGTTCTCCCCTATCATTTTGATCTTTTCCACATCCTTCTTCCTGCCAAGCTTAGAGACCTTTTCCGTCCCACCTTTTTTTAGATCCTTCTGAAGAATTCCCAAATGAGAAGACAACTTATTACTCTTACCTAACTCCGAGCCAGAACCCCGAGAGTGGTGGGCCGAAGCGTCTTTGCTTTTTTCTGGAACAACAACACATCTTGGTTCCTCCGGAGCCCTCAACTGATGGTTTGATTCCAAAATCCCAATTTCCTCAACCTGTGGGGCACAAAGGACCGCTGAACAGAGCCCTTCAAGCCCTAGATCTTTCCCATCCTGCTCTACATTTGGTAAACCCGTATGCACCTCCTGCGGAGAAACTTGTACTATCTGAACAGGAGACCCATGCTGTTCAACTTCCATAGTCCCTTGATCCAAGTCCACCAGCCCCGGATTCACTTCCTGCTGACTAAAATCATCCAATACCTCGAATCTATTAAAAGTGTCCTCTTCTTGCCTTTCTTTGAGAGTCCTCTTCTGCCCCTTATTTCTATTCCGATTCCTGACCGGAATAAAACCACCCTCCCCAGCACCACCTTCCAGAATAGGACCCTTACCCTTATCCACCCCAGAAGGATTCTTAGGAGGCTGTGAGGCATTAGTCTCCAAAGGCTTGGCCCTTGGACATCTACGCAGTAAGTGGCCATATTCATGACACAACCGACATCTAAAGGGTAAGGTCTCATAATCAAGTTGTTGAACCCATGAGTGAGAGCCTGCACTCACCTCAAGAGAATCTGGCAAAGGTTTACTTAAATCAATTTCCACACAGAATCGAGCAAATGTCATTACCTTTTTGAACTGCGTCTGTTGCGACGAACCAACGGGTTTACCAAGCATTGAGGCAAGAAGATGCAGAACATCTTCACGCCAGCACTCGACCGGTAGCCTTGGCAATCTGACCCAGACGGGAACTCTACTAGGAATCTCCTCCGCTTGATCGAAGCCTGCATGCCATGGCTTGATAAATAAGCCCACTTGATTGTAAAAATAAGGGCCTCCTTCGAAAACCTTGCTCCTGTCTGACATGCAATCGAAGGTAACCATAAAATAGTTGTTTGCAAGGAGCCTAATCTCCATCTCGCCTTCCGGCAACCATGTTCGCTGAGCCCAAGCTTCCAAAAATTGCAAAGAGATTTTTAACCCCAAAAACTTGCAGTAAAGGGAGTGTCGAGAGTAATACTCAATGTCTTCTGCAAGCATCTCCATCGGGATCACCACATTCGGCCTCTCCTTGCACCTCTCCAGGCATCCATTAATCTTTGGCAGCCGAAACCCCCCAGATGATCCCAACTCGGTCTTTTCCAAATTCTGAGAAAATAAATTATTGTCGTAAATTTGAGATCCCTGAGGCCAAGGTTTCGAGCCAACAGCAGAGCGGAAATCCAACTTATTTCCCACCCCAGACGATTCCCCGTGAGCCATAGATAAAAGAAGAAAGCCCAGGCAAGCCAATAAACCCTCGAGCCCACGGGAGCCCAAGGCCCCACACCAAGGATTTCCAGCCACAAATCTCCCCCAAAAAGGGTAGACTCAAAGGCACGCACAAAAGAACAAGCAACAAAAGAAAAGACCTGCCTCCCAAAAGAGAAGAAACGCAGCCACCGAGGGTCGGCCGCACACAAGACACACCCCACGCCCAAAATGAACAGCCCCACACGGGCGAAGCAAGAAACAACGCCCTCCCCCGCCGGTAGCACCCAGAACCACACCAGCCACAAAACGCAGAGAGGAAGGGCAGGAGAAAACCAGACAGCGCCGGCCAAAACAGCACCCCCGCGCACCACAAACGGACAGGAAAAAAGTAGGAAAATGCAGGATACAACACCCCAAAGGCAGAGAGCACCTCCCCACGGCGCACAGACAGAAAGAACCAGAAGGAAGCTAGGGCGCGCGCGCCCTAGCTCGACCAGCAAGCTTCAGAACCGCCATCGTTTCTCCCAAGCATCATCTCCTTGAATATTTTTTAGGATATTAGCCAATATTATAATTGATTCATCTAATTTATTAGATTTATGTATATAAAATGGAAGAATAAGAACCATACCAGTATATATTCATGGTATTTTGACTAATATAGACACACATAAAGATAGGAAGGACCCTAGATTCCTCTCTATGATATCTAAAGATGCTTCAAGATCCAAGATGGTTGAAATAGCTACTCTATTAGCATATAAGGATGATAAATAATTACGAGTAGATGATTATAAAATTACTACTATAAACAGGGATAAGAAACCAAAGATCAAGAAAAATACGCTCATTTAGTAGTTTCCATTATGATCTTGAGGATGAATATAGATAAGAAGATAAAGAAAGAACTAAAGAAGTAGATAGAAAAATTTCAAGCATATATCAAGCAATTGGCTACTCCATTATAATTGATAGATGCATCTCTTTCTCCTCTAGTAATAATAGACCAACAATAAATATCCTTTCTAGAAAAAATGAAGAAATATCTTCCTTGGGGCTCTCTATTTGTTAGGAAATTCATCCTCTCCCAATTTCATCTTCATCAACAAATGTGCATGTTCCAACAAGCTTATGAGGCCAAAATTACTAGCTAGAGGTAAAAGGAGAATAGTTCCCCAACTTGCACTCAGTTAGGTTGACATGTGATCACACATAATAATCATTAATGGTTTCACATATGACACCTAACAAGGATATGTTGCAATAAGGCTTTATGAAACTAGTTGAATACTTTAGGTGTAGTGAAAATGGATTTATCAAAAGCTCTTGGCTAGAGGATAGAGTAGATTTGGTGCAAAAACATAGAAGTTGGTCATAATTAACTTTATTAAAATGAGTTATAAATTGGAGAAGGAAATGGAGTTGACTAGAACTCAGAATACTATCATCCAACTTAAGGCCTAGATAAAAGCTGAGAAAAAATCCTAGGGAAAATATGGATGCTACAAAAAGTTATAATGTAGTGCATACTAAGATAAATAAGGCCAAGTTGATAATAGGAGATTGACAACAAGTGAAGAAGCTTGAGGAGTCATAGAGGAGGAGGATAGATGAAGATTCCAAGCTGTAAAAATAACTAATGGAGTTAAGGGATACTAATTCTTAATAATTATAGGTAATTAACTAATTATAGTTAGAGCTTCAATTCACCAAAAAAAATTTAGGGATAACATCCCTTGTTAAAATGTATTCATCTTATTAGGCCAAGCTTGTGGAGATAAGTTTTGTTTTGAAGTTTATTGCCTCCACTCAAGCCCTAAACATAAAAGTGAAGGATTGGGTGGATGAAGTGATCTTATATTTAACCCCCAACATTCCACAAGTTAAAGTTCTAGTTGAAAAACTCTATGATCTTCTAAATGAGAAGCTAATGGAAATTTATGTGGAAATAAGAGAATAACAATGGTGAAGATGAATGAGGTGGTAAGCAAGAATAAAGCCTAAATTTTTCACCAAGTTAGCCACTTAGAGAAGGCCATGAAAGGAATGAGGGAGCATATAATCTCTTTGGTTCAACAAGTGCTTCTCTCTTGATTGCTAGCTAATGATATAGTGCTCCAAGAAAAATAATTGAAAGCAATGCTTGTAAAAAAATAATAAAACTAAAAATATTTTTAAGGATGGGCACATATGTTAAGAATCAAATAAATAGAAGAAATCATCTATCTAATTGCATAGTTATAATTCTAAGAAAATATTGTTGTCGAAAGACCTAAAGACATCTCCCATCAAGATATCATTGGATTAGATAAGGTATTTTAGGCCTTAAAAAGAAAGGAGAGTCCAATTAATATAGAATAGGAATTTTTACAATCAATCTTGGAGAAAATACAAGTACTCCAATGTTGTGTATTATTTATAAAAAAAACATTTTATTAGTTTTTAGAATCCTCATGCAAGCTTCTAGGTTCTTCCTCATATGTGATAATCCCTTATGAGTTACTCAAACTGTAGAGGTTTAATATCTATCTACCCCTTTGAGATAATTTTTGGGATAAATATTTTGTATTTCTTCCCATTCCTCTCAGTGCCTTTAATCACCAAGTGGAATTATCATAATTTTATTTTCAATTTACTTGGTTTTATTTAAGTTACAATTTTTTTAAATAACTCATAGGTTTTATTTTCAATGATATCATCAACAAGTTGGGTCACGCCATTGATCATTTGAATATTTAATAGGAAGTAATTTTTTTAGAAGTTGGTAGTTTTGACACTCTTGTTTGGTGCACTATTCGTCAATAACGAATATCAACACAAGGGGCCCAATTTCTCAAGATAGAAAAAGAAGAGTTTTAAAGGACCCAGACACATAACTTTAAATCTTTCTCTAACTGATCTAATAACATAAATGAAATTTCAATCAATTGTCTTACAACTAAATTTATTGCACAATTGCATATAATATAATGAGCTAACAAGGGCATGTTTCCCAAGTCTTCTATCTTTTGAGAGAAAAGTAAGAGAAAAATAGCCAATACCAAGTGTTACATTTGTTTTTGATGCTCTTCCAAACTATGTTAGTGTGATAGGAAATTACCATTGTGGTATTAATTAATGGATGACATGACAAATAATGAGGTGGGTCCATTTTTTTATCAAATAAAATAATTCTTTATTTTTTTAGTCATAACATCGATGATCATTTTGTAAGATCAATAGTATATGTACATCTTCCAAAAACTTGTGAATCTAATAATCCTAAGGAGTTTTCCAATTGAATTTAATTTTTTATACTTGAGAATTTGTATGACCACCAATAAAAGGGACCATTTAAAGCATATAAATGTACATAAAAAATAGTTGGCACCATAGTTGTCATCAATTTTATTGTTTCTAGATTTGATACAAACTTGCACACAATCAAATCTAGAAACTAGAAAATTGATGTTAATATGGATTGTGGAAATCTAGTAGCATTTAACCATAGTGCTCTTCATAGATATGACAAAATTTACATCATGTTTTTCATTTCACCATCAAGACTACAAATAAATTAGATATGATAAAGAAAAGTCTTCAGATTTGTTGGATATGATTCACAAAGATACCTATTGGATGGAAAACATTAATTGAGTGTTGAAGAAGAAACTGAATGTTGATTTCTTCATTCTAAACTACATTTTGAAAACTATTTTGTTCAACAATTCTAATTTTTAGCATGCATTTATTTTAATTATAATTTATTTAGGCCTTCAAGGAATATTGTAATTTTCATTATACTATTCTTTAAACTTTTTTGAAATGTGACTATGTATTCTTGACCTCTCAAATTTGTAGTAATTTAAATATTTATAAAACTTCTACCTTGTTATGCCCATCTACGATTCTTGTCTATTATACTCTTTCCTTTTCTTTCAAATTTTTTTATGCCTTAATTCACATATGTGAACATTTGTAAGATCAAGAAAAATATTATCATTCTAATTGTGCCCTTTATCACTTTTGTTAAGGATGCCTATTAAAAATATATAAATTTTGCGCTCATTTAGTAGTCAAAGTTAATCTTACTTTTAATTCTTAGTGAATTATAGTAATATTTTTATTTTTATTTTTCCTTCCTCTTTTCGACATGGTCCCATCACGTCAAATTTATTTAAGATCATAAAAAAACCAACTTCATATTCTAGATATTATTTTATAAATCAAATCCCATATTTATAAAAAAAAATCATGTTGGTATAGGGATGCATGAAAAGGAAAATCTCAACATCAACATGATGCACAAGATGTCTATCAAAATGTGCACATAAGAATCTATTCACTTTGATAATCTTTATAATTGGATCAATCAAGATGGTCTCAAGGACAACATTTTGGAGTTTGTTGACTCAATCTATGAATGGGTTCTCCTAAGTCAAAGCCCTTTGGGGAGAAATATTAATAACAACTTGGAGATATATTAAACACAACGTTCACCATCATGTAGTTGGCCTTTATGGAGTTGTAAATTTTCCCCTTCAGTTCATTTGAAGTGCATTCTAATGAAATTCATTTTAATTCCCTAAATGAAATTAAATGTACATTGAATTACTTTTAACACCATGATATAGTAACATGTCTCACAAAAATGTGTTAAGTTGGTTCCCAACAACTAGTAGAAAGGGTATGAAGCTTCTAATTTAAATTTTAAAAAATATAATAATAATTTCATTGTCACACATCACAAGACTAAACTAGGTCAATCCCAAGCCACTCAAAGTGCACCTTGGGGTAAAATGATACTTGTGAGATAGAGGAAAATGTATGAAAGTGTGATTGAGGGTGTAATAATAATGAGTAAATTGCAAGATGTATCAAATTAAGTGTAAACAATGATAAATAAAAGTTGATAGAGAATTGAAGCATGACCTAAACCTAGCACAAAACTATACTACTTATGGACATGTTATTACATTAAGGCATTTCATAAATGCAAACACAAATCTAGATAAGAAATGACACGTGGATATGCAATAAAGTGTATTTTTATTAATTTTTCATGTTTCAATCATTTTTGGGGGGCTAGTTGGTCATGATTCCTTATACTAGTTTTCATTTTTATAATTAGGAATATACTTCATGTGTATCATTGAAACAAGTTTGCTATTCAATTCTTTAAGAAAAACTATTTTGAGTTTCATAGTGGAACAAATCTTCTAACATATATCTAAATTTGGTATGAGATTCTTTGATGGTCCATGTACACTCAAAGAAAGCTAACTCCTATACAAAAAGAACCTATGTATATAACATATTATATATGTTATATCATACCCCCATAGCCCATTCCTGCGGTGGACAAAAGACCTGCAACGGAAAAGGTGGCCAGACGGAAAATAGTGAGGCGAAAAGACTTGATGGTCAGACATTAATGTGGCATCTCATGTCCCATCGCTAGGAAAACGTGTTAGCGCTAGCAGGTTTTCAAAATAATTTTTCGGCATGGACAAAAATCCAAAAACGTGGCATTCAAAACCATTATTTGCAAATATCAAAAAGCCCGGACGAGGTCCCATTTTCTCCATTTTTGAACAACAATGTTTTGGTGGATAGCAACAGGAAGAGTTGCAGGCATTCGAAGCTCCCTAAGGTATGTATATCTGCTCCGTGTATGTGCCATTTTTCCAATTTTCCATGAACACTGAAGAAATGAACTACTATTTATTGTGAGGTTTTTGTTTTGTGATTTTATGTTGAGGGTTTTTTAATTTCGTCTCCTCCCGTCTGCTAGTTTTGAAAATTTGTGGTTGCCGAATGAAATAGATGACACCCATCATGGAAATATGAGTGAAATAACTAAATAAGGTTTATAGAAACCACAAACCATTGTGAAAATCACATAAAACCTAGAACGTCACCATTGTTCACATTCTTATTTTGAATGTTGCAAGGTTTTCATTGGGAAAAGGGTTATTTATTTGAAATGTAGGTCTGGTAATGTGTTTTTGTGTCGAGGGTTTTTTTAATTTTTGTTTCGTTTCCTCCCTATATGTTATTTTTCAAATTTTTTCATTGCCAAATGAAATAAGTGACAACCCATTGTGGAAATATGAGTGAAATTATTGAATAATGTTTATAGAAAGTAGAATCTATGGGTTCTATAATGAAATGCTATATTTTGAAAACCACATAAAACCCAAAATGTCACCATTGTTCACATTGTTATTTGGAATGGAGAAAAAAGCACAAAACGTGGCATTCAAAATCATAATTTGCAAATAGCAAAAATCCCACATGACATCCCATTTTTGCCACCATTTTATTCACTATCGTTTTGGAAAACACATTATCTCCTAAAACTCGAATAGTTGTAAAACCCTTTAGAATTAACAACCCAAATTATTACTCACCCTTGACCTCAATTTGGTATGTTTTGTGATTGTGTGGAGAACCTTTTGTGATTTAGATAGTAGGAATGTAATGAAATTGTAAAACAACAGGTATTATGAAACCTGTAAGGCACAGTGTTATAGATTATTTGTTGTGTTGGAAAACACACTGTCCTATGTTCGCCATAGTTCACATTGTTGTTTGGAATGGAGAAAAAAGTGAAAAACGTGGCATTCGAAATAATAATTTACAAATAACAAAAAGCCTAGATGACATCCCATTTTTGTTGCCATTTTATACACTATCATTTTGGAAAACACATTGTTTCATAAAAATATGAATGTTGTAAAACCCTTTAGAAGTAACAACCCAATTGGTTACTCACCCCTAAACTCAATTTGGTATGTATTGTGATTGTGTGGAGAACCTTTTGTGATTTTGATAGTAGGAATGTAATGAAATTGGAAAACAACAGGTATTAGGAAACCTGCAAGGCACAGTGTTATAGATTGTTTGTTGTGTTGGAAAACACATTGTCCTATGTCAATTAACTATTACCTACCTTTCCTAGATGTTTGGTCCTCTCTGCCGCTATAGTCCAAGTGCCATTTCAATTTTTTCATCTAATTGGAACAAAATGCCTCGACAAAAAAGGTCAAATGGAAAAATTGCACTGATGGAAAGACTTGATATTTGGACATTAACTTTGACTTGCCATAGCCTATCTCATTGTTGGGAAAACATGTCAAGACCGGTGGGTTTCAAAATCATATTTTGGAATGGACAAAAACCCAAAAAAATGTGGCATTTGAAACCATTATTTACAAATAGAAAAATGAGGTGCCAAGAATGTAATGAAATTGGAAAACAATAGGTACTATGATACTTGCAAGGCATAGTGTTGTTATAGATGGTTTGCAACTTGTTGGAAAACACACTGTCCCATTTTAGTTAGTTTGTTATGAAGAGTTTTATTTCGTTACTCCAAGAATGTAATGTAGTCCACTTTCAAATTTTTGAACAATTGGTTGATATAGTCCAAATTTCATTTTGGTTTCTTTATCTGATTGGAACAAATAAAATGCTCGCATTATTTACAGTCTTGGAAAACACACTGCCTCTTCTCACTTGCACAAGGTTTTAGAACAGTATATGCATTGCTTGTTTCTTAACACCTAGGGTTTTCCAACATGCATTCTTACTAAATAGAAACAATGTCTTCAAGAGATTTTGTACTATAGACAGTTTGAATGTATTAAAAATCCCTTTCAAAATTTATAAGGACATTTAATTTGGGCGAAAATTGCATTTAAATTTTGTATGACTAAAAAAAAGTGCACAAAATAATTGCAATTTGGAAAACACAATGTTGGGTTTCAGTTATTTCAGTGTTGTATTTTATCAAATAGCACATCTCTCATTTAAGGGGGACTCTATTAACCCTTAACACATAGTGTGATTCATAGTACGCACTTCATTCTATTTTGCAACAATTCATGTTGGAAAACCCTAGGTGTTAAGAAACAAGCAACCCAAATAGTGGTGTAAAACCCTCTAAAACACTATTGGATAGTACCTGTCACCTCAATTTGGTCGCTTTTCTCCTCAAACTTGTCCACATGCACTCAAACCTTCAGCTTTAAACGTGTAGAGTAGAAACAAATAGTATTTTCACCTTTCTTTTGCAAATAGTAAAGGCCCAATCCCTGCAACCATCGCCGGGAAAATGTGTCAGCGCTGACGGGTTTTCAAAATATTTTTTTGACATGGAAAAAAAGCCGAAAACGTGGCATTCAAAACCATTATTTGCAAATATCAAAAGGCCCAGACAAGGTTCCATTTTCTCCATTTTTGGATAGCGATGTTTTGGTGGATAGCAACAGGAAGAGTTACAGTCTTTCGCAGCTCCCTAAGGTATGTATATCCGCTCTGTGTATGTGTTATTCTACCATGAACACTAAAGAAACAAACGACTATTCGTTGTTAGAAAACAATATTTTCATCTTTCTTTCTTGAAACAGAAAAGGCCCAATACCATGAAAAAAATAGTATTTTCCCCTTTCTTTCTCAAAACAAAAAAGGCCCACGTCATTCCCTTCCACTTTTCCCGTGCCAAACAAAAGAAACTTCACGACAAAGCTAAGGTGCCCACCTTTTCCATCCAGCATGAGGTGAGAAAACCGACCTAACGACGTTGTTAACTCCTACCTACCATTTCCCAGACGTTTGGTCCCGCCTGTTGATTTAGTCACTTTGATCCCCCATCTAGGGGCCCCCGCACTATGATATTTTATCATGTTATATATGTTTCCATGTATGTTATGTATGTTTTTTCATGCATTTTTGTATGTACATAGGTGCTTTTTGTCTAGGAGTTAGTTGGATCCTATGCTCCAAGAATGTAATGAAGTTCAAATTCAAATTTTTGAACAACTCTTTGGTACAATCCAAAAGTCATTTTGCTTTCTTTATCTGATTGGAACAAATAAATTGCTTGCAATATTTGTGGAGTTGGAAAACACACTATCTCCTCTCAATTGTAGAGGGTTTTACAACACTATATGGGTTGCTTGTTTCTTAACACCTTATATGGAGACAGTGTGTTTTCCAATACTGCAAATAATGTGAGCACTTATTTGGTCGAATCAGATGAGGAAAATGAAAATTCCATTTTGATTCCATGTTACATACATAGGTTCTTTTTGTTTACGAGTTAGCGTTCTCTTGATTGGAACAAATAAATTACTTACATTATTTGCACAGTTGGAAAACACATTGTCTCCTCTCAATTGTAGAGGGTTTTACAACACTATATATGGAGACATTGTGTTTTCCAACTCTCCAAATAATGTGACCATTTATTTGGTCAAATCAAATGAGGAAAGTGAAATGCAATTTTGATGTCATGTTACATACATAGGTGTGTTTTTGTCTAAAGTCAAAAAGCTAGACAAAATCCACCTAACATTGTCATATTCCACTTTTTTCATTTCTCGAGTTTGGTGGGTGGGAGGGATACTTTGGCAAGGAAAATGGAGTTGTAGGCAGCTAAACCACTAGAAACCCCTCAAACGCATTCCTTGTTGCAACGCATAGGCATTTTCCACATTTTGATTTTGCAGTTTGTTGGTTGGGGAGGGACTTGCGATCAAGGATGGAGATAGTGTGTTTCCCAACAGTGCAAATAATGTGATCATTTATTTGGTTAAATCAGACGAGGAAAGTGAAATGTCATTTTGATTTCATGTTAAATACATAGGTGTTTTTTGTCTAAAGTGAAAAAGCTAGACAAAACGTAGCTAACATGCCATTTTCCACAGTTTTGATTTTCCAATTTGGTGGGTAGGGAGGGACGTGTGGGCAAGGAAAATGGAGTTGCAGGCAGCCAAACCAGTACAAACTGCTCAAATGCATTTGTCACCGTGGTGCATTGCCATTTTCCACATTTTGATTTTGCAGTTTGTTAGCTGCAAAGGGACTTGCAATTGAGGATGGAGATAGTGTGTTTTCCAACACTACAAGTAATGTGAGAATTTATTTGGTTGAATCAAATGAGGAAGGTGAAATATCATTTTCATATCATGTTTCATACATAGGTTTCTTGTGTAAGAGTTAGTTTTCTCCTGATTGGAACAAATACATTACTCGCATTATTTGCACAGTTGGAAAACACATTGTCTCCTCTCAGTTGCAGAGGTTTTTACAACACTATATAGGTTGCTTGTTTCTTAACACCTTATATGGAGATAGTGTGTTTTCCAACACTGCAAATAATGTGACCATTTATTAGGTCGAATCAAATGAGGAAAATGAAATGCCAATTTTTATCATGTTACATACATAGGTGCTTTTTGTTTACAACTTAGCTTTCTCCTGATTGGAACAAATGAATTGCTCACATTATTTGCACAGTTGGAAAACACATTGTCTCCTCTCTATTGTAGAGGGTTTTACAACACTATATGGGTTGCTTGTTTCTTAACACCTTATATGGAGACAGTGTGTTTTCCAACTATGCAAATAATGTGAGCATTTATTTGGTCGAATCAGATGAGGAAAATGAGATGTGCCATTTTGATCTCATGTTACATAAATAAGTGTT
Organism: Sequoia sempervirens; assembly: GCA_007258455.2. Taxonomy (NCBI): domain Eukaryota; kingdom Viridiplantae; phylum Streptophyta; class Pinopsida; order Cupressales; family Cupressaceae; genus Sequoia; species Sequoia sempervirens. The sequence continues at coordinate 257,528,072 of VDFB02000003.1, read as the reverse complement.
TTTTGTTTATGAGTTAGTTTTCTCCTTATTGGAACAAATGAAGTGCTCGCATTATTTGCACAGTTGGAAAACACACTATCTCCTCTCTATTGCAGATGGTTTTACAACACTATATGGGTTGCTTGTTTATTAACACCTTATATGGAGACAGTGTGTTTTCCAACTATGCAAATAATGTGAGCATTTATTTGGTCAAATAAAATGAGGAAAATGAAATTCCATTTTGATCTCATTTTACATACATAGGTGCTTTTTGTTTACAAGTTAGCTTTCTCCTGATTAGAACAAATGAATTGCTTGCATTATTTGCATAGTTGGAAAACACATTGTTTTCTCTCTGTTGCAGAGGGTTTTACAATAGTATATGGGTTGCTTGTTTCTTAACACGTTATATCAAGACAATGTGTTTTCCAATTGTGCAAATAATCTGAGCATTTATTTGGTTGAATCAGATGAGGAAAATGAAATGCCAATTTGATCTCATGTTACATAAATAGGTGCTTTTTATTTATGAGATATCTTTCTTCTAATTGGAACAAATGAATTGGTCACATTATTTGCACTGTTGGAAAACACACTATCTCCTCTCAGTTGCAGAGGGTTTTACAAGCACTATAAGGGTTGCTTGTTTTTGAACACCTTATATGGAGACAGTGTGTTTTCCAACACTACAGATAATGTGAGCATTTATTTCATTGAATCAGATGAGGAAAATGAAATGCCACTTTGATCTCATGTTACATACATAGGTGTTTTTTTTTTAAGAGTTAGCTTTCTCCTGATTGGAACAAATGAATTGCTCTAGCAGAATGAACATTCATTGCTTCACAATTCCAACATAATGGAAAAATGGAAAATATGGTTGCTAATATATATACTAGTGTTAGTGATAGGTTAAATTGGAAATTAAATTCCCAATGTATAGTTTAATATATTTGTTTATTGTCTGTGCAAGCCGGTATTTTGCACTCAGCAGAACATATAAATTGTATATTGGTGAAATTTGGAATAAAAAAAATTATTTCTAGCACCAAATGTCTTTAATTTTCCAATTTAATCTATCGCTAACACTTGCCTTTCTTCCAAGTGGTTGATATAGGCAAGGAAAGAAAATTGAAAAAAATAAGGGTAGGTGGATTGAGAAGGATGCTTCAGGAGATGTGAATCTTCTACAGTAAATATAGGTGATTTTGGCTCTCATAATTTGAATTGCAAGTGTAGTGGGTAGTTAAATTTCCAAAATTTATTATGCATTTAGAAGTTTCGATTTGTTTGAAACTTTGAAATGTTGGTTTTTTAAATCAGCTATCATTTTCATGTGATTCATAAGTGTTTTGAGATAATTTGAAATCTTTCACCAAAAGAGTTTGTATGTGGACATGTGCATATGTGAAATTACTTACAAACAACATTCAAAGTGAAGAACATAATTGAAGGAAGAACCCAATTCAAGGGAAATTCATGTACAAATTTTGAGTTTGGACCATATTCATGGTTACCTAAAATTGTATCAATATCTAGACAAGGTGTCACAAAAATTTCTTCACTTGAATTGGGTTCTTCACTTGAACTACATTCTTCACTTTGAAATGTGAGCAGCAGCAAAGGATTTTGTGAGTATTTCCTATTTTACAAAATGGTCAAAATATGTCCTCTTGAGAGTCCATCCTATGATCCTATCCTAATTTAAATCTGCTTTCTGTCTCTCGAGTTGAATATTTCTCCATTTTTAAAATTTCTATTTAATGTTAGTTTTCCATCATCTGTCATTTTTTTGTGGTTCTTGAGTGTTTTCCTAATAGTTCTTTTTACAATTTCGCTATTTGTCTAGAATATTTAGTAAGTTATAAATGGTTCATTTTTAACAACATCTGATGACAATTTTGTAGAATGCTATTTCTATATCCTATTTTTGCTCTTTTTCAGTATGTTTTGATTTGACCAACACACTGCAAAAGATGTGCAGATATAACAAGTCATTACTTGAAATAGTTCTATGCATTGTAGTAAATAGAACTTGTAAAGACAATGGGTAGCAACAACCTGTGCAAAATGGGTATAACACCACAATCTTAATTGAAAATTTGGCCTACATTACTTGGCACTAAATATTATAGACAAATAGACAAATTGTAAGAGAGTTATTAGAATAACAACATACATGGAAAGAAAAAGTAACAAAACTGGCAGACAAGACCAAACGTCCAAGCGATGGTTAGGTAGGAGTTAACGACGTCGTTAGGTGGGTTTTCCCAACTGATTTCAGGCAAAAAAGGTGGGCGGCTTAGCTTTGTCGACAAGTTTCTTTTGTTTGGTGTGGGAAAAGTGGAAGGGAATGACGTGGGCCTTTTCTGTTTCAAGAAAGAAAGGTGAAAATACTATTTGTTTCCAATTTTCACATTGAAAGCTAAAGGTTTGAGTGCACGTGGATGAGTTGGAGGAGAAAACCAACCAAATTGAGGTGATGGGTATTATCCAATAGTGTTGTAGAGGGTTTTACAACACTATTTGGGTTGCTTGTTTCTTAACACCTAGGGTTTTTCAACATGAATTTTTGCAAAAAAAAAAAATGAAGTGTGTACTATGAATCACACTATGTGTTAAGGGTTAATAAAGTCCCCCTTAAATGAGAGATGTGCTATTTGATAAAATACAACACCATCTATACATTTGTATATTTGCATTACAAGACAAAGGTTGGGTATAAGCAAAGGCAGGCTTCAAAACACATTGTGTTTTCCAACATGCACTACACAACATTCATCACTTTCAACGATTTTATTCATTATTGCCAATAATGGCAAGAAATTGGTTTTCTTGCTTTAAAAACAAAAAAGGGCTTGGGTATGTTGTGATGTGGAGGTTGAAAAATGCAGTGTGTTATGAAGCATGCAATTTGTTATATACTTCAAACTTAAACACAACAATGGAAGGTGTGATTTGGAAGACTTTCATATTGTTTTGTAACATTCCATGTTGCAAAACCATGGGTGTTAAGAAGAAAGAAACCCACCATGAGATGAACCTTTACATTTGAATAGGGAGATTCAAATAACTAAAACCTAGCACTATGTTTCCCATTCACAATTATTTTGTGCACTTTTTTTTTCAATCAACTGAAATTAAAACACAACAATGGAATGTGTGATTTTGTAGACATACATAATGTTTTGTAAAACTCCATGTTGCAATTACCTACGTGTTAAGAAGCAAGCAACCCAACATGAGACAGCCCTTTACATTTGAATAAGGGCATTGAAATAACTGAAACCCAACATTATGTTTTCCAAATTGCAATTGTTTTGTGCACTTTTTTTCAGTCATGCGAAATTTAAATGCAATTTTTTCCCAAATTAAAAGTCCTTATAAATTTTGAAAGGGATTTTCAATACATTGAGACTGTCTATATTACAAAATCTCTTGAATACATTTTTTCTGTTTAGTAAGTATGCATGTTGGAAAACCCTAGGTGTTAAGAAACAAGCAATGCATATACTGTTCTAAAATCTTGTCCAAGTGAGAAGAGATAGTATGTTTTCCAAAACTACAGATAATGTGAGCATTTTGTTTGTTCCAATTAGATAAAGAAACTGAAATGACATTTGGATTGTATCAAAGAGTTGTTCAAAAATTTGAAAGTGGACTTCATTACATTCTTCGCACCTCTTTTTGCTATTTCCAAATAATGGTTTCGAATGCCATGTTTTTTTTGGTTTTTCTCCATTCCAAAATATGATTTTGAGAACCCACCAATGCTAACACATTTTCCTGATGATGGGACAGGCCATGGCAAGTCTGAGTTAATGTCTGAGTGTGAAGTATTTATGTCGGTGCTATTTGTCTATCTGGCCACCTTTTCCGTCAGGGTGTTTTGTTCCAATCAGATGAAATGAAATGAGATTTAAATTGTAGCAAAGTGAAATTTGAAAGTGGAATTCATTACATTCTTGGAGCATACCAAATCAAAACTCTTACATATTGTGCATGGTTTCTGATTTCTCTAAACGTTATTCGGTAATTTCACTCATATTTCCACAATGGGTTGTTAGTTATTTCATTAGGAAATTGCAAAATTTCATATTTCTTGTTGCTCTCTACCAACCTGCAAAATGTTGCTATGGAAAATGGCGGCGAAAATGGGACCTCATCTGGGCATTTTGCTATTTGCAAATAATGGTTTTCAATGACATGTTTTGGGCTTTTTGTGCATTTTGAAATATGATTTTTAAAACAAGATGACTGTTATGATGCATGTGACATGCGTTTTGGTAGGGAGAATAGCCTACTCCCAATTGCAGAAGGTGATCTCCTTGCGACATGGCTTACACATGATAACATATTTCCCTTCTTCAGAGATAAGACATGTCTGGTTATCATTGCTAGTTGATTTGTCGATTCGATTGTCTAAGAATTTTTGCATCAATGTTTCGGATCAAGCTTCGTGATCCAACATCATGATGACTGATGTTGTCTTCATCCTGATGTTAGATCACAGAGTGTGATACGAAACATTGACGCAAAAATTATTACACAATTGAATCCACAAATCAACTAGCAATAATCAATATGGATTGTGGAAAATTGATATCATTTATGTCTGATTATGTTATCATTTCAAAAACATGTTTTTTCAAGGATAATAGCTTGATTTTACTATATTTTGTAGGGAGATTAGCTTCTACCTTGCAATTGGATGTTGCTATTATCCCTAGAAGAATGCATGTTAGAGGCATCATAACATACAAACACCCTATGATGGGATAGCGTAATGTGGAAAATAATTGGAGGTTGGAAAACATTGTGTTGTGAGTTCTTTCATTTTGCACATTGAAATATGAAGGTTTGAGAGAATAGGGTGGAGTTGCAAGTGTGGGATATATAAAAGCATCCAAATTCAACTGAGGGGTGATTAACAAATTGGGATGTTACTTGTGAAGGGTTTGTAAATGGTATTTGGTTTGCAAGTATAATAACACCCAATGTTTTCCAGCCTTCAATTACACATTGTTGGCCTTGGCATTCTATGAAAACATCGACCTCTCCATGCCCGATACAAGCGTTAGATAAAAGACATGTCAGCATTTCATGACAACTAGGCATCTTTGGAGCTACTTTGCAATATTTGCAAAACAAGCTCTTCTCTCCAGCATACATCACCACCTCTTCCACAATCTCATCCATTCAACTCCATGTTGTTGGGAGGTTTCATCCATGTATGATGGAGAGAAGTGCATGTTTTGGAAATGAGAAAGGTATGCTTGAAAGTTGACCAGTTGTCATGAAATGTTGTCACGCTGGGGGGGGACAACCCTGTGTGTTTTCCATCCTACAACTTTTTTTGTGCATCTTGTGTTCCAAATGTATAATGATATTGAAATGGAATGTTTGCTGCAAGTAAGGGTTGTTATAAAATATGAAGGTGAACTTCAATACACTATGTTCTTACAATTTGCATAACAGAAAGTGTTGTCTTTGAAGAAGAATTGAGAAGTGAGGGGAAACCCTATGTGTTTTCCATCTTGCAACTTTTTTTTTGTGTGTGGAACTTTTGTTGTAGGCAAGGGAAGTTATAAAATATGAAGGTAACTTCAATAAAGTGTCTTCTTACAGTGTGCATAACACTAATTATTTTCTTGAAGATTTGAAAAATGTGGGACAACCCTGTGTGTTTTCCATCCTACAACATTTTTGTGCATCTTCTCTTCGAAATGTATTATGATATTCAAATGGAATGTTTGTTGCATGTAATGGGTTGTTATAAAATATGAAGGTGAACTTGAATATAGTGTTTTTTACAATTTGCATAATAGAAAATGTTATCTTTAAAGAAGAATAGAGAAGCGATGGACAACTCTGTTAACCAAATTGACATGGGTAGAGTAACCAATAGGGTTGTTTCTTGTAAAGGGTTTTAGAATAGTTTGTGGGTTGCATGGTTTATAACACCCTGTGTTTTCCAACTTGGAATTTTAGATAACAGTTTCAATCTCTTGAAAATATTTTCTTATTTAGACTGTATGAATGTAAAAAGGCACCTCCAAAAATTACAACTGATAGTTATGGTATAAATTGCAATTCAGTATCTTCATGTGATTGACAAAAATAAATGGAAAAAATAATTACATGTAAAACACAGTGGGTTACTTGTATAGCATTTTACAACAATTTGGCTTGTGCATTTCAAATTCTTCTTTTGATTGAAAAAAGATATGCTTGATTACTGCAAATGGTGCAATAAATTTTGGAACTTTAACTGTCCATAACACTTGCAACTATTTTATAGTTTACAAGAAACCAAGGATGTGTGATGTAAAAGGGAAATTGCCTTCCACACTGAAGAATGTCATTGAGGTGGAAAACACACCTGAAAGGGTGTGTAGTAGTGCATCTTCTTTGGGGTGGTCGCATTCATGAAACGTGTAGGTAAGATCTGGTAATTACAAGATGCAATCAAATGTATAATTTTAATCTCTCATAAGTGGTTACGATGTTGACTGGAAAGTGGGAATGTTTTAATCAGGAGGCACCAACTGCGGTACAGAGGAAGTCCCCTCATTTTAGGAAAATGGTGAACCCTAAGGCAGCGACATGTTTGGTAATTGATTGTGAACTTCCAATTGCCCTTTCCTTCCTATGCGTCAATCAGAATGCTTTACAATTTCAGTTAGAAAATATCATGTTTGTTACAAGCATGTTGATTTTGACAATATATCGTTCCTTTGATTCAGGAAAATAATTAGGGAGACCATCATGCTCTTGCCATAGTCCATGACCACAAGGAAAAGCATGCAAAGGGAGACCCTAAGGATGGACAGGGACCCAATGAAGCACGGGGTGATGTGGTGGATAGGAAGGTAGATATAATAAGTGAATTATTGCATCGTTTGGTTGTGTGTATATGTTGTGCATTCAAATTGTTTGAATATCAAATATGTTAAGCGATTTTCTTTTCCAAATTTGTTGTGTAGGTTGTTGTTGAATACAGAAGAGAAGTGGTGAATGGTAGATATGTATATTATTGTATTGTAGAAGAATGTACGAAAAAGTATTATGATTGGAGAGTGTTCAACATGCATAGGTTTCAGCATCACCACCTTCCTATTCTTGATCCACCAAAGCGTGGCTGAACTATTTTGGGGTGGAACCAAAACAACCTGCTCCTCTCCCTGATAAATTGAAAGAGTACTTTCTAAAGAAGGTAGAAAATATGGAGTACCAAATGAATCTACAACAATATTTTTAGCAGAAGCATGTTATTAGACGTGTCTGTCAAAAGTATGGGAAACATAGCTTCCTTCAACTTCCCCAACAAGGAAAGGACGAGGTGAAGAAGCAAACGATATTATACAACAGTCACAAGAGGAAGGAGTAGAGAAGGAAAATAATATTACAATTGCAGGAGAGAAAGAGATGAGAAGGAATGGTAATGTCGAATTGAATTATTAAATCTAAATTTTCCTTGCTTCATATTTTTTGTTCTGATGTATACAAGGTTCACTTAACTTTAACTTACATGACATGACGGGGTGATGGTTGAGAAGCGGTTTCTTCCCCCCAACAGAGTAGTGTCAATTCGCTAGAGGGAGTTGTTCCCACGAAAGGAAAAGATGATGTTGTTCCTCCCAACCTTGTGTCTAACATTCAAAAGAAGCATCGTACACAGTTGAAAGTTTCAAGGCACCCTCTAAAGAAGAAATGACAACAAACGGTGATCTTGAAATCTTTTGTTTAATCTAAAAAAAATTGATTATTTGAATGAATTGGTTGCATGCATCTGAGTTTGGTGTGATGTTTCAATTCCTCCTATTACACAACAACGATGAACAACAAACTGCTCCCCTCGAGCAGGTTTTTGTTGCATTGGAAGATGAAGCATTTCCCACAGAAGCACAAGATGATGTTGTTCCTCCCAACCCCCTTTCTAACATTGAGGAGAAGAAGCATGTACAGTTTAAAATTTCCTCACGCCCTCACAAGAAGAAACAAGTACAAACGATGATTTCAATATCTTCTATTTAATGTTTGTTTTGATTATTTTAATGAATTTGTTGCATGCATCTAAATTTGATGTGATGTTTCAATTCCTACTATTACAAGGGAATGATGAACAATGAAGTCCTACCCTCCAAGAGGATACTCTTGAGTTGGAAGACAAAGTGGAGGCCATGGATGAACAAGATGATGCTCCTCCCAACCTACCATATAACATTTAGAAGAAGAAGAAGAAGGAGAGTATAAAGTTTAAAGTTTCCTTCCACCCTCACAAGAAGAAGTGAGAAGAAATGGTGATTTCCAAATATTCTATTTAATGTTTGTTTTGATTATTTCAATGAATTGGTTGCTTTCACTTGAATGTGATGTGATGTTTCAAATCCTGCTATTACAGGGCAACGATGAACAATGGAGTCCTTCCCTCGAAGAGGATACTCTTGATTGGGTAGATGAAGTGCATGCCATGGAAGAACAAGATGATCTTGTTCCTCCCAACCCGCCATATAAAATTGAGAAGAAGAAGAAGGACCGTATACGGTCTAAAGATTCCTCATGCCCTCACAAGAAGAAATGAGAAGAAATGGTGATTTCAAAATCTTATATTTAATGTTTGTTTTGATTATTTCAATGAATTTGTAGCATGCATTTGAATTTGATGTGATGTTTCAACACCTGCTATTATAGGGCAATGATGAACAATGAAGTCCAACCCTCCAACAAGATACTATTGATTTGGAAGACAAAGCAGAGGACATAGAAGAAGAAGATGATGTTGTTCCTCCCAACCTGTCATCTAACAATGTTGAGAGGAAGGAGCATATACAGTCTAAAGATTCCTCATGCCCTCACAAGAATAAATGAGAAGAAACTATGATTTGAAATATTCTATTTTTTTGTTTTGATTATTTCAATGAATTCATTGCATGCATCTGAATTTGATGTGACATTTCAATTCCTACTATTACAGAGCAATGATGAACAACAGAGTCCTGCCCTCCAACAAAGTTCAAGGGAAGACGAAGCGGAGGCCATGGAAGAACAAGATGATGTTGTTCCTCCCAACTCACCATCTAACAATGTTGAGAAGAAGGAGCATATACAGCCAAAAGTGTCAAGGTGCCTTGACATGGAGGAACTACAAGAAATGGTGAATTCCAATTCTTTTATTTAATGTTTGTTTTGATTATTTCAATGAGCTGGTTGCATGTAGCTAAATTTCAAATGACCTTTGAATTCCTCCTATTACAAGGAAAGGATGAACAACAGAGTCCTAGCCTTGACCGAATTGACAATGTCATTGTAATTGAAATGGGAGAGGCTAATAGAGATGGACATGTGGATGGGGAGAGCACTAGCCTGCAAGTGGGGTAGCGAAATAAAGATGGACATGGGGATAGGGAGAGCACTGACCTCCAAGTGGGATAGGGTAACAAAGATGGACATCGGGACAGGGAGAACACTAGCTTGCATGTGGAACTAGGTAACAAAGATGGACATGGAGACAGGGAGAGCACTGGCTTGCAAGTGGGAGAGGGTGATAAAGATGGACATGGGGATGAGGAGAGCATTGGCTTGCAAAGGGGAGATGGCAACAAAGACGGACATGAGGACGGGGAGAGCACTGGCTTGCAAGTGGGAGAGGGTAATAAAGATGGACATGGGGATGAGGAGAGCAATTCCTTGTAATTGGGAGAGGGTAATAAATATGGACACGGGGACGGGGAGAGAACTAGCTTGCAAGTGGGAGAGGGTAATAAATATGGACATGGGGATGGGGAGAGCACTGGATTGCAAGTGGGAAAGGGTAATAAAGATGGACACAGGGATGAGGAGAGTGTTGTCCTGCAAGGGGGAGATGGAAATAAAGATGGACATGGGGATTGGGAGAGCTATGGTGTTCCATCTATATCGGTATCCAATCCAACACACTTTCATGCTTTTGTTCTTATTTATTTATGAATCTTTTAATGTGTCTTCAATTATGCTTCACGTCAATGGCATTTCCATTGCAACCAAATTCAATGGATGAATAGATGATAGAGTTCAAGGGCATCACTTTTAAGGTCGGTGATCATGTCGACCTTTGGAGGCAACGTAAATGGGTTGCCAAAGAAATTGTACATGTTGTCAATAGAAATGTTCACACCCACTACTTTAAGCACCCAAAAAATTGTGTGAGTCAGCATTGTTGAGGCCATTGCTGGTGAACACTACATGTCTTTTCCACATCCTAGCACAGAGACTGTTGAAGAGTGTGTGGGCGGCTTCATCATATGGAAGCTCTCTGAGATGAATCATTTTGTTCTAAAGGTACACATAAATGATATGTTGTTGTATATATATCATACTACGTATATTGTTTCCATGCATACGTTAATTATGATTAATTGTTTGCTATAGGGTGAAGGTGTTAAACCTGCCAAGGACACAGTATAGCCTCTGAAGAAATCTGTTGTTTCACTTTCATCATCTATGAGTTTTCATGGAATTTGAATCACCCCTCCCAAAATACACAAGGACCCTAAGAAACGTGCCATATATTACGCAGGCATGAACTCCATTGCAAAGAATAGGCAATGCAGGAATTGATGAGACAGGCTCTAAATATTGATTCTGCATTTTGGGTTTCATTATTTGATTATTGAACAATTGTGGTGTAGAGATATACCATTTTCATATGTTTCAACACTATGTTGTTATACATTTGATACGAGACTTTTCATGGGCCTCTCTAATTATTTGATTATTGAACAATTATGTTGAACATATATACTAATTTCATGTCATTGGAACACATAATTGTTATCCATTTCATATCAGACTTTTCATAGCCCTGTAATTGTTTCGTGATGATCAAGAATATAATGAATTCCACTTTCAATTTTTAGAACAAGTATTTTGTTGACTTTATATGGCATATTTCCTTTTTCCATGTGATTGGAAAAAATAAAATGCTAGCAGTGTTTGTAGTCTTGGAAAACACACTGTCCCCTATCAAATATTTTTATATGATAAGTATTTATTTCGTTACGACCAATAATGCAATGAATTCCACTTTGAATTTTTACTGAAAACTTTTCTAGGGTGGAGATGGAAGATTTCCCTTTTCCATGTGATCAGAATAAATAAAATGCTTGCATTCCTTGTAGTGTTGGAAAACACATTGTCCCCTCTGACTAATTTCCTTAACAAAAATTTTTTATTTCTCACGCTCCAAAAATGAAGTGAATTCCACTTTGAATTTTTGCAACAACAATTTGGTAGAGTGCATATGGCATATTTCCCTTTTTCATGACATTGTAACAAAAAAAATGCTTGTATTGGCTGCAGTGTTGGAAAACACATTGTCCCCTGTCAGTTATTTGCTTCTGAAAAAGTATTTATTTCGTACGCTCCCAAAAATAAATGAAGTCCACTTTTAATTTTTAGAATGACTATTAGGTAGAGTGGAAATGGCATATTTCCTTTTTCCATGTGATTGGAACACATAAAGTGCTTGTATTGATTACAATTTTGGAAAACACACTATCCCTTGTTACTTATTTCCTTATGATAAGTAATTATTTCTGACGCTCCATAAATGCATTTAAGTCCACTTTCATATTTCATGAAATGTTTTATATTTTATACACTCCAAAAATGTAATCAAGTCCACTTTCAATTTTGATAACTAGTTGGTTGAGTAAAAATGGCATTTCCTTTTTCCATGTGATGGGAACAAATAAAATTCTTGCATTGCTTGCAGTGTTGGAAAACACACTTTCCTATGTTAGTTACTTTGTTACGAAAACTTACTTATGTATGTCATCTTACTTACAAATGTAAGCACATTTCAATATATTTGATCATGTAATTATTGAGAAATTATGGTGTGGAATTACATTATCTTTGATCATGTAATTGTTGAATAATTATGGTGTGGAATTACATTATTTGTGATCCTCTAATTTTTTATCAATTATCATGTGGAATTATAGTACGTTGGTATGTTTCAACACAATGGTCTTCTGCCAAGAGTGGCATTGTGCGATTGGTAAGTTGTATTGTTAATCTTGTCATCAAGGCTCCAATCCCTTTGGGTTGTACTTTATGACAATTTATATTGGGGATGAGGTCCCCCGTTTGTGACCTCTCTGGTTCATAGATCCGAGTCAAAAGCATTTCCTGCTCTTAATTAAATAAAATATAATACTATGTTCTTGCAAATTTCATGACACTTTTTGTTGCCATGTAAAATTTCATTAGAGACAATGTCAAATGCCATCAAATAATGGTAGGAAATGTCACCTCAAGTCCTCTTATTTATGTCAAACTTATAAATGTAAGCACATGCAACTAGCACTTTCTATTATGCACACTGTAAGAAAATAATGTATTGAAGTTGACCTTCATAATTTTTAACAACCCTTACTTTCAACAAATATTCCATTTCAATATTTGTTCATACGTTTCCAATAGAAAATGCACATAACAGTTGCATGATGGAAAACACACTAGGTTGTGACTCCCTTCTCAATTCTTCTTGAATGACTGCTTTCTTTTATGCAGACTTTAACAAAACAATTTTTTGAAGTTCACCTTCTTATTTTTTGACAACCCTTGCTTTCACCAAACATTCCATTTCAATATCTATTCATATGTTTGGAACACAAAATGCACATATCAGTTGCATGATGGAAAACACAGTGGGTTGTGACTCACTTCTTATTTGATGCAGACTGTAACAAATGAATGGTTTGAATTTCACCTTCTTGTTTGTTGACAACCCTTACTTTTAGCAAAACACTCTTCTTCAATATCTACTCTTATGTTTCCAACACATAATTTACATAGCAGTTGCATCATGGAAAACACAGTGGGTTGTGGCTCACTTCTTATTTTATGCAGGTTGTGAGAAATGAATGTTTTGAAGTACACCTTCATGTTTTTTGGCAACCCTTACTTTGACCAAAACACTCTTGTTCAATATCTACTCATATGTTTCCAACACAAAATTTGCATAACAGTTGCATCATGGAAAACATAGTGGGTTGTGGCTCACTTATTTTTTTATGCAGGTTGTAAGAAATGAATTTTTTGAAGTTGACCTTCTTGTTTGTTGGCAACCCTTACTTTCAGCAAAACACTCTTCTTCAATATCTGCTCTTATATTTCCAACACATAATTTGCATAACAGTTGCATCATGGAAAACACAGTGGGTTGTGGCTGACTTCTTATTTTATGTAGGCTATAAGAAATGAATTTTTTGAAGTTCACCTTCTTGTTTGTTGACAACCCTTACTTTGACCAAAACAATCTTGTTTAATATCTACTCATATGTTTCCAACACAAAATTTACATAACAGTTGCATCATGGAAAACATAGTGGGTTATGGCTCACTTCTTATTTTATGCAAGCTATAAGAAATGAATGTTTTGAAGTTCGCATTCTTGTTTTATGACACCCCTTACTTTCAGAAAAAGACTCCATTTCAATATTTGTTCATATGTTTTGAACACAAATTTTACATAACAACTACAGGATGGAAAACACATAGGGTTGTCCCACACTTTTCAAATCTTGTTCAAAGACAATAGTTAGTCTTATGCACACCGTATGAAGACAATTTATTGAAGTTCACCTTCATATTTTATAACTTCTCTTGCTTGCAGCAAAAGTTCCATAGAAAAAAAAAAAGTTGCAGGATGGAAAACATAGAGGGTTGTCACTCACTTCTCAATTCTTCTTCAAAGACAACACTTTCTATTATGCAGATTGTAAGAACACAGTGTATTGAAGTTCACCTTCATATTTTATAACAGCCCTTACTTGTAGTAAACATTCCATTTCAATATCGTTATACATTTGGAACACAAGATGCACAAAAAAAAACGTTGCAGGATGGAAAACACATAGGGTTGTCCCTCACTTTTCAAATCTTGTTGAAAGACAACAGTTACTGTTATGCATGCCATAAGAACACAATGTATTGAAGTTCACCTTCATACTTTTATAACTTCCTTTGCTTGCAAGAAACGTTTGATGATAATGTAGGGGTCAAAGAACTCAACTCGCTATGTTGCAAACAACTCAAATCACTAAACTAAAAAACTCCACCTTTCAAGCAACTATCCTTCACAAAACCCTTGTTTCAAAATACCCAAACTGAGAACCAGGCCCAAAAACCTCTTGTAGATTCCTCAAAAAAATTTAACCAATGACAAATGACTCTCTTACACTCTTAACTTAGTTCCATGGCATGTAAAATAATTTGTTTGAATGACTCTTCTATGTCTTTTTAGCCTTTAAAGGAAGGAAATTCCAAACACTCCAAATACTATTCAATCTAGGCCTTTTGACAACTTTGTCCTGATAGGACAGTCAATAAATGGTCTCCAAAAACTCATAAATTCATCAATCCCTATCTTGGAATGGAGTCACCTATTCCCAAAAACCTTTGCAAAAAAAATTACACAACAACGACTCATATTCTAGAAACAAAACTCATCAAGTCACCAATGTACGCAGTCATTTACAAATTTTACACATTTTCCAAACCTTGGGCTTCATGATAATTGCCCCAAACCACCTTAACATGCTCTTCAACCTTCACATCATTTAGAATACTCATCAAACATTCCTCTCACTGATTTTTAGGAGATTTGAACGATGCAAGTATGACAAGCACAATTTTTATTATACATTGTTTACCCTAACTCAGGGTTTTAGCCGCCTAGAGAAAAACTTCAATATCTTTGAGAATTGTAAATGGATTTATATGAAACCAAATGAATCATAAATTAGACTCGTAGGGCTATCATGTACAATGGAGGAGGAGATGATTTATCCCCACAATATGGTCATACAATGGCCTCAAACATAGAAAATGTATGAAAATAACTGAAAAACAAACTATGTCATTCATTTTTTCACTATTACATCAAAGAAAACACTTTCTATTATGCAGAGTGTAACAAAATAGTGTATTTAATTTCGCCTTCATATTTTATTACAACCCTTACATGCAGCAAACATTCCATTTCAATTTCCTTATATGTTTGGAACACACTATGCACAAAAAAAAGTTGCAGAATGTAAAACATGGAGGGTTGTCCCTCACCTCTAAAATCTTGTTCTAAGAGAGAATTTTCTATTATGTAGACTATAACAAAACAATGTATTAAATTTCACCTTCATATTTTATAACAACCCATTACTTGCAGCAAACATTCCATTTCAATATCCTTATACGTTTCAAAGAGAAGATGCAAAAGAAAAGTTGCAGAATGGAAAACACAAAGGGTTGTCCCTCGCTTCTCAATTCTTCTTGAAAGACAACAGATTTTGTTATGCAGACTATAACAAAATAGTGTATTCAAGTTCACCTTCAAATTTTATAACAACAATTCGCATCACATAGTGAAATGTAAAAACATTTCGAGTCAATATTATAGAATATGAAGAAAATTACAATCCACATTTAATACTGCTAACACTAAGAACTATGTCAACCATTTACGAACAAGTATAATCTTTGTGTTCTCAGCATTTGGAAGGATTTTTTGCACTCTAATTGTCAAGGTGGAATTGAAAACATACAATATTGGCACCTTGTAATTTGCATGTAGTAGCCTGAATGAGGGTCTAACATGGTGGATCTCAAACATGACAATGTGGTTGAATTTGAACATGGCCAGCAACCATTCCTCCACAAGACCTATGTGATGACTAATTATAGATTCCCCCTTGAGGAATCTCATAAACCTCATGCTCAACTGGTAAGTAATATTGTGCTTGCGTATGATAACTGTTGGTCTAATGCACACCTTCCAAATGAATCTAGCTAGGAAAAGGTTTCAAATTTCTTGGTAAAGAGACACTAGCCAATCACATAAATTTACAATCTCTATTTGTAGATTGTAATATTGAATTTCCATGCCCATATGTTCCCATACACCAAAGACGTTGTTGAAGAAGTTATCATAATTATCATAGTGCAAATTTGTCTGGTTTGCCCCTTTTCTATTAATTATCCTTAACATCTTTTCCCACAACCTGTACGGGAGGCTCAATTCCTCAATTCGAGCAAGAATATTGCATGGAAGATACGGGTGGTAGTTGGTCAACCAACTAGCCACCCATGCTCATGAACTATGGTACATCTTATATAGAACTATAGTAGCAAGTACTAAAATTCTTGAAATGAAAGACAAAATAATTTTTTTAGAAGGTACACTTGCATTCTCTAATTAGAAAGACATTGTCAATGCAATGGAAATAGTGAAAAAGAAGCAAGCAAAGTGGAAGATATAGATAATGTTAGCACTGAAGAGATTGTACCTATTGTTTGGAACTTAACAAGGTAGCACGTGCAATATCTCCAATGGGCATATGGCAACGCACCAGTCAAATAGCGGGAAGAACAATGACTGAAAGGAAAGACAACAAAAATTTCAGCACATACAACATTATCTAATTAGAAACACACGAAATAGTTGCTAAAAAAATTCAAAGTGAAGCAAAATTTTTGATAACGAACTAACTGTGTACGTGTAGTGTCTTTTCCAACATGGCAAATAATGTGAGCATTCTATTTGTTGCAATTAGATCAGTTGAACTAATGAATTGTAGAAAATGTATTTTTGTAATTTATATTCATATTGTTGATAATATTCATTGCACTTATGTATCTTTCTAACTCAAATCATTACTTCCCATTGCATAACTAAAAACAAGATGTTGATACATGACAACCCTTACTTTCACCAAACATTCCATTTCACTATTTGTTCATATGTTTCCAATAGAAAATGCATAGAACGGTTGCATGATGGAAAATACAGTGGGTTATGACTCACTTCCTATTTTATGTAGACCGAAACAAAACAATGTTTTCAAGTTCACCTTATTCTTTTATGGAAACCCTTACTTTCACCAAACATTCCATTTCACTATCTGTTCATGTGTTTCCAATAGAAAATGCACATAACAGTTGCATGATGGAAAATGCAGTAGGTTATGACTCACTTCCTATTTTATGCAAACCGTAACAAAACAATGTTTTGAAGTTCACCTTATTCTTTTATGGAAACCCTTACTTTCACCAAACATTCCATTTCAACAACTATTCATATGTTTCAAACAGAAAATGCACATAACAATTTCATGGTGGAAAACACATTGGGTTGTGAGTCACTTCTAATTTTATGCAGACTGTAACAGAACAATGTTTTGAAGTTTACCTTCTAGTTTTATGACAACCCTTACTTTTAGCAAAACACTCCATTTGAATATCTTTTCATATGTTACAAACACAAAATGCACATCACAGTTGTAGGATGGAAAAAATAGTGGGTTGTGACTCACTTGTTATTTTATGCAAATTGTAACAAAACAATGTTTTCAAGTTCACCTTCTTGTTTTGTGGCAACCCTTACTTTCACCAAACATTCCATTTCAATATTTCTCAATATGTTTCGAACAGAAAATGCACATAATAGTTGGATGATGGAAAACACATTAGGTTGTCACTCACTTCTTATTTTAAGCAGACTATAACAGAACAATGTTTTGAAGTTCACCTTCTTGTTTTATGATAACCCTTACCTTCAGCAAAACACTCCATTTCAATATTTGTTCATATGTTACAAACGCAAAATTCACATCACAGTTGCAGGATGGAAAACAGAGTGGGTCGTGACTCACTTCTTATTTTATGTAGGTTGTAAGAAAAGAATGTTTTTCATTGAAGGTCAATAGACTCAAATTTGTCAACTTAACTATCTCAAACTCTTAACAACCCATAGAAATAATCATCATTGTAGAGAGCCATTTCAATCCCCCTCAACATACTTCAAACCTACATACAACTCTTTTGGAACAACTTGCACAAAAACAAGAAATAATGTTGTCCACAAGGCCAATTAGGCAAAATTTACAAAGAGACACCGTTGTAATCATACAACTAGCCCAGGAAACCAATGGGGAAGCTGTCACCAGCCCTCAAAACCACCAAATCCACCCTTGGTTTGTAGAGACTATCTTTCCCAAATGCCTATCCATGAAACCCTTGTTTCAAGCCATTGACATGAGGGAAAATTGGAAAACTATATTCCACTCTTTCTCAAACCTTCAAACCAACTCAAACACCTTTATTCAAGCCTATACATGCTTAAAAGAACAAGGTATATCACTGCCCTCACCTTTTTGATGAAACCCTAACCTTAAACCTCACTTTTCATGCTCTTTTCCACTCACAATCTACAGGGATAGCAACTCAAACCACCTAATTCCTTTCTCCCATCAGAAAACCATCATCCCAACAACAAAACCTAACCTACCATAATCATCCCCTGAGCCACAGAGATCACATCATTGATTAGATTCATATCGCTGATTACATCCATTGCATTGCACATCTTTCATAAGGCAACTTTTAGTTTCAGTCTCAGTAGACTTAAACCCTCACAACCAAACATTCAAAAAAAACCTTTTAGCTCTACTCGCCATGATCTAATGACCTTTCCAAATGTGTTATGTGCATTTTCAAGAGCTCAGAAGGTGTTGTAGGTGATTTTGTGTGTTGCCATGCATGGGAAGAATGAGTGGTTTTAGGTGAAATATGGTGGTTTTAGTAAGTGAATGTCTATCAAACTTGGGGGTAGAAAATTTTAAGGTAAGATTAAGTTTTTTTAGGTTTAATTAGTCATTTTTGAAGAGTTTTTAGAGAGTGGGAAGCTTGGGAACATTGAATTCTATATAAACCTCATGAAAAATGGCTCAAAATGAGGGTTTAGTGAAATAATGTCTAGTAGCTTTGCAACTTGGAAAAAGCGGGAATTCCATCAAAACTTCATTGAAACCCCATAAGCTATTTGTTGTTCCAAAAACCTATTTGTGCCAATTTTAACATATCACAAATTCATATGCTATTTTTTTGAAAAGAATGCTTGAAAACACGACTGTACCACTAGAAATGCACTCAATTAGCCCAAATTTACAAAGGAGGAGGTCTTAAATCATCATCAAAACACCTAAAAATTTCAAAAAGTCCTTTAACAAGTCTAAAAACTTAGGAATCATCTACTTTTAGGAATACAAAGGCTCAAGCAAACATTGATCTACTAAACCCTTACTTTATGCACAAAAAAAGCTCTAACAAATGAGGGTTTAATAGAATATTGTATTCCAAACCTTTTCATGCTCTTCCACCATATGAAACATGTTTAGAAATGTCTTCCCATTCTTTAGGAACAAACTTTCAGCCCCATTGAATTCCTTTTTCATTGGAAAACTTTTTTATTTTCTAAAGATCAACAACCAAACATTGAATGCTTCGCTTCCCCTGCATGATTCAATAGACACACTTCTTAAAGCATCCTAATTACACCCATTACAATCCATCCCACTATTCCTCTAAACCTGCATCAATGGGATGGAGGCCTAAAACCTCACAAGACTCTCAAAACCCCTTGTTAAGGGTTCACAAGCATATTTTGAATTTCTTGCTCTTTACACTTCTAAATTTCATTCAACCTCTTCTAAATAGCTCGAATGGATTGCCCACTCATTGAAATAAGTAAAAAAAACAAATATTCTTACCTACAGATGAAGGTTCATTGAACTATGCTTGTGCAATCCTTAGTAAGACTTGAAGAAGCAACAAAGCGAAGGAACGTTGGCCGACATCAACTTGTCATCGTAAGAAAAATTTTAGAAGGAAGTATGGTATTGCATAATGTCATACCAAAAATAGGACTTATGTAAGCATAGTTATTAAATTCAAACCATACCTTCCATTGGGTTTACACTCATGAAAGATAGTCATCAATGAGGACTCCTTTCCCCAGATTGGAATGCTAAAGTGAACAAAAAAATCCAAAAAATAAATCAGAAAGTGTATGACATGGTACAAGCACATACTGCAAAAAATAAATCTGCAATACCATTTCCTATTACAATATGTAAATTGAAATGGGTTTTCTCATAGTCACCTATATTAGATGTTGTATCCTTTTCCACATCCATAGCAATTGCACCTGAAGTCTCACATTGCATATTGACATTCATATTCAAACTATTGTTCACGGAGAAGGGAAAGGAGTCATCCAGAGGGGTTCAATGATCTGACTGTTGTGTGGAATGCTTCGTACGCTGGGATGGACATCAACAATGATCCCTGCTTGCACTAAACCATGGATGCATGTGAACGGTGCTAGATACAGCTTGATTAGGATCCAAAATGAATTCAAACGACAATGCATTTGATTGTCATAGGTCCTCTAGAAACCTGTCCACACATTATGTGTATGATTGCACCTGTTGTAGAGATTGTGGTGGTGTATGCATCACTTTGTTCAAGAGTTCATTTGTGTCATTCCAAAGAGACATTGTGACCACATGTTCATCATATACATGAGTGATAGAAGAAGCTTGTGTAGGGGTGAGAACATTAGGATTTTTTTCTTCTACGCCCCCCTATGACAATGTCTTGTTCAAATCTATCCCTTTATCAATTGGTTGACCTCCCCCATCTAAATGACCACACAGAATAAATTTGTATTAGGCAGTAGAAAATGCAAAACACAATTGGCTCCCATAAAGTAATGTAATTTGAATTGAAATTCACTTACCGTGGACCACCCCTTCAATGGTAGATGACCTTTTAATCAAGTCAACAACCTTGAGGACATGTTTGCAAGTGTTCCCCTACAAACTCCAAGGGCAGTCACAAACAAAAAGGTGCTCCCCAAATTTTTGAACAAGGTAGTGCATTAACCTACTTTGAATTTTCACCCAGTACTGTCTAGGATTTGTTTCATCAAGAATACAGTCATCGTTTGGAATTTCCTTGCCTCACTCCAAACTAGATTGCATATTTAAACACTTTTGGTTTGTCAAAAAACCATATTGCTGCAAATTTTCCTTTTGCATATAGAATTGTTCCATTTTATACACAAGTGTGTAATAAAAATAGCCCATTCTCCTAGTGCAATTTTTTGAACAATCACACAAGTACTGAGTTTCGAGTGTGAAATTGTACAACTCAATGGCTACATTCGTATCCTGGTTTGCATGTGGGAATAGTCTATAATTTTTTGCCCACATGGTTGCGAAAAAAATCCAATAGTCAAGTAAACCACAACGTATTAGAGGTAACATCAAATAATTTCAATGGTGTGAATCCTACAAGGTGACAAAAATTATCAACTCACCAATTTGACCTTCTCCTTCGCACCAAGTCTTGTTGAAGTACTCTAAGAATCGAGGCTGATCATTGAACTCCTAAAAGAAAGAGTTCAATAGCTGAGTGACGCTATCTTCAGTGTCACGGATTGCCATCATGATCGTGCCAAGACTGTGAAAGATGTCCATTTCCCTTTCCTTGGTTGTGTACTTATATACATTCTTTAGCCAAGCCCTTTTGACATGCCAAAGGCATAGAAGCACATGACATTGAAAGACAACCCTAATAGATAATACAAACGATATTGTTTACTGCTCAACTATATGAGAAAGTGGCATTGAAAATAAATAGCAAATGAGAAAGGTACACAAATGAAGAAAGGGATGCACATACTGTATGGCTTGGATTTCTGCAATCGCATCATCGGCCAAAAATGCATTGATTCTCTACTCGAGTCTGGCTCTTCTTCCATAGTCATGCAATAGGCGTAGCCACACAGAGATGTCCTTAATCTTATTTTGTGAGGCGACTACCCATGCAACCAGCACACCACTATGTTACTTGTCAAAAACAAGGAGATTAAACAATGGATACCATAGACAGAACAACTCAATGTGAGCATTGTCAAGTTTACAATGAGCAAGATCATTGAAAACACGAAGAACTATTTGTCAATGTTTGTAAGGCCTCACCCCATATTTGTTAGTTGCAAACATGGAATCCATCGAGATGACTAAATTGTGTGAGTGGCTAACCATCCTATCCAGCATCCATGGAGTTTGAACCCCGATAACAAAAGATGTATTGTTCCCATCAGGCCATTGAAAGTAGAAGAAGTTTTCAAAGTCTTGTCCACTCCACAGTAGGATGTACTTGTCGAATTGAATTTTTTTTTCTTTGCATGAGTATAATACACCTTTCACCAAGCATTCATTACATCCTTTCTTGTAAGGAATTGATCTCTCTTGGACATCATGCCACATAAGATAGGATCGTTGATGTGTCTATCCATTATTGCATTGACACTAGCGTCCATGAGAAAAAGGCTTTCAATATAGCTTTTGCACTTCGTAGATAGATTAGTGGAAAACATAGAATGCTTCTCTCCACTTGTGTCATGAATTCCATGGAAAAATTGACTGTTTTTATCAATGTGGAACATTTCTTTGTAGATAATATAGGCAACATCGGGTTTTCCATTCATAACCTTTACCATGAAGTGGTATTGACAACCTTGCATTTGTGTAAACGTCTTATGTGGTTTCTTCTCTGGTGGAGGCTACTCTCTATTGTCTTGAGGACCGTATTGACACCAGTAGCTGCGATAAAGGCATCATCTCATCATGTTGAACCAAGAGAGAGTAAAATATCATTTGACCATAGAAATGAATGTCGAAAGATACAAACCTCTACTACAAAATTGTTTTTCCATAATTTTTTACATTGAGGGGACACAAGGTGGTAGGTTCTCTTGTCTTGTACACAAATTTAGTTTTGAAACCTTCAACGGACATTTCACTGTGAATGAAATGATCAAGTCTCCTAAGAGGAATTGCTGCAACAAGGTCAAGGACCTTATCCTTGTTGACAGAAATAGTAGCCCATTCCAAATCGGAAGAGGAAAAAGGAGAGTCTCCATTTTGTACATCTTTTACCTGTAGTTCATCTTGCTTCTTCCATTTCTAACCTATCCCCATTCTAGGAAATGATAGAATTGGATGAATATTTAAAATTAGTGTGGATTGTGTGAAGAAAAAGAAAGAAATCATTCATTAAACATAGATAAAATGTGCTTGCATTGTTGTCTGCCACATGAAACCAATAGGAGATTGTTAGCTTCAACCGAGTAAAATTAAAGGTGATAGATTTAATCAAGCTACACATAAAATATAATAGAAACACAGGCTGGAAATCAGATAGTCCATCTCAACGTACACATGGACATAAACAATGACAACAAAAAATTTAACAAATATTTCAAAGAATATGGGGTGTACAAACCTCTTTTACCTGAGGAGGCATGTTGTGATATTCAGCCTTCCATTTCGTGTGACTTAACATAAGGAGCAAAAGCACAACTAGCAATTAACAAAATAAACAAGTGAAGGTTGAACCACATGATCAGTTGTTCAACCTAGAACTTTGTATGTGGTGAGGAGTGTAACATGCATCACAATATGTAATTACTTATATAATAGCAACAAAAGATGTATTATCATGAGAAGATACGTTGGTTGTGTTGCACATGTAAGTGTTAAAGGAGAGGAAGGGTTAGAGGGCAAGCAAAACCTTTGATGACAACCTTGTATGTAAAAAGAATAAGTGCATCCATTATTGCAAGCAACGCCAAAATGATAACATGTTTGTTGCATCTGTTGAAAAAAATATGAATTAGTAATGGAGAGTATTAGGAAAGGTATAAAGGTGTAAAATTTTCTATCAACCATGATATAAGTGAATGCAGGTTGGAAAACGCAGCGTGTAGGTGAACCTCCACACTGACATAAAGATCGCAACCCTACATGTAAATATAAAAAATATTTCAGAGAATATGGGGTGTACAAACTTCTTTTACCTGAGGAAGCATGTTGTGATATTCAACCTTTTGTTTAGGGTGACTTAACATGTGCAGCAAAGGTGCATCTAGAAATTCATGAAAAAAGGAAGTGAAGGTTGAACCACATGATGAGTGGTTCAACCTGAAACTTTGTATGTGGCGTATGGGTGTAATGTGCATAACACTATGTAAGTAATTCTGCAGTTGCAAGAACAAATGTATTAGGGAAGATACCTTGGTTTTGGTGCATGTGTATGTGTTAATGGAGAGGAAAGGTTAGAGGGAAACCAAAACCTTTTAGAACCTTCTATCTAAATAAATGTGCATCCATTGCTACCAACAATGCCAAAAGAATTTTAAAAAATTGCATCTATTGAAAATATCATGAATCAGTAATGGAGTGAATCAAGAAAGTTATACATGTGTAAATTTTCCTATCAACCATAATGTCAACCAATGCATGTTGGAAAACACAGTGTCTATTGGAACCTTGAAGCAGACATAAAGACCGCATGTAAAATCACAACCTCACGTTAAAGAAGAATAAGATGTCATAGTATATGGGGTGTACAAACCTGTTTTACCTAAGTAGGCATGTTGTGTTATCAACCCTTCCATTTGGGGTGAGTTAACATGACCAACAAAAGCTTATATGATAATTCATGAACTAAAAAAGTGCAGGTTGAATAACAGGATGGGAAGTCCAACCTGCAACTTTTTATGTAGCCTATAAGCCTAACATGAATAATACCATGTAATTACTTCTATGGCTGCCAACAATATGAAAAGAAAAAAACATGATCTTTGCATCTGGTGATAAAAAAATGAGTCAATGAAGTCAAAAATATATGAACATAAAACTAAACATGACCAGCAAAAGAACATCAAGCACAAAATCAAAAAATTCCACCCTTCAACTTACAACAAGCAAACATATAGAAACTACAACCCACAATGTTTTCCAACATGCCTATAGTTTATTAATTAGAGAAAGTTCAAACGCAATTTGTAGTCTAGCTGTGACTTATTTTATATTTTGAATATGTTCCTTTCATTACATTCGTATTGTGTAAACAAGAAAAGGTTTTCATTCCAAAAAAAAGAGAAATAGTTGGCTAGAGACATGAAAGCCATATGTGAAAAGGTAGACAAGTTTTGTAAATAACTTATCAAACAAAAAACCTTTGCATTCTCTAATGAGAAAGACACTCTCAAAGCTAAGCAAAGATCGGCTACAAAGCTACAGAAAAGTATTGAATACATTCAAAATCTATCAAAAAAATGGGCGTTGTTGTCCTAAGGGCTAAAAAGGAAGCAGTTGCTCCAAAGCTACAAATAAAACGTACTTATAACTGAAACCCAACACTGTGTTTTCCAAATTACAAATATTTTATGTTCTTTTTTTTCAATCATGCAAAAATTTAAACACAACAATAGAATGTGTGATTTTGAAGACATTCATATTGATTTGTAAAACTCCATGTTGCAAAACCATGTGTGTTAAGAAGCAAGCAACCCACCATGACAAACCATTTACATTTAAACAAGGAGATTCAAATAACTGAAACCGAACACTATGTTTTCTAAATTACAATTAATTTGTGCACTTTTCTTTCAATCGTGTGAAATTTAAACACAATAATGGAATGTGTGATTTTGACAACATTCATACTGTTTTGTAACATTCCATGTTGCAAAAGCATGGATGTTAAGAAGAAAGCAACCCACCATCACACAACTCTTCACATTTAAACAAGGAGATTCAAATAACTACAACCCAACACTATGTTTTCCAAATCACAATTATTTTGTGCACTTTTCTTTCAATTATGTGAAATTCAAACACAACAATGGAATGTGTGATTTTGAAGACATTCATACAGTTTTGTAACATTCCATGTTACAAAACCGTAGGTGTTAAGAAGCAAGCAACCCATCATGAGACAACCCTTCACATTTAAACAAGGACATTGAAATAACTGAAACCCAACACTGTGTTTTCCAAATCACATTTCTTTTTTGCACTTGATTTTTTAAATCATGCGAAAGTTAAACACAAATCATTAGATTTTTTTTTCTCAAACTCTCAGAAACAATTTTTAAGGAGAATTTTATCTCAAACTAAACTCACAAAAACAATCTGTGTGCAGAACTTATTATTAAGTTAAATCACATAAATGAAAGGCCATCCATCTTCAATAGCTTTTGTGAAAATCTTGCAATCATAGCATTCTATGAGGTGACATCTTTTAAGGAATTTTGTCAAATAGTTTGTGTGCTTTGCCTACGCTTCCACATTTTTGGATACATGTCTACCAGGGTAGATGCAAGTACAAACAGAGTTCCTCTATCCATTATCCTCTTATGTGTGCCCATACCCTATTCCAAAGTTCTCATTTTAGCCCAGGCAGGGAGGATGCTGGTGAAGGTTGTGAAGACTAGCTTCACACCTACCAATTTGCATTTGCTTGAAAATTTATAAAGCCTCTTCAATAAATCCATTTTGTGCATATCCTGCAATCTGGAATTCCATTAAACCACATTTCTTTGAGGCATCCAGTAAAACAGTTCACGTGCCTTGTCCATGCTTCCACATTTTGGAAGCATGTGCACCAGACCATTTCCAATATCATCTGAGAAAAGTCCCCTATCCTTTCTTCATTTATGGATTCATAAATCATGGTTGAAAGCTCCCATTTTAGCATAGGCATAAATTGATCAGGTTTGAGGCCTTTTTTGTTGGATATGATGAAACAATGTCACTGCATTCTGAGGACACCCATGTCTTCTCTATGTTGTAATAACCTGTTTCCATCAACCTACTTTATTCTTTTATGTGAGAAAATATTTTAGGGTATCTACCAAACTTTCACGCGAGAATAGTGTGTTTGAATTTGAACATGCGGGAGAACTACTAACTGCTGATTGTCATGAAAATTGTTTAGCCAAACATATTTTGGCAGAGGAACGAAACAGGTTAAGTGGGCCCACATCCACACATTAAGCATTCAAAGCTTAGTGTGTGATGTTTAAGCCTAGCCCTTGACCATAGCTCGTTTGGCCTCATTTGGGGTTTTCGTTTTGAAGCACTATGGTATTTAAAGGGATTTCCAACACAATGATCTACTCATCCCATGCAATGAACAATATAGGCCCTAAAGATATTATTTTGGATTTTACTACCTCGCATATACTTCCAAATTTTTCAATACCGATGTCACCAATGATTCTTTCTCATTTAAGATTATATTGTTTCTCTCCTTATAAATCTCTCATATCACAAATGAGGGGATTGTCACCCAAATTCCTTCCTAAATGGATTATCTTAGTTTTGGCCACCCCACAAAAATTTGGTGGATGTTGTTCTGAATAGGGCCAAACTAGTTAAGAAAATTCAAGAGCCAAAGCCAAAAAGCGTTAGCAAAGGGACAATTTATAAGTAGGTGATTTACAAATTCTTCACTTTCTTTACACATGATGCATCTGGAGGGACTAAAACTTCCAAATGTTTTAAGGTGATTAGTATTCAGTATATGTTTATGAATGACAGACCATGTAAATGCCCCAACATTGGGGAGTATCCATTTGCTCCAAAATAGCTTTTCCGACCAATCCACAACTTGCTCCAATACTATTTGGATTTTGTAGCCCATCTGTTCTAAATAACACCCACTCCCTGAACTAGTCCAAATGATAATGTCCTTTATTTTTGGCACCAAATTGTGCATGGCCAATGCTTCTATCAATCTTATTTTACTGTCAACCAAGATACTTAGTGTTTCGATTTTATGAAGATTACACGATCCCCAACCTGAACATGGACTTAAGAAGTCCTTAATTTGCCTATTTGATAAGTTTGATATTTGATCCTTGATCACATTTATAAATGGTAGATTAGATAATGGTCAATGAGAATTCCATGAATCCACCCATAATTTCTCCTTAGCCCCGTTGTTGATTACCCAAGAAATATGCTTTGTGATGAGGAATCTACATTTTAACATGAAATTTCATATGCTTGAGCCATGAGTTGGATTGGTGTTAGTGAGAATTCTTTCCTCGGCATGATTGTCCATATATTTCTTCCTTGATATATGACACCGTTTAGAATATTGGTCCTTGTACATCCTCCGGACCAACTTTGCTCCTAAAGAAATTTTTTTTCTATTTATTTAATTCCCACCCCACCATGTTCCTTTCCCTTGCATATATTTTGTTAACCAATTAGGGTAATTTTCTTCTCATCATTTGATCCTTCCCATATGAATTTCTCATTATACTCTCCAATTGGTCCCTAGCTTTCTTTGGAATTTTTGTACTTTGAGAGTTGATAAATAGGAATAGTGGATAAGATTGTTTTGATCATTTGGATTTTTCCTACACGTTCGATCCACTTACCTAGGATGTAGCTTTATTTCTTCTTGTTTCGATTGTTTCATCCCATAGGTTGGACTTGACTATACCTTTAAACAAAGGTACCCCTAGGTATTTGCTTGGTAATTATTCAATGTTGAAACTCGAGATTGCTTTAATATGCCTTTTTGTTGACCTTTTAGTATTGAAGAAGAAAATGCTTGATTTATCCTTATTAATTATTTTCCCAAAGATAGTAGCATAATTTTCCAAAAGATTATGGATGGTGGAAGCCTTGCATACCTTGGATTGACCATATAGTATTGTATCATCTATGAATTGTTGGTGAGTAATTTTTTGGAGCATATTGCTACCATCACACCCATCTAGTTTCCTTGGTTGGTGCAAATTTTGATATCCCTCCCTAAATATTCTTCCATAATAACAAAGAGGAAGGGGTATATTGGGTCCCCCTATTTGATCCCACCCGTGGATTCAAAGAACCCACATGGTGAGCCATTAAATAGAATAGAGTACCTCATTGTTGAAATGTAATTAAATATCCATGAAAGCCATTCTCCCTTAAAACCATTTTTTTATAATATTTTCATTAAGAATCTCTAGTTGACTCTATCATATTCTTTGTTGATATCCAATTTCATAACCATACTACTTTGATTAGTCATGGTGATGGAGTGTATGTACTCTTGTGTGGTAATAATGTTATCAATTATATTTCAATCGGGTGTGAACCTGCACTATTCTTCTAAAATAATTCTAGGGAGAATTAATTTTAGTTTATTTTTTATTACCTTAGAGATGGCCTTATATGTAGTGTTGCAAAGTGATATTGGCTGAAAGTCCTTGAATGAGGTTAGGGTATTTTTCTTCAGAATCAGGGTAATCAAGGTAGTATTTATATCTTTAAGTATCTTCTCAGACTTCTATTGGTCAACAATGGCCCTTGATAGATCATCACCAATTATATCCTAGAAAGCTTGATAGAATGCCAACAAGAACCTATTGGGGCTAGGAACTTTATCAGGTACCATGGAAAACATTTCCCATGCCACTTCATCCTTTTCTATTGGTGCAAATAGTTGTTAGTTGTCCTCTTTAGTAACCAGAGTTGGGATAGAATTCAAAAACTCATTCACACCTCTTAGTTTGAAATCATCCTCATTAGCAAGGATGATATGAAATTATTTGATTGCTTTAGGTGGATCTCCTTCAAATTATTTAACTATTGGCTATCTTTCATTTGAATCATAGTGATCTTGTTCAATGCTCTTCTCAACTTTATAGATTTGTGTAAAAAATTGGTATTAAGGTCACCTTCTTGGAGCCATGTTTCACTTGGTTTTGATCTCCAAAATATCTCCTCTCTTTCTAAGATTTCAAAGTGTGCTACTATAAAATCCTTTTCCTTTTCATATTCTACTGTTATCATCCCATGAGTGATTATTTTTTATTCAAATCCTACAACTCTACTTCAATTATTTATTTTTCCTTAAATGTGTTTTTGAAGAAGTTACTATTCTATTCCCTAATCTTTTATTATTATTATTATCTTTTTTGAGAACTTGAACATTTTAGATCCCTTGGGAACCACTCACTCATTAAGCCCTTTAGAGATTCATCTCGCAACCACATTTTTTTGAATTTGAATGGGCAGTGATTTGGGGCTTGGTCACTTTCTATATTGAGGTTGACTAGGAAGTAATATGATCCTAAGATTGGAAAGATCATGGAATCAAGAATTATAGGGAGTTTATCCTAATTTTTCAAAATCAATAATTTGTCCAAGCGTTCAAAAATGTAAGTGAAGCATTTCCATCTATTAGTCAAAGTAAATACCCCATATTGTCACTCAATTTTTTGTTGCACAAAAATTGTCTAAAGTCCTCCTACCATTGGTTCATATAGACAATACCCCCCTTCTTTTCATTTGGTGATAAAATTGAACTCAAATCACCACCTACTATTATAAGCTCATTACTATTGAGTTTGGAAATTGAATCAAAGATATCAAGTCATACCTTCTTCTTATCTTCCACTTTGGTTGGTCCATAGACATTGATAAGCATAAATGTAAGCATCGATGCAAAGTATGTGAAGCGATGGGAAAGCCAAGACTTCGCTTCATGAAGATCCTCTACTATGAACTTTTACAGACACCAAATAGTCCCTATACCACTAAAATAACCTTCAACAAACATAAATCTACCATCCCATCCATAGATTTTTTTTAGGAAGGATTTCTCTTCTTCCTTAGTGAATTTTGTTTCTTGCAAGAGAATTATACTAGAATTCACAGTTTGTGTATGATTCTTCACCAAGTTTCATTTGTTAGGGGTGTTGAGGCCCGTAACATTCCAAGTTGGCATCTTCACTATTCCCTAAGGGAGGGGTTTCCTCCCTTAGTATTCATAAAAAAATTTATGGATGTTTTGCCTTTAGTAGCAACTTCTTCCACCCTTCACATGGAATTTGGTTTCCTACCCCTTTATTTTGTGAATTTTAGATTCAATCTCAAAATATTAGAAGTTTCTTGGTCCAATGTTCTAGGATCAAAATTTTTTCCTCCTCCTCTCCTAATTTTTCAAATGGCCAAACATATGTTGTTTGTTAGCAATATCATTGGTGGGCTTGTCTTCCACCACTAGCAACTCCTCCTTCATATAATTCTCACTTGTGTTCTAGTTAGCCTTAGTTAGATCTACCAAGGAATCCTTAGTTTTCTCCATCACAAGTGCCTACACTGATGATTTGGAACCTTGGTTAGGGGGTTCACTCACTAACCCACTAGAATCTCCAAGACTTTTCCCCATATCTGAGTCCCGTAATTGGTTTCAACACTAGAAGGTAGAGTGGTTCCTCCTTTGGAAATTTAGGTAGAAGTATACCTCCTCCTTGATCTCCACTAGTTGAATCCATTCCTAATTATTCAAAACCAAGGTAACTTGATTTAGTATTTAGTTGAATGCACCAATTCTTAGTCTGACGTAAATGTAATTCTTTCTCCACAATCTCCTCATATATGTCAATTTTTGAAAATAGGTAAACAATTTTGACCTGGAGCTATGAACTAGTGAAGTCACAAACGGGAGACCTCATCCCCAATTTAAACATTCAAAAATAACACCCTGATGGCATTTGAACCTTAATGGAAAGAACAACACCTCAACAACTTGACCATCATGCTATGCCACTATTGGAATTCATCATAAATGCCAATTAGTATCCCTATGCTTTTACCAATTTTTATTAGTCACTCTTCAGACCAAAATTCCAAAGGAAAATTGTACATTCATATCCAGGTTGGTTTGTTGTATGGTTTGTAGTGGAGCAGGTTGAAGCTAGGAACCCATCTCTAAATATAGATTGGCATGTTGTCCACCCACCAAATTTATTTTGAGAGGATCGCTTTCAGTTCTTCCTTGGATTGGAATACCACAATGAAAAAATGGTATAAATTTTTGAATGAACTAGCAATCCCAAAATTTTCACCCATTGTTTGATTATTTTCTTGGGTTGTTTAGGGTCAATCACCCATGCAATTAGGGTAGTTTCCTTCAAAATCGATTTGTCTTGTATGGTTTCATTAGTTACTTCAATGCATACTTTTTTTTCGATAGCACCTTCAACCTAACCAATATTTGGGGACATCATTTGATTATTGAGCTTCTCCAATGAAGGGTGTCAGCCATCACATGTGAATTCCCATTTTCACTCCTACACACTACCAACCTCTATTGATTTTTTACATATGCTTCTTTGTGCCATTTTTATTTGTATCTTTTAATTTATATCATTAATATTATTACTTCTCTTATTATTTAATTAATTATTATGCATCTTCATAATTAATTAAATTTCCCCTTCCTATAAAGATTGATTAATTTAATTTGATTAACTATAGCCCTCACTCATTGCTTCTTCTAAACCCGATTAATTAATTGTAATAACCCATTCTAAATTATTACTTTAATAATATTTTTGCAAATGACATATGAATATATTCAAATTAAAAATACATAACTAAGAAGCTATAGTCAATAATAGCAACACATGTCTAATTAAATGAGTCGAGATTTATATATTCAATTTGAAAGTCAATCGCAATATCTCAATTTGACTTGGTTCATAAGGCCACAAAGTCAACACAATGTACAACTTTTGCGTCAAGGTTACATCATAGACTAAGATAGTCTTGTATACATCCAAGGTTCATCTTGATGCTCGTCTCCACTAGTGGACAATAACATGGTTGAAGTGATTTACCGCCCAACCACGAAGCTTACACTTCCCCAAAATTATTTCAACTTGAAGAATACCCGATCCTGCATGAAAATTTTAGCAAGAGAATAATCTGCAAAGTGGAATCTGGTGTGTGCCCATACATCAACATTCATTTCTATCTACAAGTTAGAAAATAAAATGCAAGATCTATGCTAGGAATGACAGAGAGAGTGTTATCACATAGCCCATACATATGTAATGATGAACTGAATTGCTTGGCCAAGCATAAGAATAATGTTGCAACAACAAATGATAGGTTTTGGTAAAGCAAACCTATACTCTCTAAACTCCATATCGGCACCCGTCCCACAAAGTAATTTTCAACATCAAGTTATCTCATAGAAACTAACTACCCTCTAGCAGCATCTACCCTTAGGTTCTCTAGTCTACTAGGTGTTGTTGTTCTATTCAATTTACAATTCAAAAATAAATCTAATGGAGACTTATCAAAACATTATCCATCCATTAAAAGCACATGTCCCAAGATTAATTTCATCATAATTAAGTATTCATTTAAGAATGAAGAAAAATAGGAAACAAAAGAAGGTATGTCACAAGTATGTGTATGTGTGTAGATGAAGGTCTATGTGCATACACATATATGTGCCTACTTAAGTTATGAATTTTTCCATACATTTTAAATTTAAAACCAATAGATCATATTTTTATCATTCAAATAATGTCTTAGAATATCATATAGTCTATTGGTTTGCACGAAATAAAGAATTTTTAAGAAGTATGTTAGAATATTTTCCCACATATTGTTATGTCATTTGTATCAACCATGCTATGATAACAACCGTTCTACTATAATCACATAGTTATTGTTTAAAAAAAAAATGATGCTGACATATAAAACATTCAATGTTTATTACAAAACAATATTGTTTCAGCTAAACAACTACAAAACAATGATGTTTCATCTTAACAACTGCAGAACGATG
Organism: Sequoia sempervirens; assembly: GCA_007258455.2. Taxonomy (NCBI): domain Eukaryota; kingdom Viridiplantae; phylum Streptophyta; class Pinopsida; order Cupressales; family Cupressaceae; genus Sequoia; species Sequoia sempervirens. The sequence goes on along the minus strand of VDFB02000003.1, from coordinate 257,494,757 downwards.
TTTGTCGCGGATATAAACATTCATTGTTTATAACAAAATGAGAGTATTTACAACAAAACAGTTATAGAAAGATGTTCACAAATAACATTTTTTTTTTATAATAGAACAAGGTTGTTCACATCAAATAGTTTACAGAACAATGTTGTTGACCAATATACATTCACTATTTATAACATAACAGGACTATGTACAACCAACAGTTACAGATTAATGTTGTTCACAAGTAACATTCATTGTTTATAATAGAATAAGGTTGCTCACATCAAATGGTTTACAGAACAATTTTTTTCTCTAGTATACATTCATTGTTTATAACATAACGAAGCTGTTTACAAAAAAATAGTTATAGAATAATGTTGTCTTTAGCTAATATCATATTGTCAAGGAAATGCCTTTATAAAGAGTTTACAAGTTTTGTACCATTAGAATCTCATTATCAAAAACAAGAAAATCAATGCTTCATTCATAAAATAGAGTTTCCATCATTCAGTGTTTTCATCATGTAAATGTTACTGAAAATCCATTATGTATGTATATATATAATAAGAAATCAAAGAATGACATGATTGTCGTTGTGAAACCCCGAGGAAATATTTAAGTCATGAGACAAGTTTCAGTAGTTTCCAGGGTTCTAGAAATGCAATTGTGTTTTACAAAAGGTTAACAAGGAGCTATGAGCGATCTGTTCTTTGGTCGCTTAGAAATCACTATTCCTTAAATATCAATTATAGTTTTTCCTTAACTACTCCAAGGTTGAATTCAAAGAATGTCCACTAATAGCGAATGTAAATACAACCATATAAGAATTTTAAATGCATCCCATTGATCCTACAGATCGAATCATACAAAGATATATGGGAGATTTACCTGGTTTGTTCATCATTTGAAATGAATGAAGTTGTCTTATGCATGCTACAACCAAATCATTTATATGGCTTTAAACTTGAATCCTAATCTTAATCTCGACTTAGCCAATATGATCATCAACATTAGAAAGAAAGGATATAGAGTTATCTAGTCGTTGCCTATGGAACAATATACGATTCTCTCCATTGTTTCATATAACACAAAACTCTACATATTGGAGTCAAATTTGATAGCCATAAAAATGGTAGAGAATTCACATGTAGAAACTATGATGACAACCGATGACAACAACGGCTACTTGCCTCAGCCACACTCGGATATCTTGTTGATATGGCTTAGAGGCATAGGGATTATCTAAGCAAGGGTGGTCAATAGGCCATGCAACCTAAAATGGGTCAATTCTACACTTTCTACCAGGCTCAAGGTTGTGTTCATTAGAAAACAGAAATATTTTACCATTATTGCTATTAAAATTTGACAAAATGGAGAAAGACTACAATTATTGAAGAGATAATATTGAAAAAAATCTATCATAGTCTCTGTAGACATGCAAATAATCTTAATTGACATCATGCATCTAATTCTGATCAATTAACATCATTTACTCTATTAATCAAATAAAGTAATTTATTAGATTAATTCACTAAAGTCCTCTTGTTTAATTAAATAAATCATTTTATTTAATTAAATCCCTAAAGTCCTCTTGTTTAATTAAATAAATCAAATTCACTAACCCACTCAAAGTTAATTAAATTCTAAATTAATTAACTTTAATCACCTTCTAATCCTCATTAATGAATTCTCTAGCTTTTAAATCCCCAAGAGTTAAATCAACCCCTAATTAACTAACTCACTTGCACATGAAAATCAATTCTTTTAATTAACTAATTATCTCATTTTCCCCCTCAAAAGCATATTCTAGGAAATATTCCTTCATTGACTCCCTTTATTTTACTTTCTAACCTCAAACAATTTCCCTCCAAAACAATTCAACCACATGCATTTCATGCCTCTCAAACATGCATTTAGTGCCTCTTACATCTCAAAAACACATAAAATGTGCTCAATCCTCGCCCATTAGCATTGAAACAAGTGTCCCAATCTCATTGGCTCTCTTTTAGTCCCACATTCCTCCCATCTCTCCATTATTAAATCCTTCAACCTATAAATAGAGGCCATTTCTATTTGAAATCTACCCACAATCTTATGCATTTACACTCTAGGCATTTCATCTTGCATTGTATCACATTTGGTTCATTGGAAGCTTATCAAGGGGGTGGGAAAGGGAATCCTTTTCACATCAAAGGAGCACCACTCCCACTATGGCATAGCTTTGCACATATTTTTATATGCTTTTATTTAACTTCTTTGATATTTAGTGTATTGTTTGGCATATTTAGCATGATTCAATATCTCATAGGGAGGCTTTTGTTTGCTTTGTTTAAAATGGATTAATATGCTAATGCTTGTTCTTGAGCAAAAGCAGAAAAAATATTTTACAGTCTCAATAAAATTGAGTTACCTTCAAATCGAGCTTTTTCCTAAGCTTTCTTTGTTGTTTCCTCTCTTAGTCAATTCACTTGTTGGCTCTTTTCATCACCACTGCCGCTCTCTGAGTGATTTTTCTCTCTTTCCATAATGGTAGAAAAGATTATTTCTACTTGTGTGCATGATCTTTGGGGTCGTTTCACTCATAATGACATTAATTTTCCACCCCCACTTATTCAAATTTAATTACTTAGTCATAATGTGTATTTAGTCCACTTCATCCATTACATTCATATTCGATTTCATCATAAACAGTAGTGTACATTTTAAATCAATTTGATCCATATTCAATTTTCATATCTATATAATTATATAGATATCTAAATATATATATCATTTATTTAAATTAAAACTCATTTGTTTGTTCCTATATATATGCATATATACATGTGTGTATATATATATATGTTTATACTTATATAGTTATTTGTTTATGAATGTTTATATGTACATTTGTCAATATTTAAATAAGAATGGTCTTTCATTAAATTTCATATAATGACATTATTATCCTTTTTAATCATACTTTGAAATACATTCAATCATTTTCTCCCAAATGCTCAATACACAAAATTAAGATAAACAATTTAAACATGGAATCATGGGTTTAATTTTTCCACAACCATTAGTTTCAATCATCGGAACAATTTGAATCAAGTAATTAATTTCTTCTATATGCAAATTTCAAATGAAAATCATCATGCCATTTGTAGTGTGTGCGCCAAATTCCATCTAGCTTGTCATTCGATCTAGATAAATGATCCTGCTTCAACTATGTCTCATCCTTCAACCTGTCACCCTGCAACTACACACACTTGCACTTGCCAAACTTCATCAATAACATTCAAATCATAATCATATATATGATAATTTAAAAAGATCACATAGTCAACGATGGTCAACTTCTTTCAATCTTTTCAAAAATATCAAAATTTCCATTCAACATATTGAATTTCCTCAATAATTCAATTTATCATATTATAATTAAAAATGTAATAAATTTGGGTTATGACATTCTTTCCCTCTTGGAAGAGACATCGTCATGACGTTTATTTAAATAAAATCAAAGCATATATGTTTATTTCAACATCACATCAAATTGTTCCAAGTCAAATCATCATAATATTTCAATCCAAAATTTTCAAGCAAAATTATCAAAGTCTCTTTCTCAAGAAAGAAAATGTGGAAAGGACCATTCTATTTTTTTTGTATCCTCCCAAGTAGCACTGTCTTGAGAATATTGATCCCATTGGACCTTAAACTAAGCAATATCTCTGCTCCACAACTTAACATTGAATCTATATAGGATTCTAATGGGCTCCACTAGCACCACTCCTCGATCTTGTACCTACAAGGATTACCAATCAAGCACATGACCTACATCAAGATGATATAGTTTAAGTAAAGAAACATGAAACACATTATGAAGTTGAGCTAGAGTAGGTGGTAGAGCTAGTCTATAAGCAACTGGGTTAATCATTTCCAAGACTTCAAATAGTCCCTCATATCACGGGGCCAACTTGGAAGACTTTCCAAAGGAAATGGAACTTTTATGAGGTCTAACTCTTAAGAAAACTTAGTCCCCTACCACAAACTGTCTAAGAGTTTTGTTCTTTTCAGCATAACTCTTATGTTGGTCTGTCACCTTCTTTAGTCTAATCTTAATGACTCATTTTTTCTTCCATCTCCTTAATAATTTTAGGTCCTACTATGATCATGTCCTCCAATCTATCCCAATTGATAGGTGTACAACACTTTTTCCCATAAAGAGCTTCAAACAGTGTCATACTTAGGGATGTGTGATAAGATTTGTTGTAAGCAAACTCTACCAATGGTAAATATTATTCCTATTTATATTGTTGGTCCATACAATACATTTGAAGGAGGTCTTTGACTACCTATTTTACCCTCTCTCTCTATCCATCAGTCTGAGGATGATAAGCCAAGATGAAATTCAATTTGGTTCCCAAAGCAGCATTTAGGATCATCCAAAATATTGAGGTCATATGAGTGTCTCTATCAGAAATGGTAGTCGCTAGCACTCCATGCAAGCGGAAGATCTCATAGACAAATTTCTTTTCTAGGGTCAATAATCCATCCTTAAAGTTTCCTAGAATGAAGTGTGCAACCTTGGTCAACTTATAGATCACAACCAAGATAACATCATGTTGATTCTTGCTTAGCGGCAACCCCTGTATGAAATCCATACTAATCACCTGCCATTTATACTCAAATATGTCATGAGGATATAATAGCCCAGCTGGATGTGCATGTTTAGCCTTGACTCACTAGCACACTAAGCATCTAGCTACATACTCCACTAAATCCTTCTTGAGTTTAGGCCAAAAATACAAAGTTTTCAATTATGTGATCATCTTGGATATTTTGAGGTGTCCTGAATAAGGTGCATTATGAACCTCCTCTAAAGCCAACTTCTTCATCTCTCCAGATTCTAGAATATGCATTCTTCTTTGGTATCTCAAAATGCCATCTGGTTTGATCTCATACCCATCGAGTTGATGATCTGATGGGTTTTCTGCTAGGGCACTCTTCACTCTCTCATAGTGCTCATCCCCTAGAAGATGTTGTATCACCTATTGTCTTAATTTAGACCTTGTTGATATCATGGTTTTCAGATGTCTTCATCTACTAAGAGCATCAACCACTCTGTTCTCCTTTCCCTTTATATACTCAATTTTGAAGTCATAATCACTAAGGAATTCCAACCACCTTCTATGTCTCCAATTAAGGTTTTGCTAAGTAAAAATATATCTCAATCCTAAGTGGTTTGTCTTGAGTTGAAAGGGATTCCCCAAGAGATAATTCCTCCACATCTATAAGGCATGAAATATTGTGGCTAGTTCTAAATAATGTGGTTCATTGTTCACCTTGTTTTGCTTAAGTTTCCTTGATTCATATGTTACCACTTGTCCATCTTGCATTAATACTGCTCCCAATCCCTCTCCTGGAGCATCTATGATTACTATGAATCTTCCATTAGGATCAAGGGTGGTCAACACTGGTGTTGTCATGAGCCTCTCCTTTAGGAGTTGAAATGCCTTCTTTCATTTCTCAGTCCATTCAAACCGTGTTCCCTTTCTTTGAAGTTATGTAATAGGAGATGCAATCTAGGAGAACCCTTGCACAAACTTCTTATAATATCATGTGAGGCCCATGAAGCTATGGACTTCTAACACATTCTGAGGTACTAGTCATTCCATGATCGCCTTGATCTTCTTGGGGCCTACTGAGACTCCCTCAACTGAAATAATATGGCCTATATAATGCACCCTGTCCTAATAGAATGAACACTTGGATATCTTACCAAAGAGTTTCCTTTCTCTCGATTGTTGAAGAACTATCCTCAAGTCCCTATCATTCTCTTTGATAGAATTTGAGTAAACTAGGATTTTGTTAATGAAGATTAAAACAAATTCATCCAAACAATCTTTGAATACGCTATTCATGAGGTTCATGAAAGCTACAAGTGCATTGATCAAAGCAAAAGATACCATGGTGAACTCGTAATATCCATATCAAGTTTGAAAAGTAGTCTTCGGAATATCTTCTTCCTTTATTCTCAACTGATGGTACCCTGACTTGAGATCTATTTTAGAGAACATTGTCACTCCCTTCATCTAGTCAAACAACTCATCAATCCTTGAGAGTGGATATTGGTTCTTGATGGTTGCCTTGTTCAACATCTAATAGGCTATACACAGACACAAGGTTCCATCCTTCTTTTTCACAAAGATAATTGGTGCCCCCCAAAGAGACATACTAGGTCTAATGAGTCCTTTGTTTAAAATTCCATTAATTGGGCTTTCAACTCATAGAGTTCGGTGATGGTCATCCGATAAGGTGCTTTAAATTGAGACTCAACTCCTGGTACATGGTCGATAGAGAAGTCAAATTCTCATTTCAGAGGCAACTTCGTGAGTTCATCAGGGAACACATATTGGAACTCCTTGAGAATAGGGTAGCCATCTAAATACGCTTCCTTATTGTCAAGGTTACTAATATGCACAACATAAATTGCACACCCCTTCCAACAAGCCTTCTTGAGCTACATAGCAAAAATTTGTCTAAGATCTAAGGGTCTTTGCACTCCAAAAATCTCATCTAGGTCCTCGTAATAATCCAGACAATTGACTACATTATCCTCATAGTTCACTACAGCCTTATGCTCGGTTAACTAATTTATCCCCAAAATTGCATCATATGGGCCTAAAGGTGCCACATATAGGTTGACCTGGGTTTGGAAGGTTGGAAGATCTAACTCGCTACAAAAGAGATAGGTATCTACCCTCTGCTCTTCTCGATTACCATACTAGATTTTCCATGAGTTTTCCATGTATCCAGGTCTAATATGTATCTTAGAAATTACTCTAGGATCTATGAAACATTCAATAGCTCTGGTATTAATTAAAATAGAGAAATTTTGGCCATAGAGCTTACCCGTCAATTGAATTGGCAAAGCTTGATACTCTACTTGTTTATTATCCATTACAGTGTGGATATAGTGATGTTGGGTCTACTGGTAGTTTCCTTCCTTTCATGATTTTGACCACTAAGGATAGTTTGAGGCATAATGATCACCTCCACAAGTATAACACCCATCACGAGGCCCTTTATGATCTCCTGGCTTGTCCTCTCTGAAGCCCTTTTGCTTTTGGTCGTCTTTACCCTTGTTTTTATTTTCCTTCTTGTTCTTTCCACCATTACCATCTTCACCCTTTTTGTGAAACTCACTTCCCCTCTTGAGATTATAGATCTGATGGTTCTTGTCTCCTTTATGGAATTTCTTGTTACCAAACCGTGACTTAGGATTTGCATTATTGCAAAAATTGGATAACTATTGCAGCTTTTGTTCCTATTTGGTGGCTTTTTGAAATACTTTTTTCATGGTAAGAGGATCATGCATATCCAATTTAGCTCATACGTGGGGTCTCAATCCCAATATGAATTTTTGGATACGGAAACATTCATTTCCCTAATACCAAGGCACATACTTCAACAAGTTGGTGAACTTCTCCCAATACTGAGTCACAGTCATGCTCCCTTGGGTTAAATTCTAGAATTATGTCACCTTCTTGTCAAAGAAAAGTTGTGGTAACCATATCTTCCTAAAATATTGAAGGTAGAGTTCCCAAGTAATCTCAACAAGTTGAAGATTCGTTTCTTATTTCTCATTATCCCACCAAGTTGTTGCTTCACCAAAAAGCTTATATGTAGCCCATTCTGCTTTATTCTGGTCAAAAAGGTTACGAAGCCCAAAGTATTTTTCCATCTCAATAACCCATGCCTCTTCTTTTGCTCTGATATCCTTACTATCGAACTTAGGTGGTGCTACTCTTTTGAGATCTTTTCCAAGCTCTTCCTCAATTCGACCTCAAGGGCCTACTCCTAGACCATCTCCTTGATTGACTTTTGCATTTCTGTGATCTTGGTCCTCATGTGTCATCCTGGTCCTCGCATGCCACTCAAACCTCTTGTTCTATGTGGTCCATGCAAGCCTCTTTCCTATTCAGAAGCTCTAGAATTTGTTCCAGCCTCTTATTTGGTATGTTGTCTGAACCACTAGCACCCATCTCTTTCTTGGTGGTCACCATGTTGACTCACACTTAACCTACATCACATTCACATCTATCGCATCTTAACATTGGGTTCTATGAATAAACGTTCTTATTCTACCTTTCATTATATACGCATGCATATATCACTCATTCATGAAGAACATACACATTCATGCATTGAAAACATATTTTGGAGTTCTTCGTTTGAACACACCAAAAATATCCTCTTATTTTGTTTATATTAAATGTGGGTCAATAGACCCTTATTTACAAAGGCTCCTTGTTAAATTCTTCAGTCTTCTCATCATCAAAAAGAGGAAATTCCTCTAGGTTCTCATCTAAATTTACATCACATTTCACAAAAGAGGATGGTTGAGCACGCAAGCTCTCCTTCTCCTCTTTAGTTAACAAGGGTGTGTTGGGTCCACACCCTAGAGGCCAATCCCTAACTATGGAAAGTTTTTTGATCTTAGGCATTCTCCTCTCCTCAATCTTATTCCCTCACTCTAGCTTAAGTCATGTGAGGGCTTGAGGCTTAAGTCGTGTGAGGGCTTGAGCTAGAGTCTCATCATTGGGAATCTCAGGTTGAACCTTTGTCTTAGCATTTTCTTCCATTACAACTTTCATATGTGAGCTTCTAATGGTTTTCCCTTTTTTCATCCTACCTATGACCTTCCCATACCCACATTCAATCCAAGCTCGATCAATTCTCAAGATAACTAAATTTGGTCAAGGGTAAACTATCCCTAATCAAGGTTACGGTAGACTCAAAATCCTAGAGTTGAACCCTAAGCTTTGATATCAAATGTAATAACCCATTCAAAATTATTACCTTAATAATATTATTGCAAATTACATATGAATATATTCAAATTAAAAAGACATAACTAAGAATCTATAGTCAATCATAGCAACACATGTCTAATTAAAATGAGTCAATATTTATATATTCAATTCAAAAGTCAATTACAATATCTAAGTTTGACTTGGCTCGTAAGGCCACAAAGTCAATACAATGTACAAATTTTACATCAAGGTTACATCATGATTACATCATAGACTAAGATAGTAACACATGTCTTGCATACATCCAAGGTTCCTCTTGATGCTCACCTCCACTGGTGGACGAGAACATGGTTGAAGCGCTTTACCACCCAACCACGAAGCTTATGCTTCCCTGGAATTCTTCCAACTTGAAGAATACCTGACCCTACACGAAAATTTTAGCAAGAGAACAATCTACAAGGAGGAATTTGGTGCATGCCCATACATCAACATGCATTTCTATCTACAATTTAGAAAATAAAATGCAAGATCTATGCTAGGAATGGCAGAGGGAGTGTTATCACATAGTCCATACATACAAAATGAATTGAATTGATTGGCCAGGCTTAAGAATAATGTTGTAACAAAAAACAATAGGTTTTGGTAAAGCAAACCTATACTCTCTAAACTCCATCTCAACACCCGTCCCGAAAGGTAACTTTCAACATCGTTATCTCATAGCAACTAACTACCCTCTAGTAGCATCTACCCTTAAGTGATCTAGTCTACTAGGTGTTGTTGATCTATTCAATTTATAATTCAAAAATAAATCTAATGGAAACTGATCAAAACATTATTCATCCATTAAAATTACATGTCACAAGATTACTTTCATCGTAATTAAGTATTCATTTAAGAATGAAGAAAAATAGGAAACAAAAGAAGGTATGTCACAAGTATGTGTATATGCATAGACGAAGGTCTACATGCATATCCATTAAAATTACATGTCACAAGATTACTTTCATCGTAATTAAGTATTCATTTAAGAATGAAGAAAAATAGGAAACAAAAGAAGGTATGTCACAAGTATCTGTATATGCATAGACGAAGGTCTACATGCATACACATATATATGCCTACTTAAGTTATGAATTTTTTCATACATTATGAATTTAAAACCAATAGATCATATTTCTATCATTCAAATAATGTTTCAGAATATCATATAGTCTATCGGTTTGCATGAAGTAAAGAATTTTTAAGAAGTATGTTTGAACAATTTCCCACATATTGTTATGTCATTTGTATCAACCATGCTATGATAACAATTTTTCTATTGTAATCACATAGTTATTGTTTAACAGAACAATGTTGCTTACATATAAAACATTCAATGTTTATAACAAAACAATACTGTTTCAGCTAAACAACTACAGAATAATGTCATTTCATCTTAACAACTACAAAATGATGTTTTTCATGGATAAACATTCTCTTTATAACAGAATGGGACTATTTACAAAAAAAAATTACAAAATGATGTTGTTCACAAATAACATTTATTGTTTATAATAGAACAAGGATGTTCACATCAAATAGTTTACAGAACAATGTTGTTCACCAGTATACGCTCATTGTTTATAACATAACGGGACTATGTACAACTAACAATTACAAAATAATGTTGTTCACAAATAACATTCATTGTTTATAACGAAACAAGGTTGTTCACTTCAAATAGTTTATAAAATAATGTTGTTCTCCAATATACATTCATTGTTTATAACACAATGGGACTGTTTACAATAAAATAGTTATAGAATAATGTTGTCTTTAGCTAATCTCATATTGTCAAGGAAATTCCTTTATAAAGAGTTTACAAGTTTTGTACCATTAGAATCTCATTATCAGAAACAAGAAAATCAATGCTTCATTCATAAAACAGAGTGTCCATCATTAAGGGTTTTCATCATGTAAATGTTACTGAAAACCCATTATGCATGTATATATATATGATAAGAAATCAAAGAACCAAATGCTTGTCGCTGTGAAACCCTTAGGCGATCTTTAAGTCATGAGACAAGTTTTAGTAGTTTCCAAGGTTCTAGAAATGCACCTGTGTTTTACAAAAGGTTAACAAGGAATTGTGAACGATTTGTTCTTTGGTTGGTCAAGAACGACTATTCCTTAAATATCAATTACAGTTTTTCCTTAACTACTCCAAGGCCAAATTCAAAGAATGCTCACTATTAGCGAATGTAAATACAATCATATATTTCGACATGTAGTATTGAACCTATAAGCATTTTAAATGTAGCCCATCAATCCTACAAATTGAATCATACAAAGATATATGGGACATTTACCTGGTTTTTTCATCGTTCAAAATGAACGAAGTCATCTTATGCATGCTACAACTAATGCATTTATAAGGCTTTAAAATTGAAGCCTAATTTTAATCTCAACTTAGCTAATATGATCATCAATATTAAAAAGAAAGGATATTGATTTATCTAGTTGTTCCCTATGGAATGATATATGATTCTCTACATTATTTCATATAACACAAAACTCTACATATCGGAAGATGTTGGAGTATTCACATGCAAAAACTATGATGACATCCAATAATAACAACGGCTACTTGCCTCGGCCACGCTCAGCTATCTAGCCGATATGGCTTAGAGGCATAGGTATTATCTAAGCAAGGGTGGTCAATAGGCCATGCAACTTGAAATGGGTTGATTCTACACTTTCTACCAAGCTCAAGGCCATGTTCATTAGAAAACAAAAATATTTTACCATTATTGCTATTGAAATTTGACAAAATGGAGAAAGACTACAAGCATTGAAGAGAAAATATTGAAAAAAAATCTATTATAGTCTCAATGAAATTGAGTTACCTTCAAATTGAGATTTTTCCTAAGCCTGCTCTATTGTTTCCTCTCTTATTTGATTCACTTGTTGGCTCTTTTCATCATCATTTTTGCTCTCTAAGTGATTTTTTTCTCTTTCCATAATGGTAGAAAAGATTTTTTCTACTTGTGTGCATGATCTTTGGGGCTGTTTCACTCATAATGGTATTAATTTTTTGCCCACTTATTCAAATTTAATTACTTAGTCATAATGTGGATTCAATCCACTTCATCCATTACATTCATATTCGATTTCATCATAAACAACAATGTACATTTTAAATCAATTCGATCCATATTTGATTTTCATATGCAATATAATTATATAGATATCTAAATATATATGTGTATATATATATATATATATATCATTTATTTAAATTCAAACTCATGTGTTCGTTCCTATATGTGTGTGTGTGTGTGTGTGTGTGTGTGTGTGTGTGTGTGTGTGTACATGTATATATAGCTATATGTTTATACTTATATATAGCTATTTGTTTATACTTATATATAGCTATTTGTTTATGAATGTTTATATGTGCATTTTTCAATATTTAAATAAGAATGGGCTTTCATTCAATTTCATATAATGAAATTCTTATCCTTTTTAATCATACTCTGAAATGCATTCAATCGTTTTCTTCCAAATGCTCAATACACAAAATTGAGATAAACAATTTAAACATGGAATCATGGGTTTAATTTTTCCACAACCATTAGTTTCAATCATTGGAACAATTTGAATCAAGTAATTAATTTCTTCTATATGAAAATTTCAAATGCAAATCATCATGCCATTTTTGGTGTGTGCGCCTGTACACATTCAAACTATCCTGATTGATATTGTGCACTCGATCATGATATACTAACACCAATTCTTCCTGAATCACTTCTTTACTAACTAGTTAATTAAACAATCCTTGTTTAATTAATTCTTCATAATTCATCTTTTAATTAAATAAATCAACTTTATTTGATTAAATCATAAATCATCTTATCCTAATATTCCTCTTTGGATAAATAAATCAATTTATCTAATCAAATCCTAAGGTCATCTCTTTTAATTAAACAAATTAACCTTTATTTGATTAAACCTAACATAATCCCTTTTAATTAAATAAATCAAAATTTATTTAATTAAATCTAATACTCATTATTCCTCTCATTTGATTTAAATAAATCCAAAAATCTAAGTCAAATGTCAAATCCAACTAATATCCATCTAAGTTAATTAAATCCTAATTAACTCTAACTCTAATCCTCAAATCCTCTAGATTTTGCAACTTGCACAAGTAAATCAATTTATTTGATTTATAAATTCTTCTATTTCATTCAAAAATGACATCTCATTGGAATATTCCTCCAATTTGAAATCTCCCTCCCAAAAGGATGTGTCCTCCAACATGGCATTAATAGCTCTTACATGTCCTTTTTTCTTGAGCCAAGTGGCATTAACTCCTCTTCCACATCTCCCTCCAACATGTCACTCCTTCAAATTCAAGTATCCACCTAATAGAATTTATTTGCACATTCATCAAAATGTGCTCCACCCCTCTCCACTAGCATGTTGACAAGTGGCATTTTGCTATTGGTTGATCTTTAGTCCCACATTCATCATTTTTGCTCATTTTTCCATCCTTCTCTTCTATAAATGGAGAGTTATTTTACTAATTTTGGAGACACAACTTATGCAAAGTCATTATCTACACATTTTGAGAAAATTCATCCAAGTTAATGAAGGTTTTCATAGTTTTTTTCATCACTATAGCTAGGTTATGGAAATTTTCATCAAGGAGCACCATTGATCATCATCAAACTTGCAAGGAATTGGGAAAGGGCTATTTTCCACATCAGAATAGCACCAATTCCCCCATGGGATTGAGAGTTTGAGAATTTGAATAGGATTTAGATTTATTTTATTTATGTTATTTGCTTTATTTCTTGTTCATTATGCTTCAAATGAATCTTATGGGAAATGATGTTTTGATTTGCATAATTGACTAATATTGTGTTTGTTGTTCATGTTTGTGCAGGTCTAGATCCACCATTCACAGCCCCAAAATCCATCTAGCTTACCGTTCGATCCGGATAAACGATCCTACTTCAACCTGTCACCCTGCAACAGCACACATCTGCACTTGCCAAAATTCATCAGTAGCATTCAAATCATAATAATATATATGATAATTCAAAAAGATCGCATAGTCGAAGACGGTCAACTTCTTTCAATCTTTTCAAAAATATCAAAATTTTCATTCAACATATTGAATTTCCTCAATAATTCAATTTATCATATTATAATTAAAAATGCAATAAATTTGGGTTAGACATTAATTAATTAATTGATCCCCCTAATTGTCATTTACATTTTTCAATTAAAAATTATTCCAAATCCCCAAACTTGTTATCATGTGAAAAGTGTCTCTAAAACTTTTTGATTCTCACACATGTGTGAGGATACATGGGTCACCATCACCTTCCACCTCATCCTTTGACCATAATTATTTCATTGCTTGCTCACACGTGTAGCCACCCTACACTTTCCTCTTATATCCACATGTCACACTCCTTGAATTATCCACTCTTATATTTGCTAAAACTTCAATTGTTAACCTCATGTTCTTCCCAATGTGTGCTCACACATGTGTGAGCACACCTAGCTCTATTTCCCATGCCACATCTCACTTTCTCAATCCTCCACCTTGTGACACTTGTTACAAGGCTAAGAATCAATCTTTTCCTTAAATCCTAACCCTCCATTCTTGCCACCAAAAAAATATAAATTTAATATTTCCTTCCATTCTCAATCGATCCACTTGATTTGAATTCATGTTGTCCATTTACCTCTAAAATCCATCCAAATTACCATGATTATGCTAGTGTTATGCTAGAGCAATCCACATTTCATATCGATAACATCAAAATAAGCATTTGAGATAATATAAAGTGGATAAGGATGCCTCTACTTCAATCTCAATCAAAGGACTAAGGTGGTAAAAGACATAAGATTTGGTTTTTATTGTTTTATCTTTGTATTCTTATCTTTCACTATTTTCTTACCCTCATTTTGACATTCTCGATGGGACCCACGTCCCTATCTACTAATATTTTTCTTTGAGTTGTAATGATCTTGCCTTCCAGGTCTCAATGTGGCACTCATGCCCTATGGATCAACACTTATGCTTCATGAAAAAATCCTACAAATTATGCAATAGTTCATGTGCTTTTAGTGCTTTCACCTTGGTTTCAACTCTTTCATTCTACATCAACGCTTTCAATCTAGAATGATGCTTGTACTTTGTTTTGTTTTCAATTTATTCTTATTTGGTTTTATGTAGGTTTCTAAGTTTCTATGTTTATTGTGTTTATTGTGTTTATTTTATCTATTTTTATATCATTTTCTACTATCTTGAATCTCTACTTTTAAGGAAAAGTAACTGTTTGTTGTAGGTCCTATCGTTTAGCCTCAATCGATGATTTGTTTAGTGAATTGATGCTTGCATGGTTTAGTGTTTACACCACATATCTGCACTTTTATTTCCCTTTCTAATTTTTATCAGTTTTTTATTTTTGAACTTTCTATTTTTTTGTTTTGGTGCTAATATAACTAGTCTTTTATTAAAACTAATCATTTTCATCATTCTATTTGTGTTTTAATGTGTTTTGTAGGAAATCTTCCTAAAATTTTGTATCTTTGTGCAATTCGATGCTTTTGGCCTGTGTGTTAGCACTATCACAAGAGGTATAATTTATATTTTCTATTTTTTTAATTTCTAGCCTATAGTTGCACTTTTGTTAAGTAGCACTTATGTTGTTCAATACTTGTGCCCTATCAATTAACACTTCTATTATTTTTCATTCATTGAATTTAATTTTCATTTTGTAATCTAACCTTTCTCTCTATATTGGTAACTAAATAAGTGGTGTAGATTTTATTATTCTATTCAAATGCATATAAATAAACTACTAATGAATTTATTGCGGGTTTGTTAGTCAAAGACTTGTTATTTTCTACTAGTTTAGGCACTAAAGTATATTAGAGGGTTAACTAACTATGTGTGTTTTGTCTATGAAATGCATGTTTGATGTATGCTCTCTCCTTATGCCTTGTGTGATCTTGGGGATCAAAAGTATCACATTATCCTTTATTTATTTTAGAATAAAACCTAAGGAGTCCTAATTGTGTGTATTCTCTCCCCTTGCACTTCATGTGATCTCGAGTGATAAAAACACAACAATTCCTTTGACATTAGGGGGCCTACTTGGGGATTTCATCGCCCCTAGGGATGACCTCAACCATGGTTTTTAGCATGATATAAAAATTGGGGAGAATGAAATTTTTACCTCAATATAGTCACGATATGTTTGAAAAATATATTGGGCCCCTAGTGATTTAGGACACAAAGTGAAGGGTTGGTTTTAGAAGATTCCTTCTGACCCATGCTTTTAGATGAGCTAGTTTTCATAAATTTCCTCTAAAGATCTTGTAAATAGAATCCTAATATATTCAAGTGTTTTTTAGTGTGGTACAAGGGATGCATATCACCCCCTAAAGTTATTCACAATTTAATTACATGTGGTGAGATAGAGCTAACCAAGGTAACACCTTTGACAACCTTTAGTAAGGAATTTCATGTGTATATGGCTATCCCTAGCTATCCATTCACAAGAAAATAGTATTTTCCTTTGTGTTGTGGGCCTGCATGAAGAGATAAACCTACTTGAATAATTTTAGGAATGTGCTCATGTGCTTGACATATTTTCATTTGATAAACTAGTGAAAGCCATTTATCCTTCAACCTTGAAAATTCAAGTTAGCCATTGTGTTTTTTGTGTAAAAATCTCTTTCCAAATCACGAAGAAAAAATCAAACTTATAATTTATTGTTTTTTTCATGTTAGTTTTCACATGTGTTGCTTTGGTCCTTGTGACTAGTCCTTCAATGGCTACAATTGTTAGGGTTGTGATTTGTCATTTAGCACTTGTTTCTTTTGGCACTTCCACTTTATTTGTCAGTGCATAGACTCTATTCTTCAACACTTATGTTCTAGATTGGTGCTTTTACCTTTTGGTTTGGTGCTTGTATTGATACATGAAAAATAAACAATAAAATTCTTTAGATTAACACATTTGACCTTGTTGACAAAAAAATGGCATAGGTAACCTTAGACAGAACTAGAGTACTCATTAAACCATCTAACATCCAAAAAAATTATATTTCTCCAAACCATAACATAGTCAACCATACACCCTTATAGACATCCATTTTGAACACCTTAATTGATTTTGACTTAAGTTATCCATTCATCAAACTTCATAAACAACTTAAATTTTTTCCAAAATTCCACTAGGTTATTTCAACTATAGACATAACCATCCTCCTTCCATTTTGGACTTAGAACTCCTAAATAATCCCTAAATTTTCCATCCACATTTAATTAGTCCACTTATACCTCCATCTTCAATCATAGTCAAACAAAATAAAAACCTTTATCCAAAAAAAAGTAAAATTTGTCTAAAATTCAAATATACATATTTTAATCCTTCATCTATAGCTTGAATATTGCTTGAGAACTTTCCTATCTCAAGTAGTTTGTTAATTTGGCCCTTTTCAAACTTGGATAAATTATCTTAGGATTTTAGAAACTCATAAGTTAGTAGACTCCAAAATCATCATCCAATTTCTCTTATGATCTTGCTTATCCTAACTAAGAAAGGATAAAATCTTCCATCAACCCTTACAAATGATCTAGATTTACTTGAAACAACTTTGAATTTCATCCATCATCCCTAACACTATTATCCAAAAAATCTACTTAATCCTAAATTCTAGCAATCTAAATAAAAACCATAATCCTTAAAACATAAACACATAAGTCTAATTCTAGATTCATCACTTATCCCCACACTTTCATTTTCATTGAAACTTTCCAAAATAAATAAACCTCCATATCAAAACAAACCAAACTAGGTCCACTTTGTTAGAGTCACTTAAGGACTCGATCCTCCAGGATCACCTACAAAAACCAAAAACAACCTTCTACAAGAGGTAAATGTAAGAGCATGAAATTGCAACAATGGATGCAAGATATGGCCAATATGCAATACTCAAGATTACAGTGGTATATTGGACTTAAAATGACTAAACTATAATGTACATATCAAGCATTTCTTATATAGGCAAGGTGTGATGATGTACTGACATTAAATGGATATGTCATAATTAAATGGCATGAGCCAACATTAAATAACCTATGACACAAGAAATAAATAAAATCCAACTAGATAAGGTAAGTTACAACTAATGCTTAACTAGAAAGATTCCCTCCTAGGACCTAAGTGGACTTAACAATGTAAATAGGACCTAGATAAGACTAAATAAGGAAAACACCTTTTTACACCAACACTCCCCTTTAAGTACAACTTATGGAGTACTTATGTAAATTACACAAAGATGGGTCTCTACTACGAGGCCATGTTAGGTACCCATGTACATATGCAATGCAATCTCTCACAAAGAGGGAATGAGAAAACCTAGTGGGACAAAACTCCTTCCTAAAAGAGAGATGAAAAATGCTCTCAATGATGCATGAGAGGGACAAAACCCCATGAAAGGAAAATGACCCCCCATAAGAGAGAAGAAGAGCGACTATGCAGCCCCCTTTAATGATGAGTCTCTTGTAATGATAGAAGCTTGACATTGAATGGTAAAGATGATGCAATCTCATCAAACAAAAATCCTCTCTTTAGGAAGAAACAAAACTAGGATGATATGCAAGATGTATTCCCATTTCACAAAGGAACATGTGGGAAGAAGAATGATATGTGATGTCTTTGAACTACTCTCAAGTGTCTCCATGTTGATGTTGAAAACTGACAAACTACAAACAGGTGCTCTAGGCTACACAACTAAAGATTTCAATCCAAATTCTCTAAGAGATGGATGTAGAACACACTCCAAAGAAAAAGATTCCTCCTCTGAAGAATCCTCCTCCAAATGTTATCCAAAATTATCCACACTCATATCAAACTGCAAAGAGTGATCATGTAGAGAATGAACAAAGGTGTCAGAGAATTCCCTCACAACAACTGAAGAAGAATCATCTTCATCCAAAGAGAAGATGAATGAAATCAATAGTGTCTCCCAAATCTGAAATGTGAGACTCAACAAACAACCCACCAATGGTATGCATACCAAGTAGATGTAGCTAGAAGATGATAAATATCTTGCTACATTGAATCACAAGAGGTCAAACATGTTCCAATATGAGCATCATCAAATGCAATAGAAGATGGAGGAGGTGAAATGCAAGGCTTAAGAACTAGATTGGATGTGAGAACACCCAAGTTCAAGAATCCAAATGTCTCCTCTAAATCATGATTAATACTAGAAGTGTGATCAATAATCAAAGGAACAATATCTCCATCATAAGCAAAATCTGTAAAGGTATATAAATGATACGAATGATCAATCATACCAATAGCAATAATTTCTCTACTCTCCAAGTATCGAATGATGACTTAATCAAGAGTGAATAGGACATAGTCCTCCCATCTCCACCATGTGTAATCTAATAAATGGAAAGGAGATTGTTCATTAAATGAGGAGCACACAAAACATCCTAAAAATTATTTTCCCCAAAACTAACATATCCCTTCCCAAGTACACCCATGTGTGTATTGTTTCCCATCAAAATAGGAGATATAGTATAAGGCTCAAAAGAAGCGAATATAGACTACAAAGATGCCATATGATGAGATGCTCCTAGATCTAGAATCCATCTCCCTAATCCATGACCTATAAAAGCACAAAGAGATTTACTTGTAGTCAATTTTTTATCCTTTTAAGATTGTTTTGAAGATGATGAAAAAGAAGGTGACTTGGACATTCTAGAAGGAAAATCAATCTGATTCTTTTTAAGATGTTTCAACTCATCAATATCCTTCTTATAACACGAATATTCATCATGACCAAGCTTCTTTCAATAGGTACATAATAGCCTATTTTCGCACTATGGCTTAAATAACCTTTAATATAGCATGTTCCCAAAAAGGTTTCAAATAGGTTTTGGGTTTATTCTTTGAACTCGCAAAAAATTCAATGTTCCTAAGGGAAATAATTTAGTAATTTTTTGTCTATACTCTAGGGTATAGGTCATTTTTCTTTACTTTTAAAAAATGAGGGTCTTGGCATACGATAAAGCTTAGAAACCATGACTTGGTCAAAAAGGGATTTTGAAGGAGTTTTACTATGTTCATGTATAATAGGGAGTCTCCATCCATGAAGGAAATTCATGTTTTGGGGGTTTTGCCACGTTGCAAGTGTTGTTCAGAGTAGTTTACAAATTGTTATATGGGATCATTATGGAGAATTATACTGGTCTCAATAGCCTTACATTTGGCTTCAATGATGAGAAATGCATGCCATGTATGTAGTTGTTCTTGTTGCCTTTTCAATACCACAAAAGGCCATGATTTAGGGATAGCGTGTATGAAGCATTTAGGATAAGGTAATCATTATTGAGATGCATTTAGCGGATACATAGATTTTCAAGGTCAGAGCAAGTCTGGTATTTGTAGCTATACCCTGGAATCATATAGTGGCTATTGGAAAGACACTTTCATTACAACTTGCATTAAAGTTACATGGTGATAATATGATAGAAACATTTTATAACAGTAATGTAAGATAGCAGTGTCAAGAGGGCTAGAAGACTTCTATACAAAGTCTTCAAAGCATTCTTTAAAACCATGCAATGGTAACAATCATGCAAGACCATAGTCTTAGGATGGAAAAATAGAGGATAGATTAATTATAGATCATAACAATCCAAGGACAAAAATAGCAACTAAATATGTGATAGTTTTTTTTAATGTTATGACTGCCATGTGAAGAGAGATAGATGGACACAATGATGTAAAATATTTTGTCATGACACATGGTGGTTAGAGATATCAAAGATAGTTTCAATCCAACTTCACAAATGAGGGCCCATTTAGGTATATTTATCAAGAAGACCAAGTCCAAGTCCCTAAAGAAAGGTAACTTGGCTACAAGAAAGGATGATTCACACATGGTTGCAAACCAAGTAAAATTTTCTTCTCTTCTTACAACTATTACACTTGTGCTCCATCTTGTAGGCCTGGTACTCTTCATGTTCTTTATGCTTTGGATAATACCATAGAGCTTGCATGGGATTCAGTTAAACATGGAGGTGTATTGTATATTCTACAATTTCCTTTTATGATTCAAGAGGATATTCCTTTGCATCAACAAGTAGACCTATGGTGTGTAGTAGGGATGCTTTTTCAGTCTTACTGAAAATGGGCCTAAGCCTCTAGGAACTTTGGGGTTGCAGTAGTTTGTGTTGAATATGTAGTTTGTTATGCGGTTTGCATCTCAAGGGAGCTACTTATCCAGACACATGCACCAAGTAGTTGGGACATTATCTCTCTTTGCTAACATTGGGATGGATCCAAATAGTTTTTTTCCAAAGGATGATTTGGTTTTTTAATGTTGCTTAAGATGTCATGCTTAAATTAAGCGGAAGATCAAGAAGTGTTAATGGGGAAAGAGAACCAGACAATCACACAATGTTTATGCCTACATAGTTTATGTCTTCAGTGAGGTCACATAGAAGTTCAGTGATTTTACATGAAGGTTTCATAGGACATGTTGCTATTGTCACCTATTTTCTAAATCAACCTTGTAGTTTGTAATAGATATTGATCATGAAATTTTTTGTTTTAGAAGCTATCAAGAGTTTCTTTTGTACATGGAGCATTTTGATGTGATGCTTGACAATGAGTATTGCTTGCAATATTCAACTTGTGACCAAGATTTTCATCTTCCCGGAGCTCAAAGCAATGAAGAGCATAGTCAAAATCATATGGACAATATTTAGAAGAGATGATAGGACATTCATACCATATTTGCATTAGAAAAGTATCAGATTTGCTATAAAGCATGGCAATCACCATGTCACCAAAAGCCAATCATGATCAATAGCTTATCATGGTTTCAAAGATAGACCCTTCTACAAACTTCATAGACAGCCACTTCTCATGGATGGGGTAGAGTTGTCTCAAGGACAATATTTTTCAATAAGAGGACAAAGTTTTGATTAGAGTAATAAATCAAAGACATAGCGAAAGCAGTTAGGGACAGTCAAGTTTAATAGAGTTATGAAGACTTCAAGTTTTAAAAGCATAGTCATAAAGGACAACATTTGGTGAAGAATATTAGTTGTTTGCTATAATTGATCATGTGAATAGTGTGTGACATAGTTATCTCTTAGTATCATGCCATCAATCAATCAATATAAGTATTTGTCTCCATTTGCATGTTGAAGACTATGAGTAGATGTTATTGAACATAACATAAATCCACAATGTATAGATAGAAAATCACTCCAGTCATTAAAGGAAATGATAGTTAATTGTAAAGATGACAATATGATGTTAATAAATTCATTATAAACCTAACACAAAGGAGACAATAAGAGAACAGTAAGAGCTTGATAATGATGTTGTAGGGGAAAGGTCAGTCTGTGAAAGAGTAGTTTTTAATGACATTCATGAACGTACAACCCATGAGGGGAAGTTCATATAAATTAGTTCATGAGAAGAGCATATTATCTTTGTCTTCACTTATCCTTACAAGAATTGGTTGACAGAAGCTTGTACTACATGCTACTATTTTAGGATAGATTACACAGGGCAACAATATCAACAAAAGGCCTAGATACCATAGTGGACAATATAGTAGTATATGATCTATGTGTATGACTATGTTTGGCTGAGGTGATTCTAATGACTGTGTAAGACCTTGTATCAAGTGTAAAATAGAGAATGAAGGAACTTATGACCAGTCATATCAAGTAAAAGAAAGAGCATGTGAAGTAGCAGTTAGGGGTGACCCAAAGGGCTAATCACTAAGTATGGTGCTAATCAATTAATGAGATCGTAGTTATGGATCACTAGTGATATTGATAGAATCTAATACTGAAAGGTGGTAGAAGACACAGGTAAAGGTTTGAAACAAAATATATAAGGCACAAGAAAATCCAATCATGAGGATAGTAGATGGTTAGTCTATGGGGTTGTTGGTGTCAAGAAGGCAGTGTATGAAGAACAAGATCACTATCACCAATGATAAGGGCAGGTTAAGTAAAGAAGAAATTAATAGATGAACCAAAAATGATTGTCATTTATTTAAGGGCAGACTTGAAAGATCAATTAGATCTTTCAAAGAGGCCATCATGAAAACATGACAATTAAAAGGGAGTTTGCAAAAGGTGCAGACCTTATAAAGTGACCTGTGAAGTAAAGAAAGTCCTTTAGATCAAAGGATAGTCACACTATGGTGGACATCTAAGGCAATCAATACAGAGGGTGGTCTAAGATGATAGGTGGAAGAGCTCAAGAGACACAAAGAGGGACAATCATCTCCAAGTTTAGAACTTGATTCTTCTCTAAGCACTGAAGACAAATCAGATTATAATTTTTTATTTAGCTTGACCTTTATAAAAGCATTTGTGTAGACTACCTCTAATATAGAGAAAAAACTAGTCTAGGCCTGTGGGGTGTGCAGTTCTTGCTAAGCACAATGGAACCCAACCTTGGATCATGAGAATATTACCAGTCTCCTTAGAAATTTGTTTTGTTTTCTCTTCATCTATATCTCATTATAGGGTGCTTATAGTAAGTGATTCTGATATATTGAAAGGTTAATCATGGAATGTTATCTCAAAACTACAAGCCTAGACCAGTTGCATCATATTGTAATAGCATTGAATGAATAAGGACCATTTTGTAATGCTAAAATGATGTTATATCAATTGAGTCTTCTTAGGTGGATAATATCTCTCCCTTTGATATAGGAACTAGTTAATTTGATTCTAAATGATAGGGATATCAAGAAAGGGCAGAATTGCTTGATAGTCAAGAATGATGAACATAATTCATAAAACTGTGAAAGACAATGACAAATCATAACAATGAAGATGGAATAATGAATGATAAACATAGAATAAAAAGTATACAGATCGGAAAAGGGTGACAGAGCAAGCTAGAATGATAGAAGATAGTGCAAAATGATGAATGTTAGGTAGGTTTATGGGTATAAGGTGAAAATGCAAGAAAAAGGAGAGCTTTGTGATGATGCTAAGTGTCTAAAACCCACCCTTGAGGATCTCCCACTCCATGGGGTAGTTATTCACTTTCAAACCTCTTTTACATGTGCCTAAACCATGCAATTATGTTTATAGAGGTTATTGAAGAGTTGTAAAACTGATGGAGAGAATCTAGGGAAGTTTTAACTCAGTTTGAGCCTTTTTGAGGGAATTTAGGACCTATTTTAGGTGCCTTAATGGTGGAAAATTTCAAGGGAATAATTTTCTTCATTCCAACACCTTTTTGGAGCACTTTTAGGGGCTACAAAGTAGGGGAAACAATTTTGGACGCCTGGAAGTTGATGCAAACACTTGTCCTTATTTCTTCAACATATGTTCCTATTATGTAGCAGCTATTGAGTAGCATATAAGGCAAGCCTAAGGGAATTTTTGAGTTAGTTCTTGTTCTCTTAGCTATTGTATTGTAACTAGTTTTCAAGTTCTTTCAAGATGAGACAACATTGTAACTCATTTTTCACGCATGTACAAGTATTTGTAACACCTTTTCATCAATAAATTTAAGCATTTTTTGTCTTCTTAGAAGATTTCTTATTGTGTGTAATCAAATGATTGATGTAATTTATTGTGATGCATATGATAATGCGTGTTGTTGTGTTTGATTATCAACACCTTTAGGCAGAAAATGTATGCATTATTGCAAGTTGTAGGTTGTGTAAATGATGTAAACAATTCAAATTTGTGAAGAGATAATATATTTTCCTTCCAGGATTGTGAACATCATAACCTTCTTCTGAAATATTGATGCATGAGCTTATTAAACCCTCCAATTTGTGTATGAACTAGCTTTAATATTGATCAATTGTGTGTGCAAACGTAGTTGTGCAAGTCTCAAAAATTATTTGGTGCATCACATTTTAGTCATAGGATTCACTTTATGTTTCCTTTCACCCCTTTTCTTAGCAAGCAGTAGTAGCATAGGTTAGATTAGGTGAAGTTACCAAGGTAACCAACCCCCTCTAGAGGATGATCTACAAAATCTGAGCCCACACTCAAGGAGATTATCCCATGTTTCACGAGGTGGTCAAGAGTGATTTCATCATCTCAGCAAGGGTGCACGCTTCAATAAAATAGTACAAGTAGACTTCTCCCTCTTAAATGATTTATCTAAGGAAAATGATTTATTATTTGGCTGATCTGAATGGGGATTATTCTTTGATTTCTTTTGTTTTTATCAATATGTTCTAATTCTTTCACCTAACTAACCAACAATGCTTGAGATTTAGAAGACTTGATGAGACCCATCGAGATAAGCTTTTGTTGCTCATGTAACAACATCTTAGAAAATGACGCAAATGAAGGTGTAGTATATGCAAAACACATAGTCAATCTATAAGTGTGAAAGCTAGAAACATAAGCAATATAATCATGACCAAGTTTGTTCAATGAATTGTAAGCCAATTGAATGTCCTTCTTATCAATTCCACATGCCTTGCATTACTCTTTTAGATCATTAACCTTAGTGATGTAGTCTTCAATGTTGTCAAATTTCTTAGGATCAAGGCTCATTAATTCATTATCAAGTTGATAGCCTCTTACTTCATCTACAGAACCAAGAACCATGTAATATTTTTAATTTATCCCAAGCCTCATGAGAATTCTTGCATGATTCAATTTGGATCAATAAATTTTGAGAAACTAGTTTACAAAGACATCCAAGAGCTTTGGTACTCCATGCATTTTGATGACATGTTGAATAGTTATATGATGTTAGCAAAGGAACCTTAGAATGATCCATAAAAATGAGAAGAGTACAAGCAACAAATTAAAACAATGCACGAAGAGACACCCCCCCCCCAAATCACTCAATCAAGAATCCCCCAGAAATATATGATTTGTCACTTTATACTCGGTGCAATTATAGATGCTAGATGTTAAAAAAAACAAACCAGATATGATCTTAGTGCTTACAAATTCCAAATTTGGCCACAAGCTTAAAGTAAATTTTTTACACATAATGAGATCAATCTGATCACACCAATACAAAGTACATGATAAATTATGCACTTACAAAAAAAAATCCAAAAATATTACTGAATGAGTGAGAATGGATCCTCAAAAGTTCCAAAAATAAGAATGGCTCAACAATAGCTTTGAAAATCCATAATTTATGAAAAATTTAGGCACCAAAATCATAACTCAATTACATCACTACAACTTGATAAAAAAAATCTCAAAAAAAGGAGCTTGTATGACTGAGATATGTCATTTCCCATACTTTCTCATACATTAGATACAAAAGTGACATCCACATTATGTCTAGGACTTGATCCTGTATATCATTAGTTTTCACTCACTTTGGCCTTCAATTCTCATGCATTTGGAGTCTCATCTTCATCCATAATAAATCCACCATCAACCCATATCCATCCCATTTTGAATATAATAAAAACATCATTATCCTTTCATCCCATCTAAAACTAAAAAAATCATATAAATCAAAAATCTTAAGCTCCTCAAACTTTTCATTCAATCAACCCAAACATTGCATCCAATATGTCAATATCTCATCACAATCATATCATAAGCCTCATTGTTAAACATTAATTAGCCATCTTATCATTTCATTGATCAATCAATCAATCAATTGTCCATCATCTTATCAAATCCTTGCTTAAGATATTATCCAAGCTTGAGTAAGAAAACCAAAGCCTTTCTTAGGTGATTATCCAAGCCTATTTGCAAGCACCCAATCAATCATCATCATCATCATCATCTAAATTTTGGAAAGAGATATGTTGGTTTCATGACATATTTACAGTGAGTCTTTTATTTTGATTTACCTTTTTTGATCATTATCTTTTTACCCACGATTACACCTACTTACAACTGCCTTGATCTATCTATATCATGGTGTGTCACAATCGGTGTGTAATGGGGCATTGTCTTGTTTTCATGTTTATCATTGTTTGAGTGTCAAGTCCATGCAAACGTTACCTTGTCACCCTGGTTCTTCATACCTTGGTGCATACTTGCCTTTTCTATATCAATTTTTAGGATTTCTCAATACATGTTGGTATAACCTATTCATAATCATTCAAAATTCCCTTCCTTTTCATCTCCTTCATCATCTTTCATCTTCCAATTCATTTGCTTCTTGATCTTAATCTCTCATTGACCCCTTCTATTTCAAGAGCACACATGTATTCTCCTAACTCACATGCCCTCTTGAGGCGGCATCCCATCACCTAGTCATCAATATTTTCCCTTTCATCCTTCTCCATCCTCCCATTGATTGGGGAATCATATTTGATTCTTATCCTCTCTCCTATCCACTATTTTTTTAACTTCTTTGATATAATGCCACTTCACAATGTCATATAAAAGAGGGGGAAAATGTAGACACCTAAAAAGTGACCTTACCCAACCACACCTAATTTTAGCCTAGTCCTAAGCCATTAATTAAATACATATTTATTATTTATTTATTTAATATTCCCATCCTTTCATAATCCTTTAATTAAATAAATATTTATTATTTATTTAATTATTATCCCTTCACATGATCACAAGAAACAAAATTACAACAAGCCAAGGTTGAACAATACAAGAAAAAATTGAAGCTATGGAAAACGGAGGCTGTCAATGTGGAAGGAGCTTCAAGGGGCTATTAACTTTGTAGAATCTCCAAAAATTGGTGTTAGAGAAGGTGGACTTGAGAAAACATTAGCTTGCATGTAAGGTTAGGATTTTATCCTCTAATTTATGCTTTCTTATTGTTATTGTTAATGTTTATGGTCCATCTTCTTGCATTTATAAAAGAGAGGTTTGGAGGGAAATAGAAGCAACTTGTAATAATTTTTCATTAGAGTTTTGCATTATGGGGGTGATTTTAATGCAATTCTAAGATCTTCAGATAAAAATGGGGGTAAATATAAAACTTGAATCCCAATTAGATTTTGAAGCCTTTGTAGAAAGAAATTTTCTCATGGAGATTCATATGGGAAATGGGCTTTTTACATAGACAAATAGAAGAAAGGGCTTATGTAGCATACCAGAAAATTTGGACAGATATCTATTCAAGATTGATTTAGGATCTTTTTCTTTTACACTAGAAATAAATATTATGCCCATCTCTAACTCTAATCACTAATGAATCCATTTGGACATTCAAGGTGAAAGGAAACTAGTGAGATGCCCTTTCAAATTTGAGAAAATGTGGTACAAAGATGAAAATTTCATGAATCTAATTCAAGGTTGGTGGGGTGAAGCAAAACCTGGGGGACCATAAATTATTAATGTGGTGACAAAACTAGAACTAGTAAAACAACTTAAAAAAAGGAATATGAGCAATTTCAAATATATCTTTGAAGAGAAAAAAAAGGTTGAGGAAAGTTTTCAAAGCTTAAATGACGATGTGATAGTCAATGACATGGATGGAACAAGATACACAATGGAAAAGATTTGTTGAACAAGCTTGAGGACATCCTAGCTAAAGTAGAAATTTATTAGTGCTAGAAGTCACAAGAGTTATGGATAAGTGAGGGTGAAAAAAACATAAAGTAATTTCACAATGCAACTAGAGCTAGGAGGGAAGCTAATAGAATTTCAAGCATCAAGTCTTCTAAGTGCTAGACTCTAGAGAAGATGGAATAGATAATATTTGAAACAGTAGGATTTTTTGAGAAATTATTAAACAATTAGAATGGCTCTAGGTGGCAAGAGCAACAACAAATTCTAGTGAAGAGTAACATTAACACCTCAATCTGGGGGAAAATGTCTCATGGAAAAGTTCCTATAGTAGGCAATAGTAACATTTCAAAAAATTCAGGTCATCCTCTACAATCTCGAGGGAACCAAGGTTACATTGGTCACCATCAATTTGAAAATCATGCATATACAACACACTCTTGTCATTGGGCTTCCAAACATTCACAAAAAATGCTTAGTCAAAAAAAACAAGGTAGTTTTGACATATGTAACTCTGAAAATAAGAGCCAGCCAACAAGAAATCTTGCCACATTTCATAATGATATTCTAATATTATTAACATTCCCTAATAATATTCCTCTTACCAAATGTTCCATTTCCAAACCTAAGCTAAAGCATGCAAAGCTGCCTTATCATATGCAATCTAGAAGAACTCAGTCAAATCAGAAATGGAGGTGAAAAGGGGTTCAAGATTGTTCAGCTCTAAAGGTTCAAGAAAAAAAAGATACTTTTCTTCAATGAAAACCCTCATCTTCTTCAAGGAAGAATGACAAAAAATGTGTGATAAATATCTCCTTCCCAGAGGAATTTCTTGACCTGCAAATCCAAGACCTCAAGGAGAAAATGTTAATTTGTAAGTTTTTGAACTTTATTACTTCTATAGAAATTTTAAGAGATTTGATTTTTGAAGAATGGGATGGTTCCAATCAAGGCTTTTATCTAGATCAAGGCAAGGGAATTTTTGTGGTGCTTTTCTCTACAAAGATAGATAAAGATGCAGTTTATAAGGTTAAATCATGGCTCTTTGAGGGATATGGTTTATTCATGCAACCATGGTCTCCAAATTTCAACCTTGCATCTTCTACAATCTCTTCCTCTTGAATATAGGGAGTCGACGATTGTAGAGATTTTAGCTAATCAAATCATGGGGATTTTATCAAAGAATAATTATGATGTTTTTAGAAATCTTAGAATCCCAAATAGGGCT
Source organism: Sequoia sempervirens (assembly GCA_007258455.2). NCBI lineage: Eukaryota > Viridiplantae > Streptophyta > Pinopsida > Cupressales > Cupressaceae > Sequoia > Sequoia sempervirens. Next base: position 257,465,254 of record VDFB02000003.1, on the reverse strand, counting down.
TGTGTCTTGCTAGATGCAATGAAGGACCTCCCTAATGAATTTCATATAAAATCTAAATGTGGGATTTTCATACAAAGCATTCTAGTAGAAACCCTTGAAATGATTTGCATAAAATATCATTGTGTGGGGTATTCCTCTAGGGTTTTTCAAGAGTTAGAAAGTACAAGGGTTATGACAAATAATTTTTTACAAACACAAGAGGCTTATAGGGAAAGCACATAGATATTGATGATGGAAAAGCAAAATTTTGTTCAAAATCCTCCAAATGTAGGGAATATTAGTAGGGTGTGTCAGAATGCAACTCTTGGCCTAGGAAATAAGAGTAATTTATCACATTCAGAGGTAGTAAATGGGTTCATGGCTAAATTAGTAGATTCTTCCCCAAAAAAGGAGCCAACATTATTGATGGATAGTTCTCGACAGCAAAATAAGGGTAAAAATCTTCAGGTTCACCTCATGTATAAAATATATTATCCTCCATCTCTAGTCAAGTCTAAAAAGTTCAAAGTGTAGTTTTCTTCCCACAAAGGTACTAGACAATTTCTAGTTTCATTACCAGAAGATTTCCAGAGGAAATTTTCTTTACCAATTATGAATTTGAGTCCTCTTAGAGGTACTTCTCTTTTGAAACAAACATGAATCAAGTGAGGGTGCTAACTAGAGAATTAATGTATGGCAATGCCATCAATGGATACCTGAGATCATTTACAAAAGTGCAAAATACAAAGTTTGTTGACACCTATTTGGATCAGTTAGATCAGGATTTACTTTGTGAAGATTTGACCATAACAAAGAACAATCAAATACAAGAAAGTAATTTTCATGATAATACTTTTCTTAATCTAGATTCATTGATTTTTGATGACTTATATGTTCCTGAAAATCTAGAAGTGTTGGAAAAACAGGTAGTCAACATTGTTGGCTCATAGTTAATTGATGAAATTGCAGAAGAGGTAGCCAAAGAGCATCATGAACCTACTTTTGACTATTCTCAAACTTTATCTATTTCTCAATCCCCAAGTGTATCACCTTCTCTTAAAAAGACTCTGGGAAAAAGTGGTAGGAAACCTCACTCTGCTAAAATTTAGGTAGAAATCGTAGCAAGAATTCAATTAACCTTATCTAAAAGCTTGCAAGGTATCAAGGGTAAGCAACTTAGGATGAGGAGAGCATGTTGATCTCCTCAAAACCAACGAATATTATCTCATGTAATGTTAGGGTTATCAATGCCTCTAACAAAAGAGCTCAAGTCAAGCCTCAATTGGATGCTTGCAGAGCAAATTTAGTTTTATGTCAGGAAACTAATTTATCAGAAGAATCAAGTGTAGAAATTTTTAATAAATGGGGCAAATGGAACTTTACATTCTCAATAGCACTGGGAGCTTCAAGAGGCCTTGTGGTGTTGTGGAACTTTAATAGAATCCTAGTTGAAGTTATTTCAAATACACCAAATTGGTAACTATTGAAAATCATGAATTTTAGTCTTCAATTCTAGTTATTTAATGTATATGGTCCATCATCTACAATAGGGAAAAATCATTTGTGGGTAGATATAAAGGTGGTTTTGGGTCAATTGGAGCAAGAAAAAGTAATATTTGCAGGAGACTTCAATTTTATTATCTCTTTAAATGAGAAACAAGTTGGGATTCTTCACCACATAATGTAATGCAAGTGTTTGCTTCATTCATACAAGACAATGCCTTGGTGGATATCCAACCAGCTAATGGGAAATTCACTTGGAACAATAAAAGAAAAAAAAATTGCAAATTGCAAAAAGGTTGGATAGGTTTATACTATCTTCAGTTTGGTTATTAGGAGGGTTCACTATCTCATCTAAAATACTTCCCTTTTCAGGCTCAAACCATTTTGCAATTGTAATAGACTTTGTGGAAAAGAAGCTTCTAATACATATAAGTCTTCATTCAAGTTTGAAACCATGTGGTTTTGACACCCAAATTTTCTACCCATGATAAAAATTGCTAGTTGCATGTGCCTTTCATCAAAGGTTCAAGAATGTACCAATTTTGTAAAAAATTGTAGTAGTTAAAAGGGAAGATTTGTTTATGGAATAAACAAATCTTCAAAAATGTTTTTGTTTAAAAGGAGATCATTCAAAAAAAAAATGGAGGAAATAAATAACTACATCATAGAAAATGGTCTAGATTCATCTTCGTATGAACAACAGAAATCCCTACAAGCATAATGGGTAGAGTTAGTAGCAAGGGAAGAGATATATTGGAGGAAAAAATCAAGAGAATTGTGGTTGAAAGAAGGGGATAGGAATACTAAATTCTTTCATGCATCTACTCAAATAAAAAAGGTAAAAAATACTATTTTTCCATAAGGATAGCATAATAGGGGAGATTCTCAAAAAAGAAATTGATATTCAAAAGGAAAGTGTTAAGTTTTTTGAAATCCTACTGTCAACTCCAAATAATCAAGAAGTGCAAGCTGAGAGGGATAGGGAATATTTATTGGAAAATATCCCTATAATTATTTTTGAAGAAGATAATGAGTAGCTACTTAAGCCCTTTTCTTTAGAAAAAATTAAGGCAGTAACTTCTTTTCCTTTCCCCTGGATAAGGATCCTGGGCCTAATGGCTTTACGGTAGTGTTCTTTCAAAAGTGTTGGGAAATCATCTCACTTGATCTCTTTAATGCAATGGAAGAGTCAAGGCATTTAGGGAATATGCTAAAATAGTTCAATACAACACAGATTGCCATAATTCCAAAAAAATAATCCAGAATCCTTCTCTGATTATCGACCCATCTCATTATGCAATACAATTTACAAAATATTTATCAAAGTAGTATATCTTAGGCTTTAGCCATTTATCCCAAAAATTATTTTAGAGGAACAAGATGGCTTTGTCCCAAGTAGAGAGACAATGGAAGGTGCTTTAGTAGCCCATGAAGTATTGCACTCAATTAATTCAAATAAACTTGGGGCATTTATCATTAAGCTTGACGTGATGAAAGCTTATGAAAAGGTAAATTGGTCCTTCCTCTTGCAAATATTGAAGTTTGGTTTTCACCAAAAGTGGTGTAAGTGGATTTTCTCATGTCTCTCAAGTGTCAAGTTTTTAGTGTTGATCAATGGATCATCTGCAAGGTTTTTCAAGTCGACTTAAGGTGTGCATCAAGGTGATCTATTATCCCCATTCCTATTCATAATTTTGGAAAAATCCATTAGTATATCTATCAAAGTATCTAATGTTCAAGAGATTTGGAAAGGTGTGACATGTCCAGGCACAAATCTCCCAATTAATCATTCTTTATTTGTTGATGATACTATTTTTGTTGGTCCAACTTCTCTTGAAGAAGCAAAGAAAGTTCAAAGTATTTTGGATAAATATTCTTCTACTTCAGGGAAAATAAATAAATATTGCTAAATCTAAGATTTATATTTTCAATACAAAAACAAACATAAAGTGTGGATTAGTACAATCTTTAGGCTTCCAGCTAGTTGAATTGCATTACAATTACTTGGGTGTTCCATTCTTTATAGGTGGCAATAAAAAAAATCTAGTCTAAAGTGATTTATAGGATTCAAAGCAAGATATCATCTTGGAAGAGAGGTGGCTTTCATTAGCCAGCATAATTCTATTGATCAAATTTATTCTTTCGACAACTCCTAATTACTTCATGGCTGTTCTACAAGCCCCAAATTCCATTGTAGCAGAAACATAAAAAATTATAAGATAGTTCTTATGAAAGGGAAACATAGATTAGAAAAACAAATTCCCACTGATATCCCTTCAAACTATCTATAAAGATAAATTTTCAAGGGAGCTGTATTACAAAACTTATCTACAAGAAATTTGACTATGGGGGAAAAATTAGTTTGCTAGCTATACACTAAACCTAGGAAAAAATGGTGTAATCTAATGCAGTAAAAGTATCTAGATGATTCTTCTCTAGCAATAATATTCACCATTGCTAATCCTCCACAAGGTTCTGCAATGTAGAACTTCTTAGTGAAGTGCAAGGAATTTATTTCTCAATATTTTTCTCAATAGATATATAATGGAGCACATGAAAATTTTTGGTTGGATTATTGGAATGGACATCCTCCATTAAGTAGAATCCAAGAGCTTCAAAATGCAAAAAAAAATATTTCAACTCAGTGGGGTACAAAGGTGAAAGATTATTAGATGTTAATAATGTGAATGTAGGCATAGTATAGTGGAAAATTTTATCCAACCTTTAAATTCCTATTGATCAACAAGTACTATTAAAGAGCATACTAAAGCAGTGAGAAATATATATATCAACAAAGCCAGATAGTCTAATATGGGCTCCTTCTAAGTCTGGTATCTATTCAGTCAAACAAGGATATAAATCATTAATAAACTTAGGAGATCAAATAGAGAAACAAAGAGCCTATTCTTTCTGTTGGAGTAGCATGGTCCTCCCTAAGGTGGGTTATTTTTCATGGTTATCTCTTAAAAATAAAATCCTCACAAGTGACTGGTAAGCTAAATTGAACATTGTAGAATAGTTCAAATGCATCTTATGCAGGGAATGTATGGAAGACATCAACCATCTATTTGTTCAGTGTCCCTTTGCTCAAAGTTGTTGGCAATTTATCAAGAGCAGATTAAGTTGGTTTGTCCCTCTTCTAAATTCATTATGGGATATATTCACTAGTTGGCCGATTCTACACAAAAAATATTTATTTTCTAGTATTTGGAGAATCACTCTGCCAATGGTTATTTGGAATTGTGATTGATGACGTAGTTTAGGTTAATTACACTTGATCCATAAGGATTTGAAGCATACTTAATCCACTAAGCATCAATCCAATAAGATCATTCAATGTAAACAAAGATGAAGAAGCTATTAAAACTATCATTCAAAAACATGAAATCTTGATAAACATCTACTCTAAGACATTAAATCTTATCCTATTGGGGGAGTGGTGTCGCATTGATGTGGAATGGTGACCCTTTCCCAATCCCTTGGATAATGAGCTTGTTTCAATCAGTTTTATTGAAGAAAACTAATGAAACCGATGAAAAATGTGTTGTAAAACATGATGAAAGCTATTTTAACATGATAAATAATATGATGATTGATGTGAGTGTATGCAAGATTTGAAATATTAAAACCCTAGTTTCAAAATATATTAAATGGATGCAACTAAGTTACCATGGAAGCCATTAATGGATGCTCTAAGCTAACAATGCAAGATTTAAACTAAAAAAAGATAAATATGTGCTAAAATGTGGATGCAAATGAGAGTGATTTTAACAACATAAGTTTACTATTAAAAGATGGATCCCTATTCAATAGATGCAAGCTCTATTTATAGGATAGGCAAAATGAAACCAATGGTCAAGATTGAAAGAATCAATAAATGGTAATAATGGAAGGAAAATGGAAGCATGGATCATGGATTCCCATCAAGGGTTAATGCAAGTTGGTATTTAATCAAGGGCTCACAATCATCCAAACAAACATCCTTTCAAAACTTGCACAAGAAGTTTGTTGAAAGTTTGTTATAAGGAAAAATATTCCTTTTTTTTTTCAAATGAGTGAAGAGGGAAAGAATATTCCATGGGAATATTCCCTTTTGGAGGAATGTGCAAAGGAGGAATATTCTCAAGGAATGTTCCCTTGCAAGTGGGAGGATTAGATTTAATTAGTAATTTTATAATTAAAACAAAGTTTCAATTATGCAAATTAGGGGAATTATATGATATTCATTAAATAAATGATTTAATGAAAAAAGGGGGATGTGATATGATATTTAATTAAATAAGAGGACTTAGGGATTAAATTAAAAAAATTGATTTATCCAATTTAACAAGACGAAGGGTTAGTGCAAGAGGGGGTGAATTAACCTAATTAGGTCAATTAGATTAATAGATGAAAATTGTGCAATTAATTAAATAGTTAGGCTAATTTAATAAATTAAACGAAAAGAGGATGGCTTTTAGAATGAAGTGGTGTTAGTATATCAAATATGAGTGTGCAATATAATTCAGGACATTTTTAAGTGTCCACATTTTTCCCCACTTTGAAGCGAGGTATTTGTTATGTTGGTTCAAAGACTGACACTTTTTAGATTAATGTTGTTGCTTAGATCAAAAATTCAAAAAAATTGATTTTTGGATGCCCCATTGTTTCCCCAGCGGAAGGAATTAAGCTGGTACCCTGCCCCCTCAAGAGATCAGGCAGAAATTTCAAATTTTGGGTTGATCTCTCGACAAAGGTTCAGCATTAGGTCAACTTAAAGAGGACAAAAGATACTTCTTAGAAAGCTTAAATGTTTGATGTAGACAAATTTGATGATGTATTAATAGTCATCAGCCATGGGTAGCCTCATTTATATTTTGATATATCACACATATTTGACACTTGTATAGAACTGATAGTAAAGATAAAAGAATAAGAAGAATAAGATGGATAGAAGAATGAGATGGATTAACCATTGATTTTAAGATTGATTCAGAATTCCAACAAGTCCATGATTTATAGAGACTTTATTAGATATGGTGATGAGATGGATGATTTTCCCATATTTGGGATTGGGACTTTTCATCATTCCTTATATTTGATATAACATATAGACATGATGCATCTTGGTATTGATAACCAAGATGGCATTGTATCCAGTGTAATGGTCGGCAAATAGATAGGATAGTTCTTTTTCACACCTTTACATACAGAAACCTCATTGGAATGTAGTTTAGAAGTTTAGAATATATCAAACCAAAGCATATGCAATAGTCAACAATCTACTCCAAATAACCTCCCTACACACAACTAAGTATATGCCAAGATTATTTTACAAGAATACCCACAAGCATGGAAAACAAAAGATAATGATTGATGATCCATTCCTTTCTCTCTAAATCGTTTTGATAGACATCATCAAGAGGTCCTTGGAATAGGTCATTGAGATAAATCAGAATAAAAGATCAAAGACAAATAGTCAGTGTTATCCATATCTCTTGCCAATTTTAATATAGCTAAGGTGATTTCTAGTGTTGATGTCCATTGTCAGAAGGATACATCCTAGGACAATTTATCAGATGTTTTGATTAGGATGAGGTGTGTGAGAATCCGTTGATACAAACCTCACTAACTCATTTACCTATGATCTAGGCTCTATATTTTGACACTTATGTTTTCACTTTATGACTTACAATACTTGCTTTCTACTTGTTTTTGCCAAAGGTTGAAGGTGATGATTGATTTATTATGGGTGAAAGTAAAATGGGATGGATGGTTTAGGATTTTTGAAATATTTCAATGTTTTTGATATTTTCAAAAAAAAAATTGAGGTTGTTTTTGGTCTTTTTGATTGCATATGTGAATGTTTTTGGTTTTTGATTATTTGAGGTTGTTTAGGGTTTCAATGTTTTCTAATGTTTTTGTGTTTTCTAATTTTTCAAATGTTTAGGGGTTTTTTGAAATTCTAACCAAGAACCTAACATAAAAGACTATCTTAGGGGCCTCGAGGCATTATCAAAGATGAGCCTTGCCTACATTATCCACGTAGAGACCGCATAGTTCGACTGATTTGACTTATTATTGAGGAGATATGAGCAGTTGATGGATTGTCAGTTTATTATGACAGACTCCTAAAGGACTGACCTAGGGTGTCTCAGGGGCACATCAATGATGGCCTTGCCTACGTTCAAGCTCAGAGACTCGTAGCTCAAGGTGGTGCCATTTTTGAATTTTTGATGTTTTAACCTATTTAGGGATTTTTGATGTGTTTTGGATTTTGACTTTACAATTTTTGAATGTTTTTGGATTTTAGCTGTACAGGATTTTGAATGTTTTTGGATTTTTTGATTTTTCAAATTTTTTTGGTTTTTTGATGAGATTTTATGAATGTTTTTGGGATTTTTGAAGAGATTTCCAATAACCTTAAGATATACAAGAACCCAATCTAATCCATAACAAACTTACCCCAGTGTTATGCAATAGACTGCCTCAGTATAGGTAGAACAAACTGACCTTTGGAATATGCCAAGTAGTACTAAAGGGGATACAATACTTCACACTATCAAGCTATGATACAGATGCAGAGGGGTGATGGAATAAATAGGATGAATGATGTGATAGATGGGTGTGATGTAAAGAATGATAGGATGAAGAGCCAAACATAGATGGAGGTGCTTATTTATGCAAGGCGCCTATTTGTAAGGTTTTCACCAAGGTACTTTCCCAAAGCACCATCGAAGTGGTTTTCACTAGAGGACAATTTTTTTCTTTACTATTTTCAATCCTTTTTTAAAAAAATTGGATTTTTTATCATTTTTTTTTTTTGTATTTTTTAGATTTATACCCTTCAAGCCTAGGTATAAAAAAATTTAATATGTAGGTTGTTGGTAGGTTTCTACGAGGGTTCACCTCTAGGTTTTGATAATTGGTATGCTCCTGATGCATAGCTTGTTGTGATGACAAATGGGCCTAACCAATTAGGCTCAAACTTTCCTTTGTTGTCCTAATCTAGAAGGTTTTTTTTATTCTACTTTAGGACAAGATGCCCTACCTAGAAAGACCAACTCTTGATCTTTTTGCTATAGCTTCGTTTTAGTTGGTTTTGGTATACTTGCAAGTGATTAAGGGCATCAAGATGACACTCATCCAAAAATTCTAACTCATTCAGCCGAGATACTTTGTACTCTTCATTTGTGATTAGATTTTGCATTGACACTCACAGCAAAGGAAGCTCGACCTCAATAGGCAGAATGGCTTTTGATCCATAGACCAAGGAGAACAGAGTTGCACCTGTAGGCGTGTGGATACTAATTCAATAGGCCTAGAGGGTGGGATTTAACTGCAAATGCTAGTCATAGCCAGCTTCTTTGACCATTTTCTTTAGGATTTTCATAATGGTCTTATTCGTAGCCTTAGCTTGACTGTTGCCTTGGGGGTAATAAATGGTAGAGAATCGATGTTGGATGTTGAATCTTTGGCATAGCTTTTTCACATCCTAATTCTTGAAGGGTGTTCCATTATCGAAAATAAGGGATTTAGGAACACCATAATGAAAAATAAGGTAATTTAGGATAAATTTGGCAATTTTCTTTCCCATTATGTAGATCATAGGAATGGCTTCTACCCACTTGGTAAAGTACTCACTGGTTGTTATGATGAACTTGTGGCCATTAGATGAGGTGGAGTGATTTTTCCTATGAGGTCAAGTCCCCACTATGAGAAAGGCCAAGGTATGACTATTGGTTGTAACTCCTGAGCTAGAGCATGAATAAGATCTCCATGTTGTTGACACTGGACACACTTCTACATGTATTGATGGGCTTTTCTTTCTATGGTTGGCCAGTAATACCCCATCCTCAATAGTTTCTTAACTAAAGTCATACCACTAGAATGGTAACCACATATGTCATCTTGTACTTTTGTTAAGGTGATCAAGGCTTCCTCTTGGTTGATACATTGTAGTAATGTCCCTTCGATGCTTCGACAATATAAGGTATCACCTAGGATCATGAATCAAGATGCCTTTTTAACAAAGGTCATTTTAAGATTGGAGGTGATATCGGATGGGAGGGTTCCTCTATTAAGGTAAGTGAATATATCATGATACCACAGGGAACCAAGACCAACGATTACACATGCATATTTAGATTCAGGGATTTTGAAATTCAGTACGAGAATTTGTTCTACCAAGAATTCACATTAAAGGACGTTGTGCAACATATCTAACAATGATCCAATTGTTGCCATAGTATTTGTTGCTCAGTTGTTCATGCGAGGAATCAGCTCAAAAGTTATGTCAATAAAAAAGTCCTTAAGACTTTATACCATCTTCTTATAAGGAGTAAGCTTATCATCTTTGGTTTGGTGGTCATCATTGACTTGGTTGATAACCGACTGTGAGTCCCCATAGACTTTTATCTCTTGTATCTGTCATTGAGTTGTTATCCTTAAATTGGTTCTTAGGGATTCATACTTTGCAATGTTGTCAGCACATGGAAATGACAGTCGGTATGACTTTTGGATGCAATCACCTTGAGGGATGATAAAGAGAATACCCGCCTCTAATCCATGTTGGGTGAATGATCCATCAAAGTATATTTTCCATTGATCAACTATATTGACAAGGAACATTGATTCATCAAGAAATTTAGATATCAAAGGATTCTCTACATAGATAGGTGCTTTTTCTAGTTGGTTTGTGATCACTTGTACTTTGATTTCCTTGTGCTCCACATATTCTATGTCAAATTCAGTCAAGATCATTACCCATTTGGCCATTCACCCAATGAGAATTGCTTTGGATAATAGGTATTTCAATGGGTTGATCTTTGCAATAAGCTTGACTTGATGCAACAACATGTAATGTCTGAACTTTTGTGTCACAAAAACCACAGCTAAGCATGCATTATCAATGGATGAATAGTTCATTTCATAGCCTACCAAGGTCCTGCTGATGTAATACATGGCTCTTTCTTTTTTGTTTTCATCATGTTGTGCTAGAAGAGCACCCAATGTTGCCAATGTTGTTGAGATATACAAGATCAATGGTTTATTTGGTATTGGTGACATGAGCACTGGAGGTGTCAATAGGTAGTTCTTGATCTACTGTAAATATTTATTGTACCTCTCATCCCACTTGTAAGTTATTCCTTTATGGAGAAGATGTGAGAAAGGGTGGATTTTGTCTGACAATTGCACTATGAACCTTCTAATGGACTATAATATACCTTGTAACCCTCTCATCTACTTTAATTTTTTTGGAAGTTCCATGTTTAGGATGGATTTGAATTTTTTTGGATCAATTTATATCCCTCTTTGTGAGATGATGTAGCCAAGAAGCTCCCTTGTTGTAACCCCAAAGACAGACTTTTTGGGTTTAGCCGTACCTTATATTCTTCGAGCCTGTCAAAGATGGGTCCTAATACCTCTATGTGCTCACTCCTTTTCTTTGACTTGGCCAAAATATCATCCACATAGTCTTCAACTATTTTTTGGATCATGTCATGAAAGATGAAGGTCATGGCTCTTTGATAGGTCAATCCTACATTCTTCATCCCAAATGGCATCATGTTCCAACAATATGTTCCGCACGGACAAGTGAATGCAGTTTTGTGTTGATCCTCCTTGGCGATCATGATTTGATTAAAGCCTAAAAAACTATCCATGAGTGTCAGCATTTCATGTCCAACTATTAAATCCACAATGATGTGATGTTATGAAGAGGGAAATCACCCTTTGGGAATGCTTTGTTTAAATCTCTAAAATTTGTGCATATTTTGCTACCCCGGTGGGTTTGGAAACTGGTACCAGGCTGGAAACCCACTTAGGATAGTCAATCAGTTGGATAAATCTGACATCAAGAAGCTTTTGTAACTCAAGTTTCACCAAGAGTGATATTTGAGGGTGCATCTTTCTCAATTTCTACTTCACCGATTTGGCCTCAGGATAGACTGTTAAATGATGCACAACCATTTTTGGATCGAGCCCTAGAATATCTGTGTATGACCATGCAAAGTTAGCTCATTGCTCTTTCAAGAACACTACTAGGTTTTTTTGTTCTTCACCCAAAAAGGATAAAATTTATATTGGGTGCTTCTTTTGTTCCCACATTCACTGGGGTGGTCTTTTCTGCTAATACTGCTAATTTTTTTTGATGCACTACACTAAGGGGGAGATTGAATCCCTCATCCTTGGGCACCTCAGAGAGGTTTTCACCTTTGGATGTGTCTTTTCTTTTTACTATTTTAGGATTAGAAAGTGCCACAGTGTGGTTTTCACTCAAATATTTGCATGTTATTTGCATATTGTCCATTTTGGGACTGAAGGATTCAATCATCTCCCTGTAGTATGCCCCTATGTCTAGCTCTATATCAAAACTAGCTTTGTGATCTACCCATGGTAAGTTGTTACGAAGTCCCATGAATTATGAGATTTCTTCATTGTTTTCAAATAAATCTAGAATCGATGGTCCTCGTTGGTCCCAGTCAATGAGTTGTCGGTATACTAGGCTTGTTTCAGTAGTTTGGTCGTTTGGGTGAAAGATGTTATGGATATCATGAAGAGAGTTATTCTCAAATAGGTCAGCAACATTGGGGGGGAGGTCATCTAGGGTAGTATCACACAATGGTGGTAATCAAGAGGAAGCCTCAGCTTGTTTAGCGGAAGTACCTTTTCCAATAAGAGTAACCTTGGTAGTAGTACATCCCAGGCCAAGATTCTTTAGAAATTTTTCAGGAACGATGGGTTCTAGAAAACCATTATCATTTTGTCCTAGTTTCTCATTCTTGTTGTATTCCCATCCCTCCATTAGTTGTAATCCTTTATTGTCATCTTCCATGGGAAGAACAGGGATGGGTTGGTCATCCTGATAAACTAGTTTAGAGACATCCTCCTCATTGACATCTTCTTTGTTCAAATCTCCCCACTTGGCGAAGGTAGTAACTGCCATCTTTATTGTGTCAACCACTTTATTGATAGGTGTGGGTTTCCCATGAGATTTGGGAGAAAGAGGTACCTCCCCCAACACAAAAGTATCCTTCGTTAGTTTATAGTTTCCACAACCATCATCCTGGATCACAACTTTGATGTCAAGAATGTTCTACACAATGGGTGCTTTTGTTTCTAAGGTAGATGCAAGGGATGATGGTTTAATAAACGAGGAGGATGATGTAGGCCCTTCATAATTTTTAGGGATTTGGGGTATTTTGTAAAACTTGGCCTGAAGGTTCCTGCAGTAGTAAAAGGGCTCAGGATCTCCATGGATGGTAACTTTTTTGTCCTCAAAAGGAAACTTTACACATTGATGATAGGTCAAAGCTACAGCTTTTAGGCCATGGATCCATGGTCGACCAAGCAAGATATTTTAGGGGAGATCAAGGTCTAACACTTGGCATGTATTCTCTACAATGATGATTCCTACTTGGATGGGTAGTGTGATGATGCCTTGTGATACCCGCTCTTGATCGTCATATGCTCTGATAATTGTACTTCTCAATAGCATCCTTTGAATAACCCAAGTTATTAAGCAACTGAAGGGTACAAATGTTTAGACTAGAACCTCCATCTAGTAAGACTCTTTTAACCTTGTTCTTATGAACAATGACCTCAAGTTTTAAAGCATGATTATGAGATGGTTGTGATGGTAGGTCTTGTTCCAAGAAGGTGAGAAAATGAGGAATAGTGATATGCCTACCATAGCTTGAAATTTTTTTGTATCCATATCCTCAGGGATGGATGATGAGGATAAATATTTCTCTAAGATTTCCCTATGCGCAGGGGATAGCCTCAATAGTTCCAAGATTGAGATATGTGTGAGGGTCTTCTTAAGCTAATCAAGGAGACTGTACTTGCTAAGGTTCAATGTTGGAAAAGTAGGTTGCGCCCTAGATTGAGATGGGACTCCTTGGATGGTGACCCTGCCATGTCGTGTGGTGACTCCACAATCTATACTAGGTCCTTTGATTATGACAACGATGACAACACAGTCACAAGAGGCGACCACATTGGAATAGACATGTTGCGCGTTTGTGTAATCCTTTCCTTTTCCATTGTTGTTTCCTTTGTCGTGATCTAGCATAGGGTTCTTGTATATCTTGAGATCCTGATTGACGGTTGGTATTGTTACATATTTTAGCTACTAGCTCAAACAGGTAGAGCTAAAATGATATCATTTGAAAAGACAAGTACATTTTATTTTTCTGCTACCTTACATTCATCTTCATAAAAGAATTAGAAGACTATTCTACCATACTGCATTTATACAGATGCAAATAACATAGAAGAAATATTTCATGAATCTTTTCAAAAAAATATTCTTTATTGATAGTATAAATATATAAGTTCTCACACAAGCTATGAGATTAACTTTTTTAACACAAATGAAAGAAAGGATTATACATTTATAGATATTAATAGAAAGGAATGGACATATGAGGAAGGATGACTCGTCATTGCTTGAATGACGAGTCTTCAATTGAGTTGTCCTACATCTTTGTCAGTCTATCACTTGTCCTACAACCCGCTTCAACCTCCTCACTGCTCTTAGGTGCCTACATCTGAGAAAAGGAGTGTTGTTAGAGCAATGAAAAGTCACTAATCCATACATGAACATACCTCTATAAACATACAAATGACCCTTATTTTCATTAAACAGTTTACATTTCATGTCCAAGAAAACAAGGATTATCAAAAACACCTCTGCCATATGCATAAACTTTTCTAACATGTTTGTGTTATGTGCAGATACAGGAAAAATAATGTTGTTTTAATTCATCAAATTACAACATGTGGGTCAAAATGTGGTTCCCACAAGGGTTGAGCCCAACATGTTGAGTTTATCAAAATAATGAGCTCAAGTGAGCTTATTTAAGAGGGAAATGCAATGTTAAAAGTCATCATATCAACATGATCATGGAATGATAGTGAATAGGCATACATATTAAGTTCACAAGTATTTCTTCAAGAAGCAACTACAGGAGCTAAATGGAATTGTGGTATTTAATGACAAAAGTGTATCATTTACAAAACCTTTGTAACATGAATATAAATGCACAGTGATGGAGGACAACCATGATTACTTTTAGTCACAATGCAAAAATATATAATGTTGAGTATTCATATGTACCAACAGTCAAGCATAAATAGAATTGTCAATACTAATGATATTGCACTCTACCAATGGTGGAATTAATTCAAAATAACAGCTACAAGATCTTTTAGAGGGTAGATTGTCAAAAGAGCATATCATAATTGCATGAAATGTCAAAGATAGAGCCATAAGTGAAATAGAGTTTGATAAAATACAACCACATCATGTTATGTATAGGAGGATAGTCGCGACCTAAAGAGGTATTTCTCTTCACAAAGAGAAAAACCCACCTAGGGTTTACCTGGAAATCACAAATGAGGGAGAAAGTAGAAAATATTCAAGCCTATTGAACACCCAAAAATGAGAAAAATATACAGAGGTTTTCATGGTGCTTTCACATGAATGCAAGAAAGGAAGAAATGCATTCATTATCATGCTCAACTTGAGCTCTTACCAACAAGAAACGAATAGAATACAGAGATTTAGAGGGTAGAAGTTACCTTCATTTTTTTTGCTTGTGAAGGGAATACACATAGGACCGTGTGGTTTTCTCATTTTTCCTCCTACGAGAACTCCAAACTAGTCTCTCATGGCAACCAAGGGCCAACAAATCACCAACAAGAAGATGAAGAAAGAAAAAATGAATGAGAAAAACAACAATAGCCACAGCCATGAAGGCCAAAATTCCTTTCAAAATGCTTAAAAATGAAGTCGAAATGATCCAGTTTGAAGAAGAAGAGACTTACCATCAAACTATAGAAGAAAATTGGCATAGAAGCAACAAAAAATCAGTCTCAAAGCTCCAAACCCTACTCAGGCATGGTAGCGCAAAGTCTTCTCAGAAAATGCAAAGTGAGAGTAATGAAAATGATTTAGGGTTCATTGTTTTTACAAGTTTGCTCAAGTTGAATGATGGGATTTTTTACCATTGTTTAAAAATAAATCATTTCATTCTTATTATCACCGTGGTATTGACTATCAAATTCAATATACCTAATGATGCTAAAGGTCATGAAGTTTTGAAGTCTAACTTCAAATATTATCTCTTAGAGTTGAAATACCTTTAGTTCACTTTACTTATTTCTTTTTACATGGAGTTAGACAAATAATGTAATTAAATATAAAGGTAATATTTCACTAATTGCCTTAATATTTAACATGTTGTGAATAAAAGGTGGAACTAAAAGATATTAAATATTAAAATAATCATTGAATGATTACCTTTAATATTTAATTAAATGATTGCCTATTCCAAAATCTATGTAAAAGATATAAGTAAGAGCCAACTGGAGATCACATGCATGCGACTAAGGAGATTCAGTGGAGTTATATTTGTGAATTTTAGTCAAACTAAGGTCATTTTTGGAGGCCTTTTGATCATTCACAACATAAGGAGGAGTTTGCAATGTAATGAGTTTAGTTTACTTTAGTTTTGGGTCCTCTTTTAGAGGCTTTCCTTTTCTATTCGTGGGAGGACTTTTTCACTTTCAGTGCCACTTCCTTGCACTCATGAGCCATTTGTAGTTACACTTCAGTTACATGCAATATGAGATAGATTTTTGAGTTGTTTAAGCTCAATTTGCACCATTGGTGGGCCCCTTTTTCAAGCAGTTTTGGTTTTGCTCGTGGATAGCTTTGGATTTCAAATATTTTGACTTCAATTATCTCCTCTTGGCTTTTTGGAGCCCTTTATGGTATATAGGAAAAATACTTAGTCTTTTTTCCTTAGTTCTTGCTAGTTCATCTTATGCTCTACTTGTAATTTTTAGAGTTCTGGAGCAGAGGTGAAAAATTTTGTAATTCATTTTTAGTGATCAATACAGCATTGCAACACCTTTTTTTGAGAGTAATATGAAGCAATTTTCCTTCTCATTTTTCTAGAATTGTGTACTTAGTGATTGGTGCAATTTTATGTGATATTATTTTTCCTTATAATTGCATCTCATGGTAGTACCCTTATGCAGAGTTACACATACATTTGCAAGTTATAAGTTGTGTCAATAATATAATCAGTCTTAAGTTGTGAGAAAAACATCATTTCTCCTACTAGGATAGTGAGTATTGAGCCTTCTTATAAATTGTTAATGAAAAGTTTATGAGTTTTTAGTTGTGCAAAAATAGGTTTTTATTGTTGGTTTTTTGTGTGTTGCCATTTGAGTGGAGTTCATAAAGTTATTTGGTGCATCATCTTTAGGATTAGATTTCATTTATATGTTTTTTCCTCACTCTTTTCTCTACAAAGTCATTAGTAAGACCAATTTAGGTGAGATATCAAGGGGAGCCAACCCTTTCTCTAGAGGTCCATTCTCACTACAAGTTACCCACAACCTAGGAATGTTCCCATGTGTCACAAACTTTTTGAGTTGATAGCTTAGAAAAGGGTGAAAATTTTAGTAACAACAGGTACCTCAACAGATATGTCTCCATTCTTGATAAGATCTTGGATAACATTTTTGAGCCTCATGTAGTTTGATGTTTTGTGTCCCTTAATCTTGTGAAAGTCGCAAAGATCTTTTTTGTTGTACCAAGTTGGTTTATCTTGTGGTTCTTGGTAGTTTTCAAAATTGGGAAGCGTTATCAAGTTTCACTCTACCAATTTCTTCATGATGGTTTCAATAGGTTTTGACAACTGTGTATTTACGTTTTGGATAGTTGTTCCTATTGGGGGTTCATTTTTGTTGTGTTTCAATGCTATTGACCTAATTATTTTGTGATGGTGCAGTTTGTTGTATGGTTGGTTGAGTGTTAGCTGTTTGATTATTGTTTGGCCTAGAAGCACTTAGGACCACCTTAGCATCTACCATGCCATCATTTGTTACATTCTTTATTTTAGCCCAGACTCGAGGCTTGTCGCTTGAACTAGTTGATGGGTGATTGTCTTTGTAGGCTTGGGTATTTCCCTATGAGATTAGCGCTCTTTCGATGTTAAGTGATCTAGGGACAAGATCATCATAAGAGGTAATGCATTGCATCTTCAAGTGGAAGGACAGATCTAGATCGACATTTGTTATAATAATCCCCACTTGTTGTTCATCAGGAATGGACCAATTGCTATTGTTAGCTCTTTGCCTCCATCGTTGCAAGAAATTGGAAAAAGATTCTCCTTTATTTTGTTTGAGAGTGTACAACTCTTCTAGGCTCACATCCATGTCAAGATTAAAGGAGAAGTGATCTATGAATTTATTGGTGATTTCTTGGAAGGTTTTGATACCTAGAGGCAACTGAGAAAACTAGTCAATGGTTGGGCCTGTCAAACTTCGTGGAAAGAGGCACATCAAATAGGACTCATTGTAGGCTACCTTCATACACATGACATTAAACTCTTTGATGTGATCCATAAGACTTCCTCTCCCTTTGTATTTATCAAATTTGGGGACTTCAAAACTGGGAGGGAATGGTACAATTATGATGTTTTAGTTGAAGGGATATGGGCATAGGTTTTGTTGTGTATGGGGCTTCTTCATTTTTCTCATCTGAATATCCTACATTTCTTGTGTAAATTCCTTAAGTTGTGATGCTACATCATCTTGTGGATTTGGTGGAGGAACATATGTTGCATATTGTGGGATGGTGGATGGATTGTACGTGGGATTTTGATATGATGGGGTGTTGTATGGTGTGTATGGTGGTGTAGGATTTTGTGAAGGTGATTATGGTGGAGGTGTATATGTTCCTAATGTATTTGTATTGATGATGTTCTATTGAGGGTTATAGTACAAACAATGTTGGTATTATTTTTTTTGTGCGAGTACTTGTTGTTGGGAATACTGTTGGGATAACAAGGCTTGTTGTTGGGCCTACTGTTGTTGTTGGGCCACTAGGGCTGCTTGTTGCATTTGTTATTGTTGTTGTGTTGCTAAGGTTGTTTGTTATTTTTGTTGGGCCATGAGGGCTTGTTGTTGTGCTTGTTGTTTTTGTTGAGTTACCAAGGCTACTTGTTGTTGTTTTTGTTGTTGTTGTTGTTGTTGTTGTTGTTGTTGTTGTTGTTGTTGTTGTTGTTATTGTGTTGCTAGGGTTGCTTCCTATTGTTTTTGTTGTTGTTGTTGTTGTTGTTGTGCTGCTAGAGCTGCTTGCTATTGTTGTTGTTGTTATTGTACTAGGGCTGCTTGTTGTTGTTACTATTGTTGTTGTGCTACTAGGGCTGCTTGTTATTGTTGCTACTGTTGTTGTGCTACTAGGGTTGCTTGTTGTTGTTGGATAGCTTGTTGATAATCCTATTGTGCTTATTGTAGAGCTAAGGCATGTGCTTGTAACGTAGGATCGGTTGGTTGTTGGGACATTTGTGATGGGTTATGGGTGTTGATATTTTGATTAGGTTGTGAGTTGTTAAAGAGTGGTTGAGGGTTGCCTTGGTTTAACATTCCTTGTAAGATGGTGGATTAGGATGGAGGAATGTAAGATTGAGGTCTTGTTTGATTTTGCATTACATGGGGGATCAATGGGAAAGATGATGATGTTGCCATTTGGTATTGTGATGGTAATGGCACATTCAGACCTTGCAATTTATTGAAAGGGTTCCCTTGACCAATGGGTAGGGGGTTCCCTTTTTGTATTTGAGGTGTGACCAAGGCATTATCTTGGTTGATGGGATTCATAACCAAGGTGTTGTTTTGATTTGGATTGATGATGGATGGGATCGAGGTGTTTTGTGAAACCAATAGTATGAATGAACCAATGAGGTGGTTGGATAAAGATGTCCCTATTTGTGTTAAGGATTGATTTTGTGTGAGGGTTTTGACATACCCTTGTTGATCCATACTACCTTGTGTGATGTTGGGAATACTAATGGTACTTGTGGGGATGGATGAAGATGGGTGCCTCGATATGTCAAGGTTGTTGTAGATTCATCAAGTGTAAGTGGTTTATGTTGATGTAGGGGGTGTTCGGGAACAATAGGAGCACCAAATGTAGGTGTCCAAGTGGTATTTTGGGATGGATTGGTGTTTAAAGTACCTATTAGGACCTAAAATTTCCTACCACTTTTTGCAAAATTTTAGGTTCCCAAGATGAAAATTTTGATTTCAGCACTCAAAAATATAGTCGTAAAATCTAACTTAGGAACCCACATTGAAAAATCATAACTGAAATCCCATTCAGTTTCATGCCAAATAACTTTGCAAACATGTTTATCTACCATGTGTAAGTGTGTACACTTGATTTCAGCTTCCTACAATTAGTTTTGACAGGGTTTCAAATTACCAAGTTGGAGGATTTTGAAAAGGTTTGTTGGTTGTACATGTGTTAGATCTGCTAGAAAGGTCAACTCTGGAGGACAATATCTATCAGTTGGATGAATTTCTTGATGAACTAATTTATATTTCACATTCTCCCCACATTATTGTGCTCCCATGTCAATTTTCAAAGCCTCAAAAGTTCGTTTGATATTTTTCAAAACCAAAACCAAATGGATTTTACACAGTTTTTCTAACTACACTTCCAAAAAGTTTCCAAGTGGTCAACTTTAACCTTTAATATTTGATGAATGAAATGACTTGGTGAAAAACCCTTATGTACACATGCTCATGGGACCTAAATAAATCAATTCCCCAAGTTACAAACTCTCATGAAGAAATAAGATATTTTTCGATGATGGTGACTTGATGAGTTCCAAATGGGTTTTGGCAAGTGCAGTTTTAGAAAATGTTGAGTGGATCACTTTGAGCATTAACAGTTTGTAGTCTCAATGAATTCATCCCAAACCATTTGAAAAACATGTTCCCCTATCATAAATTGACATTTCGGTGCATTTTCGTGGCTCTAGGGGAATGTTTGATCAGTTTTTCACAACGATTCTGAAAGTTATTTCACCCATTTTTGGTCACACTGCAAGAAAGATAACTACCCAATCAAGCTTGGGATACATTAGGAGTGTGATCAAAACATGCATGAAATTTAGGTGGAACTAAAAATATTAGGTGGTGGGGGCTTGATCTATTTAGAGATCAACTATTTTGAAGAGATAAATGCTAAAAAGAGTGGATGGAGAATACCTTTTGGTGCAGGAGCACCTAAGGAAGACAGGCAGTTTCCTAGGTAAAGAAGAAACCTAGAGGCTCAATTTTGGTTTTTGTTTTCATAAGGTCATGTTGACCATTGTTTTGGGTGTTTGGGAATGTTTTTGAACTTTGGGGAAGAAGGTGACAAGTGCTAAATAGTTTTGCTATATCTATTTGCTAAGTTGTCAAAAGTTGACAAGGTGTTTGAAAACACATTGGGTTTTACAAATTGCATCTTTAGGTCATCTAAAGGCTCGACCCAAGAAGCTTAACTATTTGAGAGGCATATTTAAAGGTTGCCTCTACCTTTGAGGAAGGTTGGAAGTTCATTGTACGGACTGTGTTTTTGGAAGTTGAAGTAAAACAGCGTTTTGCCATTATTTTCCTGGTTTTTATTTATTAACAGTGCTTAAATGGATTAGATATACTTTTGTTCTTGTTGTAGGAGGTAGTATAGGTTGTGTACAAGTTTTTTTCAACATTTGGTAGCTTTATTTATTCATCTTCCTTTGTTGTTTGTAAATAGTTTGAAATCAACCTGTTATTGATCTGAACCAGTCAGCCTGGAGAAAATGCAAGTCTAGACCATTTTTCCACCGTACAAATTGTATGGCCTTTTGGGGAATGGGCCTAGACTCAATGCTTGTACATATGATAGCTATTAGGGTTTGTGGCAGTGCAGGAGGTGCTAGCAAATGGATGCCCTAGGCGAGCCAAAGCAGGTCCGGTTGGGGCAGCGTTGAAGTAAAAACTTCATATCTTGCAAGGGAATAAAGATCTTAGTGAAATTATTTTTGGAGGATTTAGAGGAAGGTCTTAGCTATGTTTGGAGATCAGGAGAGGGTTCTAGTAATTCATTTGGAGTGAGCATTCTTTCACAGTCTTCAAACAGCTTTGAGAAGCTTAGAAACCCTAGGGTTCTTGGCCATTTTGGTGTATGGACTGTGCACGGCCTGAGCAGGCTTGAAACCCTAAAAATCTTGGAGGTGTAGGCTTAAGAAATTCTAATCCTTAACAAAGAACCCTATTCTTTGGTGGGTTTAGGAGGAAAAGACATTTGTTCACTGTTTAGAGGCCTAATTGGGGCTTTGGGCTTGTAGCCCTTTTCAACCCTAGGAAAAGAACCTTGTGAGAGCGATGGTAAGTAGGGAACTTGTGGCTATTTGAGGACCCTAGATTGATCATTTTGAAGCTTTATAACACCTCTCAACCCTTGCAAGAACCAAATAGAACGTGGAGGATAATGGGTCTTTAAAGAAGAGTAAGGGCCAATGGAAGAGATGAGGCAGCAACAAGGTTGGCATAGTAGAAAGGACAACAAGTTGATAGAAGAAGGGGTTGGTAAGACAAGCCAGGGGCACCTAGTCATGAGTAGGGGCCTATAGGTTAGAGTGGTGAAGCCAAACACCAAGGAGGTCTTACAAGGAAAGGCCTAGAGCAGGAACCTGTGATTGGTTCCTCCAACCCCTGTCTCTTTCAGATTGGTATCAGAGCTAGCAAAAGATTTGGGGAAGCAGCTTATATGTCAGAAGTTGAGTCAAGTGAAACTCCCACCATGGTGACAAATGCACAATTTTCCAAGATGGTTGAAGGACAAGAGGAGGACAACAAGTTGTTAAAAGAAAGAATAGAGCAACTTGAGAAAGCATTGAATGATGCAAGGTTGGAAGGAGAGGTACCAAAGGAAGAAGAGGTTGTAGAGGAAGACAAGGTCCCTGAACCTAACCCTATTTTGGAGGAGGAGCCTTTCTTGAAGGCATTGAAAGCTTTGAGTGGAAAAGGACTTGAGGGCATACCACTGTTTAGTGGAAAAATGGATCCTAATTTGGTCATGGATTGGATAGAAGGCATGGAGAATCACTTTGAGTGTTATGGAGTCACTAAAGCACAGAAGGTGAAGGTTGCTAAATCAAGGTTGAGAGGATCAGCCTTGACATGGTGGAAGTTTGTTCAGACAAAAAGGGAAAAAGAAGGTAAACAGCCCATATCAACTTGGAAAGGAATGGTTGCTAAGGTAAAGGAAGCCTACATGCCAGATGACTATGAGATTTAATTACACAAGAAGAGGAAAAGTCTAAGGTAGAAAAACCAGGATGTAAACACTTATACTGAAGAGTTTCAAAAGCTTTGTTTGATATCTAATGTAACAGAGGATAAGAGCCTCAAAGTGGCTAGATACCTAAATGGTTTGAAATGGAACATCCAGGAAGAGATGGCTCTTTTGAGTCCTAAAACAGTACACCAATGTTACTAGTTGGCTATTAAGATTGAGGAAAGGAACAAGAGGAAGCAAGATCAGTCTTTTAAGGGCAAAGGCAAAGGCAAAGATCAAAGATGACAGCGTGGAGGTTACCAAGGCAGAGGCAATGATCAAAGAAATCAAGGAGAATCAAAACTCACTGAGCATGGAGGTGAAACATCTTCAAGAGGAGGGTATAACAGAGGTAGAGGAACTCAAGGAGGTTCAAACAGAGGAAGAGGAGCAGGTAGGGGCAATTCCTATTTTGCAAACATGAAGTGTTATCACTGTAGTCAACTAGGTCACCCTGCTTATAGGTGCCCGAAGAAAGCATCCTCTTCTACCAATGAAAAGAGAGTGCCCTATGCACAAGATGACACCATGAGTCCTAAAGCATCTGAGATCAGTCATATAGAGTCTGAGGTAGGAGAGAATCTGATGTTTAACAGAGTTTTGATCAGGCAGCCAGTCAAAGAGGAACCTAAGCAAAGAAGAGCTCTTTTCAGAGTAAGGTGCAAGATACTTGGTAAAGTATGCAAGGTCATAGTAGACTCAGGTTCAACAGATAATATAATCTTAGAGGAGGCAGTAGCAAAGCTAAAATTGGAGAAGGTACCCCACAATAACCCCTACAAGGTCACATGGTTGAATAAAGGGCTGAGTGTTTTAGTTAATCAGCAGGTAACAGTGGAATTTTCAGTTGGAGGCTATAAAGACAAGTTAGTTTGTGATGTATTGCCCATGGATGCATGTCATCTACTACTAGGAAGACCTTTGCAATATGACAGAAGTGCCATTTATGATGGGAAAGAGAACACCATCTCATTCAAGAAGGATGGAAGAACCTTCAAACTGCAGTCACTGTCAGAAGAAGATGAAGGGCAGTCCAAGGTACCAAACATCATGTTGAGCAATGGTAAAAAGTTTATCAGCAATCTACATCAAGGAGATGAAGGATATGTGATTTTAATGTAGTCTAAAGAAGAAGCCAAGGCTGAAAAGACAGTCTTACCAGAAGTAGTCCAAAGGTTGCTTGATAAGTACAAGAGCATAGTTAGTGATGGTACACCTGCAACTCTACCACCAAAGAGAGCAATAAGTCATCAAATTGACTTCATACCTGGAGCCTCATTGCCTAACAAAGCAGCATACAAGCTTACACCTGAGCATAACCTAGAGGTAGCTATGCAAGTGCAAGAATTATTGGATCAAGGATTGATTCAAAAGAGCATCAGCCCTTGTGCAGTACCAGTGGTTTTGGCAACCAAGAAAGGAGGTAAGTGGAGACTTTGTACTGATTCTAGGGTAATAAATAGGATCACCATTAGGTATAGGTTTCCTATTCCTAGAATTGAAGACCTGATGGATTGTCTTGGAGGTGCTCAATTCTTCACAAAACTGGATCTCAAGAGTGGCTACCATCATATCAGAATCAAGGATGGAGATGAGTGGAAGATAGCTTTTAAGACAAATGATGGGTTATATGAGTGGAAAGTGATGCCATTTGGCCTCTCAAATGCCCCTAGCATGTTCATGAGACTAATGAATGAAGTGCTTAAGGATTTCACAGGGATCTTTGTGGTAGTATATCTTGATGACATACTGATTTTTAGTAAGACAGCAGAAGAACATCTCAAGCATGTGGAGATGGTTCTTAAAAGGTTGCAAGAGGAGAAGTTGGCAATCAACCTTGAGAAGTGTGAGTTCTTCAAGCAAGAGCTTGTGTATCTAGGCTTTGTAGTATCCAAAGGAACGTTGAAGATGGATCCAAGCAAGGTGGAAGCCATCCTAAACTAGCCTACACCAACCACAGCAACAAAGGTAAGGAGTTTTCATGGTTTGGCTCAATTCTATAGAAAATTCATAAGGAACTTTAGTGGTATATGTGCACCAGTCCTAGATACTATCAAAGGTGGCCTAAAAAAAAAGTTTAAGTGGACTCAAGAGGCTGATAAAGGATTTGAAAAACTGAAACAAGAAGTGGCAACTCAACCTATCCTATTATTGCCTAGTTTTGACAAGTTGTTCACAGTTGAGTGTGATGCAAGTGGAGTAGCAGTAGGAGGAGTACTTAGTCAAGAAAGTAGGCCTGTGGTCTTCTTTAGTGGAAAGCTTAATGAAGCCAACCAAAATTACTCTACCTATGATTTAGAGTTATATGCTTTAGTACAGTCCCTTGGAAGTGGAGGCATTATTTGTTACCCAAAGAGTTTGTGGTTTTTACTGATAACCAAGCACTTAGTTATATCAACTCCCAAGAGAATCTGAGTAATAGACATTTGAAATGGATGGAATACATCCAAGCCTTCACATTCACTATCAAGCACAAGAAAGGACAAACAAACAAGGTGGCAGATGCATTAAGTAGAAGAATGTTAACAGTGCAAGAGATACAGCTGAAAAGCATTGGATTAGAGAGTTTTAAAGACCTCTATGTTGAATATGAAGACTTCTCCAAAGCTTACAAGGTATGCTTTGATTTTGAGAATCATTTTCATAGCCAATATTCTGAGTATACATTGCAAAATGGACTGTTATTTAAGGGTAATCAGTTATGTGTGCCAAGAGGGTCAATGAGGGAAAATCTGATTCAAGAAAAGCATAATGGCAGTCTTAGTGGACATTTTGGTATCAACAAGACCTTAGAGCTAGTTCAAAGGTTCTATTATTGGCCTAAGTTAGCAAGAGATGTTAGAAGGTATGTGGAATAGTGTGTTGTATGCATGAAAGCTAAGGGAGGAGCTAGCAATGCTAGTTTATATCAACCCTTACCCATTCCTAACAGACCATGGGAGTGTGTGAGCATGGATTTTGTGGTAGGTCTTCCTAACCAAGACTGGTTTTGACAGTGTTTATGTTGTGGTAGATAGATTTAGCAAGATGAGTCATTTTATTCCCTGCAAAACTACTCATGATGCAAGCTACATAGCTCATCTTTTCTTCAAGGAAGTTGTTAGGATCCATGGCTTGCCTCTAAGCATTGTTTCTGACAGAGATGTGAAGTTCATGAGTCACTTTTGGAAGACTCTATGGAGCAGATTGGGTACAAATCTGTCATTTGGATCAGTTTACCATCCTCAGACCGATGGTCAAACAAAGGTGGTTAACAGAGTGTTGGGTAATCTTTTAAGGTGCTTAACTAAAGAATATGGACAGACATGGGATATGGTGATTTCTCAAGCTGAATATGCCTATAATGATAGTGTCAATAAAACTACAGGGAAAAGTCCTTTTGAGGTTGTGTATGGGATGCACCCAAGAGGCATTTGTGAACTTTGAGACCTTGGATCTATGGAGAATAGGAGTGGACATGCAGAGGACTTCACTTAGACCATGAAGGAGATTCATGAGCAGGTCAAGAAAATAGTTACAGCAGCAACCCAAAAGTTGAAGGAAAAAGTTGATTTGTCAAGGAAGGATGTATAATTTGAAGTTGGGGACTATGTTATGGTCCACCTCAACAAATCTAGGTTGCAGAAGGGAATTTCAACTAAGTTACAAATGAAAAGAGTGGGTCCATGCAAGGTATTGGCCAAATATGGCAAGAATGCATACAAGGTGGAGTTACCATCAGATTTGGGCATCTCTCCAGTGTTCAATGTAGCTGACTTGATCAAATACATGGGATCAATCAAGGACATGGATCAAAACAGTTAGGAATTTCTCAAGGACATCAGCAATGTACCTTTGCCTCATCAAGACAAGCCTCAAGCAGAGAAGATCCTAGAGTCAACGGTGAAGAAGGCTACCAAACACAAAGTGTACATGGAGCATCTGGTAAAATGGAAGAACAAGCATGAATCTAAAGCTACCTAGGTAGAAGAAGTAGACTTTAAGAAGCAAGGCATTGATATGTCTCTGATCCCTCCTTCTATTCCTTAGTTGTTTGTGCTGAGAGGGGGAGAAAATCTGATAGAGACAGGGGTTGGAGGAACCAATCACAGGTTCCTGCTCTAGGCCTTTCCTTGTAAGACCTCCTTGGTGTTTGGCTTCACCAATCTAATCTATAGGCCCCTACTCATGACTAGGTTCCCCTCGCTTGTCTAACCAACCCCTTCTTCTATCAACTTGTTGTCCTTTCTACTAAGCCAACCTTGTTGCTGCCTCATCTCTTCCATTGGCCCTTACTCTTCTTTAAAGACCCATTATCCTCCACATTCTATTTGGTTCTTGCAAGGGTTGAGAGGTGTTATAAAGCTTCAAAATGATCAATCTAGGGTCCTCAAACAGCCACAAGTTCCCTACTTACCATCGCTCTCACAAGGTTCTTTTCCTAGGGTTGAAAAGGGCTACAAGCCCAAAGCCCCAAAATGGCCTCTGAACAATGAACAAATGTCTTTTCCTCCTAAACCCACCAAATACTAGGGTTCTTTGTTAAGTATTAGAGTTTCTTAGGCCTTCACCTCCAAGATTTTTGGGGTTTCAAGCCTGCTCAGGCCGTGCACAGTCCATACACCAAAATGGCCAAGAACCCTAGGGTTTCTAAGCTTCTCAAAGCTGTTTGAAGACTGTCAAAGAATGATCACTCCAGATGAACTACCAGAACCCTCTCCTAATATCCAAACATAGCTAAGACCTTCCTCTAAATTCTCCAAAAATAATTTCACTAAGATCTTTATTCCCTTGCAAGATATGAAGTTTTTACTTCAACACTGCCCCAACTGGACCTGCTCTGGCTCGCCTAGGGCATCCATTTGCTAGCACCTCCTACACTACCACAAACCCTAATAGCTATCATATGTATAGGCATGGAGTCTAGGCCCATTCCCCAAAAGGCCGTACAATTTGTACGGTGGAAAAATGGTCTAGACTTCCATTTTCTCCAGGCTGACTGGTTCAGATCAGTAACAGGCTGATTTCAAACTATTTACAAACAACAAAGGAAGATGAATAAATAAAGCTACAAAATGTTGCACAAAACTTTTACACAACCTATACTACCTCCTAAAACAAGAAAAAAAGTATATCTAATCCATTTAAGTGCTGTTAATAAGCAAAAACTAGGAAAATAATGGCAAAACGTTGTTTTACTTCAACTTCCAAAATCACAGTTCGTACAATGAACTTCCAACCTTCCTCAAAGGTTGAGGAAACCTTTAAATATGCCTCTCAAATAGTTAAGCTTCTTGGGTTGAGCCTTTAGATGACCTAAATATGCAATTTGTAAAACCCAATGTGTTTTCAAACACCTTGTCAACTTTTGACAACTTAGCAAATAGATATAGCAAAACTATTTAGCACTTGTCACCTTCTTCCCCAAAGTTCAAAAACATTCCCAAACACCCAACACAATGGTCAACATGACCTTATGAAAACAAAAACCAAAATTGAGCCTCTAGGTTTCTTCTTTACCTAGGAAACTGCCTGTCTTCCTTAGGTGCTCCTGCACCACCTTTCCTTTCAGATATTCAATTGGCTAAAAGGTTAGAATCCTTTGAAAATAGTTTTGGAACATAAAGTGTTAAAGTTCTTGAATTTGAGCCATCTTCTTTTGAAAATAGAACCACCTCTTGACGTTGGTAAATTTGAAAGCAATAGAGGGCAACTCACAGATCAAACAGTCTTTTAAAAGTGTGTCAACTGAATTATTCCTCATAGGACACAACACTTTCTCGTAATTAGTTGGTGATGCAAGGATTTCAAATCAAAATGAATCTTCTAAAGGAAAAATAGTTATAAAAGAACAAAAAACTAATAGATAGTAGTATAAACTCAGAGTTTGATTTTTGGAAAAATGTGTCAGACAATATCAATCAAGCCATTGAAAAGGGTGGAGTAAACAAAGTTGGTTTTTCTTCTCTTGAGAATGTTGGGCAGAATAGTAAATGAAACTATTTAGGTTTGCAATCACAAACCCGAGCAGACAAATAGTGTGTGGAAAGGGGATTGCTACTCCAAAATTGACAATTGATGATGACAATCTTGTTACATTGCCTGAGGCTCATGAGTCTCAATCTAAACTCATAGATGTTCTTGGTTCTTTGGTGATGATTAATACATCTTTAACATTCCATAAAGTGGATGGTAAAAGGCAGTGGATAAAGACAAGAATCCTTTAGGGGTGGAGATTTCGAAGAAGTCCAAGTACACAGTGGTTTTGAGTGCATATGATTTGGTCAAGAATTGATTACTTTCTTTCATCAAAACCTCGATAAGTTTCATTAATGGGAAAAGGATAGGGCATCCATGTGGCATGTAGATAGACAAAGATAGTCTTTAATGGAGCCACAAACTAAAATGAATGGAACATCAAGAGATGATTATTCAAGGTTCAACCCTACTTATTTTCTTTTCACTACCGCATGCAAAGATCTATCTATATGGCTCTGAGCACAGCATGATAATCGATCTTCAAAGTGACCTCATTGATTGCATTGGTTTTGATTGGCAACACATCAAAGGAGAAAAGGAAACCAAAGGAAGGCAATAATATGGTTGAGGGACCTCCTTCTAAAATCCCCTTATACTAGAAATGAAGTGCATTTGTTATGAGCTAGGGATTAGGTATCACTTGCACAGTAATGATTACTTGGAAACCTGTCATAGCTATAAATCAATTTATGATATCAAGATTTGTGTTGTGAGGAGTTTGGGGAAAAAGAAGCTTTCAACAGCTCAAAATTAATCACGTCAAATGTGGCCACTATCATGGATTTTACGTCTCTTGCAGATGGAATGGGTCTTGGGAAGAATGTACAATCATTGTTAATTGAAGAAGTGAATTGCATAAATGGATCTCGACATTATCTTGCATGTAAGTAACAAAAATCAACAAATGTGATTCCATTCTAAGAAGGTGTAGAATAAATGATGGGAACTCAACATCGAAGATGCCAACAATAAATAGTGTGTCATCTTTGATAAGACAAGAGAGAACTTGCAAATGCTTCTCCCCCATTACACTATAGCGAAGAACCCTCCACCGTTGTATATATTGCAAGTTATCCACAAATCAATTGTAGTTTTGGAAGCAATGTTAAAAGAAAATTTGAGGTTCTATGTTTGAAACAATAATAGAGGAAAGTTCATGAATTATTGAAGATAGAGAAACAAGAAGCGGCATAAAAAAAATTTGGGCAGGGACATTCGTATAGAGAAATCTAAAAATAGCAACAAGCACTCAAATGAACAGTCATGAATATGGAAGAGGAGAAGCTTAAGCAAGTAAATGGTGGATGTTAGACGTTGACATAGATAGAGGAATGGAGATGAAACAAAAATTTGAAAACCTAAATCAAAGAGACCATCCAATATCGACGGAAGTAATTTTGACATCCCTTTGATATCCCAAAATAAGCACATGATTGAATGTTATATTGAAGGGAGAAATGGACATTGATGAGAACAAATTTTTAGTCCCTTCGATATAGTGAAAGCACATCCACTAAAATGCAAATAAAGATTAAATAAAGTATGGTTATAATGGGAGGACTTTTAAATATCGAGGTGAGTACATTTGTAGTCCCTTCGAAATCTAGGAAGAGCTTTGGGGAGAGAAATAAATATCAAAGACACAAAATGATAAGTCCTTTCGATCCTTCAATAATGGTGAGAACATAAACAAAATTTTATTTCCATGAAATATGGTGAGCACTTTATATTTAAGGGGTGATCTATAAATTCATTTCCCCATAATGATTATGGTAAGTAAAATATTGTTTGGATGTGGGGTGAAAAGTTTCAAATGAAATTTATTTAAAATAATAATCAGGTGAGAGTGAGACATTATTTTGGGAGATATAATAATCTAAAGTGCAAGTATAAAATGTTTCACTCAGAAGTAAAACATTTTCACCGAAGTGATTAAATAAGTGTAAATGTCTTGGAGAGGGTAATTACTTTTACCTAAAGGATTTATTTTTGGTGAAAATACAAACATGAAGTTGCCAACAAAGGGAGAGATAATTATTATCAATTTTCACAAGAAGACAATGAAGTTAAAATTAAATATTTTAATTTGTTGAAGTTAATTAATTAAATGAAGAGTTGCACTAGACAGATATGTGAAGGGTTATAACCCTTGAAAATGAAAAGTATATATGAAGGATAAAATCAAAATAAAAGGGATCAATCAATCATCAATAGAATTAGGATTAGATATAATAGATTAGCAGAAAATGAAGACTTTTCATACACATGTATTATCTTTTGAAGCAAATATAATAAAGGAGTAAATTTCAATTGGTGGCCCAATTGTTGGTGTTCAAATTTTTTGTTAAATATTATTTTTTACATGTTATTTGTTTGTCTCTGGAGTGATCTGTCTATGTTATTCAAATTAAGTATACCAAATATATTTAACTTGTCAAGGCACATTTGTTGTACTTGTGTGATTTCCTTGATTGGTTTCTATGAGAAGAGAATTAAATTCCTTTTAAGAGATCATCTTTAATAGGTTCCTACCCAGGATTAAAGTCCTTTTAAGTTGATTGTCTTGACTATTTTCCTTCACATTAGAATTAAAATTCCTTTCAAACATCATAGTAACTTAGGGAAATATCATTGGTATTTGTAAGAGCCCAAATAACTAACGAACTTGCATGTTTATACAAGGTATAAACATCCAAAAGTGTCGAACAGTTAGAGTTAAGCTAAGAAAGAGGATCCACATATCTTACACCTCTTGACTCCATTTACCCATTAGGATTAGGCACTATTCACATTCATTTCAAGCAATATATAAAACCTTGTTCTTACATTCAACTCTCAAAACATTTACAGTAGGATTAGTTGTTAGCCTCGCATCTATTTCACTTCTACAGATCATTGTGAATAGATTTTCCAAGCTAGAGATTACATACATAAATTTTAAATTTGCTCCATCATTAAGGTACACCTGCCTAGGCTTAGTAGAGCCTAAAGTGCAGAGGGTTCTCAAACACTTCAAATAACCCCATCCATTAGCCAAAAATGTTACCATAGAACCTGGCATCCTCTCAAAGTTTACAACCTATGTTTTGAGACCTAATAGATTGGCGACTCTATTGGGGAGAACTTGAGAAAATCCAGTAGTAGACCATCTTGCCTTATAGATTCATTAAAAAATTTAGATCATATTTTTAACTAGAAATTCACTTCTATGTAATTACATATCCCTATAGTTGAGTAAGGAGATTCCACTAGGGATAAACCAATAATAATCTCATTTAGACCTTAGCATCAAAATCCATTTCATTTTCTCACTTTTGAAAAAATTGAGTGGCGACTCTATTAAAAAATTGATGAAGAATATAAAAGACATTTCAAAACTACAACATTTCTAGTAAAAAATAAAGATCAGAGGATGAAGTATGTATAGCAATTCTTCTTCACCCTATACACATTATGGTGCAATTAAGAATCTTAGCAATGGAAGTAGTGCTCATTATACTTAACAAAAAAAAATTACACCACTAGCATCAAATCACATAAATGATTATCCTGTCCCTCCTTGTCAAAGATTAGTGAGCTACCAAGATTATGAATACAATTAGTATCCTAAGCATTATCAATATCAAGCCCCTCATCAAAATAGTCAGCAATGTCAACCATGTCCACAAAGAACAGTATATGTCTCAGACATTGATAAACCATTTAACTTCAATAATATCCAAGGCTAGCCAAATCATTATCCCATTGAGCTTATAAATTTCATCCCTAGATTTCATGGAGAGGTACATGAATCGGCTCATAAGCATGTACAACTATTTTGGGACTTCATTGAGGACTTTCAGATTTATCCTGAAGATGTCATTATGAAATGCTTTGCAAGATCTTTGAGGGGTGATGCAAGAGAATGGTGTAAAAGATTACCCATGCAAAGAATATCTTCATGGAAGACTTTAAAAGGCTATTCCTAAGTCAGTATGATGACAATTATGAAAATTATACACAAGACTTAGGGCCTCAACCTATCCCAACAAACAATGAAATGACATATGCAAATGCACAATATACATTAGAGGGTGAGAGCAGTATTCAAACTATAAACACCCCCGTTGTCCCAAACAACCTACCTCAATACCCTATACACCACAGTTAGCCCCATATTCATTACCAACAAATTGCACATGTTGTTAACCCTTCTATTTATATTCAAAAAAGAAGCTAGAGTCTTTTAGATACATTTTATAGAACAAGGAGACATGAAAGAGAATCTGGATGCTCCCTACTAAATAGACTGGTGGACATCTATATGAAGATACCTTTGAATATTAGGCCTGATGAGTCCATGTTCATTGAGTAGTTCATCAGAATATATGAGCCTAATTCAATCTATTGGCCTAAATCATTGAAGCTAGTTACTCTAGAACAGGTGTGTAGAATGATTGGTGTCATAGATAAAATTAGGTTGGGCATGCTAGCAATGCTAAATCTAATAACACAGAAAATGGTGATATCATTGATGAATATGGAGAAACTAATCAAATAATGCATCCAATATAGAAAACATGTGCAAGTGAAGTTTCCAATGATGATGTACTATATATGAATGAAGATGAAATTATTGAAAACCAATTTTCCACCTTGGAGGATGATTGCAATATTGAAGAGGTTGTTGTGGACACACCACCTAAGGAATACATCAGAAATGAATCAGATGATATGGAGGTGAAACCATGTATGCATTGTCATAGCATTGACAATAATGAATTAGAAGCTGAAACAAAAGAAGACAGTGTGTACTGCTACAATGAAGAGGGAAATGATTGTAATCAATCTGTAGAGGATGGATATGCAAGTGAAAACAATTATGAAAATTTGCACAGGGATGAAAATATAGAAGGCCCCCTTCCATATCAGATTATGACTGTGAGAATAGTGTATGTTATGAAGAATCCATTGAATATCCATATTTTGATGAAAAACCTGTGGATTTTGATCTACAACTAAGTGATGCTTGCAATTCTAATAGAGACCAAAAGGAGGAAGCAATGGAAAATGTGAAAGAAGAAGTTCGCTTGATGGTAAACAAATAATACATCCATTTGAGTTGAGTACCATAATGACACAATTGATAAAGAAGAAGTTTGAAACACTTGAGAATGGTTTTCATTTTTTTTCAAACCCATTGAATGATAAAAAGATAGAAGAAAATCAGATGATATCTTGCCAAGGTGTATCAGAACTTTCCTTTCCTGTGTTTTCAAATACATTCTATAACAAGGATGAAACATTTTCAGATAATCAACATGTTATATCAACTTGTGAAGTAAGTAACTGTGCTGATGAAATTAATGCATCCGATTTGTCATTCCTGGACGATCCCGAGTACTGTTGTGATGATGAAAAAAGTGAAGAATACATCAATGATGAGGTGATTGAAGAGGCATGTTCACTCAATAGTGAACAAATTTTAGATTTTTTGACTATGGAATATCATAAATATGCACTTAAAAATGATGATGAAGTTTTATGCCCAACATATATTAGTTTTGACAATGAAGGTACTTTGTGTGACAACAATGAGAAACTGCAAGATGAATGTGCAAGAATATATTCAGGGCTACATTTTGATAAAATAGAGACAGCTGGTGGTCATGAATTTCATTGCAGCAGTGCTCCAGAATTGCACACTTTTATTGAATCTTGGAGTATTAAGGATCCAAATATGTTAAATTTGCAAGTTAATAATTTTGATGATAGAAATTTTCTAGATCACAACTATATGGGAAAGCTACATGTGATGTTGAAGATGGTAATGATATTCTTTGTGCCAACGTGGAAGATATTAGAATACAATGTGATTTGTTCTGCTTTCCAATTCAGATAGAGAGCCATCATTTGGTGGATGATAGCAAGTGTGATCACATAAGATATCACATAGAGATTGGGTATGTTTTGTCACATAAATATGAGATTTTTAGATTATGTGTGGTTTTCAGATGCCTAGTAATGGAGAATGCACTTGTAATATTGAGCATGGTAGATTGATGAAAGATATGAACAGATTCAGCGAAGCATATTTCAATAAATTTTTTAGATTGGCTTCAATACAATGTGATGAAAACCAAGTGTATGACAAAAGAAAGCATGGGATTTTCTTTTTCTGGTGGCCTTGAGCCATCAACTATGGTGTGGTTTTTCAAACCATATTAGTTCAGGGCAGGAGATAGTTTTGACTCCATTACCCAATGGATGAGACACTCAGTCTACTCTCCAAAGATCTGAATTCTTGCTATGCCCACAAGGGGCATACATCCCTATATAGAGCCATTGTTAGGACCTAAAATTTCCTACCATTTTTTGCAAAATTTTAGGTTCCTAGGATGAAAATTTTGATTTCAGCACTCAAAACTATAGTCATAAAATCTACCTCGGGAACCCACTTTGAAAAATCATAACTAAAAGCCCATTCAATTTCATGCCAAATAATTTTTCAAACATGTTTATTTAACATATGTAAGTGTGTACACCTGATTTCAGCTTCCTACGATTAGTTTTGATAGGGTTTCAAAGTACCAAGTTAGAGGGTTCTAAAAAGGTTTGTTGGCTGCACAGTGTTGGATTTGCCAGAAAGGTCGACTCTGGATGACAATATCTATCAACTGGATGACTTTCTTGACAAACTGATTGAAATTTCAGATTCTCCCCACATTAATGTGCTCCCATGTCAATTTTTAAAGCCTTGGCAATTTGTTTGATATTTTTGAAAGCTAAAACCAAATGGATTTTACACATTTTTTGTGATTGCACTTCCATAAAGTTTCCAAGTGGTCAACTTTGACCTTTAATATTTGATCAAGGAAGTGACTTGGTGAAAAACCCTTATGTACACATGCTCATGGGACCTAAATAAACCAATTACCCAAGTTACAGATTCTCATGGAGAGATAAATTATTTTTCAATGATGGTGACTTGATGAGTTCCAGATGGGTTTTGGCAAGTGTAGTTTCAGAAAATGTTGAGTGGACCACTTTGAGCATTAATAGTTTGCAGTCTTGATGACTT
The DNA here is from genome assembly GCA_007258455.2 of Sequoia sempervirens. Classification (NCBI taxonomy): domain Eukaryota; kingdom Viridiplantae; phylum Streptophyta; class Pinopsida; order Cupressales; family Cupressaceae; genus Sequoia; species Sequoia sempervirens. Next base: position 257,429,540 of record VDFB02000003.1, on the reverse strand, counting down.
CATGCCAAACCATTTGACAAACATGCTCTCCTATCATAAATCAACATTTTGATGCATTTTTGTGGCTTCAGGGGAATGTTTGATTAGTTTTCCATGGCAATTCTAAAAGTTATTTCACCCATTTTTGGTCACAATGCAACAAAGATAACTACCCACTCAAGTATGGGATACATTATGGATTGTGATGGAAACATGCATAAAATTCAAGTGGAACTAAAAATATTAGGTGGTGGGGACCTGATCTATTTAGAGATCAACTATTTTGAAGAGATAAATGCTAAAAGAGTGGATGGAGAGCACCTTTCCTTTCAAAATCAATTGGTTAAAAGGTTAGAATCCTTTGAAAACAGTTTTAGAACATAAAGTGTTAAAGTTCTTGAATTTATACCATCGTCTTTTGAAAAGAGAAACACTTCTTGATGTTGGTAAATTTGAAAGCAATAGAGGGGAACTCATAGAACAAACAATCTTTTAAAAGTGTGTCAATTGAATTATTCCTCATAGGACACAACTTTCTCACAATCAGTTAGTGATGCAGGGATTTCAAATTAAAATGAATCTTCTAAAGGAAAAATAGTTATAAAAGAACAATAAAACTGACATATAGTAGTATAAACTCAGATTTTGATTTTTGGAAAAATGTGTCAGACAGTATCAATCAAGCCGTTGAAAAGGGTGGAGTAAAAAAAGTTGGTTTTTCTTCTCTTGAGAATGTTAGACAGAATAGAAATGAAACTATTTAGGTTTCCAATCACAAACCCAAGTAGACAAATAGTGTGTGGAAAGTGGGCTTGCTACTCCAAAATTGACAATTGATGATGATAATCTTGTTACGTTCCCTGAGGCTCATGAGTCTCAATCTAAGCTCATAAATGTTCTCAGTTCTTTGATGATGATTAATACATCTTTAACAGACCATAAAGTGGATGGAAAAAGGTAGTAGGTAAATACGAGAATCATTTAGGGGTGGATATTTTGAAGAAGTCCAAGTACACAGTGGTTTTGAATGCATATGATTTAGTCAATAATTGATTACTTTATTTCATCAAAACCTCGATAAGTTTCATTAATAGGGCAAGGACAAGGGATCCATGTGGCATGTATATTGTTAGAGATAGTCTTAGATGGAGCCACAAACAAAAATGAATGGAACATCCAGAGATGATGATTCTCACCTTTGAGAGAGGATGATTCAAGGTTTAACCCTACTTATTTTCTTTTCACTCCTGCATGCAAAGATCGATCTATACGGATCTAATCACAACATGACAATCGATCTTCAAAGTGACCTCATTGACTACATTGGTTTTGATTGGAAACATATCAAAGGAGAAAAGGAAACCAAAGGAAGGCAATAATATGGTTGAGAGACCTCCTTCTAAAATCCCCTTAATACTGGAATTGAAGTGCATTTGCTATGAGCTAGGGATTAGGTATCACTCTCATAGCAATGATTACTTGGAAACCTGCCATAGCTATAAATCAATTTATGATATCAAGATTTGTGTTGTGAGGAATTTGGGGAAAAATAAGCTTTCAACGGCTCAGAATTAATCATCCCAGATGTGGCCACTATCATGGAGTTTACGTCTCTTGCATATGGAATGGGTCTTGGGAAGAATGTATAGTCATTGTTAATTGAAGAAGTAAATTGCATAAATGGCTCTCGACATTATCCTACCTATAAGTAACAAAAATCAACAAACATGATTCTGTTCTAAGGTGTAGACTAAACGATGGGCACTCAACATTGAAGATACTAACAGGAAATAACATGTCATCTTTGATATGACAAGAGAGAACTTGTGAATGCTTCTACCACTTTACACTATAGCAAAGAATCCTCCATCGTTGCATATATTGCAAATTATCCATGAATCTAGGGTGGTTTTGGAAGCAATGTTAAAAGGAAATCTAAGGTTCTATGTCCAAAATGATAATAGAGGAAATCTTGTGAATTATTGAAGATAGAGAAACAAGAAGGGGCATAAAAAAAAATTGGGCAGGGATGTTTGTATAGAGAAATCTAAAAATGGAAACAAGCACTCAAATGACCAGTCATGAATATGGAAGAGGAGAAGCCCAAGCAAGTAAATGGTGGACGTTGGACGTTGATAGAGACAGAGGAATGAAGATAAAACAAAAATGTGAAAACATAAATCAAAGAGACTATTCAATATCGACGGAAGTAATCTAGCATCCCTTCAATATCTCAAAATAAGCACACAATTGAAGATTATATTGAAGGGAGAAATAGATGTCGGTGAGAAAAAAATTTAGTCCCTCTAATACAGTGAAAGCACATCCGCCAAAATGCAAATAAAGATTAAATAAAGTATGGTTATAATGGGAGGACTTTTAAATATCGGGGTGAGTACATTTGCAGTCCCTTCGAAATCCAGGAAGAGCTTCGGGAGAGAAATAAATATCAGAGACACATAATGATAAGTCCCTTCGATCCTTCAATAATGGTGAGAGCATAAATGAATTTTATTTCCATGAAATATGGTGAGCACTTTATATTTAAGGGGTGATCTATAAATTCATTTCCACGTAATGATTATGGTAAGTAAAATATTATTTGGATGTGGGGTGAAAAGTGTCAAATGAAATTTATTTAAAATAATAATCAGGTGGGAGCATGACATTATTTTGGGAGATAATAATCTAAAATGCAAGTATAAAATGTTTCACTCAAAAGTAACACATTTTCACCGAAGTGATTAAATAAGCGTAAATTCTTGGAGAGGGTAATATTTTTTACATAAAGGATTTATTTTTGGTGAAAATACAAACGTGAAGTTGCCAGCAAAGGGAGAGATAATTTATATCAATTTTCACAGGAAGACAATGAAGTTAAAATTAAATATTTTAATTTGTCAAAGATAATTAGTTATATATCAATTTTCACAGGAAGACAATGAAGTTAAAATTAAATATTTTAATTTGTCAAAGATAATTAGTTAAATGAAGAGTTGCACTAGACAAATATGTGACGGGTCATAACCCTTAAAAATGCAAAGTATATATGAAGGATAAAATCAAAATAAAAGGGATCAATCAATCATCAATAGAAATTAGGATTAGATATAATAGATTAGTAGAAAATGAAGACTTTTGATACACATTGTATTATCTTTTGAAGCAATATAATGGAGGAGAAAAATTGAATTGGTGGCCCAATTTTTGGTGTTCAATTGTTCTATTAAATATTAATTCTTATATTTTATTTGGATGTCTCTAGAGTGGTATTTCTATGTTATTCAGATTAAGTATACCAAATATATTTAACTTGTCAAGACACATTTGTTGTACTTGTGTGATTTCCTTGATTGGTTTCTATAAGAAGTGAATTAAATTCCTTTTGCAAGATCATCTTTAATAGGTTCCTTCCAAGGATTAAAGTCCTTTTAAGTTGATTGTCTTGACTGGTTTCCTTCACATTAGAATTAAAAGTCCTTTCAAACATCACAGTAATTTAGGGAGATATCACTAGGATTTATAAGAAGAGTGCAAATAACTGACAAAATTTCATGTTTATACAAGGTATAAACATCCAAAAGTGTCAAACAATTAGACTTGAGCTAAGAAAGAGGATCCATATATCTTACACCTCTCGACTCCATTTACCTAATAGGATTAGGCACTAGTCACATCATTTCAAGCAATATATAAAACCTTGTTCTTACATTAAACTCTCAAAACATTTATAGTAGGATTATTTGTTAGCCTCGCATCTATTTCACTTCTACATTCCACTATGAATAGATTTCCCAAGGTAAAGATTACACACATAACTTTTAAATTTGCTCCATTGTTAAGGTACACCCGCCTAGGTTTAGCAGAGCCTAAAGTGCAGGGGGTTCTCAAACACTTCAATTAACCCCATTTGTTAGCCAAAAATATTACCATATAGCTTGGAATCCTCTCAAGGTTTACAACCTTTTTTTTTAAGACCTAATAGTACCCACAAGTGTGTTGCTTTCCAAAGGTAGAGTATGACCAAAGTCCTTAGCAAGACTAGAAGTTTGTGTTTGAGTTAGCTGTAGTGATGGAGTTGATGGAAGTGTGGATGAAGCCAAGCCTTGTGTTGAAAATGATGGGGGGATTGAAGTTACCTTCTTTATGGCTTGGCATTCTTTCTTTTACTCAAGGATTTCTTCTTTGGTAAGCTTGAAGGGATTGTTTGTAATGTCTTCTACCCCATATGGTCCTTCTTGATTTTGGGGTTGTTGTGAGGGGGTAGAATGACCTCGTGGATCAAATTCTTGAGGGTTGGTATCACTGATGGTGGATGTGACTTTGGTTTTCTCCATCATTCTATTTTGTTTTGATCTTGTTGTTACCATAAATTATGGGTCACCTATGGGAGAGTTGTGTTGGGATTTTTAATGTTTAAACTCTCTAATTAACTCAAATTTAGGTAAAAGGGCCCCTTTGAGTCATTTTGGAGCAATGATGTGAGTGGGAGATGAAAGGATGAATGATATGGGGAGTGATCTTCACAAACATTTTGGGAAAACAATTTTGACTATATGTTTGATGTTTGGTGTTTGGATAAAGGATGTTAATGAAGTTGTGAATCTTTAAGGTAGAATTGTGACCTTCAAGGTAAACTAGTTCAAAGATGCAACTAACTTAACTAAATGCATGGAAAAGGATTCATTTTTCATACAAAGTAGCTAAGTTATTGTTTGGGTTGATAGATTTCTAAGTTAAAAAGTGTTGGTGTGTTTGAAATGTTACAAAGATTGGTGAAGTGAAGTGTGAAATTTGATAAGGGGTGGATAAAATTTTTGACCCAATTTTGACCTAGAGTGAACCTTTGTTTTCCAAGACCAAGGTAGTGAGAAACATGCTATACCTGTAAAGTGATCAAACCCTATGAACTCAATGTTTTAAAATGAGAAGCGCTTGTGAAATGTGTAGATTTGGTTCATCTATGAAAGCACATAGAAAATGTCTCCTTATTGATCTATCTTTGTTGCAGTGATTCCTTAAGATACGTCTCCAAATATACTTTGAACTATGATGTCTATGTTTGATATAGTGGAATGTAGACCTTCTCTTGGGGATTTTGGTTTTACGAGAGATCATTTAGAGAAGCACAAGATCACAAAAAAGAGGATATTTATTGCCACGCAGGAAGTGGTAATATGGGCCTTCCAACCATAATATCAGCATTTTCCTCTTGTTCATCTAAGATGATTGTTGTGTTTCTCTACTAGTTTGGTGTTTCCTTTGTTTCAAAACTGAAGCTCCTCAAACTACTAATTATATATATATATTTTCTCCTTCAATTAGTTCAAAGTTTGGTTGCATGATAGAAAGTGTAAGGTTTGGTTGTTCAACCAAAGCGATTGGACAACAAATGGTCATGTGGGGTTCAATTTATCAATTTATACTACTTAAATGAGTTTCTTTTTACCACAAACACTTTTCTTTCTTAAGTTTCAAACTAAATGTCTATGTCGAAAACACCATTCATTTCACAAGGTCCATTATGTGAAAGTCATGAAGTTTAAAGACATATTTGCCTAGGTTAACTTTGGGAAGTATGGATTAAGATGTAAACTCAAATATTTAGAAGTATCTAAGGATAGAAATCCTTAGGACAAGCATCAATATCAAGGTTTTTTCAAAGGGTGTCCATACTTAGACCAAAGTGTTTGAAATTTTGAGAAAGATCATTGATGTTTATTGCAACATTTTGGAACCAAGCGAGTATCAAACTGACTCACCAGCATCAAAAATCCTAGTTCAGGTGTGTATTTCTTAGAAGGCTTACCATCATCCCCTAAGAGATGACTAATCCGTGAAGATGGAATAGACATATAGGCTATGTCAAGGAAATGTACAGTCTTGACACGCCAAGAAAAGGAGTTCCTTCCCCATTTTCTTTATTTCCTCAACCAAAAACCTAACATGGTAAGTAAATTTTGGGAGTGGTGTGCCTCCCATGCACTACTTCAAAATACACTTTAGAGGAAATGGTGAGCCACTACAAAAAAGGTTCTTAATCCAGAGTTTCAGGATAAACTAGTGCTATACATGTGGTGATTCACTCAATTAAGAGGAATCCCAACCTTTAGAAATATCAAAGTGTTTTAACACATCACAAGGATACTAAGGGAGACATTCATCGGTATAGGACAACAATATTAGCCGATTAATGACTTTAGTCACAACCAATTATTTATATAGCAAACCAAAATGAAAGCATTGCTTGGGTCATTCCCTCTCACAAGTTTGGAGGTAGGCCCTCTAAAGGTAACACATGTTTGAAGCTTAAAATGCTTTTCATCACCCAATACTACCAAAAGGCGCGAGGATAGGCACTTTCAAGAAGAAAGTATACTTGTGTGTTTCTCTTCACCCAAGGTCACACAAAGTGCAAGGGGAGAGGATACACACAACAAGCATATGCAAGCAAATCAGACACATGTTCATTTTAACTTTTGATAGGCATAATGAATTTTTTTTAAGCACCAAATGAAGTGTGTAGATTATTTTATTCAATTTTAAACCAACATTACAAAATGAGGATGTGAGGGTTCAATTTTAACCAATTTGAATGTTCATTTTAAAACCAAAGGAAATCTAGTTTCATCCTAAAACATGAAATAAAGCATCATAAATGGGTTAATTGCCCCATAAGTGTCAAAACACTTGTTACAATTATATAATCAAAAAATGATATGCTCCTTCACTTCAAATTTAATTGCCCAAACCTGCAAAACAAGTTAACCTCAAAAACAAAAATGAGAAGTTAGTGGTATGTTAGCAATTAGATGAAATCAAAAAATTAAAACACATGTCAAAATTCAAGTTTGGTTTTGTTTATCAGTAAATAGCAACACTGAAATCAATTACATCATTGTATTTTCATCAAATGTGTCGCAATATTGAAAGTGTGTCATTGTATTGAAAAATCAAATGTGTCACTCTATAATAAACAATGACATCAATAGTGTCACCATATCAAATGAATCGCTAAATTAAATTCATGGTGCGATAAAAAATGAATCTAGGTCGCTATTTTAATTAAGCAATGATGAAATTTAATAGGGCATCACCAACTTAAATATGTGTCACTATTTTCAAGATCAAGTGTGTTGTTATATAGTGACTGGTCCAAGGTGCATCACTGATTTTGCTTGAAGTGTGTCGTTGAACCTGCAAACACAAGGAAATCTAAAGAGAAAATTGTCAAATTGATTAGTTCATGCCCTCCTTCTAGCACCAAAATGTAACTGATGGCGTACTGTAGGTTAACTACACTTGATCCATAAGGATTCAAAATGTACTTAAGCCACTAAGCATCAATCCAATAAGATCATTCAATGTAAACAAAGACGAAGAATCTATTAAAACTATCATTTGAAAACATGAAAGCTTGATAAACATCTACTCTAAGATATTGAAACTTATCCTATTGGGGGAGTGGTGTCATTGATGTGGAATGGTGACCCTTTCCCAATCCCTTGGATAATGAGATTGTTTCAATCATTTTTATTGAACAAAACAAATGAAACCGATGAAAGATGTGTTGTAAAATATGATGAAAGCTATTTTAACCTGATAAATGCTATGATGATTGATGTGAGTGTATGCAAATATATTCTAAATGTATGCAAGATTTGAAATATTAAAACCCTAGTTTCAAAATATACTAAATGGATGCAACTAAGTTATCATGGAATCCATTAATGGATGCTTTAATGGATGCTCTAAGCTAATAATGCAAGATTTAAACTAAAAAAAAAAGATAAAATTTGGATGCAAATGAGAGTGATTTTAACAACATAAGTTTAATATTAAAATATGGATCCATATTCAATAGATGCAAGCTCTATTTATAGAATAGGAAAAATGAAACCAATGGTCAAGATTGAGAGAATCAATCAATGGCCAGAATGGAAGGAAAATGGAAGCATGGATCATGGATTCCCATCAAGGGTTGAGAATGCAAGTTGATATTTAATCAAGGGCTCATAATCATCCAAAAAAACACACTTTCACAACTTGCACAAGAAGTTTGTTGAAAGTTTGTTATAAGGAAGAATATTCCTTTTTTTCAAATGAGTGAAGAGGGAAAGAATATTCCATGGGAATATTCCCTTTTGGAGGAATGTGCAAAGGAGGAATATTCCCTTGCAAGTGGGAGGATTAGATTTAATTAGTAATTTGATAATTAAAACAAAGTTTCAATTATGCAAATTAGGGGAATTATATGACATTCATTAAATAAATGATGTAATGAAATAAGGGGGATGTGATATGATATTTAATTAAATAAAAGGACTTAGGGATTAAATTAAATAATTTGATTTATCCAATTTAACAGGATGAAGGGTTAGTGCAAGAGGGGTTGAACTGACCTAATTAGGTCAATTAGATTAATAGATGAAAATGATGCCATTAATTAATAGCTAGGATAATTTAATCAATTAATCAAAAAGAGGATGGGTTTTAGGATGAAGCGGTGTTAGTATATCAGATTTGAGTGTGTGATATCATTCAAGACATTTTTAAGTGTCTATAGGAACATCTAGTGAGAACATAATAAAAGGATCTTTAGGCAAGAACCATCACAAATGGAGCATGTTCTTTTAAAGATTCAACGGGCCATTGTGGAAGCAACACATGTGTATGTGGGGAAGTCAAAACGATTAGGCTTTGCATTCATAGATTGGGATACATCAATTATGAAAAGTTGGGAATCCTTATCACCGCCTTTTCAAGGTACTTTGTTCCAGTCTTTGCATGTTAAATTTGATAGAAGTAAAATAGTGTAGTCTCCTCTGCTAAAAAGTTCATATAAATTAAATTTTGATGGTGCATGAAAGGGTAATTCGGGAAAGTCAAGAGAGGGGTGCGTTGTTAGAGATTACAAGGGAAAAATTATAAGTACAACATCCTTCAAATTAAGTGATTGTATCAATAATGAGGTTGAATCTCAAGCCTTGCTTCAAGGTCTAACATTATGCAAAAAACTTGAAATATCTTCATTGCATATTGAAGGTGATTCGTTATTAATTATTAACACTTGCAAGTCTAGGTATGTTCAGAATTGGAGAATTAACTACATTTTGAAACAAGTACAAGTTATCTTGTATTCCTTTACATCATTTTAGTTGAATCATTGCTACAAAGAAGGAAATAGATTGGCATATTACTTATCCAATCTTGGGTGTGACCAGAATGGAGAAGCTTTACTGTATAATCATAGCTCGCTATTGTCATTATAATTAGTTGCAAACATAATTGCTTCAGAATGTTGAAGGTTTTAATTAATCTTCAAGCATGTATATATACAAGATTAACACCCCCTCTAACATCCTATTCAAACAAGAACATCAATAAATTATGTTTTTTTTAAATATAACATGAATTGTATGATGTACTTGATATTGCTATCAAATCATACCATTGCATAATGCATAATAATTTTGATGATTAAATGTTTGCATCATGATTTGTAACTTAGATTTATGCTAACCTAAAATTTATGAAATGGTGATATGACTAGGGTAATGAAGAGGCAACATGTTTTGTGCTCTTATTGGTCATCAAGCATGGCAATGGTTGTTAAAAAGGCCTAATAAAATTGTTCTCTTGTCATAAGCTTTGCAGAATTTTGGTTTTCGCTGGCAAAGTGTTGATTTCTACTCCTTTAGTTATGCTTGCAGCAGCGTCGATAATGGAGTATTTTCCTTGCAATTATCAGGCACCCTTTCCTATTCATCAATGGAAGTTACTATTGTCAGGTTGCTTAGGGCAATCACAACTTCAACATGTATTCAAAGTTCATTGTCCTCCTATTCTAGAATGTATCAAAAGTATTGTAGGTGAAGAATTCATACATCCACAATCATAGAGAATTTTGTTTCCTTCACAAATTCTCTCAATTTTTATCTCAAATCTCATTGATTTGCTACAATGCTTTGAGCCTGTGGAAAAAATAGCAAATGAGGTGATAAATGAAGTGTTTCTAGAGAATTATGCTTTTTTTTTGTCGATAATTTGTATTTTATTTTATTAATATATAAAAAGATGTACATATGATAAGAGTTTCAGGGCTCCAAAATCAGCTCAAAGTCCTTTACATTCCCTTGCAAGCTACTACTAGAAAGACTATAACCATCAACACCTAACCCTGCCACCCTTACATTCAAAAGTCTCTTCATTTCTTAACAGAGAGAGCATAGCCTTACATCCTAATATTTAGCATAAACAACCCTTTTATAGCCATTACAAAGAAAAAAATAGTCATGAAAACTATCTGCTAAAAACCCCTATGCCTAACCATAATTTGTCGGCTATATCTAAGGCTAGAATCAAAACAACTTAACAGCAGACCAATCCAAAAAGCTTGAACTAAAACAAAAACACCTCTTCTGCTCAGCATTTTCATGTATCACTCTCGAACCCTTGAAGACTTCATAATCATGTTGTCATTTTGCATTCAAAGTTTCACTTTTAACATCCTCGTGCCCTTCCTCCACTTTTGGTTTGAATCCTTTTCAGGACCCTTCTTGGCCAAGCTCGAGTCAGGTCATTATCTTCCCTTTCATGACACTGGATTCTTGCCATGAGTTTCTCCCATGCCTTTGCAATGTCTTTTTTGTAAGTCCCTTTGTCAAATTTCCCCATCCACCTAACAAAAGGGATTATGCCAAATTCTTTGGCCTCATCATCATTAGCAATCCCTTCAAATATATTAGCTCCTACTCTTGGCAGAACCCACTCCAGGATTGAAACCAGACCTAAAAGCATTTCTTCCTCAAACAAAGATGTCGCAACCCATTTCACAGTGGCAATGTCGTCCCCTAATTTTGGCCCCCAAGCGATGATCATGGAAATGATATCCAAGTTCATTCTCCACTGCAACTTGTTTTCCATGAATTTCTTCCCTAAAACCCCAAATGTAGCTTCTACAACCTCCTCATCCTTATATCTAAATAATCCCTGCAACCTCTCCTTGCTAACATGTCCTTTAAAGCCTTTTTGTTGCTTTTTTGTGTTAACGGTGAAATTTTCCTCCATTTGCAAGTTCTCATAGCTCTCTAATCTCTACTACAACCTTCTCACAAAACAAAGGAAAACTCTTTCTTGTCGTCGACACCAAACCACCACACCTTTTACAAAAAAATGGCACAATCTTCATCACAAAATAATTAAAGTTCAAAAGGACATTCTCAAAAGAGTTGGCATCTTTCAAATCCTCATTCATCCAAGCAGATCACGTTTGTTGTGCAATCTATCTCACATGCTCAAAATCTCCTTGGCAAATTGATTCAGTTTTGATGTGACCCTCACCAAGCTGCCATGCTCGATCACCACCTTTCATAAATGGATAATCTTTAATAACAGTGCCAATTTACACTTATAACATCACTTATGAAAAGATTTCCCATTCTAGTGTCCTTTCGATAAACTTTTTGTCATGACACAACACTTCCAAATTTAATTTGCAACAGTTACCATTTTATGAGACACTAACAACCTTAGAACTTCATAAGTTTCCATCTTCACTTATGCCAAAATTCCTCCAAATTAAACCCTAACTAGCCTTCCACAGTACTCATTTATAATCACTTACCCATCCCTACACTCAATATCTGATTCATGAGCTTCTGAAAACAATGCGCTATCCATATTTACCAAACCTTAAAAATCTTCCAATCGCATTTCCTCTTCCTATTCAAAACTGAGAGCCCACTTTAATAGTTTGTCTGCTACTTTATTTCCCTCTCGTCTAATATGGTTGACCATAAAGTTATCAAATGTATTCAATTCACCAAAAAATAGGGAAATATATCCCTGCAAATGCCAAGCATTGATCCCCCCATTTTTAATAGCTTGTATAATAACAAGTGAGTCTCCCTCCAAATGTAACTTTTTGATTCCTGAACTACGAGCCAATCTAACAACAAGTAGTGTTGCATAGGCTTCAGCCTCATTATTTGTGCCTATTTTTAATCTCTTTGTACCACATTTTACAATATCACCTTTCTCGTTCCTAATAACAAACCCCACCCCAAAGGGTTTTGGGTTAGATTGAGCAGCACCATCAAAATTCACCTTATGCCAACCTTCAGCTGGGGGTTCCCAAATTGCACATAGTTGATCCTTCATACTAGCAAGATTATCTAACCATGCCCCATGTTTGATCTTTATACCAGGCCACATCTTTTGAATCCTCCCTTCCTCCATTGTGAAAGGTAGAGAAATCGAACTAGATTGGGAGGCTACTACACCAACAACCTCCTCAATAGCCTGATTAATTCTACCTTGAATCCTTCTTTCATCTTCCCATTTGTCCATAAAGATCCTACAGTTTCTCTCTTTCCAAATTTCCCAAACTAACAATGATGGACTTGAAATCCATATGCTTGATAAAGATGGTTTCTTTGGAGGTGGTGGCTAGCATTCAAAAAAATCCTTTAGAGAGTTTTGCATTGGTCCATGCCAATTCAACTTCTCTTTTAGATTTGACCGGCACTTTGAGGCTACCTCACATTGAAGGAGAAGAAGATCAACTGACTCCTCTGCATTCCCACACATCACACACTTAGTAGGACTAGCAAAGCCAAGACATTTCCTTCTTTCTCTGGTTAGAATCCTTCCTTTCACAACTAATCATGCAAAAGCACCTGCCTTGGGAAGACAATTCTTATTCCAAAACAAATCACGTATCCTTGATGGTTCATTCTCCCTGCCTTCTAAAATTTGATATCCCAGTTTGACTGAATATTTCCCATTTTGAGCCCCACACCAGATGACTTGGTCATCTTCTCTAGTGATAAGAATTTTCCGCTGATCGAGAACCTCATTTAATAGTCTTTTTTGTTGCTCTAACATCCCTACTTCAAACAAGTCCTTCCAACCCCATTCTTCCCCCAAAACCCCTTGTTTTGCCATCAAATAGTATTTGACTCTGTCTCCCCAAAGGGGCACTAGTCTATCTCTAATCTCCAGTAAACCTTCCTTCTCTTTTAAAGCTGGAAACCCTACCCAAGAATCATCCCAGAATTTTGCTTTTGCCTCATTTCCAATATACCATGTAGCATGATCAATGATTACCTTTCTACAACTAATAATGAAATTCCAAATGGCTGAACCTTTGGGTGGATTTTTTATTGTTAATATTCTATGATTTTCCATAGAATCCAAATATTTAGCTCTCATTACTCTTACCCATAATTGGTTCAGGTTAGTGTAGAGGTTCCAAACTAATTTTTCTTTGAGGGCTTCATTTATTTTGTGCCAATCCCTTATTCTTGTCCCTCCATTTCCTTTTGATATACATATTTTCTCCCAAGCCAATAAGGGGATTTTATCTTGTTCACTAGCTCCATTCCAAAAGAACTTCCTCATTCACTAATTAATTTCCTTAATAACCTTGCTAGGGATCTTCAAACACATCATAGAAAAAATTAGGATAGCCGAGATAACTGACCTTAGCATCAAAATCCTACTAGCAGAGGTGAGCCACTTGCTTTTCCATCCTTCCATTTTGGTCAAACAGTTTTCCACAAGACCCTTCCATAGCTCTGATTTATTTGCTCCACCAAAAAGTGGTATGCCCAAATACTTGCTTGGGAGGTTACCCACTCTCATTCCAAGGACTCTACATATCTCTCTTTGTTTTGTAGGGTCAGTATTGAAGAAATATATTTCTAATTTGTGCCAATTTACTTGTTGCCCCAATGCCTATTCATAGTCATCTAATTTTTTTTTAATCACTCGAGCTTCTCTTGCAAAGGCCTCTCCAGCTAGAAAGGTGTCTTCTGCAAATTGTAGATGTGAGAGAGGCTCAACACCTTTAGCTATCTTGATGCCCTTCCATTTCTCCTCACCGCACTTCTTTGAGATCATCCTTCCAAGCACCTCAGCCCATAATAATAAAAAGAAAGGGGGACAAAGGATCCCCCTATCTAATCCCCTTGTTTGAATCAAAGAAACCCTAGAAGCTTCCATTAACAATTACTGAGAATCTTACATAACTAATACAACTAGTTACCCAAGAAATCCAATCAGTATTAAAGCCAAATTTTGTCAACGCCTATAGAAGAAAGCCCTAATTTACCTCATCATAAGTTTTCTTAATATCTACCTTCACCATCATCCTTTTAGTTTTGGCCAACCAAATGGAGTGGACAGCCTCATGTGCTAAAATGATGCCTTCATATATGGATATCCCAAGGGAAAATCCACTCTGCGCATTGGAAATCACTGAATCCAACACCACTTTGAGCCTGTTAGCTATTACCTTAGAAATCACCTTGTAAATTGTGTTGCAGAGGGAGATCGGTCTGAACTCATTAAAATATGTGATAGCAACCTTCTTAGGGATCAAAGCTATGAACGTGTTGTTAAAGACTTTTAGGACAAACCCCCCTCTTCTTGATTCTTCTACAACATCCAAAATGTCAGCAGCTAAAACATTCCAAAACTTTTGGTAGAAGAGGGTTGGGAACCTATCGGCCCCAGAGATTTATCTGCACCTAATCCAAAAACAACCTTTCTCACGTCCTCCAAAGAGATTGGATCCATGAGCATTTTATTATGATCTTCAGCAACACAAGGGGGAATAACATTGAGAATTGGGTGAGGGTCATTATTTAGACCAGCATCACCATTAAATATATTAGAGAAAAACCTCACCGCCTCCATATTTATTTGATCAGCCTCTGTAAGTAATTCACCATTTCCATTTTTTATGGAGAAAATCTTGTTATGAGTCCTAACTTTAACTGAGGTGTGGAAAAATTTAGTGTTTCTATCACCTTCCTTTAGCAATGTTTCCTGGGATTTCTGTCTCTAGAAAGCTTCCTCCCTAGCAAGGGCTTCTACATATTGTTTATTTAAATCCTTCTCTCTCCTATAAGCATCTTCATCCATCCCCTGAGAAATGATTTGATCATGCAATACTTTTAACTCTCCTTCTAACCTTTTCTCAGTGAATATGTTCTTGAAGGACTCTCTATTCCATTTTTTAATTTGCTCCTTTAAATATTGCAACTTTTTGAAAAAAATAAAAGCTTTATTACTAGTGAATTTTGGAGTGTGTTGCCACTAGCTCTCCACTAGAGACTTGAAGTTGTTATCCCTCAGCCACATAGCCTCGAACTTGAAAAGGGAACCTATCTGGGGTTGTATCATCTTGGATCCTAACACATATTAGGTTGTAATTAGAGCCGGTAATCAGTAATATCTTAGCCACACAAGTCCAACGAGTTTCAGACCAATCTCCAGCAATAAAGAAGCGGTCTAGTCTCTCAACAATATTTAAAAAGCCACTCTTGTTAGTTCAGGTAAAATCTATCGATCTGAAAAGAAGTTCAATTAGACTATTATCCAACACAAAGGCACTAAAGTCCCTATGACTTTGACCATTCCATCCAACTCCCCCCAATTTGTTAGAAGGGCGTAGAAGTGCATTAAAATAACCTCCAAGAATGTACATGTTTTCATTATCCTATTTCAAGATATCAGATAATTCTTGCAATAATAGTTTCTTAAGATTTGGGTTGTTAGGGCCATACACATTAAAGACAAAAAAACTTGTGTGTAATTGTTTTGAGATGACTTTCAGTAACTGCCACCATTTTTCTTGTCTAACCACTTCCACCTCAACAACAAAATCCTACCATAGGACAGCAAGGCCCCCTGAGGCTCTCTGAGGTTCAACTAAATTGCAATTCCACCGCTGAAAACTCCTTGAGAAAAATGCAAAATCATCTGCCTTAATTTTTGTTTCTTGAAGCAAAACAATATCCTGCCTTGCTTGATCAAGACATCTCTTGATCAAGAAAATCTTGTCAAGGCCATTGTAGCCCCTGACATTCCACGATAGGGTCCTCATTGCCTCCAAGAAAAGGCATAGCCTTTTCCCGATCTCAATTTACTTTGGCCAGCAACATTTCCCACCATTTCCAACTTAACCCTATTGGATTTGGGTCCCCGCTTCTTCTTCTCCCCCACCTTGGCTTTGTTTTGAAGGGAGGATGTCTGATCCAAAGACCTTTTCTTAGTTACCCTAAGCAAGACTGAATTCCCAATTCATCCTCCCCATCCAAATATTCATTTGAATCATCCTTCATTTCCAATTCTATGGAGTTTCCACCGCTATCTTTCACTCCTTCAAAAGAGATCTCAAGGTTTCTAATGGGAGATACCTAGATATCCTTGAAAATAGGTTCCTCTATCTCTACAACTGGATCATCCTTTTGATAATTCTAATCAATGCCACTGAAACACTGATCAGGCGATATAAGACTATCCATCCTACCTGAATCCATCATCATGACAAAGACCTGGAGTGTCTTTGTTGTAGAAAGGCTTGTGTTCCCCTCTATGATCCCACCTGTTTCATCATTTATATGCTCCTCTCTATCAAAAGCATTACCACCTTCCTTCTTAACTTGGGCATCGTTATCACTTGCCTCCTTACTCTTATTCCAATCATCTTCAAAACCATCACCATCTGATATCTTCTCCCAACCCTATAGCTGATCCTCATATTTTGATATTATCCTTACCATATTAGGCCTTGTTGTTCTTGCATTTTCCTCCCCATTGTCAGAGCTTGAGGCATTGGTGTCACTATCAAAAAAATTATCTATAATTCCCTTTTGAGCACCACTCCCAGAGTATTGTAAACCACTACTAGCAATTGTGCATTTTCTTTTATGAGATTGCATCACTGCCCAGTCCAATTCATTCCATTTTTTTCCCATTGGTTGCCTTTAGATTGATTTATAATCTCTTCAGCTAATAATTTTTGCATTGACTGCTTACCTTTATCCCCTTCTTTACACATCCCAACAGGGTGTGCTAAGGCTTTACATTTCGAGCATGATTCCATTACATCCTCAACCACAATCTTTTGTTTCTAGACACATGATCTTGATTTAATTTCATTAGTGTCTGGGAGAGTATGGATCGATTTCCAATTAAGAAAAATTCTTGTATACGTGCTGAGATCAGTTTTGTCAATTGCTTCTTTTGCCATCACAAATTCACCAATCCTTTTGCCAATCAGCCTTAGGGTTTCCTGATCCTTATATTCCTAAGGTAGGTCGGGGAGCTTTAACCAAACTGAGACAGTGTTGATTGATTCTTCATGGGGGATGAAGTTAGGTTTCCATTCTTTGAGGAAGAAACCCTTCCCTTCCATAAAGAAAGGCCCACTATTAAGAATCCAATCTCTATCATGGATCGAGGAGCATATAACCAAATAGAACCCATTTGCTAATGTTTTAAGCTCAACACCCTTGCCCCACTGCTCATTACACCATGAGTGTATCTTTGAGAATGTAGGCCATGCATCCCCCCACTTCATGAAAAATTCTTTATCCTTAAGATAACGAACTGACTCACTCCATTCTTCATTTTCTATCACAAGGGAAACAACCCTATTGTAACCAGAATTTGGGCTTACCTCTAAAACCTTAGCTACTTTGGTGGAGGGTTTTGGGTGCCAAAAATTTTCTTGCACCATCTTGAAATCCACTCGTTGGCTAGGTTGCATTGATCGAATTCCATCAAAACCCGTTCCCAATCGTGCCCTAGAAACCCTAACTCCAAAATCATCATTACTTTTCCCATGATTAGGGTTCACCAGAGCCTTCAATGGCCATTCATTTAGATTTCTTGCATTTCTTGCAAAACTATTTTGGTCTCTTTTGAAACGTATATTAAAAGGCCATCTGAAGCCAACACCACCTCTGTATCAAATTCCTTCATGCCACCTGAAGCTTGGCCATAGGTGCCTCTCCGCCATTTAAAAAAAAAAATCTAGAGAATAATGCTTTATTGAAGAGTGCTCAGGTGTATGACTTATGGAAAGGTCAAGACTATGTTGGTGGGTTGTTTCCAAGATATTTTATACTACATAGAAGGGCATATGTTTCTATGTACATGATGCAATTAAAAATCCTTTAAGATGAACACTGCCAAGTATCTAAATAGGGCATTATCTAGAAATGCTCATGAGTTAGGAGATTCAATGGTGGCCAATTTTAAAGAGAAATATAATGCTAGTGCCTTTCTCTTGGCCCATGAACAACATGAAAGCTTTTATACAGCGAATTATTCCTACTCACTTGTATGGGCTCGTGCAGAGCACAATTCAAATGTACAGGGGCAATGCAAGTTCTCATTTACCACGAGTGGCTCATGAAATGCAAGGCATCTAGGAAGAGAAAGGGGAAAACTCAATGGAGATTTTTCATATGGAGTAAGGGTTTATGAGCATCTTTTGTAATGGTTGAAATGATACAACATATGTGTTTTGTTTTGCGTCCATACTTATCTATACTTGATAGTTTTTGCTTATAACTGGCCATCATATGTAAATATTATGATACACCATGAAATTATTGGTTTGTCCATACTCACTAGTTTTTTAGTATAACTAGCCCCAAATGTAAACTATTTTCATATATGATATAATTTATAGGCTATGCCTTTTGATTAAAAAAATAACAAATTCTGGAAAACATACCAAAATTGGTATCAGATGCTTAAAATGAGATGCTAATGTGCAAATTCATAGAGGTGGAAATCAGAGAGGCCTTTTTTAACTTCATCCTGATAAGGCTCTCGGTCCAATTGGTTTTTCAGGCTATGTTTTTCAAAAGTGTTGGGTTATTATAAGTGGTGAATTTTCAGAATCTATTAAATATTCTAGGAGCTTGGGTAAAGTGTTAAAGGAGATTAGCAATACATTTATTTCTCTGGTCCAAAAAAGGAAAAACCAAGCTCTCTTGATGAATTCCAGCCTATTGCACTTTACAATGCAGTCTACAAAATAATGTCCAAGGCATCTGCAAATAGATTTAAAAAGATTCTCTTAGAAATAATATTGGAAGAGTAAACCATTTTTGTGCTTGGGAGATCGATATTAGATGGGGTGATTATAGCGCAAGAGGCTATTCAATCCATGAAAACACTAGAGAAACAAAACATGTAGATAAAATTGGACATAAAAAAATCTTACAATAGCGTTGATTGGTGGTTTCTATTCAAAGTAATGGAGGCATGTTTGGGTTTAATAAGGGTTGGTTGGATTAGATTTTCAATTGTGTTGCCAGCCCAATATTCTTAATTCTCATCAACGGCTCCCCATAAGGTTTCTTTTGGGATTCAAGAGGTTGAAGATAGTGTGATCCATTATCTCCCTTCTTATTCATCATAATGGTGGAGGCACTCTGTAGGTCACTGAGTAAAGCTTCCGCAAAGGGTAAAGTGGAAGGAATTCAAATTACCAAGGAATTGCTTGCAATAACTCAACAATAATTTATTGATCACATAATGTCGTTTGGTGCAACTCAAGTAAGGGAAGATCACAATTTCAAGAGGATCTTGGATGATATGTGATAGCCCCTAGATAGGAGGTAAGTAAGGAAAAATCAGAAGTGTTTTTCTTTTTCACAAACCCAAGAAATGAAATTCATATTTTGAGAGTTCTAAGCTTCAAAAAAGGAAAACATCCAAGCAAGTATCTAGGCCTCCCATTGGATGTAGGGAATTAGTTAGGAAAACTTTGGGATTCGTTGGTGTCAAAGGTGAAGAATAAGTTAGCTTCTTGGAAAGGCAAATGAATTTCTTTGGCTGGTAGGATAACGATGTTAAAAGTTGTGATAACTACCCTACCAATGTATATGATGTTGTGTTTACCCCTATCGGTTGATGCAACCTCAAAAATTAATCAAAAAATGAGAAATTTTTTTGGCAAAGGAATGGTGGCCAGAACAAATATCCTCTCATCAAGTGGGATAAAGTTTGTAAGGCAAAGAGTGTAGATGGTGTAGGTTTGAAAACTTATTTCTATAGAATAAAGCTCTAGGAGCAAAGCCTATTTGGAAGATATATGCAAATTGGGAATTAAAGTGGGTCAAGATCATGAAAGTAAAGTATTTAGATGAAGAGGAAATAATAATTTTCAAGTCAAGATCTCTTTCGACAAGGTCAAGAATATGTAATTTTATGAGAAGTTGTTGGGATCTAATCAAGGATCATTTAACTTAGGACATAAAGGATGGAAGGATTTCCCTTTTTTGGGAAGACTCATGGGTCAAATACCCTATTTTGGAGAGGATAATGGAATTAGATCAAGTGAGGGAGATAAAAAAATATAATTTGGGGCTGCTATGTGAGGGATTAGCTTCAAGAATCCTCATCTTATGGGATCACCCAGTGGCAATTGATGGATATGAGAGCATTAGGAATTTCCAATGAACTAGCTAAAGTGTATGAAGTTCCTATGTTAGGGTGAATTGTATTCATCAGGGAAGGCAAAGACAATCTAAGGTGGCATGGCACCAAGTTTGGGGATTATAGTGTTAAGGATGGCTATAGAATTTTGATAAAAGATTTGGAAGTTTCATCTCAAATTATAGTTAAGCTATGTTGGAGTAAATTTTTCCTACCCAACGCTAGATCCTTTGCATGGGTAGCAATACAAAATAGGACATTGACAATGGAAAAATTTCTAAAAATGGGTTATCATGGCTTGTCTAGGTGTGTTCTCTGTAAAAAATAAAGAAGAATTTGGAAATCATCCTCTACTAACCTGTCCTTTCACCCGAGAATGTTGGCAATGGTTGTGTGCCAAACTTGCTTGGAAAAGTGCTCTTCCAAGTGATATCCTTAGTTTTTTTCAGGGATGGCCAGTGCTAAACAAATTTTCATTATTTTCTAGTTTGTGGGTGGTTAGTCCATCCTTTTTGGTATGGGAGGTTTGGAAAGAGAGGAATAGGATAATTTTTCAAGATAAGGAGTTGTCTACTTCTTCCTTGTTGAACATTGGAGGCAGCTATTGTGGAAGTGGTGAATTATAGAGCAAATGATCAAGACTTGAAGAATGCAAATTTCATAAAATGGAATGCCTAAACGAGGAAGACATGGCATGATTTAAAGGTACCTCCCTTCACCGAGGAAGGGGGAAAACTTTTCAAGTTGCAACAAACAATGTTGGATGATAGGAACTAGGGTATGGTTGGTATAAATTAAACTTTGATGGGGTAGCTCAGGGAAACCTGGGATCATCTAGTATTGGTTGCATTATAAGGGACTAGAATGGCAAGGTTATTGGTAAATTGATGACTCATCTACCAATTGGCACCAATAAT
This sequence comes from Sequoia sempervirens, assembly GCA_007258455.2. NCBI lineage: Eukaryota > Viridiplantae > Streptophyta > Pinopsida > Cupressales > Cupressaceae > Sequoia > Sequoia sempervirens. Next base: position 257,408,394 of record VDFB02000003.1, on the reverse strand, counting down.
GGAGTTGAATTTCAAGCACTAGTGCATGGTCTCAATCTATGTAAAGAGCTTAAGCTAGATAAGGTGGTTATTGTGGGGGATTCTTCCTTGGTAATAAATGCCCTAAGTACTAGTCAACTTCAAAATTGGAAACTTAAGGGTATATTGGAAGTGGCAATTAAGTGGTTGGAGAGCCTCAAAAGTTATACGATAAATCACACATGTAGGGAAGGGAATAGGGAAGTTGATGCTCTAGCTAACAAATGTGTAGATGGTGACACATTAAAAGAATGTTGGCCAATCAAATCTACTCAAGTATAAATTTGAGCTTGGTTTATTTCAATTGCATTATTTCATTCATGAGTAGAATGTTTAGGAGCAATTTCAAAGGCTAATCGATTGGGAACTTGTCAAGCTTTCCACATCGCTAGTGTGGAAAGCTTGAGGTATGAATTTTTTATGATATCTATTTCATAATTACAAGAGGATATATTTTTGGAACCTAGAAGCTCATATTTTACTTATGTTTCAATTCATTGCATTGGGCATATATCTTGGGAAAAAAATATTCTTAATAGTGCCCATTCCTCATCAAGCTAGAAAGTCTCCTCAGTTTATCACGTTTACTGATGGGACACATGACAATTATTAAACAAACTAGAAAGGAAGCTCTATTTCCATTGTGTGATGGGCTAATTAATACTTAGCAATGGTTGATATCTACAAAGGATTTATTCACATATGTGAGGGTTGAGGTCTTTCTCACTAATTGATGGAAGCAAGTTTATTGCATAACTAAACATCAATAAGTGCACTCGAGTTGGCCAAATTGTCACATTTTCTTTAAAATCACATATGCCTTGGCCTTTTAATGGTGGAGAGGACGAAGTTTGTAGTGTATATGTTTACAGAGTGTATTACCTATGGCAACATGGACACTTCAATATGCTTGGTGAGTAATGTGCAATAAATGGCATTTCTTGGAGAAGTATTCGAGCTTAGAATTAAGTGTATTATGTTGGAGAATGATTTCCTTTTGATTGGTGCCACAAAGTTGATTCTGGTAAGGAATCCTTGATAGATGGAGAAGGTTATCGACTTGATACAAACATCTCTTCTAGGTTCGTTGCTTCACTCTTTGATTTGCAAATTTTAAAATCTGATGTGGAAGCTTTGGCTCAAAAGATGTTTAAGCCTCACCTATTGGGTGGGCTAGAAGAGGTTCTTGATGTTGCTATATTGGGTGTTTGTGTGCCTCATCCCCATGATTGGATTTGATGGATATTCAGGGTGAAGTTGTAAAATACCACCTATTTCTTTTGAATATCAATGGTGTGAATTTGCTAGGGCATCATGAAAGGACTATTGTAGGTGTAAATTTTTTGAAGAAAATGCTCCATTTGGTGCTTGTGCAGGATTTTGACTGGGTGGGAGAATTCATAAATTATGTGCAAGAGCATGGAGAAGATTAATGTGTTGGTTTTTTCACAACTAGTTTGCAACACCTACGTGGTCTAGGTTAGTTTTGTTTAAATCCCTTTTTTTGAGATTTTTGCCACATAAATAGTCTGTAAATGTGTGGTTGCATTGGCCCTACGTGGTCATTTTGTGCAGAATATGAAATGGTGGTCTATATGTAAGGGTATAAATAGTCTAGGATTTTTGTTGCACATACAATATGGTCCTTATTGGTGTTTGCAAACTTTTTGCCAATTTTGCAAAGAATGTACCTCTTTTTTGAAAGCTTAATATAATACTTATCCTCATGAATCAAAAAAATATGTTTTCCCTTCATATGATCCCATTAATTAAATAACTTTAATTAATTAATTAATTTTTCCTTTTCCCCAAATCCTCCAACTGAATTAATTAATTGATTAATTTAGGCTAATTAATCCTCATTATCTTTTCCTACATCATTTAATTCCCATTTATCCTTTATCCTTGTCCATCTAATCCCAACCTTCCATCTTTTTCGCATGGATCATAATCTAAATTTTCCTCATGTGGACAAGTGTTCCCTTCACATGTATAACTCCTTTCTTAGATTCATTGAACCTGGACACTTACCCAAAAGTCAAACTATATTTTAATCTTATCCATCCATCTCATTTAACCTCTTAATTCTAGCCATTACCATAAGGATTTTTTTCCTTATCCCTACCCTAAACCTAGATCCTATTTATCATTTGACATTTTCCATATGATTGCATCCTTGATCCAAACCCTAACCCTCCTTCAATCTTATCCATCCATCACCAATCATTTCTAGCCATTGATTTTGCCTCTTCAATACTATATCTAGAGCCTCTCATCCTTCACTTTCATATATTACATCTCTTGAGCTATCATACTCACATCATGTCATTTTGAGCTTTTATCTTGCAATCATCTATCAAAACATATCAAGTTTATGCAACACAATTGATCAATCAACATATCAATATCAAGATAAAATCAAATTGAGTAAGGGTGCAATCCATTTCCACTCAAGGAGAGAAGCAAAGATTCTAGGTGAAGGTATTATGCTTTTGTGTTGATTTTATCTTTCCTTTATTTTCCTTCAATCATCCCAACCTCTTCACTATGCACAACAAATAAGGACAACTTTGTGGCAGTCAAATAGAAATGATGTAGGAGGGATTCTCAACAACCCCCTTTTCTGAAAATAAACACTCAAACAAACTTAATAATTCTAGAAAAATCTGCAACAAGATTTCATGAATTTATTTGAAACTTGCAACACAAAGTCTACACAATATGGAAATATGATTACAATAAAGTTTTCAGTCAAAAAATGACTAAAGGGAAGCAACATATGCCCTTTGCATAATCTGAAAATAACATAAAAACAAGCTACCACAACAACAAAAACTTATGTGCTTCATGAGCACCTCCAAATCTACTCCTTCCTCCAACAAACAATCACCTAGAACCTTCAATCTCCAACCATGGAGCCTTCAATATCTAATGGTTTCCTTCATCTTCTCAACTTGCAACAAAAATCTGTCAAAACCCTCTTGGAGAATACCATGCCCAACTTTCCCTATTCCCAAACCTGTAGCCACAAATGAATGCCCCAAAACATGCAACAAAACCCCCTCCAAAAAAACAAAGATATGATTTTCCCTCCCCTTGGAAAAATCATGACCAACTCCTCAAAATGAGTTGTTTCCATAATAGAAAAATCAATAAATGACTTTTACTTCCATTTTGTAATTCCCAATCCTAACACCTAAACTTGCCTTTTCCAATTTTTTTTAAAAAAATGCAATTACACCTCCACAACCCCACCTGCCAACTTGCATAACAAAAATAATATTTAATTAATTAAATATATTTATGCTCACTAATTAAAATTAACCTCCTAACATGAAATTACCCCCCAAAAATGAAATTCAAATGCAACTTTAAATTTTTATTTTTTTTTGTTGATGTTGATTTCACTTTCACCTAGGATGCTCCTGCATCAAAAAGTGACACTTTTGTGAGAAGAAAATGGTTTTGAAACTAAGAGCCATGAGGGAATGCTCAATGAACTAGATAATTTTTGACATATAAAATCATGTGAGGATAATCATGCGAGTTTGGTTTGTTTATTCTTAAAGGTCATGATTCATGAGATTCCATGAGAAGGCAGATATTCTCACACCTATAGATGGGATTTCATTACAAGTGCAAAGCACTCAAGTCATAGATTGGTGACATAGGTACAAGACACATGGGGTAGTCTACAAGTGTTCCTAATTAGCATGGCATTCATCATGTAAACAACATTTTATGCTTAACATTCCTATGAGGATAGATATAAGTTATAATTAAAAGGAAATTATTCATTAATCATAAATGATAGTCCCTTAAAGTGACTCCTATAGGTGACTAGAGATTTGAGATCATACTATCTAGTCATATGAAAAAGTAATGATCTATATCTATAAGGTCCTAAAAGAAATGTATATAAGACATTCTAGAAAAGGTGGTTACCTACGAGTGATAGTGTCATGCAAAAGACAAGAGTAATCTCACAAAGTAGAGAACAAAAATATTTGACCAAGGTGTGTGACAGAATTTCATATAGGGTTTTGTGTGTTATAGCATGAAAAGTGCTATGAATAGTAAAGAGAGAAGGTGGATAGTCATGGAGGTAGACCTACACATATTTGAAGGCAAACATGGTTAACAATCAAAGGGGGAAGACCCTTAGTAGGTCTAGAACAAGAGGAGAATACCATTAGTGAAATAAGAGTAAAATCCTCAAAAATATAATACTCACTAAGACAAAGGCATTTTAGCAGGGGAGTGGAGGTGGAAAATATTGAGACTAATACACAAAAACATGGTCATCTAAATTTTTGGCATGTCATGAAAGAAGGAAAACTACTATAAGACTGTTCTAGGAAAGTCAATGATGATAGTCTTCACAAGGAAAGGTAGTATGACAATAAGGAAGAAAACACATATAGAGGGGCAGTATAGTGGAGCCTTGAATGGTAGTATGATAGTATACAAGCTTATAGGATTCATTGGATAACATTTATCAAAACCAAATTTACTTTCATGCCAACGATGAGAGATGATAGTTGAAGAAGGGAAGCTTAGAATAGATTAAAAATAAATGACACCACATTAGGCAATACATAGTCTCATCAAAATTAATAAAGGACCAAGCAAAACCCCTATGAAAGATATTATGAAAGTTAGTGAGAAGTGTAAATGGTCAAACATTTTTAACAAATGACATTGCTCGTGAGTCATGGTTCAAAGAGAATATGTCAAGATAGAGGATAGTTAGGTATAACATGTATTGAACAATCATGCATGGTAGGTCTATTGTGAAAAGGCATGGAAAAAACTCATGGAAATACTATCGCTATGTATGATAGTGAATAAAAGCATGAGAAAGGGCACAATAGCAACTAAAACAAAGAATTATAGGTCATGATCATGACATGAAAATGGGATGCTCAAGGTAACCTAAGTATAAGTATGAGTTTTTTTTAGGCATATAGGTTCATTGTCGTTGAAAGGGCATATATCAGACTATAGAAGATAGTGAGATGCATAAATGTCAATACCAACAAATAGGTAGTGAACAAAGATCCAATACAAAGCACAAAAAAGCCCTAGGAAACTAATGAAATGTGATAGTGTTAGAAAAAGTGGCATTATTGCCCAAAAAATTAAACAAAGATAGTAAAGCTAATAGAGTTGTTCACATTAAGAAATTAGGGGGTAGGTGAGAAAAGTATAGAAGAACCTATAATGCTATAAAGTGGACAAAGTGCTCATGGAAGTAGACGTAGTATGTGAATTTGACAATGGATAGAGTGATGATCTTGACGATCAACATCAATAATGATATTATCAAAGGACAAAAGACAAGTCATGGAGAAACATTGAATATGACAGTCAAGTGCTTGCAAACCAAAAAAGGAGAGAAAGAATACTCCAAAAGAAAAATAAGACATTGAAAAAAGGCATACGAAGATCTAAAACACATGTTCTATTATCATGGATTAGATAGTCAAAAAATAAAGCCAAGAAGATACCAATGGGTGTGACAAGTGGAAGTTACAAGTTCTAAGAGGTCTCCTATGCCCTATTAAGGGATTTAATCATCTTCAAGTCACTTGTCACATGACTTAAAATCAAGGAGAGGATAGTCACGACATTTTGGAGGAGTTATAGATAGTTGCAAGCATATTTGGATTAGTTGGTGAGTTGGAAGGCAGATCAGAAGATAGAGGGGGTAGTTTGATCAAGTCACCTATTTTGTAAGCATCTAGAAACATCTTCAACTAGATAAAGTCAAAGAAATGAAGTTGTTGTCTTTAACAACCCACATTCAAGGGAGAAAAACAAGGAGACACCTCAACTAGGTGCCTACAGAGAGTTGACCAAGGAAATCAAAGGCAGACAAATGGATTTATGATCTAAAAATGTGTTGCTAGTTCTTAGGAAGTTGTATGATAGCTAATAGGGATTCCTAAGGACAATTTAGAGGAGTTATTTCATTTTTTGCTAAGGAATTATAACTTGAAAAAGTTTCTCTTTGGTTATATTTTGTATTGTAACTCAAAAATTTAGTCTTGAGATTGAAATAAGCATTGTAATACTTCACTTTTCAAGCATCTTCAATCAAACAAGTAATATTTCAAATTATGTGTAATACTATAAGGCATCTTTATTAATGAAAAAACAAGTTTCCACCTTCATTGTAAAGGTTCATGTTGTGTGTTGATTAGTTTTATGCAGTTTTCCTATGTTTTTATACCAAAACCTCTAAATCATGCATGATTAAACACCTACAAAACCTAAAAAATTATTCTTTATGTGCTAGTTACTAGTTGAAAACACCTAGATTAGCTGATTTAGTTGTGAAAAGAACCTATTTTACTTCTAAACTAGCATAGATAGGTCACATTCTGGCAAATAGCTTAGAACATTTGAGTTGTGTGACTAGAAAAATCTCTTCATTGAGCATTGTTTACAAAAGAGTTTAAACATGCACTCTTCAATATTTTGGTGCTTTACCATCCACAATTTAGGTTCAAATTTTTAGTCATCTATCCCTTTTCCATGGCATAAAGAGGCATACTAGATTCAAATAAACTCAAAATTAGGAGAAGCATCAAGAGAACTAGCCCTCTCTAGAGATTGATCTCTATTATCTGAGCCCACCCTCAAGTAAATCATCCCATTTTTCATGAAGTGGTCAAGTGATTCTATCATCTCAACAAGGGTGCACACTTCCATGACAATAATACTACTAACCTATGCATGAATTCATTGAGATTTATTAGGGCCGCAACTATGATAAACAAATATGCAATACGTGGAAGCACATTCAATATATGTAAAAACTATTTGCATGCCTATAAAACAAAACTCAAAGCACTCCAACCTTGTATCTTATGCACCCTTAGATTTTCTCTCTTTCTCCCAATTATGGCTCCTTCCTTCGTGCCCCCTTGGTGTCTCATGCTATGAGTTCCTTGTCTATCCCATTTTCCTTTCAATAATAAAATGCTTAAACCTTGCCACCACAAACTCATTCCTTCCTTCTTTTTCTACCTTTCCTTCTTAATATAAAAATAAATATCTCATAAATGGTCACTCTTCCCCTCTTTAGTTCTCATACCTTACTAAAAATATGATTATTAACTAGTGTAAATTCCCTCTACACCACTCTCCTTTTCAAAATGGACTTATGCATAATCTTTTTTCTAATAAATAAGATGGCTATAATTTGATTGGAGTGGAGTGGTATAATACTACTGCATACATATTAATAAATATGAATACTCTTAGTTCTTATTAAACACAATACTAATTACTTAGTATTCAATTTCAAATATCAAGTAATAGAGTAAACTATTGTGACCAAATTTAAACTTAAAACTATTTATCACAATTTTGAAAGTGCATAAAGATAACAATGACTAAAAATTAAATTGACAACATTCAAATATACCTTTGTAAGCCTACAAGCATCATTCATTTGTTGTTTCAATTATATCTACCATCCTCTCTTGAATGATACTCTCCCTCAACACATTGGAGTGAAAAAGTAATTTCATGCATTCTAACTAGATCAATGTAAATGGTAATCTATTATTAATATTAAAACCAATTTTATTCATTAAAATATGTTTAAAGTAAGTGGTTAGAAATGGGATGTGAAACCCTATCATATGCCTTACTATTATCTAGTTTGTAGGAGTTTCTCCTTGGCAGGTTAGAGGTTCCTACCTTCATGGTGGAGGGGATGCAATTCTTGTATGAAACAATTGGTTATCTTGTGTTTTCTCTTTGGAGAGTACTTCTAGTATTTGAGCCTTGTAATGGTTTTTTTTGCCTTTTTGATCATATTTTCATGATCTTGTTCGGTTGTTTAACCCTTAAGCTGGTCATAATTGAGCATCATGGTGGCATAAGTCTGAGTTTTACTCCTATACCTAGTTTTGGTTACCTCCTTGGTTATTTCCTTGTGAGCTTTAGGGTTGCTAAGCCTTACTTGTAGGAGTTCTTATGCTTTTAAGTGGTATTTTCCTAGTTTCTTTCCTCTAAGAACCCTTAATTTATCCCTAGTTTCATGTTGAGTAGTGTGTTAAGGAAATCCTCACTTTTCTATAGTGGTATAACTTGAGGGATAACCTTGTAGAGTGTTCTATGAATGGAAGTGAGGCATGCTCTTGATGAGCATGAAAGAGAAGTAGTGTTGCCTATAGCCTTGTGGATTGGTTTTTCCTTAGATTTTGAGATGTAACATTGAAGCTTAAGGCCTTGGTCTTAGGAGAGACCATGAAAAGTGAAGCCTTGTGGTTATTAATCTCACAAATTTGTGAGGTTTGTAGGTTTGTGTGTCTTTCCTTGGCTCAATTAGTAGCTAGATGGAGTTTCCTATTCGTTGTAGAAATCTTGAAATGGGGCTTTATTTGTTGGTTGTTAGTTGGAACCTATAGTTGGTCCTTGACCTCACTTGCAATGGCATTAGTGAAGGGAGTGTTGTGACCTCTAAGGTGGTTGCACACCTAGTGGTTGGTGTTCACTTAGCTTGTGCACCTCTAGAGATGTGTGTGCATGATGTGTTTGAGGCCTAGATTTGGTGAGAGTCTAGAGGGTGGATCTTGTGAGATTTGTTGTATTTAAAGGATTAAGTACCAAGTGTACGCTATCCTTGATTTGTGCAAGCTTCCAAGAGTAAGCTTAATTGTAGCGAGGAAGGATGTAATACCTTGTGACATTTGTTGTGTTTGAAGGATTAAGTACCAAGTGTACCTATCCTTACTTTATGTAGGCTTCTAGGAGTAAGCCTAATCCTAGCGAGGGATGATATAATGCCCTTCTCATTTGTAGCTTAGAGATTCCATTATATATATAGGTCTAAGTTATTCCCCAACAATGGTTATTTCAGAGATGTCACATTGGGCCTTCGTTTTTGTTATTTCCCATTCTTACTTGAATTGAGTATGTTATGCATCATGTTTGACCCTGTGTTAACCTAGATCCGAATCGAAGGTGATTTTAGAGTTTGTTCATATATATATGCATGGTTATTTCTCCACTTGACTATAGAGTTCTGAGTTATTCCTCAACAATGGTTATTATAGAGATGTAATATTGGGCCTTCCTTTTTGTTTTATCCCAATCTTACTTGAATTGAGTATGTTATGTGTCATGTTTGACCCTGCGTTAACCTAGATATGAATCAAAGGCAATTTCAAAGTTTGTTCATATCTTGAGTTACCTATAATTGTCTAGTTTAATTTCCTCATTTTCCATAAATGAAAATTTAGGAATGAAATAATTTCTTATATTATCTAGCGAAATGATTTCCATTTTTTGAGAAAAAAGGGGAAAATAAAAATAAAGTCAAGTTACTTAAATTTTGAAAAATTCCTTGGGTTGGGAATGCTTGTTTATGTTTGATTTGATAATTTTATTAAATGTGGCATTAAAATTGATGTTAAATGTTTCTTTTTTGTTAAAAGGAAAATTCAAAAAAATGGAGAAAAAAATAAAGAAAATAGGAAAAAGAGTTAAAAGAAAAATAGAAGCCTTTTATTTCGGATTATTCATTTTTTGGAAGGAATTTCTCTAAAAACCCTTTCTAAGAAAAAATTGAAAATTTAAGAATTGGTCTCATTTGAATTGAAAAGAAATGGGTTTTGAATTAGTTAAGATATGAAAGAGAGTGTGAATGCTTTGGGTGTGCTCTCCATCTTTCTCATTTAGAAAATTGTAAGTTTTTCCTTGTTTGTTGTGTTTACAAATTTGAGGTAATATTATTATTTCCCCAATATGATTTAAATTTTGTAATTAGAGTAGGATTAGCTTTATTTTTATTTTTTAATCTAGGTAATTTTATGCTTTCATAATGCTCAAATTATTCAAAATTTCTGAAAAGTGAATTTTATTTCATAGAATAGATGTTTGTATTTAGAGACGGTGCACTTTTCAATTTAGAAGATTAAAATTTTAAATTTTAAATTCACTTTAGAAGATTAAAAATTTAAGTTTTTTTTTAAAGAGAGGGGTAAAAAATTTATTAGAAAATGAAGAAACAATATAGAGATAGCCAAAAGACAGTAGGGATTCTCCAAAGGAACCCCAAAAAGGCACTATTACATATTCTTGTCCTCCAAAATTATCTTTTCCAAAGGCATCACATACTCCAGAGGCAAAAGGCTCCAATCTCCCATATCCCACCTATCCTCATGTTTTGAAGCCCACTTGGCCAAACAATATGCCACTCTATTAAACTCCCTAGGAATATGACAAAATGAGATATACTCCAAAGATCTGCACATCCTCAAAAACTGTTTAACCAGTAAATCCAGTTGCCAACTAGCTCCCTCCAACCTTTGATCATTTAGCATATCAACCAATATCTATGAATTAAACTCACAAATAATCTTCCTCCAACCAAGGGAGTAACCTCTTTCCACCAACATTGTTTCTACCAATGCCACCAATCCTAGCATGGCCAGGATTCCCCTGAGAAGAACCATCAATATTCAAATTTAGAACACCCTAGGGAGGAGGGGTCCACATACCCTCCCACTGAATTTTTTGCTTGGTTTGCCAAGTTCCTCTACTACCAAAGTAGCCAGGGCCACCAACCACTAGATTCATGCTCTTTATGATAGCCACATCATGAGGATCCACAATATCAAACATGTCACATTTTGCAGAGATAGTTTCTTGTACCCTGTTGAGGATCTTATCCCATAGCTGAGCCACCTCCATTTGTACACCCTAAAATATCCTCCTCTTCCTCTCCAACCATAGCTACCAGATAATTAAGGAAGGGATAATGATCCAAGAAAACTTAAGAAAAGAGGTCTAAGCAGGAGGTCTACCCATACTATCCCAAAAGTCAACCAAAGAAGTGGCATGACCACATGCATGATTCCAAGCCCCCCACCAAAAGTACCAAATCACCTGAGCAAAAGGGTGTAGTAAAAAGAGGTGAGAGGAATATTCATCACTGTTATTACAAAGAACACAAATATAAGGGCCATGAAAACCTCTATTTCGTGAATTTTCCTGGGTGAGACATCTACTCTAAACAACTAGCCATAAGAAAAAAGTGCATGTAGACCAAGAAAATTTGTTCCAAACCTGCTTCCACCAAGGCACCTTCATCCTCCCAAAGACCTATCTATCCAGCTCCAAGTAACCTGAGGCCACTAAAAATTTACCATTTGAAGTAGGATTGTAGAGTATCCCTCCTAGAAAGGGAATTGCACATATTGTCAACCAAAATCCTAGCAAACTCTAGACGAGCCTCCTTAGTTCCCCTCAACGATCACTCCTACAGAGCCTTCCAACACACCACCTCCACTTGACCTAGAGCCTGCACCAACTTGAAATCTTTCTCTCTTCTCCAATCGACATCAAGAAAACTATTACAAAGGGAAAAAAATATGAGGATACATAGTCAAGATAGGGGCACGACCATCCCACGAATCATTCCAAAAGAGGGCATCAAAGCTACTATTGCAAATCCAAAAGAGACCCTACTTAATGAGCTCCATCCCTCTCTTGAGAGTATCCCAAATCACAAACCCCATCCTTGAAAGGCTACATCGAGGCACATCCACAACACTCACCCCCTAAAGATACTTAATAGTAATAATACTAGCCCAGTCTTGATCCTAACTATTACACCAATGTCAATATAACTGATCCTGGTCTTCGAGTGTAGAAGTAGAAAAAACTTCAAGAAAATTGAGGTTTGACTCATGCCAATTGAATGCTTGCTAACTAATCTACTGAACTGAAAACATAAAAACCTTTCTTGTAGAAACAATGCAGTAGTTCTTAGTGGAGGCCTACACCTTACTATTTGCGCAACCTTATCTGCTATCTCCTCCAACTAAACTATTGTTTTATTCAATTCCATATCCTTCTTTACCAATTCCTATTCATATTTTTCCTTTTCCTTTCTCCAGTTTTCCTTCTCCTTTGCAAACTTATCAATTATTTTCCACAATTGGTATCCAAGTGAGTAGGTTGTATGATAATCAAGAGTTTTAAGAGGAGGAGATATCTCATCTCGCATTGCCAATTCTTTATCCCTTGTCTTAGTAACAATCAACTGTGTCAACACATCTAGTTTAGTGCCATGACCATATAGTTGTAGTTTCACCTCCATTTCCTTCATTTTTACCTCTTTCTTTATCCTTCTACTCATAATTATGTACCAGTGCCTCCAAGTGTTTAATTTTATCCAGTGCCTCCTAGAGTTCCTTTCTTACATCCCTGTCTTCAATGTAAAATTCCTCTACACTCTCAAACTGCTCATTACTCTCTTCATAATCTCCAGGAATGGGGAAGGTTTCTATCTATAATTTTTTGGCATAAAATATGTCTTATGATTCATAATCAAAAGTGTTCTCTACATACCTTCTCTTTTTCACTGGTATATTCTCAATACCAGGAACATTCCCCTCCAATTTAGAGTCATTTTCTACATGCATGACATTTCCCTAAGGTTGTTCTTTTTGATGTTGTTCTTCATGAGGTTTTTCTTCTACTTTTTCTTTTGTAGCACTTTGTTTCCTAAGCCTACCAAAGTTTCTAGGTGTTAATACTTCTTCCTCAAATTTCCTCTTTTCCCTTTTAACACTCTTTTTCTTTTTAGGAACATCCTCCTTTTTCTGCTTTTGGGTATCCCTCTACTTCTTTGAAATATCTTCTTTTGGTTTCGAGGGTGTAGTGGAGGTAAATACATTGCTTCTCCAACCCTTATATTTTCATGACTTACAAGAAGAAGGTAATTCCTCATTTATGGGCGGCCTAGAATTTGGCTATGCAAGTTCTTCATTCTCGCCTTGGTTATGGCTAGGTGAGGCCACAGGCGAAACATGAGGGTTTTCCTCTTCAGGCTCATTTTGGTTTTTTGTATCTTCAGGCACTACGAGTGCATCCAAAAAATTATTAATGTCTATGCATTCCTTAGCCCTAAAATCCTCCCACCTCACTTATGGGTATTGAATTCTTAGAATTTTTTTATCAACAAGGTAACTAAGCAGTGATGAGAGAGGGAAGTGTCACTTTTCCTTTTATGGTATTCCAAGGCCATTCGTTTCAACAAGTTTTAAAGAAAATTTGGTACATTTACTACCCTATTATGCCTAAGATGACTTAACAATTTGAAACGGGTCATATACAAAAGGTATTATATTTCATCATAGGTAATGTATCTAATAATATAAGAGGCACATCTTGCCCACAACCAATGGAGAGAAAGTCTTTATGTACCTTGTGATGAGGAATCCAATTCCTCTCCTCTTATGCAAAATTCTTCTTGAGTTGTAACTGCATCAAAACAAGCTAAAAATTATGTTTCTATCCTTGGTAGTCTTATAACCTGCACAATGGTGGTTTTAGATGCATCTACAAAAAGTCCCTTTACCATGGCTTCATCATATTGAAGAGTTTCTACAAATCTTCTTGTTAAGTCATCACTAAATTTAGTTAATTTCATAAAGTAGTCGCACCATCCAACCCTTGTGAAGATAGGTAGGATTGTTGCATCCTCCAAAATTTGTTGGTGAGTTGTTGGTTCTCTTCTTATAACATCTCCTCCCCTCCTTGCTTCCTTCTCTGCTTAATATACCAAATTCAACTCTAAAAATTCAATTCAATCTTCCCACCACCTTCAAACTGCTCTACCAATTCAAAACCCATGTTCCCTCCTATATCTTAACTACTATACCATACTACAACTGCAAATTCCCTTTTAAATTCAACTCTAGTCTAAACTAAGCTGAAGTTCTCATAATCTCTCAAGGTTTCAAGTTTTATCAATTTTGAAAATGGTTGCAGAAATAGCAACAACAAAAAAAACATAACTAAGGGTTATGCATGTCAAAGTATTCGTTAAATTTGGTTTCGAGTGGTAGATTCGAAAGGACTGGCGAAAAGACTGTGTAAGGCTTACCCTCCCCCTAACTTAATTTGTGAAGTGAACTCACTTCACATTGATGAGTTGGAGGTGACATAAATTTATGATGATGGAAATTAAAGATATAATATTTTGCATGCATGGAATTAAATGAAAAAGTGTATGAAAGTTTAAAGAAAACTAGATTAATCATAACAACATACCTTAAGTATTGCCTCGTGAAAATAACCATCTTTCACGCTTGGAAACTAAAAGAATATATTTATTTGTTGATTTGACGTGACACATATTAACTACACGATAATGAATAGTGGGTTGTGAGTGGATATGATGGCATGAAAATGACGAGTATGAGTTGGCAATTTGACAACTTAAGTAGTTAAAATGAGAGCAGGTAATAAAAGAATTATGCCACTTTATTTTGCATGAAATGATGGATATGATACATGAATATATTGGAAATGAATGTGAATGAACTTGTAGTAAATATGGCACAAAATGAGTTGAATATTCTTCGGGGCTGCCAGACGACAAAATTTAATTATTGTCATTAAGTTAGTTGCTTTGCTAGGTGGTTTAGCTATAATCCAATGAAATATCACTTGTAACCTCCTTTAATTCTATCTAATTGTTCTTGTCCCTATTATTTACGTAGAAACCTACAAGGATAATGAACTTTACTTATGAAAATCACATAAATACTTTGAACGTTGATAGTGTGAAGCTACAGGTCCCTTCGACATTAGGACCCTTGTGAATATTGATAATAGGTGGACCTTTGAAGATATTTTGAACATTATTATAATGTGTAGTGTGTGCTTGTGAGAAAGAAACATAAAAATTTAGTGCCAAGGAAGCTCATAGACTAAGTTGTGCAACTCAATCTTGTGAGAAAGTGATGGGTATGTCCCGTATTACTGAAGTAGGACTTTATGTATCAAATTTTGTATCAGGTTCACTAAGAGCACCATATTTTTGGATCAAGGAAAAGATGAATTCATCCTTTTGTAATGGCTTCTTCTATAACTTTAGTCTATGGCCATTAACAAGAAGTGAAAATTGGACTACATCAATGGTGTGTAATTGTATTGCCCCATTAGGGTAAACCTTGCTAATCTCATAGGGGCCCAACCATTTGGACTAGAATTTTCCCTTGAAATATTTATACTATGAATCATATAATAGGGCCCAATATCCCATGGTGAACTCTTTGGTTTTAATGTACGAATTGTGCCACTTCATTCGTTGTTGTTGTACTACCTCTATGTGATGTATTGCTTCCATTCTTATCTCATCTGACCCATTTAAAGAATGAAGTATTTCCTTTGTACTTTTGTTAAGTTAATTCCCAACTCTATTGTTGTCCTCAATTTTTTGTATTTAAATTCAATAGGAAGGACTGTTGTCTATCCATAGACTAACTCATAGGGTGTAAATTCAGTGGTTGTTTTCCATGTAATTTTGTATGCCCAAACTGCTTCAAGTAACCTTGAAACCCAATCTTTCCTATGCAACTACACTATTTTGGTGAGAATTCTTTCTATCTCCCTATTAGTGACTTCCACCTAACCATTAGCCTGTGGATGATAGGGTGTTTGTTTCTTGTGTCTAATTTGGTATTCTTCAACCAACTTGGCAATTAGATCAGAAGTAAACTGGGGCCTTAGATCAGTAGGTACTCCATACCTAGTAAAAATATCTTCATATAAGAACTTAGCCACATTACCATCTCTGGCAAACTGTAGAACCTTAGCTTCCACCCATTTTGTCAAGTAGTCAGTGCAAACAAGGATATATTCCTTGTTGTTTGATGTAGGAAAGATTGGACCAATAAAGTCTAAACCCCATTTGTTAAAAGGTGTCAATGTCAACTGAGGTTGTAAGGACATCTCATCACTCTTTGTTGGCCTTTCCATTCTTTGACACCTATCACAACTCCTAGTGTATTTAATAACATCTTTATGCAATATAGGCCAATAATAACTAGTTGTGAGGATCTTAAAGGTTGTTCTCTTTGTTTCAAAATGACCTCCACATGGCTCATCATGACATGCTTTCATGATGTCAAAGATCTCATCTTCCCTGATACATCTCATGATGTTATCAAGCCTTGTATAAAACAAATACCTAGATATTGAGGAGTATGGGAAGCATTTGTGAACCAGCTGTCTTTTCTCTCTTGGTGAAAAATGTAGTAAAATCTACCATGTGACCAAATAATTAGCAATATTTGCATATTAGAGTAATTGTACTTGCAAAGCGAACAAGTGTCCATCTGGGAATGAATCATCCACCACTCCTTCAATTGATTCTATTGGAAATCTTGATAGGAAATTTTCCACTACATTTTCTTTACCATGTTTATCTACTATGGTAATGTCAAACTCCTATAAGAGAAGTAGCCATCTTACCAATCTCCCTCCAACTACTGGCATGTTCGTCAAATACCTGATTGTTGTGTGATCTATATGGAAAAATACTGGATAGCCAGTAATATAGTGTCTAAATTTATTAATAGCATAGAGTACAACAAGCATCTCTTTTTTTGTTACAATATAGTTTAACTCTACTCGAAGATTCTTGTTGATGTAATAAATTGCATACTCCTTGTTGCCATCCTTTTGACCCAAGACTACTCCAATTGCAAAATCTAAAGAATCAACATGTATGTGAAATGGGAGAGTCCAGTTAGGCCCTCTCAACACCGGTGCTTGAGTTAGAGCTTTATTTAGTTCTTCAAAGGAGTGTCGACACTCGAAGATCCATTCAAATTCAATTTCCTTACTCAGCAAAACAAAAAGTGGTGTAGCAATCTTACTAAAATCTTTGATAAACTGCCTGTAGTAGCCTGCATGACCAAGGAAGCTCTTGATATCCCTTTGTTTATGAGGAATAGGTAAAGTAGATATTATCTCTATCTTGTGTGGGTCAACTTGAATTACTTCACTAGATATAAAGTGTCCTGACACAATTCCCTATGTCATCATCATAAAACACTTCTCATTGCTAAGTAATAGGTTGTGTTCCTTACATCTTTTTAACACTTTTTTCAA
Source organism: Sequoia sempervirens (assembly GCA_007258455.2). Classification (NCBI taxonomy): domain Eukaryota; kingdom Viridiplantae; phylum Streptophyta; class Pinopsida; order Cupressales; family Cupressaceae; genus Sequoia; species Sequoia sempervirens. The sequence continues at coordinate 257,391,444 of VDFB02000003.1, read as the reverse complement.
ATTATTGAGAGATTCCTCATAACTTTCACCATAAGTGATGAAGTCATACATGTATATCTCCATGTAGTCATGTGCATGATCAAAAAATATGTTGAGTACTGCTCTTTGAAAGGTAGGTGGAGCATTGCATAAGCTAAAGGGAAAAATAGAGTAAGCATAAGTCCCCCAAGGACATGTAAATTTAGTCTTGTCTTGATCCTCTGGAGTAATTTTAATCTAGTTATAACCACTAAAACTGTCAAGAAATGAGTACTTATTCCCAGCTAGAGAATCAAGTACCTAGTCTATGAAGGGCAAAGGAAAGTGAACTTTCCTAGTGGTTTTATTCAATTCCCTGAAGTCTACACGGACTCTCCATTTCCCACCTTTCTTAGGAAAAATTACCAAAGGTGAGACCCATTCACTGTTTGATGTTGGATAGATAAAACCTGCAACAAGGATCTTTTGTAGCTTAGCTTTTACTATCTCCCTGAGAGCAGGATTCATATGCCTCTGTGGTTGTCAAATGGGTCTATAACCATCATTAATATAAATAATGTTCATACATAAATCAAGGTCTATGCTTTTCATATCATTGTAATCCCATGCATATGCGACTGAGTGTGCCTATAACACTGATTGCAGGGAATTCTATTGTTCCTTTGTCAAGGCATTATTGATATTTAAATTCCTTCCTATCATGATTTTCAATTCCTTTGATGAAACTTGAATTGATGAGAGATTAAGGCTTGGTATAATGGGCAATCAATGTTGAGGGAGTAACCAATGAAATAGTTGTCATATCTCTTCTATAGAATTAGTGGGTATAATACTTTGCAAGGGGTCTTGTAGGAATATGAGGTAGTCCTATTGTTGTGGGATCCTACCACAATTATTTTGGATTATGTGAGAAATGAGCTCATCTTCATCTTGATCATCCAAAAAGGGGGTGCACTCTATAGTCATCAGTTTTTGTAGAGAATAATTATCCTCCTCCTCTTCACCCAAATTGAGCCAAATGGTGTGCTCTAGGTCTGCATATGGTTGTGCTAGTGGATAAAGAACCAAGTTATTTGTAATTGTCCCATTGCATATTATCATTTTACTAGACCAACAACCTATAAATGTATCGACTGTAGCTAACCAAGGCCACCTAGGATGAGTGGGTAACCGACAAGGTTGAATTTGGGTTGTAACACTATGAAGTCAGCAGGGTATTCCCAAGAATCCAATACAATGAATAATTCTTCAATAATCCCCTCAACTTGGCCATGTACCTATTAGCTAACTGCAAACAGTTTGTGTGGGCCTAAGGTTGACCAAGTAAAGCAACTGCATTGTTTCTTTTGTCATGACATTGATGGTTGCCCCAAAGTCTATCAAAGTATTCTTAATGAGGGTCCCATTAATCTTAACATCCAAAAATGGGCTACCAGGATCTATATACTGAGGGACTATAATGTACCCTAACATGATGTCTGCAAGATTTCCCAAGACATGGACTATGTGTGGATCTTTTCTTTTCTTGCTCGGTTTCTTAAGACATAGATCCTTTACAGTTTTGGTATAGATAGGGATGTCTTTGATAGCTTGGATAAGTGGGATTTTGATGCTCATATCTTTCAATTGTCCTAAAATATTTGTCTCAACCTATGTGTGATGCGTTTGTATAGCCAGGTGTTCAGGAAAAGGTGGCTTGGGATTGGAGGTAGTTTGGTGTACTTGATTTGGCTCAAGTTCCAAATATTTATTAGAAGCCTCAACTACAAGTTCCTCATCCTCCATTTTTGTAATTTGGGGGGGTGAAGGTCCAAGAAGTTGTTTTCCTAATCTTAGGTGGACATCACTCACCTCTACCCCATAAATAGGATATTGCATAGCTTCATTAGTATAAGCTTGTTGAACATGCTTAGTGTTAGGGTTAGGTTCAAGTTGGGAAGGTATTTGTTGTTGCTTGGGTGGTTAGGATGCAAGGTTTGATGGAGGCATTAGAGCTTGTTGTTGTTGTGGAGGATGGAGCATGGGTTGTGGGTATTTCATATTTTTCTATTGCCATTGTTGACCTTTCTGCCACTGAGGCTACCACTAATTCTGTTGGGTTGGGCATTATAGATTGTAATTCCAAAATCCTAAATTTTTTGTTGTGGCAAAGGATTTGGCTATTGGTTCCAATTTGGCAGGGCTTGTGGCCACTGTTGACAATTTTGCCACTAGTTTTGGTTTACTTGCCAGGGCTGGGAGTTCCAAGCAGATTTTTTTTTATTCCCAATAAGAAAGGATGAATTAAAGCTAAGGGGGTCTTGTGGTATACCTTGTCTCTACTGCCATGGCATCCTTTGTGCTATATAAAAGAGTTTTCCATCATCTCCTTCAATTGTTTGGAAATCAGGCTACTCAACTTTATCTTGTTGGATATTGGCCACTCTTTTGCATTTACAATTTGCTTTTCTTTGCTGACAGCTTGGACAATATTTAGTGAGCATAGCCTCAACTTTATCTTACTTTTTCTTAATATGGAGAGTATCCAACTGAGTTTCCAAATGACTAATTACATCCTCCTTCATGTTGGATAATGGATTGCCCAACTCTACCTTTGAAACCCCAGTAGATGATTTACCAATCATTGATGTTCAATCTCCTCTTAGCCTTTTTGTAAAGGTCCTGAAATAATTCCTATAGGCCTTAAAAATGTTTGAAAATGGTAGCTGATAAATATCTCCCTGGCCACTGAGGTTTAAGGCATCCACATAGTCTTCATTGACTCCCCTCAAAAAGGATAACTTGAGAGGAGACTCTTCTAACAACTTGTTTCAAGGGTTTTTCTTTAGAGCAAACTGAAATATTTCCACATAATCTTCTAAGGGCTCATCATCCTTTTGTGTCATTTTGAATATATCATCTTTCCTCGTGTTAGGTCCTCTACAGTAGTCTCGATACTTCTCTAAAAACATTGTTTTCATGGTGTCCCAATCAAGAACAACATCTTTACCTAATCCCATGAACCATCTCAAAGTTGCATCTTTGAGAGTGGCAGGGAAAAGTTTTAACCTATGTGCATCAGAAGTATAGTCATAACTTCTGCATAGGACATCAAATTCAAAGAGAAATGTATCTGGGTCTTCAGTCATTAACCCATAGAAGATTGGTAATACTGAAGGAGGAATTTTCTTCGGCACTATATCCCTCTGTTGGTCAGTAATAGGGAACTCAAATGTTGGTCAACCTACATCATCATCTGCTGCATCACCCATGGTGTAGTATGTTCCTTCTGTATGTGTGCTAGATGTTGGTGAGAAGGAAGTTTCTTCTTCAATGGTACCTTCACTCTGAGTACTATGGTCACCATTTTTTGCAATATCTTCTTGGTGTGTGGAGGGAAGGAACCTACCCAAGGAATCTCTCTACATCTGCATACATGAAATATAGCTTTAGATCCAGCGGTCCTGCACAATGTTAGTGTATGTCCGATGTTGAAGAATATGGTATCTAACAGTCTTAATGCGTGAAAAGAGAAATTAACTATAATTTTTTTTTAAACTAGTCTACGAAGATAGCACCATCCTCAAAAATGATACCAAAAATGTTGAGTCTAAACTAATGTACTATAAATTTTGTAGAATCTACTCAATTCAGAGGTTGAACTAGTTGAACAGTCCACTCTACATTGTCTGAGACTACATTAAATTGTCAACCCAAGGCTTGTAAGCTTATGATGGTGCAACATTATATATGCCTTCATGGACTTAAAACTAGCTAAACTACCCTACTTAAGTTAATCTACTTGTTGGAAAATCACTGAATTGTAAAACAATAAAAACATAACCTAGAACTAGTTGCTACAGGTACCTACAACAAAGACTGTAACTGAACTACTCCTAAAATTAATATTGCATTAACCAAAAGCTTAATAAAAACTAATGACACAGGTGAACTATCCTCTAAAGTGTTACTAATAACCATTACATGCATATTGACAAGCATTCATTCATAATAAGAAAGAAATGAAATTCCAATCAACTTGCATATGATTCGTGAATAATGATAAACTAATAACAACTATTAACAAAAATCAATAACTGAAAGGTGAAGTGAAGAACAATACCTTGAGTGGCCTACTCAAGTAACTGTTCCCACTTTAACTAAACTCAATCTAACTAATAAATTATATGCATCCCATAAGATTAACTCCATTCATTTCTTATTGTAAAATATTACGAAAGATCATTCCACAAATTGGACTCAATCATTTGGAATATTTTCATGTCTTAGAATCAAAAGTAACTGCTAACATAAAACTGATAAAAATCAACTAACTATCCTATGGATTCAACCATAGTCATATACAAACAAAGGGAATCTTTATTGAAAGCAACAACTAACTGAAATCACTAACTCCACTCTTAGATAATAGAGCATAAAATTAAGACTTGAATTATTCAACTTATAACTAAAAAGGAAAGAGAATCCCATCAAAACTAAAACTCTATCAAAATAGAACTACATGTAACCATATAACCACTTGTCAAAATTCCATAGATGAAGGAGACCTCTTCTTCAACATTTATTAAACTAGTTATAATAACGCACATCCAATCTTCATTAAGTTCCTTTGATCAATAATCACCGCATTTAGCTTAACTTGGAGCTTCCCCTACTTCGATGTGCAGTCATCACTTTAGCTACAAGTTCACCATACAACTGTTGCACTATGATTCCTCTTTAACTACAAACAAGTTAATTTCGCAAAACATGTACATGAGGATAATTATCACAATTAAGTCATAGCATTCCATCAACATTCCATGCATTTATTCATATAAACCATATAATAATAATATATTATGATCATAATTCCATCATCATAGTTAAGATTTGAGTTTGCATAATGGATATAAAAGCATAGTATAATGTACGAACATTATCTGGAGAATATGTTTAAAAGTATCTTAAAACATGTATAAAAATAACATAAACTAGACCTATCAGCTCCTTAACATGAATTGAATCTTCCCTAATCAAATCATCAGTAAGACCATAGTCCCAAATCTAGTGAGTGGTAGCAGCTAAACTAACTTGAGTTGACATTTTATTGAGGTGAAGGTTGCCAAAACGTTGTTTGTTCCACTTCTTGAGCTTATACTTCACATACTATAATATTTTGGCAAAGGAATACATAACCATGCCAAGAGTAGGCTTCCCTTGATGTCATCAATCAACCATAAGGTCATGAAGAGAAGAATCCCCCAACCACATGAGTTGGAACTTGAAAGACAGGTTTTTAGAAACTTTGAATGCAGAAGCATAAATCTTAATCAGCCAGTGGTTTGACCCTTTCCAATCCCAAATCTCTGAGTTGGTAGACCACCTATCCCCCACCCAAAAGAAAGGAACCAAGATATGATCCAACCTCTCAAATATAGCATACTCCCCACATCTCCTATTATTTCAAGTGAAAATACCATTGTTCAACTTCACATCAACTAAATTTGGAAAATCAATATCATCCCTAAGGAGGCTAGAAGACTAGTCAAGCATGACATTCCCACCATGTTTCTCCCCAAGATAAGAAACAATAGTGGGTTACACTTTTTGGCCAAACTTGACATTGAACAGAACTTTTTTAACTAAATCTTCACTTTCACACACCTATAGTTGCTAAACCATGAGGAACTTGAAGATGATGCAAACTAGTGATTTGTGATATTTTGTCTCTAGATTCTAAATATATTAAAATTATACTTAATGGAGAGATCGTTTTGAGGACTATAATACTCCAGCTGGGTTTGTCAAGTTGATTCCATTTTCATCATCAAATCGAGCTTTGAAACCAAAAATTCTACATAAAATTACAGATAGAGGGGGCAAGGGAAAAAAAGGGGGTTCTAGGGAACCCCCTAAAAACAACCTTAAAAAAAAAAAGAAAAAGGGTTTGAGCAAAGCCCCCTTCCCAATTTTTTTTTGAGCACCCAAGCAATTTTTGTTCGTCAATGCAATTGTAACCCACTTATGTGGGATCACCCTTTAAAAAGTCCCCTATCACAATCCATGGGAACAAGGGAGCTAAAGATCTGATATATCTAACACGAGCCCACAACCGAGCTTTACTAGGAATATCAATAGGAGTGTATACATTAGTGAAGAGGCTGGTTTTCTAATCCAGACTAGAAGCAACCATAGACATAGTCGAGTGACTCAAACACCACCAAAGAGGAGCAATATTCCTTGGATCCCAGAGATAAGCCACCCCCCAAAATTACCATGAGTCCTGACACATTGAAAAAATTCACAAGACCAGATGTCAGGAGCTCTATTCAACATACTATCCACATACAACTTAGTTTCATGAAGGAAAACCATATCAAGACCATGAGTACCAATCATCTCCCAAATAGCCTTTTGTTGAGGGATGCTATTCATACCCCTTACATTCCATGAAATAATAATCATTTATGAGATTAGGAGAAGTGGGAGTCAATGGTTTTCACTAACCTTGAATCCACCAAATTCTCACCAAGCAACTTAACCTTCTCTAGATCCTTCTTGAGACCCACCTTGGAAGGTTTCTCCAGAGGCCCCTTTTTCAGGGACTTCTATGCAAACCCAAGACACTCACGATTCCACTACTCTTCCTAGTATCTAAAGCATCCTTAGGCTAAGAAGAAATATGATCCTTCAAGGCACTAGCCCCGTTGAAGACCATTGGCCCACTTTGATTTGGACCAACCGAAATTTGAGATGTTGCATCTGTAACCATCATATCATCCTATGCTTCTCCCAAAGGTAAGTTCTAAAAATCATTCACTTTGTCTCCAGACAAATCCACTCCTAAGGACCCCCCACTAGAAGAAAGCCTAATAGGTGTAGTGTAGAAAAAAGTATCATTTTTTCACACTGAATTTGGGAATTAATAATAATAATAATAAAATGAGCTTAATGATGCCTCAATTTAGTGTTGTAATATGTTTTACATATTCACATTAATTTTAGGGCCTATTTATTAAAATGGACTTAATTGTGCCTTATTTTTGGTGTTGTAAGGTGTACCTTTACACTTTCACACTAACCTAGGGCTTTATGAGGTTAATTTTCTTTAATTGGCCCCTTTAATTTAAATCCAAGCCTAATTAATTGCATTTTCCAAGGGATAAAACCCAACATTCATAAATTCCATAAGATAATGTTTGACATTGAGCAATGTGTGTCTTAGGTAACTGACCTAGGACCTAAATTCAAACTATGTTTTTGGTAGTTTTTCACTGATTTCAAAATTATATTTAGATGTCGGCTTTTCTTATTTGAAATTCAGGAATTAATGTTAAGATATGTATAAATAAGAGGTCATTTCACTCAGTTTCACCTAGATTTTCAAGTGTTCAAATCCGAGATCAAAGTTTATGAGTTCAAGAGCATTTTCAAGGCATTCAAGAGAAAAATTATTGAAGATTATTGTAGCAATCAAGATCTTATCATCATGTCAAAGTATCCTTGCATCATGCATACTGCTTGTGTTAATATGGTGATGTAGAGTTCATGATCCTTTCAAGTATTCAAGGCATTATCTCAAATCAAGTTTCAAGATCAAGATCCACATCCATTGAGTCTAATTCATGCTAGTTACAGATCTACATTCCAAGGTTTAACCAAGGGCTTGGTGAGTGGTGACATTGCTTGTTCATTCATCATTTCCTTCCTGCTATTTGATTTCATTTCAAATTTTAAATACTCAATTGAGGTTTGACCAAGGTAAACCCCCCATCACCAAAAACAACATTTTTCTCTGCTTGTGTTTGTGTTTGTAGGATTTAGGTGGAAGATCCTTGAAGAGAAAAATTGAAGAAAGTTGAAAAGTTGCAAGAAAAGTTGTCATTTCATGAAAAATCTTCTACAAGATTTATTTTTGTTGTTCAAGAATGAAAAGCGAGAATCCGAGAGTGCAAACACAACAAAAGAGAACCCAAAAAGGATTTTTGCAGAGCCCTAGCCAAGACCCATTCACCATAGGGTGAATGAGTCCTCGGTGAGCTTTAAAAAGTGACTTTTGGTGAATGGTACACATTATTCTCCCCTTTCTAGATTTTCCTTTGGATTGTTGTTTCTGCTAGTTTTGAATACAGTCTTTCATTTGCATTTTGGAGTTATTTGATGATTGTAATCTTTCTCCCCAAAGTGTTATTTAACTCATACCCACATCCTTGCTTAGAGAGGAAATTTGTTGATTCATACCTTGATTTGACTCACATTTTTTGGTTGTTATTCATCTCATTGTTTGGATCTCATTTCCTTGAACAAAATTAGAGAAATAGGTCCTTTGTGGTGAACCCCTTTTCATAACATTTCCCCTAACCTATTTTTTGTTATTTCACTAGGAAAACCCTCCTCCTGGACTAAGTCCTCCAAAATATCAAACTGATTGAAAACCCCGTCATATTGCCTACCCTTCAAAGTTCTCTTCAAACCTCTCCCTTTATTGCAGGGCTTAATTGGGATGAAGCCCTCCTTATCCACCACATGAGTAGCCATAAGAGCCTTCCCTCTATCATTCTTAGAATCTGAGTTGGGAAACAAGCTAGCTGACCTACCGCCCAATTGAAGCAAGGACATTTCCTTTGCAAGTGCCAATAGTCATGGAGAAAACATCTGAACAAAAGAGTTTCATAGTCTAATTGTTGAACCCATGAATTGGATCCAAGGAATAACTCCAAAGAGTCTGATAGAGGGTTATTTAAATCTATTTCAACACAAACATGAGAATAAGTAATTACCTTTTGGTCCAAGGTTTGTTGAGTCGAGCACATTGACTTGCCAAGAAGCAAAGCGATTATGTGTAGGATGTCACTCCTCTAAAACTCTAGCAGGAGGCATGGAAGCTAAACCCAAATGGGAACTCGCATAGGAAGCTTCCTAGCTGAATTGAAACCCACATGCTAGGGTTTCATGAAGAGACTAACCTGATTGAAAAAATATGGTACGCCTTCAAAAGCTCGAATGTGATATGACATGCATGTGAACACAATAATAAAATACTTATTAGCAGCTAGCTTTGTCTCCATATCCCCCTCAGGATTCCAGACCTTTCGAGCCCAAGATTCCAAAACTAGTAGTGAGAGATGGATCCCCATGAACTTGCAAATTTGTGCATGATTGCATAGGTAAGCAACATCCTCAGCAATAAATTTTGGTTGGATCACCAAAATCAAGCACTCACTACATCTCTCCAAACATCCATTCACTTTCTTGATTTGTGAAATCCATTCTTCGAAGCAGAGCCTTCTCCAAATGAATCCTTATGCAAATTCTCCATATGCATTACATGCATAGAATAAGAAGGATCTACACGATCCATAATACAAAGAACCCTGCAACATGAGAAAACATTACAAAATCAAGAAAAAAGAAAACAAAATCCCACACAGCTGTGCAGGAAGCAAGATTACACAGAGTAACAATAACCAAAGATGATTCAACTCAATAAAAAACCCAACTCCAGGAAACAATCCCACCCCCACACACATAACACCCACAATCAACCCAAAAAACCCCTCACACTAGCACAAAAAGTAGAGAAATGGCATAGCTAGGGTTTCCCCTAGCATGCACAACCACGCTTAGCCCACAACACCATCCTAAATATAACTTCCCACAAAACTATGTATGAATTTATTATCCATTAAAAATTTAAGTTATCTTTAATAGATTTTCTTCAAATTTCTTAGTTTTTGTGTTGAAATAAATTATATAAAATTGAAAATTTTTGGTATGATTTCAGATTTTTTGGGATGGGGGAATTGACGATTGCTCCATGATTTTTTGAGATAAACATTTTAAGACTGTTGAAAATTTATTGAGCCAAATTTTTGTCTTATTTTTTGTGCCACGTTCAATTTTGAGAATGTGATGAACCTAGGATGTAGGTGTTAGATAAATGTATGTGAATGGTTTCTAATGTTTGGTAGGGCCTGAAGTGGCTTGAGGATACCTCATGTAGATGCCTCTTAAATAAGTGACAATTAAAGAAACGCACGGGGAATCAAAAAGAACCAAGATAGTTGTGTCCACGATATACCTAAAGTGCTTGTATAGTTTTAGTATGAGCATGGAAGACATGCTTACTTGGTGAGCGTTGTGACTTGTAGATTGAGAACCTTGTCTTGTATGGCACTCCCTACTCATTCTATAGGATTTATTCCTTATGTACACTAAGTTATTCCTAAAACGATATTATGCCTCATCCTTTTATGTTTTCATCAACTGAAATTTGCATGTTTTGTACATTGTGTGCATTGTTTGTGTTTGGTGTGAGTGTAAGCCTACCCCCTTGTGTATTTTGTGAATTTGTTTGTGGCCTATGTGACTATCTCCTAGCATGATGGGGTGGACCTAAGGGTACCACACGGTTGGGTGGAATGGAAATGACCATTAGGGATTAGAAAACCATGAAAAGAGCTTCAAGAACCGTGAGAAAGTTGGGAAAGGGATTCACCAATGTTTACTTTCTCCTTTGATTAATGATGTAAAAAGTGTATAGTGAAGGAAATTTTAGTCATTTTATTATTATATGGTGAAATCATTGTACCTACCTAGTGAACGGATTATAAATAGACCACATAAGTGGTGTTAGTGTTATAATTTATTTTACATGCCTTGACATTAGAGTCGAGCACACATGTTATCTTGAATGCTCTCATGTTTCTGGTTAAAATGAACTTAGAGCACCTTCATTTAATTTTAAAAATGAAATTCAACTTTAGATAGCATGAAATCAAACATTGAAAACACTAGGAATCTTCTTGTGTCCTTTGCATGCATAGTGTGTCATTAAGATGTGCCTCATCAAGGGGTTATTTAGGGATCTCTAAGTGGTCTTGGTGGGGTCAAGATGTGTGAGACACCTTTCTCCTTCATATTGTAGTCTCCCCAACCCTTGGGAGTGATCTTCTTTATGGACTAGTGTGATGCAAGATCGATTGTCTAAAACCTCCTCAATTCCCCAATCATTTTATCATTTTGGAGTTTATTTTGTCAAGGCTCTTTCCTTGTACTCCTTGAGGGTTATGCTTGTCTTAAGGACTAGAGATGACCTTAGTTTTTCTTGTTGGTTAGGAAACCAGGTCTAGAACCAAGACTAGAATGCTAGAATAGGACTTCGACACTAGATTGTGACTCCAACATCAAGCCTGAACACTTGAGCATTGGCACTAGTGTCCTCTATGGGTGCTAGTGTTCTTTAATACCTTATTTTAATCATTTTGTCATCTAGTTGGTCTTTCAACCATTTCTTAAGGAAATTTTGTTTACAACGGTTATTCCCCTTAGTATAGAGAGTCTTCCCATGTTTTCATTCCATCAACAAGTGTCATACCTTAATTTTTATGCTACACATTTTTCTTGGGAAGCATGTCCTTGCTTGGAAGTGACTCATCATTATTCCAATTAGTGGAGGATTTGTACCTCATAGTAAAGAAACCTCTTGTGAAGGTCTAACTTTGTGTTTAGGTGTTATTAATGGTTTTTATTGACTAGATTGGAGGTGAGTGTGCCCTCATCCTACTCCTTGTGTTCAAAAATTGGTGGTTGTGTTGTCTAGTGGAGGTGTGTCGACTCCTTGTTATTCCACTATCTAGGTGGGTTTTTGTGGGTCTTTTTAGAGTTCCTAAGTGTGTATTGGTGTGGATTCAAGGTTGATGATTCCACCATCCTACCCTTGTAGTGTGTTGTGAGAGAATGTGATTGTGGATTACTACCTAATCATTGTTTGGGTGTCATTCCCCTCTTGCAGGTTCGTCATGGTGGTTTCATCCTGCGATTGGTAAGTCTTATGTTATTGCCACATTGCTTGTTACAATGGTGAGGTCATTTGTGTTGTTATTACCTTTTATTTTTATGTTTCATATGACACTTATGTGCATGTTATTGTCACATCTTCATTGTTACTGTTGTTTCAAAAAATGTCATTCTCTTAGTTTTGTCCTAGGTGTGTTAGCTTGGAGCATTGCAAATAGAAAAGAAATCAGCTAGCCAATGGGATTTATCAAGATGTAAATATGAAATAACAAATTTAATTCCATATTCTAAAAAATTACCTATAAGGAAGTTATTCTATTCTCTAGTAACCATCTTGGGGATGTGTTGTAGGACCCTATTTTGATAAACTAAATCTAAATATTTCATGTTATTCACAAGTATTTATAAATAGATCACAATTACCTCTTTTATTTCATTATTATTTATAAGACCTCCCCTATTGTAGATTTAACTCTAAATTTTTTGTTTAGATTCTTCTCATTCTCAATTGAATTGTGAAAAAATTAGTGTTTCTATCACCATATTTTAACCAAACTTATCTTTATTTTTGTCTCCAATATATTTCCTCTCTAACATAGATTTTTGCATATTTCACCATCAATTCCCCCTCTCTCTCTTGTAACCTTCCTAATCCATACAATTTTGGATCACCTCCTCACTCTAAAGCACTCGATTTTATGCTCTTCTTTTTTTCTCCTCAAAGATGTTCTTGAAGTGTTCTCTATTCCATTTCTTTAGGTATACCTTAATGTAGTTTAGCTTTTTGAATAAGTTGAACATTTTTTTTTTATCATTTTTGAATTGAAGCCTCAATCCACTATTTTTCAACGTTGGAGAGGACTTTAGAATCCCTAAGCCATGTATTTTCCAATTTTAAAAGACATCTATTAGGCATTTGATCTTCCTTGTGAATTAACTATATATGACAATGATACGAGCTAGTGATAGGAAGGATGCAACATTTGCATGTAAGTGAAAATATTCATGAATCATAAATGCACAAAAAATGGTCTAGCCTCTTAGCAATATTTGAAAATGATTATGTTGTTTCTGGATTTTGATTGTGTGCAAGTTTTTTCATCAACGTTTCGGATCACACTCCATGATCCATCATTTTACATCTCCTTCAACTCTCTATCCTGATGATGGATCACAAAGTGTGATCCAAAACGTTGATAAAAAAACTTGCACACAATCAAAATCCAGAAATAGCATAATCACATTCAAATGGATTGTGGAAATCTCATGTCTTTAATATTTGAAAAGCTCAACTAATAGTTCACCCAAATGAAAGAAACATTATTAGGAATGATATCCTAAATATTTTTTATGTTTACAAACTATATAAAGTTTGTTTGTGGTTGGTTTACCTTCTTTATGCTCTAAATTTATCACTATTCAATAGATTTGCATTAAAGTCTCCCCCAATGATAACATTCTAGAAGTTTTGTGTCTAGGAAACTAGATATTTATTCCCACTCTTTTTTTAATGTATACTTGGGCTAGGCTTTGATTATTGATCATAGGGGTAGCTTCTTCAACTATTCTAGAGTTATTTGCCCATTTGTTCATTTTCAAATGTCCTTAAATGCTATGCCCATATTTTAAGTAGCTAGGGTAGAATATGAAGGGCCTCAACTTTGACTTGCTAAGTCCACACCCCTTCGTTAGTCTAAATTTTAATGGAGAAGGTGGATAGAAATTCTAGATCTAAGAAGCCACAAATATGGGCATAAATTTTGAATTCAACATCCATTATCTTTTTATCTACCACGATAAAGGTTACCAAATTATTGCTATTCGTTGAAAGCACTACTTCACTCCAATATTCAAGGGGAAAATTGTGTAACCAAAACCATGCGAGAGTATTTAAGATGTTATGATTGAGAGGGTTGAAGTTTAGTTCCCAACCTTTGATGTAAAAACTAGCTCCATCCATCAAACAAGTGTCTCCTTGAGAATTTCCTCTTTCTAGATCTTTGATTTGCATTCAATTAGAAGAAATCCTTTTGGTAGGTTTCTGAATTTAATCTTATTGACCTAGTTTTGCTTATACCATAATTGAACTCACTCTAATACCACCCAAAAGCTTACCCATTTCACAAAGAAGGCAATATTCTCAAGGTGGAGTCTTGCCAACCCCAATTATTTCTTATCCAAAATAACCACATTTTTTATGATTTTTTCCCTTGCCTTTGCTTACCCAACATTATTTAGTAGCTCTAGTAGCACTTGGGGGAGCAAGATCTAGCTTTGCTATTAAGTCTGACAAATCACTAGAGCCTCACTTGTCTTCCTTCTATTGAGGTGGGAGTTTGTGCTAGAATTATTTTGGTCTTCATTTTTATTTCTAGAAGGGTTTATTTTGAGGTGGATGAAGGGCACTATGAGAGCCCACCCTTTTCAAGGACCAAAGATGTCTCAATTTAGTTTGATGATATATATATAATCTAATTTTCCTTCCAATGGAGCTCTATCCTTTTGCAATCCCTTCTATCCCTCACTATGACATCTATTAATTGTTTTTACTATGCTTCACTCTTCTTATTATTATTTTCATTTACCCACAATCAATTCAATGCTCCTCTACTTTTTCCACTCCCCATTTTTTTCGTGCTTCATTTATTCCAATCTATTTTTTTTTTTTAAACTTAAAACTATTTAAAAAATATTTAAAATCTATTTATTTATACTATGTACTAAAATATATTTAAACTATTAAAATTTTACTTATTATTTTATTCCTAATAAAATTAAAAATCTTTCTTACTATTTTATTTACTACCTATATATTTAAAGAAATAATATGTGATTTATTTTTTTATTATTTACTATTTTATTTAATACCTTTACATATTTAATCATATACTTAATTTTTTTATCTATTATTTTAAATTCCATAGTTATGTATTATATATTTTATTTTTATTATTACTACAATTCTTTTGTTAAGATATTCACATTATTACACTGAACCCTATAAATGCCACATTACTTTTTCTCCAATATATATCCACATTTATTTGCGCACCGAGCCTTTGAACTTCTGGGTCACCTAATTCGGCCTAGGGCTTCCACTGCAAACTCTCAAAGTCTGCATATGCATGGCAACACGGAACATACGTCATCAGTACAGAGAACGCATTGTATAATGCATTGATCGATCGGCGGTTCCGTTTTCGAAAGATATCCGAGGTTTACGAAGATGCTGAGCGTGACACAAACGGCGAGCCTTTTGGCATTACTTGGCGAGGATCGAACTCTGGACGTCCTCTTCCATGAATTCTCTTCCAAATTTGAACGCCACATGCATTTTAATGTTTGCTGCAACCTTGTCATGTTATTGGAGGTATGGTGTTCGCTACAAGGCTGTGCTGATGCTCGATGCCTCTTGTTATTTTTATTTCGACAAAACAATGAAAGGGTTTTCATAGAAATATAGCATGAGTAGGTAATTTTAGAACCTTCGGTGAACGGCTAGATGAGAATACCATGGTTGAGTAGGGTTTGGGGTATTGATTTTTTTTTTATGAAACGATTGGAGAGCAAATTGTGTAAGTGGTTGTGGTGTAATTGCAATGCGGACGTACAAATATTGGATTAGTGGCATATATCCCTAGTGACAGAAGGGTCAAGTCAAATGGAATAAGATCAAGCTGTAATAGAAGTTCAAATCCCTTGGAGACATGATAACGTCTTTAAGTATTGGCTTAGATATCACATTCAACTTGTTGGGTGCAATGCCCCTTTGACCTTGCATTTAATTTGAAGGTCTGTCCCACGAGGAGAATGTGTTGAACAACCCTCCACACCTGTAATTTAAGCAGAAGGCTGACCCTCGAATTGAATCTACCCAATCCAAAAACATGTTTGAACTGCAGTACATTGAGTAGAAGATGCTCTGTTATTCTGGTTCAAAGTGTGAGTTTGTGGTTCAAGCTAACCTTGATAATGTTGCTTAAGCTTCTATCTCACACTGCCATAAGGGTCGCTCAAAACCTTATACAAAATTTGTCAATTGGACAGGGAAAGAGTTTCTGGGGTTTTTAATCGACCTTTGATAATTTTGGGTGAGTTGTTTGAAATTTTAAGTTACGGGATATACTAGAGGTCATAGAAACTTATTTGTACGCAAGGCTCTGTTTGCGGTTAGAAACTGTGTCACAGTTATTGGTCTTTAGATGGAGTGCCATGCAAAATTTTATTTCATAAATAACTGATAATTGAACAAATATTTCTTGCATTCATCAGGGAACAAGGAAAAAGTAGGAAACTTATACCGAGGCCTATTTGTCACCATAGAATGGACGAAGCGAACCTTGCTTGGAGTCTACTATAGTCTCAATGCTTTGTTTCTTCAGTCTGGTGCTTGAATAGAAATGCATTAGCTTAGCTATATATGCATGCATTGCTACTTCTGTACCGTTTATCTCTTGTATCTTGGAAAATATGAAAATGACATAATGCTTTGTGACTTTTGCGGCATTTGTGTAACTTACAACTTAGCTTATAATTGTACAATCAAGAAACCTTTAACATAATTGAAAACTTCAATGTTTTTTATATTTGTTTAAGACGCTGCCAAAGCTTAAGTATTCATTAGGCCTTTACCAGCTTTCCTCAATTTTTATTCTCCTTAGAGAGTCAGCTATGCCCTGGGCACAAAAAAGACTACAGGGATAGATGTGCATTGCCGATATTCATTCTATGTCCGAGGGACAGTTGGTTGTCTGGATGTTAGGAGCGGTTGTGTTCCACCTTCAGAATTTTTTTAACTGGGCTGATTAGGCCAGACCAATCCCCTGATTACATAATCAGATTCTATGTTGGTCTTTTTGTGGTGATAGTCAAGGATGCTGGCCCCCTTTATGTACCTGACTCTGATTTTGACTAGAGACTTGTTCTCCATTGGCACTTTTCTCTGGGATGTTTTGGAGGTTTCTTTAGACTAGGGATCTTCCTCCATGGGATTTCTTTGTATTATAGGAATTTTGTGTATATTTGATCTGTTAACAGTTTGTCCCCTCTTATTTGATTCTATTTCTTAATAGCTCTAACTTAGATGCTTTATTTTCGTTTGTTGGAGTTCCTTTTACACTCCTGACTACTTATTTTAACTTTGTATATTTTGAGTTACATTGACCTAGTCATTTTACATTAATATTATTTCTTTATTTCTTATTTTCTAAGCCACTCGTTGTTGTTGATAATTTGATAATTAATAGCTAGATAACAATATTGAACATGTTGAAAACATAAATAGACTATCAATCTATAGGCAGTTCAAAGCTTATATGTATCATGGTTAGATTGAATATGTTCATTGGATGGCATAAGATTTCCACAATCCATGTTGTATTTGCAAGAGTGCGTTTGGGACAAACTGTGTGTCTTTTTTTTTGTATCAATGTTTCTGATTGCACTCAGTAATCCGTTATCAGAAAGAGGAAATGTAAAGAGAAGAATTGCAGATAGTCTTAAAAGGAGGGGCTAGTGGGGACTGAACTGGAAAACAAGGAACAAGTGTGAGGAGAATGGGTGAAGAGAGAAGGAAAGTAATTAGAGGAAGAAAAAATGGAAGAAAATAATAACTAGTGAATATGGGGTTTAAAGAAACATCAAAGGTTTAAGTTATAACTAGTATGATCAAAGAATATGCAATGGAAAATTCTATAGTTGTAATAAATTAATATAGGATTTAAAGGATAGAAGAAATTTCTATGTGGAAATGAATATAGGAGTAGATGCATATCAATATGTAAATGTATTGATGAAAGACTAGAAAGGAAAACAAGAATGTCTAAATCTATGTAAGTATATATATGTTCAAGAGAATGGAGAGATAAATCTTACAAGAAATATAGAAATATAAATATAAAGGCAAATATAATTGTAGAAAGGAGAAAATATGATGGAGGAAAATATAAACTAAAAGGAATTCGATACACATATTTTGTGTTATGTATGCACATAGGAATAAATTGATTCTAAATAGATTAATGAGAATATAGAAGAGACATAAAATTAAAGTTAAGAATAAAAACTTAAAAGTAATTAACAAATCTAGACTAAAATAGCAATATGGAAACAAGAAAAATATATAAAATAGTAAACTATCCATGAGGACAGTCCAACTTGAGGTGACAACAATCCCATATAGGTGCACCCGAAATTTGTTGGGTCAAATTCAAGTGACAAGAGTGATCAGAACAAATGTGATCAGTTTTAACTTCTAAGTGGCAAAACTATTGATAGGTGCACTTGAATTGGTAAACATGCATTTTTCAAGTGACACAAGGATCCTTGAGGTGTGCTTGGTGTTAATGTTTTAGCAGCTTCAGTCGTTCCTTCCAGCTCTGTCCTATTGAGAGAACATAAATTAAATGATAGCCGTTGGCTATTTAATTTATATTCGTGTTATCTTCATCTTATAGTATGGCCGACATGAGAAGATGCGAATTTATCTTAATCTTTTATTAGAAGACAATTAATATTTGTTTATTAATTAGAGCCGATTTCATCCTTCTTGGGATACGATTTTAAAGGTGGCCGACCTCTTGTGAAGAGGTGTGAATATTCATTCAGGCCGACATATGTTCAAAGAGCCACGAACAAATAAAGGGATACATGTTATTTGTTGAGGCCGACCTTCATTAAAGAAGAGTCGTGATTTCTTGGAGCCGACATCATATCTTAGAGTCACTATTTTTGAATAGAGGCCGACATGAAGTATTTGAAGGGATGTGTCTCTCCCATTCATTTGTATATATACACTTTGATTCGTCCATTATAAGCAATGTAGATCAGTTCGATTATTCACATAAGTTCTGTATCATCAAGTGCGCATATATTATTTAAGTGCGAATACAAGACACAGGGTGAACATACAGCGCTAATACATCACTCAGTGCGAACTCCATACAGTGTGGAGATCATACAGATTGAAGACCATCCAGTGCAAAGTATCATGCAGGTGAAATTTCGGTAGATCTGTATTCAGTATCAGGCAGGTGCGAATTTCTGTAAATCTGTATTCAGTATTTGCCAGGTGTGAATTTCTGTAAGTCTATACTCTGTCATGTGTGAATTCTCCTCAGTACTTCAAGATCAGATTGCATATTGAACTAAGGACAGGTTGTGAACTCTCATATGAAGTGCTAGTTTGATAATTGTTATTGCATCTTGCCAAGTGCTGAATATTGGTCTTGAGTTAAACCTAATTGTAAAGTGAACTGTTGTCATTGTTTAATATATATAAGAGAGATCTTTGTTGCTGGGTTTTTCTCCCTCAAGAGGAGGGTTTTCCCAGGGTCTCTGCTGTGTTATTTTGTCTGATTTTGAATTATTTTCTGTGCATTTAATCTGTTCACATAAATTTAACACTTGGGAGGTAAGACAAGAACTATAAGTGACAAGGATAGAGCAAAAGCATGCTCTCAATTAAAAAAAGTACCATTTTAGTGGTAGATGAAGCTCATATAGGTGCCTAGTGTTTAAGAGAAGAGTTCTGGTGGCAGAACAAACCAAAATGGTGCCTCAAAGTAAAGATTAATTGACAAAGATATACCTAGGGGGCACCTAGAAGGTAGTATCACTATTAGGTGGCAAATATACATAAATCATGTGTGTGGAGCTGTAATAAAAGTCACTTGAGTTACAAACTACAAAAAGCATGCCAAGCATGCATACCATGTTTCTGAAGTAACATGAGTAACCATACATTGGTTTGAGAGGTTTAAGTGACGTGGACAACCAATATAGGTGTCTAGGCCAAGATGCATAACCTTATAAGTGACAACAATAGCTTAAAGAGGCACTGGGCATAAGGTTAAAATGGGTGCCTAGGGCACCAAAGACACATTTCAAATGGAATGACTATAGGGTTTGCATGCGAGAAAGAGTAGAGTCTTAAGTGATAAAATAACATTGATTGCATTGCTAAAGGAGGAAGAGCAAGGTTTAAGTGACAAACCTATGAAATTGTGCTTGGGGAGATGGTGATAGGTTTTTTAGTGGCAATGACACCTAAAATAGGCACTTGGAGGCACAATTTAGTTTCTTTTGATTTGATTTGTGAAATGTGGGATAGGGCCCACTCCAATTATATTAAAAATATAAAAAATAAAAAATAAGAGAGGTAATGTAGAGCTCTATACCATTCTTAACACCAATTAGGCCATTGGCTAATGCATCCATTAACTAATAGAAACCTTGTTGACCAAAATACCCAAAATAAGAACCAAATATAAACCAACTGTAGACCTTGATTCAAATATGTCATGTCCCATTTTTAATAAATTTATGTCTGTAGACCAAAGGCCCATTTCCTATTTTTTGTGAGCTAAGCCTGAGGAAGCCCTACACCATAGGTCTTGAATATTCTAAGCGTGGAGGTTTTATTGTTCAAATTTCTAGGGATGTGCTTTGTTAGAGTTTACCTTCCCATTTCCTTTGAAATCTTGACAATTTTCCATGTTTTCTTTTGACCTTAGAGTTTCAACCTTCCCCTTACTTGGGTACCTCATAAGGATTGTCCTTGAAGTCCAACTTTTGACTCAATATTTTCATTTATTTTATTAGAGTCGGAGTTGCGGCCTTTCTTCTACTTGGGTGCTTGTTCCTTGTTATTTTCGGACCTCAAACTTTGCTTGTTTCTTTATACATCTTTTTTGAGTTAGACCTTCGCTCATTCGATTACCCAAGCACTTCTTCTTGAGCATCACTAAATCCCAATGTTTGATAAACGTCCTTCATACATCCCATCAGAGTTGGAGGTGTGGGCATACCCTTAATTTGGTACAAGGTATGAGTCATCACCAACCCTCGATCCCCAACACTTTCCAATATATTATCTCATTGGAATTGCGAGTTTGGACTTCCCTTCAACCATACCTTAAGGGATGATTTCTTTGGTATCCCTGACTCTTGATCCCTGAAACTCTTGTGTTTACATTGTTCACTCTCATCTACCTTCTTACAAGACCTTGGATGCCATTATTGACCCAATTTGTTGTTGCATCTACTCTATAGGGGTTTTGGTGTTAATAAAGAATTGTTCATCTCAAGGGTGTGGACTCACTTTTACTCCCAGTGATGAAGAAAGATCGAGATGCCCATGTAGCCATTAAAGCAATGGTTAGGATTTCAAGTCTTGATGGCCCTCATGCCATCTTCGAGTTCATTTTGGTGGATTTCACGATTGCAGTTGGACGAAGAAGGGTTTGCTCTCACCTCTAGGTACCTTTGCACATGTTAATGAGGTGATTTCTATGTAAGGGCATTAAAGATATGACATCAAGGGCATAGGTAACCCCGTAGTGCCAAGCGACGACATTTCCTTTCCCAAGGTCACACAAACAAGTTGAATGAGATAAATTGTTAGATTTTGGGGTCATTGATGATTAGGCATTATTTTATGTAGGAACCCTAAACAAAAACTTGCTATGCGCGCTTGTGTTCAAGCAACTAGATTCCAAGACAAAAACTCTTGGATTTGTAGGAGATTTGAGGAGAAAAACCCTTTGGTTTCATGAGTCAGAGGACAAAACTCCCTTGGTCCTATAGGATGATCTCACTAAGAGGTTGTGAACGAGTTTCATGGTCGTGAATCTCAACCACATCAGATTTGTATAATTTGTTGTTTGTTATGGGTTAAAGCATAATAATCTATGTTGTATTTGCTATCTTGCAACATCTTTTGAGTGTAATTTATTATCATTTTTATTGTTGTTGCATCATATAACAATTGTATTTTAGATGCATTTAACATAAGAAAATCTTTGCAATTTATCCTCCATTTTTGTGGATTCCATCTGTAATCTAAGTTACTCAATATTAATGTGTAAAATTGAGGGGAAATTTCTAGGTTTTGCAAGAGTTGGGTAAAAATATTTAAATCTCAAATATATTTGCTTAAAATATTAGTTAGAGACATTACAAAACGAGACAAAAATCAAAGATTTCCGTTTCATTTTCTTGTCACCAGATCTTAGTATATATGTAGTAATTTGTTTAGATTTTTGCCATATTTCTGGTTGGAAACCATAGTCTACTTTGCCCCTTGTATGAGATCCAGATTGCATTGCTTTGACAACTTACTATTTTGCTTCCCATAAGGGCTGCTTTCTGTTTTCAAAGGACTATGAGCCATTAAAGGGGCAACTAGGGGCATGTTGCTAGTTTCCATAGTTGGAGCCAAAGAGGAAGGATGAGAACCTTCATTTGCTAAAGTAACCTTCATTCAATTCCTCACCATAGACAAAGAGGGGATTGCAGGCGTCTACAATGGGAGCTGAGGGAGAAATAAAATCCTTCATCAATGTCTCCTCATTTGACAAAAAAAGAGAGGGAACCACAAGAGGGGGTTTTGAAGCATTAGTAGATGATAAGGCTGTTAAGGTTTATTGAATTCCAGCAAAGATTTTAGGATTATTAAATGTTGGGGAAGAGCATCTTTTCACCACAAAGCTTGATTATCAAATTTGCATTTGAGGCTAGGACAATTAGTAGCAGTATGATTTGTTTCAAAGAATTTGTGGCACAAAATGGAAAACCCTATTATCCATGAGTTGCTTTTGTGAGCTATTTGCCACTTTCAGCACAATATTTGTAGGGTGGTCTTTTAATGTATCTCTCTCCACAAGGATATGGGTAAAAGTAATGTGGGAGAAAGCTAAAGTAGCTGTATCTGTTTATAGAAATGTCCCTAGTGAGTTTCTAATTGTTGCAAAGCATGAATTGGCCCAAATTTGGAGTGGAAGGTTTGATAGCCTAACCCAAATCAATGTCACTTTAAAAGATTTAGTTAAGAGGTTGAAATCTAGAAACCATGGCATTAGTAGGAGTGAATGCTGCAACCAAATCCACATTCAATTGTTGAGAATAAAATTATGATACTTGGTGGATTCAAACGCTACAATAGTGTTAGAGTGACTTAAGAACTCAAGCCTCTAGGATCTCCGGCAAAACCAAAAATAACCTTCTACAAGAGAGAAAAGCAAGAGCATAAATTTGTAACAATGGATGCAAGATAATATTAGATCAAATGTGATCATTATGCAATGCACAAGATTCCTATGGAATGGAATGATTTACAAATGAGAACCCCTTGGTTATATAGCCAAGGTGAAACAAAGGATTAGACAAGATCATGACAAGTGTCTTAATCCTATGCCATGAGACAACTAGCTCACCAAATATTAAATGACTTAGGAAGAAAGTATTAAATGCCATAAGATAAGATAATGATCTAAATGACAAAAAAGACTTCTAGAAAGATTCCTAGGACCTAAGTAAACATGTAAATAGGACCTATAAATGAACTAGATAGGTAAAACACCTATTTACATTGACAAATAGAAAACCTTACGTGTAGGGGTAAATTTCTAGAGTGCTTTCAATATGCGGCCACCAGGTGCCTTACAATCATTTGTGTAGGTTAGAAACGTTAGGCCAAAAATGATTGAAGTGACTAATAAGACCATTTGCAGAGAAGTATTTCTTCTCCTTTTGATACTTCATCCCCAAAAACCAAAATAGGCGAAGTCTTGGAGCATTTGAGAGGTTTTAGCTTTTCCTTGGATAAAGCTTGCAAGCCCCTTTTGTTTAAAAAGTTAGTTTCCTCTTTTTTAGATGTTGCTAGTACTTGACCCTTACCAAATGCCAAATCACCATTGTTATTGTGATTGGGCTAGCAGTCATTATCATTACCCTTGTCTTGACTTGAAGAAGCAATGCCTTTGACCTTGAGGGCATCTAGATATGAACTAGCACCAGAAAGCTTTGGAGAGGAGGAAGAATGGGATCCTAAAATGGAAGGAAGAGGGCTTGATTACTTTCCAAGAGTTTGCATATCCACTATAGAGTTCCTAGTTGCACCATTCTTCTCAAATCTTTTGCCTAAGAGAGCTTGTGAGAAGCTAGGGTAGGAATTAGCATAGTTGTGCAATGTAGGAGGCATGGTAGCAACTGATAACTTAATATTATTGCATCCTCTATATACTAATCATAATCAGTCTTAAGATCAACATCGGAACCATCTAGTCTTCTAAGTGATTGATATGACTGAAGTAAACACGTAGATGGTATTCAAGTGGTAGATCAACCATAAAGAGGCACCTAGCAAGTATTTCAAGGGGCAAATTGGACTCATATGAGTGCCTAAGACGTGTATGTGATGTTTTAAGTGTGAAAAGAGGATAAAAAGGTGCCTAAAGAGGGAGATGACACAAATCAGTAGGTTTCTAGTCTTTGTAAGTTGCAAAATAGTGATTTTAAGTCACCTATATTGAGTGATAAAAGATGGCTGTGTTACATACTTTAACATATCCCTGTCTTCAAGTATATATCACTGTTTATGATCAGTTATATTAGTGAAGGATATGGCCAAGCAAAACAAGCATATGCAGCCATTCAAGGTTTTAGATCATTAAACATTGACTTGTGGTTATGGTCTAGGGTTTTTGTCATATCTACATTCAAGGGTTTCTACTATATTTTCAACCTTGTCAAAACCCTAGGTAATGGCTTTCTATTTTGTTGATTGGAACAAACACCTAGGGTTTTATGTTTGAGTCACCAAGACGGTTGATGGAATTGTCAATTGATGAGTGGATAGGGGTTTAGAACTATTTAGAGGATCAAACAAGTGTCAAAGTAGGAGCTGCATTGGAGTCATAGAGGTCATTCATGTGTCAAACTGTTATTTTTAGCCATACTATTTTTGTAAGTTGCTTTTAGATGGTTCTATTTTTGGATGAAGGGTTGGGGCCTTTTTATGATTTGTTTGTGATTATTTTTTGATTTAAAGCTATTTCTTTTGTCCTTTTCAACAAGCTTTAAGTTTTTTGGGATAAAATAATAATTATTCAAAGTCCCCAAAATTAGGCATCATGTAACCTATAAAAAAGTCCTTTGAGCACAAGAAATTTTTAATATCAATTGACACTACACTTTTGCTGCTGAAATTGTTATTCAAGTTGGTTTACTTGTGTTTTTGATTTTGTTGATTAAATTGAAGTTGATTGGTTTACTTGTGTTTGCGATTTTGTTGATGAAATTGAAGTTGAATAATAGTTATCAAGTTTTGTATTGAGATGGTTTGTGTATCTAATTGGTGGCTTTGTATGTGACCTGGTTGTTTAATTCTTGGAATCATGTGTCAACCTGTGTTGAAGTTGTTATTCCTTTGAATTTTTTTTTGCATTAGATTGCTGGCCTTTGTTTTAGTTAGGAGGAGGATGGTGTTGTCATGTAAGAGTTAGTTGCTTTCATTTAAAATCTATAAATTCTCTCTTGCAAGACAAGAGCTGTTACTAGTGTCTTGTGCTTGTAGTTATTAACAAAGGGCTTATTTAAGACAATTCTGATGGTACATCTAATGAGAATCTGCTTGCATTGTCTATCAGTGAGAACTGGACTACTTATTCTTAAGTTGTTTTGTTTGGCTCAATATTATCTTTTGTTTTGAATGTATCCTCTTAAAGTGAAAATTGATGTTCTAAAGAGTGCTAATGTGTTGAATGTGTTTTAATAATTATGCATCATAATGGCATTTTGAATTTGGTTTCTAAGCTTTAACTAAACGCACAGACCTTGCCTTTCACATTTTGCAAGAATCATGAAACATCTGCTTCTGCAGGTTACATATATTTTTTTTTCTTCATACTATTTTTGCAGGATTTACTTCATCTCATGTTGGCTTGTGTGGTTGGTATTTGAAGTCTTCCTATGCATAACAAGCACTACCTCCTTTTATAGAATATTAGAAATATGAAATACATCATCTTTGTGCAGCTGGAACACAGCTCTGCATAGGGGTCTGTTTCTGTGTAAGAGGATGTGCAGCTAAGATGCAGGTGGACACAAGGTAACAAGAAGCTAGAAAAACATAAAAAATCAAGAAAAAAATGAATGGAGTGTGAAAATACGATTTGTGATTGGAACATGTATTTTAGAGGAGAGACATTCATCATATAATGGATGCGATAACAAAATGGTACCATGATTTTGTGGATCTTGTTCAATAATAAGCAAAGTTCTGCGATGTAATTGATCTCTATCTCCACCAGTTTCAGATGTATTTCATTTTAGTTTTTACTGAATGCTGGCAATATGTAAATTTATCACCTGCATGTGGCAGAAACAATCTCTCTTTAGGGGCACGTTTCTGCAAAAAGGGGATGCCCAGCCAATGTAAAAGTGCATGCAAAGTGACAAAAAATTGGACAAATTAAAAAGTAGAAAATCATGAATAGTGAGGTGTGGAAATATGACTGGTGAATGGAAATTGAGTTTGGAGGAAAGTCATTCATAATATACTCTTAAGCTGATGAAATGGGGTCATCACTTTATGACTCCATGGATCTTAGTGTAAGGTGCTGAACCTCAATTTGCTCCACAACCACAATAATTAGAGAACAAGTAAAGATTTACTGAACTCCAATACCCAAAGTAATGCTCCCAGTGATAACTCATTCAAATAATTACTCCAGTGATGAATATGTCACAGAAAAATATGGCTAGGACAGAAATAATTAAGATAGTTGCGGCAGTGCAGGGGCAAGGAGATTTTAGATGTCAAGTAATGACTGTCATAACATAGACACTGCATGCTTGGATCTGGTTAATTCCGATTTACATTGCACAAGAGTGACCCTGATGAACAAGGACAGAAAAGGCGTGATGTAAACACAAGTATTAATCCATTGGAGTAAAGCGAATGATAGACGATTAAACCTAAATGCAACCTGCTTAATACTGAAGTGGTATGCCACCAAGATAGCAGAACAACAATCACAGAATATAATTAATTCATCAGTATTATTGAATATATGAGTCTCATACAGTGGCTCTCAGGTCATATAAATACCGTCAATCAATGAAGGCAAATCCGCTACAAGGCTATCGAGCGCAATGATAGCTTCCTCTCAGGAAGCCCGACAAATCCCAGGTGTGATGTAATGATTATCTGGATTCAGGATCAGATTTGCTGCGAGTTAACCGCTCAACCTGTGTCACAAATTCTTGTTGCACAGGTGTAGCTTCGATCACAAGCCAACACAGGATGGTGAGGATGCGATCTTGAACAAATCTAGGTAGTTGTCGCATTGAGCCGGTGAGGAGTTGGGTCAATCATTGAGTGAATTCGCTTAGGCAATGTGAGACCCAGAGCCCTTCTGTCAGTCGTAAATTCTCCACGCGCGGTTATTCCTGAGCCGGTGAATGGTGATTGAATTGCAAGAGTGTGGCTAGAGCAAAGCTTGGCCAATAATCACCTATAGTAGCCGCCTCCTGAGATGACAATATAATCTGCAATTCCAACCTGGCGCGATGACTCGATGGAGGTGTGGATATAGTCTCTCAGGATTGTGTGGAATGCTTGACAGATCCAGACCGAGATCAAGAAATGGTGAACTGAGATAGTAAATGAAATCACGAATTGCAGAGTGAGGGTTTCCTCCCACTCTGGTCGATTGACAGGAGACTACGTCCTTGAAAGCCCGAAAGCTACGCTCTAGTTCAAATCGTGATATCTGATGCCCAAACATTAAGCCAAGACTCCCCTTAAATATTTGTCGTTCCAAATGGTCGGCCAAAGATGTTTTTTTTATTTAAATTTAAATGTTATTTTATAATAATTTAAATTTATATTATTATTTAATATTTAATATTACCATTATTATTTAATATTATTTTGAATTAGCATTTAAAAATGCTTTTTCCTGCCAACTGGAATTGGTCCCAAATTGGGGACATGATAGTCCTCCCGTCTTGAAAATTTCTTGTCCTCAAGCAATTTGTGCTTGTATACCAAGATCCCATATCCATTTGAAAATCACTGCTCCACCATTCAATTTGTCTACTTTGATGTAACCAGCGCTAGCATCATTGCCTTTCTGCAACATCTCGCGAAGCACTTCATCAATCATACAAACTCCAATGTCATCATTTTCTCTCAGCATGCTCTATTGAAGAATATTGCAATAAACCTCAAGACGAGATAAACATCTCTCATCCAAACTCTATCAATGATTTGATCATCCTTGGGACAAAGGAGTGTAAAAGTTTCTTGGCCCTCCTCCATGTAATCAGAGTGCATACTCACGGGGTTTCCTTGATGGACCTGCAATTCTTGGGTTTGGGTTGATGCAACTTGGATAATACTATCTTCTGTCATTGAGGTGTTGTGTTGGTCAGCTTGAAACTCTTATCCTTCTTTCTGATCTATTATCCTCGTATCTTCCTTGACCTCCTCATGCATAGCTGAAATCTTCTCTACTTCAAGCTCCACTTCAATGTCCTCAAGGGACTCAATCACTTCTACCACTTCCTCCTTTTGTGCGTTTGGTTCACGTTCCATCTCCTGGGGCTCTTCTTGTTTCAAGACTGATTCTTCTAGCTCCGGCCCTTTAATCTTTTCCTTGGCAATTTTTGAATCTTTCTCTTCTTTCTTCTTTCGCCACCTGTAGTCATAAAGTCCCTTTTTGTTGGGGTAGTGGGACTTGAGTGCCTTCAAGTACTCATCAAGGGGAATATAAGCCTTTGCGTGATCTATTATCCTCATATCTTCCTTGACCTCCTCATGCATAGCTGAAATCTTCTCTACTTCAAGCTCCACTTCAATATCCTCAAGGGACTTAATCACTTCTACCACTTCCTCCTTTTGTGCGTTTGGTTCACGTTCAATCTCCTGGGGCTCTTCTTGTTTCAAGACTGATTCTTCTAGCTCCAGCCCTTTAATCTTTTCCTTGGCAATTTTTGAATCTTTCTCTTCTTTCTTCTTTCGCCACATGTAGTCATAAAGTCCCTTTTTGTTGGGGTAGTGGGACTTGAGTGCCTTCAAGTACTCATCAAGGGGAATATAAGCCTTTGCGTGATCTGACAAACTTTGGTATTGTTCAAAGATTTTGGGGGCTTCAGATGTGTACTCTATCTTTTTTCGTGCTTCCTGCAATAGCTCTTGGATAGGGTCTATGTTCTCCACCATGGGTAAGAATTTAGGTAATGTACGTCTCCAGTCCATGTTATTTCACTAGATGAATCCATAGGCTGGCAGGATCAAGGCTCTAATACCATTGTAAGGTGTTGACCCTCAATTTGCTCCACAACCACAATAATTAGAGAACGACAAGTAAAGATTTATTGAACACCAATACCCAAAGTAATGCTTACAATGAGAACTCATTCAAATAATTACTCTAACGATGAATATGTCACAAAAAAATATGGCTAAGATAGAAATAATTAAGATAGTCGTAGCAGTGCAGGGGCAAGGAGATTTTAGATGTCGAGTAATGATTGTCATAACATAGACACTGCATTCTTAGATCTGGTTAATACCTATTTACATAGCACAAGAGTGACTCCGATGAACAAGGACAGAAAAGGCATGATGTAAACACAAGTATTAATCCATTGGAGTAAAACGAATGATAGATGATTAAACCTAAATGCGACCTGCTTAATATTGAAGTGGTATCTCACGAAGATAGCAGGACAACAATCACAAAATATAATTAATTCATCAGTATTATTGAACATATGAGTCTCATACAGCGGCTCTCAGGTCATATAAATACCGTCAATCAATGAAGGCAAATCCGCTACAAGGCTATCGAGCGCAATGATAGCTTCCTATCAAGAAGCTCGATAAATCCCAGGTGTGATGTAATGATTATCTGGATTCAGGATCGGATTTTCTATGAGTTAACTGCTCAGCCTGTGTCGTAGATTCCTGTCGCATAGGTGTAGGTTCGATCACAAGCCAACACAGGATGGTGTGGATGCGATCTTGAATAGATCTAGGTGGTTGTTGCACTGAGCTGGCGAGGAGTTGGGTCAATCCTTGAGTGAAGTCGCCCAAGCAATGTTGACCCGGAGCCCTTTCGTTAGTAGCTTGAGATTGTAAATTCTCCACACATGGTTATTCTTGAGCCGGCGAATGGTGATTGAATTACAAGAGTGTGGCTAGAGCGAAGCTCGGCTAATAATCGCCTATTGTAGCCGCCTCCTGAGATGACGATATAATTTGCAATTCCAACCTGGCGTGATGACTAGAAATTAATTATCAATTGCTCTTATTATCTTTATATGTATATTTGATATAATATAGAGTTTCACAGATAAACACCTATTCTACATACCTGAATTTTGAGGTCTCCATTAGGTTGTCCATACCTTAACCCTGCATACCTCCACACCCTTGAACCCCTGTGACCTTGAGAAAAATCAAAGACATTGTAAGATTTGTAGTTAATACAATCTTAGAATTTTGTTATTGCCAGATCTGTACTTGTACCATCCATACCCTGGCACCCCTGAACCCTTGTAACATTGACAGAAATCAAAGACATTGCAACATTTGTAATTAAAAAAATATTAAAATTATTAGTGATGTTTGATATTAGGATTCAGTTGTTCTTGACTCACCAATCCCTGTGCTTCTCATTCTATTGCTGATTCTTATTTAAAATTTTTAAGCTTCTTGCTGGGTAAAGCTTTTTGTTTATGTTTTCTCCTGCTATACGTTTACTTTTATGGCTTGTGTTAAGTTTAAGAAGGTATTTGCATCTGGATTTGAGACAAGTTTTAACTTTCTTCATGCAAGTGTTCTGTAAACGTGAGCTGCATGTAATTTCCCTCCCCTTTATGATGCTTTTGGATTTAAACAACTGGTTAAAGTCTTTTGTTAGGTCATCTTATTTGTTATTTTTTTTAGTGGGTACTTCAAATGGCCAATGAATTTGAAATTCATAGTTTATTTAATGGTAGATTGTTTCTGTATTTTCTGATAATTGGAATTGTTGGCCTGTACATTTCTATTGGCATAGGGGCTAATAAAACTATGCTTTTGGTCATTTTCTGATAATAGGAACTGATGAATTTGTGCATTTCCATTAGCACAGAAGGAGCTCATGAAAATATTTTTTAGCTTTATTGTCATCATTTCGTCTTACAACTCTTCTGAATAATGTTGTAAAAGTTAAATCACTTACTTTATTTCTGAAATTAGAAAATGTTGAGCATGTGCCTATTTTACACTATAAAAGTTTAGCTTTCAACTAATGGATCTGCCGGATGCATTTGTAGGATAGGAGAATATTGAAACAGACTCAGCGGTTGGTAGCATTCTACATTCTCCACAACGTCTATTGCAGGGAGCAGTTATGTGCAAATCCATTTTTGTCTTTTCTTCTTGATGTGAGTATCACTACTCCTGTATTGTAAGCCAAGATAATGTTTTTCTTGTTGTATTTAGAAGTAAAAGGAACAAATTCCTGTATGATGACATGACAGTGGACGTGTTCACTGTCAATTGATAATGACACTGTGACGAATGAATTAAGGAAACTCAATACATTGAACAAAATTGTATAACTAAAATTATCATTGGCCATGTGGATGTGTCCGTGGGGCCAAAGCACACTTGTGGAATGTTTCAGAGGTGGGGGGGTCATAACATGAGGTCTGCCCACCTCTCCTCCTTCCTCTCCCCAATTTTGGACAAAATATGGAACATCCCCCTTATTGTTTAAAGCTTTTGGGCGAGGCTGTCATTTCATTGGGGTGAGAATTGGTATAGGGGGTTCCCTCACCTCTTCCCCATTGTCCCCCATTCTTTTGACAAAATAGGGAAGATTCACATTTTAGAAATTTTTTGGGAATGCCTTGGCATCCCTTGAATGGCCAGGGGATGTGAGTGCACAACCCTTTAGTGCTAAAATAAACCTTAGGAAGAGGGGGCAAGCGAGGCAAGTAACTTGATGGCCATTATCATAGGAGCATTAATCTGGATCAGAATTTACTTGGCAAACCAAAAGTGTAATTGTAATTCAATTAATTGGAAAATTAAAAATCATTGAAAATATTCATAGTAATATGGAAAAACACTGTTTTTAATTTTTTTTATAGAAATGAATTGTGGATTTTGCTCATTAATTTAGCCAATTACAATGTCATGTCCCTAATTTAATTTGAAATTCAAATTTTGCAAAGGCGGGAAAAAAGTGTTTTTGAACACTAGTTTTCATATTTTAACTAAATATAATAATAATATTTTAAATAAATAAATAAATAATAAATAAAATAAAATAAGAATTCTTTTTGAGGTCGGCCCTCTCGAGGAATAAAAAAACAATAGAAAGTATAAAACATAAGCCTAGATCAGCCAACTTGTGGGGAGAAGGAAAAACAAGTATAAATACAAGGTCTTTGAGGCATTTCAAATCATCATTCAGACAATTGATTTTTTCAGCAGACTTCTTCTCCTTAGGAGCAGATTTAGGCTTTTAGCATATGCTTTAGGACGAAAACCCTATTGCATAAAAGGGAGTTGGACGAAAACCTAGCTCACCTTGTGGAAGACTTCATAATGGAGGTCTACTTGCACTTCATTGGAGGATTTCGAGTTTTGGAGCAGAATTTGCATAACATTTTTGGAGCAGAATCAGATCATAGTTTGGAGCAGATTTCATATCATTTTGGAGCAGAATTTTGAATCAGATTTGAGCGCCATTCTTGAAGAGTCATAATTCAGATTTATAAATCAGTTTGGAGTGCCATTTTGAGGTTGTTTTCATGCATGTTGAAGGGCCACCATAGAAGCACAAATTCAGATTTGTAGATCAGATTTGGAGCAGCATTGTTGTGGCAATTTTGTGAGCATATTGCATTAGGGTTTTGCCCTAATTTGGAGTCCCACTTTGGAGCAGATCTGAGCACCCACCTTTGGAGGGCAATTTTGCATATTTGGAGCAGAAAACCCTAAGCACTTGCCAAGGTGGAATTCACCCATCTAGGGTTTGACATTTGAAGACTATTTTGCATATATTTGGTATGTGCAATCATAGATTTAGATCTGATTTGTAGAGCAGAAATCTGGGTATATATTTGGCATGTTTGAGCCCATGTATTCATTCTAAAATCAGTCGAGATGATTCAGTTTTGGAGCAGCAGACTTCTTTAATCAGAAATCAGATTCATTGGACCTATGTTTGGCATTTGGATGGTTGGTTTTCATGGTTGCTATCATAATAGATGTTATCTACATGTTTGGCATAGTTTTATGGATGTTTGGTATATGTTTAATGGATGTTTTAAGTGTTTATTATTCTGAAAAATTAAAATCAGAATTCAGTCCTAGGGTATGAGCAGAAAACTAAATAAAAAAAGTGCAGAAATATAAATAAAAAATCTAGGGTATAAATCAGAAATTTTAGGGCAGATCCCATTAGGGATATTTCATACAACATGTAGTGCATAAATCAATTACAAATTTGAACATATTAACTGTCAAATTATAATATAAACAAGGCACAAAGTAACAAAATAGAGCAAGAGCCAATGAGGAGGCGATGGAATTTGATGTTGAAGCTTCAACATGTTGGCTTCATGCACTTGATTGCTTTCACATTCATGAAATGCCTTCTCCAAGTTGGCCAAGTTATCATCGTTAGACAATGGTTCCTCATATTTTGCAATCCTTATGAGTTTGGATCAGTCATGTCAAGGTCAATTGATTGATTATCCTTGATACACTTTGATATTATCAAGGCATAAGTTTATGACATAAGGCTATGTGTATTATACAATAAATGATGAGCACACGATTACACTAAGAGGGGAGGTGAATCAGTATAATACAATCTTTTACTTTTTCAAACTAACAACCACAATAATATCAATTGCACAATATCATTCACATAAGATCTAACAATTTTGCAATACACGAGGAACACACGATTTGCGTGGAGACCCTTACAGCCATAGCAGAATACTGCTTTTATTTAAATCTCTTTTACAATCTTTGTAGGCACCAACCTACTAGAGGCACCAACCCCCATTGCTAAGCACCAACTTAGCGAGAGACACCAATCTCTCCTTAGGAAGCACCAACTTCCACTACAAGGTTCCACCTTCAAGATGTTTCTTCTTCAATGAATGATGGATATCTTTATCTTCTTCCTTTTGTTCACTCCACTATTTCTCATTAATCGTAACATACTTGTATGATCACACATGCTTGGATGATATTATTTAAAGCATAATTTCTCCTTCCTTCTTCCATCAATATGTCGTTTATACTCACTTATAAATGCTTTATCATTTGAATAATCTCTATCTTCATTTACTCCTCACTTGCTCTCTTTGAGTCTTTGACTGATTTTTCTTTTAATCCTTCGTACTTCATTCCCTATCAATTTCGCATTTACCTTTCTTCAAATCTGCATATACATATTCTTTCAAATCTGCCATAAACTCTTCTTACAATTCTGTCATAAACTCTTCTTACAAATCTGCCATAGATCCTTCTTTATAAATATGCCTTTAACTCCTTTGATGATCTTTTTTTTTTATCTACGCATTTGCATATTTTCTGATGTAAGACTGATTTATTTCTTTCTCCACACACTCTTTTTTCAAATTTGCTTGTAATGATATTTCCTCTATAGCTTACTCCCCATTTCTCAACCACACTTCACATTTCTAATTTTATACATTTAATGCTTCTTCATGGAGAGGATGCGATTTCCCCAAGGGATACACCCTTTAATAAATCCCTTAACTATCTCTAACAAATCTTTATTTTAATTGTTCTCCTTTTATCATAGGTGATTCCTTATAGTTGATTTTTTTTTTTTATTTACTTCATGTTGCATACTATGGTGGTTGGGCATCATTAAAACAAATTTTATTCTTTGAGCGCTTTATTTATTCTCCTCGTGGCCTGTCCAAGTTGACTTCACTTCGATTATAACCTGGTGACCTATTCCTCTCCTTTGTGGCCTATGATTTTATGTGCTTGTAGTTTATGCAATGGCTAAAAGTTAGTCATTGTTTGAGTTCCACGTGACAACCGCCAATATGGCATGTTCCATGATTATTTGCAGCTACAACTTCCCACAGAATTTGTCCTCGAAATTTCTTCACTGAATGACGTCTGCCAATTTCATCCATAGATATGATGCATGGTTGGTGATCCTGTGCATAGCCAATATTTTGCTTATCAGCCTCGCATTTCCACCAATATATTTACTACCATGTTCCCACCTTTAACAATGGTAATTCAGTATCCTTCTACCTTTAACCTCAACCCTACAAGAATGTGCAATCACTTGATTTGGTGACACAACTTAAACTTGACTTTACTTCTAGTCCTTTTGGATCTTGGCATCTCCTTTCATCAATGACAATCTCGTCCATTTGCGTTGACACTAGTGACAATTAATTTTCTCACCTTTGACATCAATAGCAATGTGTCCAACAATCTCTCATACTCTTTTGACATCAGACAATCAATTCCAACAACAAACTCAACCTAATTTCAAATTTGCAAGTTGTAATAACATTTAAAATTTAACAGTTTAACATAATAATGCTTTTGGCCTTGAATTTTCTTTTTACTGTAGGCAGAGGTTGTAGTAAACAAACACTAAACTATATATCCACTTTGAAGTCAAGCGCTTGTGTTTTTTGGAGTGTATTTGGTCAAGCACACTCCAATAATGTTTGCATGCAGAATATCTGCAATACTGGCTGAATATGTGCATTGCCATCCATTTTACAAACATTAGGCTTCCTTGCCATAAATCATGCCATCACGTTTACAAAAACCAAAATTTATCAATATTCAATGATCTATCTAATAACTATAATGTATTTCAAAGTTCAAACTTTCGGAGAGAAATAGTTGTAAGTTGCTTGTAAATACCAAGTTTCAAGATTGTCTTGGAGACTATGCCGCATACATTTGAGAAAAGTCCTTCTGTTGGCATTGTTGTAGTGAGTCATGTCTTCCACCCCTTGTGATGCATCTTTGGTTTTCTGATGTGTCTCTGGTACCAGAGATGGGGACAAAGTTGTCTTTCGTGATAGGAGACATCCTATATGTGTCTCCTCATTTATCCAAAAGGACCTTGCAAGGAAAAAAAACCCTAAACTAAAAACTCCTAAAAAATGTTTAATTAAAGCTTGTCATTGGATTGTTCTATTCATGACAGATTTAGTTTGTAGTTTGCAGTCAAAATGGAAAAGAAATCTTCTAAGTACAAAACATGAAAGAAGTCTACAAAATTTGAGCTTCACGATAACATGAAGTGATTGAAATAGCAGAAGTGATGCATAACAATGGAGGAGTTGAAGATGGATAACACTAGGCCTTGATCAATAGCAATAAAAGGACTGATTGTAGAAGCAGTTGCTGTAGGAGCAGAAAATGTATGGGACATTTTTTATTTTTTTTTTATTTTCATTTTTAAATTTTTTTTGTTTTGCATTGATTAAATTTTAACATAGAAGATAAAGCTTTAAAGTTTAGGTTTGCGTATTAATTTGTTATTTTAAGCTTAATAATTTTAAATCATTAATATTTATGAATTTAAGGTTTTTTTTAAAACTTATTTTTAATTTTAAACTTTATAGTCAAAATTTTAATTTTAAATCAATCCATTAAAACTGTAATAATTGTTTTTATTGTAAATTTTAATTTTTAAAGCTAGTCTAATTTTAGGGTTTTTAAAAAATATTTTAAATTTTATTATTAACATTTTTTTATTTTTAAGTTTTGACATTTCTAAATTATAAATTGAAATATTAGTATTTATCAATGCTTCAACAAGTTTTGGGGACATGGATGGTAGGAAATAAGGGAAGGGGACAATAGGCCTTTTTTTAGTGGACACCAATTAAAAAATAGGGAAAATAAAAATCTTAGGAAATTTCAATTATTCATTTCTAAGACATTCATCATATTCGTTGTAAAACCATATTATGAAACATTAGAGGCTAGAGTTGAATTTAGATCCACGTGAGTTGAGATACAAATTGAAACTAACAAACTTTCAATCTCTAATCATTTCAATTTGCATTTTCATTACCATTGTGCATATACATAATACAATTGAATGAAACAATTGAAAGGCTACTTGTACAAAATGAGAATGTAGATAATCTAAGATCTACTATTGGTATGTGTTTGCCTCATCCTCTCCTAAATCAAAATCAGACTCTAAATTGATTCATTGCCAATATTAGTGGTTGCCTCATTCAACGGAGCACCCACCAGTCTCCACATGCTTCCTTATCAATTTGTGTTGCATCTTAAGATCAACATCCCATTATAAAGTTGGAATCTGTCAATACTTAGGAGTTTGTTGATCTTGAAGTCTCAAGGCACTATGCATGACCATCAACTTCTTTGGTCATCGAGAGGTAAGCCTTTTCCTCTTGCTAGAGTGTATGAAGCTATATGTGGACCAATTCTTCTTTGCAAAAGAGGAACTAAAAACTTATGAAAGGAGATGAATAACAAGCATCCTCAACTTTGGTGTATCCTTGCCATGCCATGCCCACCATCCAATAGGGTTACATTGAGCTCGTGTACATGAAATTTTGAGCATGCAAGAATAAGCTAAACTAATATTAACCTTTTCTACTCAAAATACAAGAAACACTCATGATTAAGTATAATAGTTAATAGAACATGATGGAAACATAAAAGATATGACCAAATCAACCCTTGTGGCAATGTGGTATGGTGGTTGTGCTCAAGGATGTTGATGTGTGAGTGCTCTTACCAGCAACATAAGGTTGCATTTGAAGATGTTGATTGTTTTGGCTTAGGATGGCATCTAATTTATAGATTTTTGGCTATAAGATTGGATGGTTAGGATTAATATATGAGATCGATGACTCATAATGGTTAAGAGCCATGGAAAAAATGAGAGGAGGACAAGTGTCCTCGTTTGGTTGGAGGAGATGGAGGGAGAGGGATTGAGATGAAAATCAAGGATGGAGATTCTCCTTGGGAAGATTGGGTGGACAAAATGGAAGGGGTACTTTGGAGTACCCTTGAGGGATGGGCAAATCCTTTGACCCACGTGACATTCTACCAAGATCATGTCACATGGTACCATGCCATGTGCTTCCTTCAACCTTGAAGGATGTGGAGGATTTGAGGGGATTTAATTAGGATTTTGAATGTGCAAGAAGAGGGTTAAGGGGTTAATGGATTTTCACCCACTTAATGAAAAGTGAATAAAATAAACATTAAATAAATATGATATTAATTTAATTTTTTGGAATGAGGACATAAGATATGATTTAATGATTTAGGCTAGAAATGAGATGCAAGTGAATAGTGATTTTATTAATTAAATATTAAAATATTATTTGATTAAAAAGGGAATGAAAAATGGATATTTAATTAAATAATTAGGGTTATATTCAATCAATTCTAGAGGAAATAGTCAAGTAATGATGGTCAATTTTATGTGTCGATAGAGCTAATGTCTTTATGTGTCCTTGCCTTTGGTTTGTTGAATATTGGATTGTAAGTATTAGCAAAGGCAAGCTACTGTGTTTAAAGTAAAGTTGCCTCCTCATTTGAAACACGTTTCAAAGGGCATTTGTTAACCCTTTTTTCACTTCTTCATCTTCATAAGGAGGCACTCTCCTAATCCTTGGTGCATACCATTTGGGATTTAGAGCAAAGGTGTTCATGATGTTCCACCGCACCAACACAATGGGCTTGACATGTACCTCATATATTCCCAAATTAGAATCCTTGTTATGAATTGCTTGCTTCATTTGCCAAAGCATGCTATCAAATGTCTTGTAAATGTTTCCAAGACTAGGAGAGTGCATCAACTTATCTAATGACATCTACAACAAGTGAGATGGAGCAAACATATTTGCAAACAAAAATTTCAAAAAAGAATAAGATTAGAAATTTACAAGACTCAAATGACAAAGAGCAAATGCTAGTGCAAAAATAATAAGATTATCATGTTACAAACATTAATAAATTAATAATTTAGTTAATAAAATTAGAGTTCTCTTATCTCAGGAGAAAGCACCAATCATAATCAAGTATATTTTGTTTCACAACTCTTTCCTCATTAGTGTTTGCATCAGGCTATCTACCCTCTTTAGATTATTCATCATCTACTATAGAGGCTCGGGCACCTCAAGCATCCTCTCAAATAAAATGAAGTAACAGGTAAATGTAGTCACCTTGGTTTGAGGAATTCCTTCATTGAAAGAGTCTTGAAGATAGCGAGTGCAGTGTGGTGGTTGCAAATCTAAATATCTCTAGCTTCTATTACCACACTCCACCCAGTCTATCTTCCTTATCTTTTAATTTGTTGTTCAACGCATGAACACAACATAGGGTCCAAAATATGAGCTCGTAAGCACTTTCAATCATTGTGCTAGCTTGCACACACTTGTTTAAATGGTGACTACCTATACAACATTTAAGGCCCCAACCTCCTTGCTAGCCTCCTTCAAAATATGAAATTGGACGTGTGCATGCTTGCACTTTCTTGAACAATAAACACCTCTACAAAACTAAGATTTAGCTGCACATGTGACAATGATGTTGATGCCTGATATTGTTCCACCCATCCATTATAATAGAGTAGCTCATTATCAAGTCTCTCTCATCTACTTCATCACTAAATGCATCCTAGTGTATCCTTTATCAAGGAGGCTAGCACATAGTTTATGTTCTCCTTGGGGTAAACGAGGGATCAACAAAAATTGTAGGTTTGAACATTTATTTGAAATAGGAGAATGTGCTGCATTAAATGAGATGAATAGACAAAGAAAAAATTGGCAGTGGAAGACTGCCACTTCTTATGATTGCATTTTGAATATACTTATAATTATTCCCAACCGTTGACTACCATTTGTCTTCTTTTTTCCTCTTGTTGAAACATGATCAGTATGACTAGCAACCTTGGATGCATAACAAATTGTGTAGACTCTAGCGGAATTGGCATACTCTTAGACCTTGCTTCGTTGTCCATAAACATTCCATTAATCTCTACCATCTCAATCGTGTTTATTTGTGGACAAACATTAATCTCTTGTCTTGTAGCGCCCAAGAGGTGACATTATAGCTTGGTGTAGCTACATCTAAAATCTTTGTTGCAAATATGACACAACCAAAGTCTACTCCTACTTGAAATTTTCTTTTTGCTTTCCTCTAGCTATCACATTTTGGACCAATGCTTAATTGAAAATGCTTTTGCACAACGTTTGGAGCGACAATCGGAGAGCATAATTGGTTTTGTGGAATTAGTCATCGCTTCCATGAACCCACCTAGATGGCTGATCACACATAACATTTCAAGGTGGAAGGGCACTCAAATGGGTTATGTGGCTGTTCGACATCACCCAAACAAGTCCCACACCTTGATGAATGGCCAATTGAAACACTTTTTTATTCCATACCAGCTGTTTTGATTTCACTCTCATTGTTGTTGGTCATGTTGTTTAGTGTTATGTTTAAAAATGGCGTGCAATTTGCAAGTGCAAATTGAAAATGAAAAAGAAAAAAGAAAGAAAAAACAAAAAGAAAAAACTTGAGACCAAGATGCAAAAAAAGAAAAAAGAAAACACTTAATTGCATTTACCTATACTCTTATTGTCCTCAATCCTTTTGTGCCCTACCGCCCTCATGTTGGCCATTGCCTTGCCCTTCAAGAATTACGATTAATCAAATTGAACTTCATTTTGTGTTCTTTCTCCTTCAAGTGATTTGTTGAGATGAAAAATGGCTTTGAAGTGAATCAAATGATTGATGAGTTTTGTTTAAGGTGCATTAAGGCTTGATTGTGTTGTGGGGGCCCATTGAAAAACATTTTTTTTTAATCATTCAACTTGGGTGTTTTTTATGGTTTTGTTTTGACTTTTTGAGGCTGGGGTAGACCATGGTCCTTGGGATGGTAGAGGCAGCTAGTTATACCTTACATTTCTAGTTTATTTGCGGGTAGAGGTTAGGGTTAGGGGATGATAATTGGATGTTTTCAAGGCATCCCTATGTCCCTAGAATGGGAAAACCTGCAAAAGGGCAAGGGTCTTGTTTGCATGTTTCCTTGGTATATATAAATTATATTCTATTTTTTAAAATTCTATTCATAGTAATAATATAATAAACATTTTCAACTTAGTAGTGTTATAAAATGATAAACTATAAAAAATAGTAAAATAATAAATAATATGTAAAATATTCAATAAAATTTATATATATGATTTTTTTTGCTTTGTACGTATCTACAATTTCTTTTAAAAATGACATATTGGTACCAATACCTTTCTCTCATTCCAATACCAATACCAATCTCTTAGCAACATTGTTGGCTAGTACACAAGCAACTTTGTAATAACTACTTGCCACTCCTCTACATTAGGGAAAAATCTCTCAATGCATTTGAGGAGGCCCTTTGTTATTTGTATCATTTTGAGGGATTCACTATAAAATGATGTTGGATTTAGATAGTTCCTAGTGGCATGGAGGTAGTAATAAATTTGTTGATTTCATTTGTCATTGTTGATCTCCCATACAAACATGTATTTATGCACCTCATTGTGCATCCTATTCCCAATTGTCTACTTAGTCCTATCCATGAATTTTTAGAAATAGCCCATGGGGGATTTTCCTCCATTGACTAGTCTCAAAATTTGATTGACAACTTTGAGATTTGCACAATTTGTTGTGCATTTGACCAACAACTTTCATCAAAAACAAATGTGGTGACGATCTTGCCATCCAAGTCACTAGCAAAGCTAGATTCAACCCATTTATTTAAAATGAATGTTTTACAATGTAAGGAAATGGGTAGCAAATCTTGGCATCCTTGGGTGAAGAAGTCCTTACCATCTATAAATGTGCACATCATATTAAGCACTCTTGTGTGCATGTAGATAAATTTTGTAATGGTTTAATCCCCCCTACTACATTTAATTCATGGAAGTTTGCCAATTTATTTTACAATTAAAATGAGACAATGCAATGCAAATAGGCAATCAAAAAAACGTGGCATATTTATCCATCAAAAGTTTCCTAGGGGTGACACAACTAGCAACATTGTTTGTTATAGACCTGGCCACTTTTGCCCTACCTCAAGCACCATTTCATCGAAGAGGGGGAAAAAGGCTTGTGCCAATTTGACTTTGTTTGATGCATTCATGGATTTATGGAAAACTGTTCCAATTTTTGATGTCACAAGAAAATTAATTAGAGTAGGGTTTCTATTATCCATCCACCCCTTTGAGACAATTGTGCAACCTTTCTTAGCCTACTGCTTGCATGCTTGACAAGGAAATTGCTCACATTTGGCATTGGATCTCTCACAATAACATTCCTTAAACTCGTATGAGGGGTGGTCTTTGAATTTGCAAATCACAACTACAATTGTGCCAACTGTTCCTTGCCAATATTGAGACTTACCAACATGAAATGGGAGGCTATAAGAAAGAAAAAAATTGGCAATGGCCATTTTGGCCCTTTTAAAGATGGTTGTGCTCTAGGTGTGTAGTATGATGGGCAAATAAGGCGTTCTTGTTGCTTTGTCCATGCTAGGTTTACTTGATGTACAATAAGGTGTAGATGTATCTGCAATAAGCTACTATGATTGCAAACGTCACCCTTGTCTAAAGGACCGACTCTCACCTTAGAAGATGTCAATCCAAGAGTGACATTTGCAGGGTAGTGTTTACAAGGCTTATCATAGTGCCCAAACACCTTTTCCAAATACCATTTAGAGTGGTAAATGTTCTCACTACATTCAAGACCATAAAAATTGCATTTTAGTTTTGCATAAGATTTCTGGATTAAAACTGTGTGCTAATTTTTTACATCAACGTTTTGGATCATACTCCATGATCCATCATCAGGATGCAAAGTAGATAGAGAAAAGAGTGCAAAATGAAGTAAACTAATACATAGTTTTTGAATGTATTGGTTTACTTTTTGTTTTTGCCCCCCATTGTTTTGGTGTGCCTTTTGTATTGTTTCTTTTGCATTTTAGTTTTCTTTTTGTAATTCTTTTCATTTTTTGGTAGTTTTTGTTTCCATTTTGTATTATTAGTTTCCGATTTGTATTTGTGCCCATAAGGTAATCCAATGCATACACTATCAATGCATTAGTTACTTTATGTTTCTCTTTCTTCTTTCTGTTTTAGCTTGCATTGTATTAATTTCCTTAATGTATTATTCAAACTAATACATTGTAACTAATACATCCTTTTTCGTTCTATTATGTATCTTTTTATTTTTGTCAGCTTATTTTTATTAGTTTTTTACTTTCTTGCTTCTTTCTTTGAAACATTTTTTTATGTATTTTATAATGTTATCTATTTCTTAATTTATATTTTTTCTTTTGTGCTTTTAAAGTTTTCAGTTTTCTTAGTATCTTTCTTTAGAATTATTGGTTATTCTTATGCCCTCTTTTTCATTTGTTTTTTCTTCATTTTAATTATTGTTAAATATGTTTATCATTCTCTGATTATTAAATTGTGGTGTTTTAATCTTTCTCCTTGTTTCTTAATTTGTCCTTATCTTGTTTCGTTCTTTTTCTTCAAGGTTCTTGCCTTCTCTCTTTCTTTTTCTTTTTCTTTTTCTTTTCTGGCCTTTAGCATTGTAATTTTTTGAACTTAAGTCCTTCTATCCCTCCCTTCCTCCCATCCTTTATCTGCCCAAGTCTGCTACTTCATTTTGCACTCTTTTCTCTATCTACTTTGCATCTTGATGATGGATCATGGAGTATGATCCAAAATGTTGATGTAAAAAATTAGCACAGTTTTAATCCAGAAATCTTAT
Source organism: Sequoia sempervirens (assembly GCA_007258455.2). NCBI lineage: Eukaryota > Viridiplantae > Streptophyta > Pinopsida > Cupressales > Cupressaceae > Sequoia > Sequoia sempervirens. Next base: position 257,348,057 of record VDFB02000003.1, on the reverse strand, counting down.
GCAATACTATTATGGACTGTGGAAACTTCATGAATTTAATTGCATTTTAGTTTGTTAAATAGGTATAGATTTTCTATAATTCAATGTCAAATCCTTTTCACATGCCATAATCAACTAAAATCAATAAAAAAGACAAAAAAAGACAATCATTAAGATGATTCAAAAGACCTAAGAATATATAAACACTAAACCTAGGCCATTTTTTTTAAAACATCGTTGATTGACTTAGTAAAAAAAGTAAAACAATCCTTAACTTCAACCCTAAACCAAAACAAATAGGGTTTAGGATTAGGGTTAGTACATACTAAAAAAGTAACAAAATTTGTGATTGTAACATTATTTTTTTTAGCATATACTAATCCTAATCCTAAACCCTGATTTTTTTTGTCTAGGGCTAAGGGGAAGGATATTTTATAATTTTAGTATGTATTAAAACTAACCCGTAATCATAAAAAAATAGGGTTTAGGGCTAGGATTCAGACATATCTAGAATTAAAAAAATTCCAAACTCTACCAAAAAATCAAGGTTTAGTAAATACTAAAAATAAGAAAATTTCCTAACCCTAAACCAAAAAGATCAAGATTTAGGGTTAGGTTTAGTGCATCCTAAACAAAAAAAATCAGTTTAGGGTTACCGTTAGTAAAGTACAAAAATATAATCCTAACCCTAAACCAAAATAATTTAGGGTTTAATTTTAAAATCCTAATGGTTAGGGTTTACTGTTAAACCTTCACAATTAGGGTTTAAAATAAATTCAAAACTTGACAAATGACTACTAAGGCCTAACTTGAATGAAATTTTTCAATGAAATGTATATTTGCTGAGCATCTGAAGAATTGAGGGTGCCCTGATGATCCAATGTGAGTCAATCTTGGTTTCAAGTGATGCTACTTTGTCAAAATCCAAATCTGCTCTACAAAAATGAGGTCTAGATTGAAAAAATAAGTGTTTTTAAAAAATGATTGCCAATTAAATTTTGAATATTCAAAATATTAAAATAAATCGTTATCTAATTATTGATTTTTAGCTCAACATTGTGCCAATGGTTGAAACAATTGACATGACAATCTGATTTAGATCAGATTGCGGGTGCAACCAAGTGGCCAGTAATCATGAGTAGTTGCAATTTTTTTGTAGATTTATGCTACTATGGCCCATTATAATTTTGCATTCACAGAAAAGAGAAGAACTGTAAATGGAAAGGAGAAGAGAGACAAAGGAGGGAGAGAAAGGTCTTCTTTGCAATCATGAACAAAGACAACCAAATACATTGATTGATATTAAACTATTAAGCTTTTTATATTTTTTCCTTTGCTAATGCCAAACGCAACTCAAATCATTTGTTTTTTCATGTTTGTTTTCAAAGTTGCTTTGTGATTCAATCATTCAGCACATTTAATCATTGGACAATGATTTTTTATTGTCCATTGGTTAAATATTTAAAAAAATGGATTTTCTTTACAATTTAAATTTTAATAGAGAAGGAATTCAAGAAATTGCTTTCTAATTTTTGAAGTTCTTTTAAGGTTAATATTTTGTTTTGTTTATAAACATTTGTGTTAAGAATATGTTGTATTTTTTTTGGTACTTGCCTCGAGTGCTGGTTTTCTTCTTTGCAATGGGCTTTAAAAATGCACAATCAAAAAGCTAAAAATGTTTTTTTGTTTTTGGTACTTGCCCTAAGTGCTGTTTTTAATATTTTTTGTGATTGAACCTAAAAATGTGCACTTTAAATGGTCTAAACATGTTAATTTTGAGTATATGTTGCTATCTTTCGGTTTATATTGCTGTTTAGTTTTTGGCATTTTGCAATGCCAACATGAGTTATAATGATGAGGATTGCAACATAAGGGAGGATACAAATAGTGCAAATGAAGGGGTTGGAGGATAAAGGTGAGAGGCACAGCAAACTGAAGGTGCAATTGAATGCCATGAAGTTTGATTGTCCTAAGGTGTGGACCCCATGGGTCAAGGGGCCATTTAACAAGTAGAATCCTTTGTGATACCTTGACCCTATCATTGATACAAACAAAGCCTATAATTCAATGGAGAGTGGACAACAAAAGTGTAATATTTGCTCATTTGATTTGAAGGAGAGTATTACCAAGGTGAATGCACATTTTTTCATATACATGGTGAAGAGGTTGAGTTTTGTGAGGGGATCACACTAGAGGAGAGGGTGGAATTTATCAAATTGATTCATGGATATATCTACACTCCATTTGCACCAATGTCTTCTTCTAGGATTTCTAGGCATATTTATAGTTCTACACATCCTATAGTTCCATCTTTTGTGGATCTTAAGGGGAAAGGAAAGGTCGTGTTAATCTCTCAATCTACTTGTGGACATCTTCAATCCCCGTGCTTGAGAGGAGGTAGATAATGTTATCAGCAATTTCTTCATTGCTAATGGCACTCTATTTAATGTTGTTTACTCACCTAACCTTATTTCAAGGAGGTTATGACTAAGGTAGTCAAAGAAGGTACATCTTATGTGCTTTTGGGCAGAAAAAAATGATAAACACCATCTTGGACAAAAAATATCTTGAGGTGAATTTGTTGAAGGAGATGGAGACAACATGGGCGTCTCATGGTTGCAATATCATCATGGATGGATGGATGGATAGATAGTAGACATTGCTTGCCCATCAATGCTATGGTTTGATGTAAAGATGGGACCTTACTTCCTTGGCTGTTAACTTTTTTATGAAAATGCAAGGATGCAATGGATGTCTCATGGGTGTCTCATGGTTGTCTCATGGTTGCAATATTCATTATGAATGGATGGATGGACAAATAATATACATTGCTCGCTCATCATTACTATAGTTTGATGGGAAAACAAAACATACAAAATTTCAATTGTTCATTTATAAGATCATCATATACATTGTAAAACCATATTATGAAACATTAGAGGCTAAGTTGAATTTAGATCCATGCTAGTTGAGATACAAATTGAAACTAACAAACTTTCAATCTCTAATCATTTCAATTTGCATTTTCATTACCATTGTGCATATACATAATACAATTAAATGAAACAATTGAAAGGCTACTTGTACAAAATGACAATGTAGACAATCTAAGTTCTACTATTGGTATGCATTTGCCTCATCCTCACCTAAATCAAAATCAGACTCTAAATTGATTCATTGCCAATATTAGTGGTTGCCTCATTCAATGGAGCACCCACCAGTCTCCACATGCTTCCTTATCAATTTGTGTTGCATCTTGAGATCAACATCCCATTAAAAAGTTGGAATCTGTCAATACTTAGGAGTTTGTTGATCTTGAAGTCTCAAGGCACTATGCATGACCATCAACTTCTTTGGTCATTGAGAGGTAGGCCTTTTCCTCTTGCTAGAGTGTATGAAGCTATATGTGGACCAATTCTTCTTTGCAAAAGAGGAACTAAAAACTTATGAAAGGAGATGAATGACAACATCCTCAACTTTGGTGTATCCTTGCCATGCCATGCCCACCATCCAATAGGGTTACATTGAGCTTGTGTACATGAAATTTTGAGCATGCAAGAATAAGCTAAACTAATATTAACCTTTTCTCTACTCAAAATACAAGAAACACTCATGATTAAGTATAATAGTTAATAGAACATGATGGAAACATAAAAGATTTGACCAAATCAACCCTTGTGGCAATGTGGTATGGTGGTTGTGCTCAAGGATGTTGATGTGTGAGTGCTCTTACCAGCAACATAAGGTTGCATTTGAAGATGTTGATTGTTTTGGCTTAGGATGGCATCTAATTTATAGATTTTTGGCTATAAGATTGGATGGTTAGGATTAAAATATGAGATCAATGACTCATAATGGTTAAGAGCCATGGAAAAAATGAGAGGAGGACAAGTGTCCTCGTTTGGTTGGAGGAGATGGAGGGAGAGGGATTGAGATGAAAATCAAGGATGGAGATTCTCCTTGGGAAGATTGGGTGGACAAAATGGAAGGGGTACTTTGGAGTACCCTTGAGGGATGGGCAAGTCCTTTGACCCATGTTCATTTCAAGGAAGGAGATGATCAAATTGTTTGAGACTTGATTTGCTTCCTACTTCATTCTATTACAAAGGATGCTTGAGTTGCAATAGCCCTTGCAACTTATGATCATGACATGCAAAAAGGCTAGGTGTCAGGAGTCAAAGACAAAGCAAGGGAAGAGGATGAAGGAGATTTTGAGCAGTTGGTGGCTTTTGCTGAGATGTAAGATACATTATGTTTATTGGATCTTAGTTTCATGGTATGTTTGGCTAGATGAAGGTTGTCATTCATGAGAGAGACTCCTTTCTAGAGTTATACCACAAACTTGTTTAGATCATCATTTAGTGGAGATGGGAAGAGCTAAACACCCTTTTAAACATGACAACATATGTAGAGAATCCAAAACGGTATACGGATAGGTTGGGTAGAGTTGCCCTAATTGATAATGAGGAGATGCAAGGCCTCATGAAGGCTTTAAAGAAAATGTAAAGTCAAGAGGAAGCTGAAAGAGAAAAACTACATGGAACAGATTTATTCAACTTGATGGCTACAAGAGTTCAACAAGAAAAGATAGCTTCACTTTGGCAAAGGAGAGGCCAATTAGTTGGTGATCACTATATGGTGGTGAGTAGTTTGAAATGAGTGGTTACTCAATTCATTGCCCAAGAGAAGCCTCCTTAGGTCTTTTTGCACAACAATACTATTGATATTTGGAGTCCAATACATTGAATCCATCTATGGACGTCTCCATGGATTGGCTTCCTTCTCTAGATACTTTATAGACACCTCTCAACCTTTTTATGCAAAGGGAGATCAATAGATGGAGAATAAATATTTAGAAAATAAATCTAGGCCTCTTTGATCTCTCTCTTATAAGCCTTTAACCCCATGTTAGCTTTCTATGTTGAGTATTTCTCGCAAATTTTTAATGGCACCATTATCCTTCTTGACTATCACATCTCAACCTTTTTACACAAAAGGGGGAGAGCAATAGCGTTGTTAGGGTGGACATACATAGATAGTATATTCAAGTGACTTGGATCTTTCTCTCATAGGCTCTCAACCCTAAGATAACTTTCTAGATGGAGCATTTCTGAAATATTATTGATGGAACCACTATCTTTTCCAAATATCTTTAACATTAGTGACCACATGGCTTTTACAGTCACATTGGTTGATTACTTCTCTGATTGATGTACAAATAATAACATAAAGTAAACATAATTATACATATAGGATTGAATCACAGGAGAACATAATGAACAACATACTAATTGAGAGAGTATAACAAGTGTCTTTTATTTATCAAATCTCTTCGTACAAAATTGGGATCAAGAAATTTTTGCACAATGTGGAACTGTGTCCTAACTACAAAAGAAGTATTTAAACTTGCTGATAATTGCTTAGGAATTCCCAACCATTGACAACTACCAAAAACTACGATACCCAACTGACCAGTCTTAACTACACTTGCTGATTGTACCATATAACTAAACTATACTAATATGTGTTTTAACTATCCACATTGGCTAGTTAAGGGTTTGTTCTTACTTGTTCTGACTTGAGATAGACCATTGTATTACATGAAGTGATATGAGTTCCCCTTCCTCCTTCCGAGAAGTGGAGATGGCATACCACTTTATTTTGAAATGTCTTGTATACCATCAGATTTAGGGGATATATGATTATTTGTAGAGACTTGAGCTTCCCTAGCTACATGAAGTGATATGAGTTCCCCTTTCTCCTTCCAAGAAGTGGAGATGGCATACCACTTTATTTTGAAATGTCTTGTATACCATCAGATTTAGGGGATATATGATTATTTTGAAATGTCTTGTATACCATCAGATTTAGGGGATATATGATTATTTGTAGAGATTTGAGCTTCCCTAGCTACATTTGTTGTTTTCTAGAACAGAGGTGGCTGGCCATTAACCTTTGAGAGATCGTCATATATAGATATTGAGTGTTATAGGGATCTTTTAGGGATACCATATTGATTTCCTTCTTTGCCATGTTGATTTCCCCTTTGAACTTGTTCCAACCATTTGATATAGGAGCTATCTAATAGATGGGAATAGACTAATGAAATGATGGTGTTATAGGGACATCCAGGAATACTATATTGATTTTCCCTTTTATCATATTTGCTTCCTGTTGTGACCTTTTCACACATCACCCCATTCAAAATGGGGACCCCTGATTTTGCTCCGCTCCTCGTCTTTTGGCTTTGGTTTTGTGTCTCTCTTTTTGTTGTTTGCCTTTCTGGGGATGTGCCCACCTTTGAGCTTAAACATGAAATTTTGGCTAAGTTTGAGAATTAGGGTTTTGAGTCTTCTGGCCAGTTTGAAGTCAAATGGAGCGAATAAATTGAAAATTTGAGCTTGGCATTGTAGTCAGTAAGCTTCCAGCAGATCCCCAACAAAATTTCATCGAATTTTGACAACTTACTATTTTTAGTAAGTGCCTAATTTGGGACATTTTCTTAGCACTTTTAAAGTTTTATCCGTCACACTGCATCCAGAGCACATCAAGCTATTTGTTTGCAAGTTTTGAGCTGAAACAGACAACTTTCTATTTTTAGCAAGTTCACCTCTAGGAGCTGATTTTAGGGTTTACATGCGAAGTTTTTCAATGCATGTTTGGAGAATATTTCTGGGTTTTTTGAGACCTATGCGATGATATAACATGCAAGATGAGATGATAACTTTTAGCATTCAGCCTTTAGAGGCTATTTTTAGGGTTTACATGTTGGAATTTTCTACACGTCTGGACATTCTTTGTGGGTTTTTCGAAAGCTTTGCAGTGGTGTAACATGCAAACGAGGATCAAGACCTTTTTCGGGAGCCGTTTTTAGAGGCTATTTTTTAGTGTTTGCATGCAGGACTTTTAGCGCATGTCAGGTTATTCTTTATGTGTTTTTCAAGAGCTACGCAGTGATGTGACATGCAAGCAGAGTTGATCACTTTTTTAGAGACTTACTATTTTTAGCAGGATCACTTTGACAGCTGCCCAACACCTTAGTATCACAAACAGAACAAAGTGCAATAGAAACGGGGTCAAATGGAGATCGTTTGAGCAACATGCAAGTCAGATTAGGGTTTCTAGCTTCGGGACCTAAAATAAGGGGTCAAACACCAGAATCTCTGAAAACCGGTGTATCCCACTGCGATCAGTATCTTTCAAGCTTTCCATTGGTAAAATTTGAAGGCAATTTGAGCACTTCCTATTTATAGTAAGGCACTCCAGAAACAGGCTATAAATAGTAAGTCAGCAGCAGGTGCTAGTGTAAACAGGCAAGTCATCCCATGAGGATCACACCAGATTTTAGGTTAAACAGAGTTGTGGAAGTCTCAAAATCAGGCAGTTGCTATAAATAGTAAATCACCTCGAGAAACATGCTTTAAATAGCAAGTTGGCACGAGATGGCAGTGTGAGCAGCTAAATTAGGTCATGAGGGTCTTGTGGCGCGAATTCCAGATCAATCCAAGCTTCAGAGGTATGAAAATCAAAGGACTTACTAAATATAGTAAAACAAGAGCGAGCAAAAGCCAGAGAAATGTCTAAGTTTGAGAAAGTTCCTTCAGCCCTTGTGAAATTGGCCCAAGATGAGACTGGCAGGAGAATAAAAAAAAGTTTCAAGTGTTGAAATTCATGCTCACCCCCTTAAATGCACCCTTAAGGAGAAGAAGCTATGAAAATTTTCTAGGTCATTGATAATTCTTGCTTGATCCTCAAAATGCACCCATGTTAGAGGTGAAGTCAAGACAAGTTCTAAGGAGTTGGAAGTTAAATCCTCCTCAGTATGCAAAATGCACTCTCAAGGAGAAATAGAGGTGATAAAATTTTTCTAAGTTTGAAGAAGTTCCTGTTGGACCCCCTAAATGCACCCTGTTATGAAGTGAGGTTGAGAAAAGTTTCCAAGGCAAGTCAAAGTGTTAGCTTATTCCTGCTTGACCCCCTAAATGCGTCCTCATCTCAAGATGGTGATGGAAAATATTCTAAGTGTTAGCTTATTCCTGCTCCTACCCCCAAATGCACCCACCAAATTGTCAAGATGATACAAGTTTCTAAGTGTTGGCTTATTCCTGTATGACCCCCCAAATGCGCCCAAAATGACAGGGAAAAGGACAAAAGTTGGTGGAAATTCCTTCACCAGCTTGCATATGTGCCCAATGTAGAAGAGGGTGGAGGAAGCTTTAAGGTGTTGAAGTCAAAATTCCTCCTTGACCTTCAAAATGTGCCCATCCCAAGAGGCATCAAAGCAAAGCCTTACCAAGGCGTTGGGTTATTCCTTCTTACCCCCTTGAATGCGCCCATGTCATCTTGCTTTGAAGGACGTTGAAAAAGTTAAGTGTTAAATTCCCCCTTGGGTTCCCATATGTGCCCAACTTGCTAGGCTATGGAATGCGAAGAAAAATATGCTAAGTGTTGAAAATCCTCCTATACCCCCTATATGCGCCCATCTCTAGAGGTGTGAAAGGAAAAGTAACTAAGGCGTTGGAAGTTAAATCCTCCTCAGTATGTAAAATGCGTGCAAGGATATTGAAGGTGTTAGCTCCGTGAAAATTGTCTAAGGTATTCAAAATTCCTTCTAGACCCCCTATATCCGCCCATGCTCATGAAAGATGTTAAATTTTTTTCATAGTGTTGAAGTCTCTCCTCCCTTAGAGGAAAACACTCCTAAGCTTGAGAGAAGGTGATGAAATTTATTGAGGTATGGATAAATTGGCAAAGAAGAAGTTTGAATACTCTAGCTTCATGAGATTGAAGAAGATTTTCAAGGCCAAGCAAGAAAATACGCCTAGAGATGAAGAATGAAGATGGAATTTGATGACAAAATATTTTTCTAAGGTTAAAATTCAAAAATTAAATGAACCCCTTTGTTCATAGACCCATGAATTTGATGCATTCTGAGGCGAATTTTCTTTTGGGTAGCAGACATCTTCGACAAGAAATGGATTTTAAAATTTTCTACACCTCGCCAAGGATTTTGAGATGAAGATTTTTGATGGGCACTTGATTGATGAATTTCCTAAGGAAAATTTTAAAATTTTCTAAGGCAAGAAGGAAAAGGATGTTGTTGAAGATAAAATGCCTTGACTGATGAATTTGAAATTAATTGCCTACATGAATTTGATTAATTTCTTCGTGAAAACAATTTTCTCGAGCCAGAGATGGATAAAATCAAAGTTCAGTACCTTAGCTGGTGAGATGAATTTCTTAAGGGGGATGTAGTTGAAGTTAATATTTTCAAAAGATGATTTAAAAATGCTAAGTACGCCTAGTGGAGATGAATTTTTTTGAAATTCTAGAAGGTCAAAATATTCCAGACGCCAAATGCCAAATGTTGTAGCTGCTTGAGGAGGGAAATTTGAATTCTTGCTAAAATTGGCCTCTTCTAGAAATCGATTTGGCTATAAGAATTGAAATGACTTTCATTTTCTTTATTAGTTGTTGAAGTGCAAGCTAAAGAAGTTCGACTTGAAGTAAAAGAGGATTGTAGTGTGAGAAAAGTTGAGTGTTGAAGCTGAAGTTGAGCTTTGAGGGTGAATAAATTTGAAGCTGAGTCGTTGTTGAAGTAAAGTTGGTCGATTTTCTTCTAAGTGCTGAAGTTTTATTGCTGCAGTGAAGAGTTGAGGTTTGAAGTTGAGATACAGTGTTGCAGATTCACCTTTTCAAAAATCTGCTGGCAGCCTCAATGAGATTTTATTTTTCTAAGTTAAATTGCTGATGACTATCTTTTGTTTTTGCAGAATGGTTGAAGTAAGAGCAACTGGCAAGGAAAATAATGCTGAATCCAACAAGGCAAATGCGTCCAGACAGGTTGTGATAAAGAAGCTGAGCAAGTCGTTCTTGCCGGAGTCGAAGTTTCCTTCAAAGTTGGGAAAGTTAGCTGATACAAATTTGGGCTCTTTCAATGTGGAGGCTATCAAATGTCGAATGATGGGAATTAGAGGCCATCGTCCTTCAATCACTTCTCACAATATTGTCAGGAGTGGACTATATGCAGCTGCTGGTTTTCCACCAGCAATTCAGTGTCCGGAGCTGATTATGGAGTGTGCTAACTGTTACAATCCAAACCGAAGGACTATCACTTCACTGGATGGCAAGTTGTTTGCCAACCTCACGCCTGCAGCTATTGGCGAAGCATTTGAAATTCCTTCACATGAGAAGATGATTTACAAGACGAGAGAACGTGCTGAGCGGATGTATGCTTCAACATTTGAAAGATGTGCTGATATGATTAACTCTCGTTGGATGAACAAGCCCAAGCCCACTCGCACAAAGTTGCCGAAGCAAATAATATCGGATGATTTGAAGCAGGAGTATTGTGATTTGATTATGATGCTTAATAGAGTTGGAGGCTGTCCCCAAGCATTTATCTTTGAGCCTTGGATGTTCTATTATATCAACCTTGTGCTGGAAGGCAAGGAGCATATTAATTTGGCGGTGTTGATTAGTGATAATTTGCACGAGCAGCGTCAGATTTTAAGAAGAACGAAAACATTCTATGTGGGCTCATAAATCATCTACATGCTGGTTCGTATGACGAAGTACAGGGGAATATCATACAAGGAACCTATTGGGTGTGGCTCTCAACAGTTCAAAATTCATGAGGCTTGTCCGTAGCTGCACTTGACAAGCACATCCCATTACAAGAGAGTCAATGACGCCTTTACCATGCACATAACGAGATCACTGCAACAAAGAACTCATCACAGGATCTCGAAGGAAGCTCAGGAGTTGATAGAAAGGTATGGTTGTTGGTTTATCCAATTTCCAAAATTTACTTACATTAGGCTGCAAGGCTTTTCTTCATATCCGTATAGATTGTCTAAATACCCTACAAACAGTATCTTGATGTTAGAAATATCTAGGCAACTCATTGCCTATGATAAGATTTAGAAGAGAAAGAAGGAGGGAGGACTTGACTTCCCAATCATCATGGGAAATTCAGACGAAGTACGTCCTTCACTACAGGCAGCCAAGGAAGCTGAAAATGAGCTTCAATTTTTCCACCTTTCTTATCACACCAACAGGCAACATTATGATCCCCACAGGAATATCAGATGGATACTATTAGAAGAGTTCAGGCATAAGGCAAATATTGAAGATTATTGGGCTGGTGCGTTGGATGAGGCTGAAGTAAGAAGAAGGATGTTTTCAAGACTACTTTTGAGCATGATTAGGGAGTGTGAGATTATTCCAGTACTAGACTAGGTGGACGAGGACATGAACGTTCTTCATCCAGATTATGAGGCAGCGAGGGATACACCACTCCCACTTCTAGATTGGTCAGAGCCGGAAATTGCAGATTTGGATACATTTTGCATACCAGTCCTGACATTCACCAAAGGATGGGTTGAGAGGCATGTGAATAGGCTGAAGAGTAGGTCAATTCCTCTTACTTACAATTTGATGGGAGATCATAGGACGCCAACTGCCACTAAGAAGAAACAAGTTGCTCGAGCTCCAGAGTCTCGAAGGAAAGAGCCAGTTCAGCCAGAGCCTCCGAGAATCGTGGTAGAATCACCTACGCCATTGGAGACACATTCTCCAAGTATACAAGAGGCTTCACTATTTGCTGATCAGAGAAATATATTGAATAAGGAACAAGAATTACAGGAGGCAAATTAGCCACCCCTAAGAGAATCCGTTGGCCAGAGTGTCAATGCACCTACCAGAGATAATCAATAGGAAGAAGATGAAGAAACAGCTACAGATACGCGCTTCCAGCATGAGCTTGAGGCAGCGTTGGAGGATGATACAATTACTGGACAAGAGGCCCAAGTTTCAGGAGATACCTAGCCTGTAGAAGCCAATGAGCCCCGTCCAGATGAAGTTAGAGAAGAAGTTCGTGAAGAAGAAGCAAGGGATGAGTAGCCGTTTGTTATACAACAGGTAGTACCAGATTGGCTTAGAGACAGAATGAGGAGGAGCCCCAGTGAAGAGGTTGATCCAACAGTAGAGATGGAAGAATTCTTGAGTAGGATCAATGCACCTCCAACAAAGAAGAGAGCTAGGAAGTTTTCGAAGATTTCAACAGATGAGGATGGCTCTCACACCCTTCACGTGGCTATGCCAAGGGTTGAGTGTGATCGAGATGAGGCTGTGCCAAAAAATTATGTGATCACCACCATGGAGTTAGGTTGCCCCACATGAGTACAAATAATTGAGGAGTGTGATAACTCCTACCAGGCATTCAAGGACAGATTGCTTAAGACTAAAGGCAAGTACAAGAAATTGAAGGAGCACAAGACTTTGATTGGATACGTACAACACTTGTCTCGTCCTTGTGGACAGGAGAATCAGGCGATTGAGCTTCCAGCTGAGTTGTCTAGAGAATCAGTTAATGGCTTGGAAGATTTGAGAAAGATGGCACAAGAAGCAAATAAGTGGGTTGCCAACATTTGTGCTGAGACAAAAAAGTTTATGGAGGATCTTGCTCATGCTTACCAGCAGGCTTCTAGCATTATGGCACGAATGGATGTAGTTGATCAGGCCTGGGGTGATGCTCATATCTATCAGAGCAAGGTTACTTAGCGTTTGGAGGCTTTGATGCATACTCCCTTACAGGAGGGTGATAGGTATGATTTTACCAGCTGGTACTCTTCAGTTGTCACAGGCCGAGGATTCTTTGATGCAGCCTAGGCAGATTCAGCTAGAGTCAGAAAGGCCATGACAAACATTCTTGATGGAGTCCTGAACACTTTAGAGGCTATATTTGCTAGGAGGCTGACTTCCAAGGAGGTGACTGCTAAAGGTTTGAGAGGTAGGCTGCCAACTTTCTTTACAGAGGTAAAAACTTTTGTCTAGAATGACTTTGAGAACACCTCAACTTTCTCAAGCATTATTCAGAACACTCAGGATGCTTTACTTGCTTGGAGAAAGTCTTGTACGCGGCATGGGCAGGCAGTTACAGTGTTAGAATTCCAGCTTGATCACATTCCGCCAATCTCAATTCAGGAGGTTGAAGTTGTGCTGGCCATATTCATTGATTTTGCAGTCAAGGAGAAGGAGAATGGAAACACCTTTTTGGATGATGACCTTCTAGATGACTGGTAGTGGGCATTAATTGCCTTTGCTATTTTAGGAGTGAGTGGGAATCTTGTGATTCATTTATTGTACCACTCCACATTCTGGCAGTTTTTAGGGTTAGGGCTGATGTGGTTTAATCTGAGCCTTCCATTTGATTGTAATATGAGTCGTCCATTGGACTGGGCTATCTATAAAAGGGGCATCCCCCCTCATTTGTATCTCATTAGATTAGATTAGATCATCAGACTAGAGAATAGAGCAGAGAGATAGCTTAGCATAGTTTGTTAGCATAGCATAGTTTGAAGGAGAAGGAAATTTTTCCCTTGAGAACTTTGTAAGAGATTGTTGTGAAAACTATCATAATAAAGAGAGCTTTCATTGATGGTGAATTCGTCTTTTGTTATGAGCAGCGAGAAAGATTTCTTCACCCCTTCTGCTTCAAGTAGCTTAGATTAGAGTATTTTTCATTTTTCATGCAAGTAGATGTTAATTGTGGATTGTGGTGTTTAATCAAGGCAACTTCGTTTTAATCCATACCACTAGCAGCTTGCTGACAGCAAGTTTGCCTTGTGTGGTCAACTGGAAAACTTTACAAGCTTAACTTCAGTTATGATTCATGTCTTGGCATGCATCATTGTTGTGATGGTGTCTTTATATTGAATTGTGACTTGAACACTCATTGCTACTCCCTTGAAGATTGCACCGGCTTTGTAGAGGCTGTCCAACGTGAGGCGAAGTAGAGTCTGGTTGAAGTCTATTAAAATTGGTTGTTTCTTTTGTTGATGTTAATGACAGCTTTCGGTCATATTCTTCCAGCAATATCCTTTGCTTCATGTTAATAAATTAAATCATAGCCTAGAGCTATTTAATTTATTCAGACATCGATTCACTCAAGAGGCACGATTTATTGTTGAGTTGCAATTGTTTGTTAAGGCCGGCATGTTGATTAATGAAGAGGCACGTTCAATAAAGAAATACATTTGTTATCAAGCCGACCTTGAAATGGCGCAATTCCTTATGTGGCTGACTTCTTGCTCATTGGATATGACTTAATGAAGGGGCGCCTTCCTCTATGATGGTCAACTTGATTTGAAGAGTGACGACCTTTCCATATTGTATATATATTCGATGTTTCTCTCTTTGTTGATCATTCACTCCATTCAAGTATATTCGTCACAAGTTGAGATCATCAAGGGCGAGTTTATTTACAAGTGCAGATAATAGTTGAAGGCAGAGTTTCTCTATCAGCGAATTGTCTCATTGTATTTCTGTGTTGCATCATATCTGGTTCTTATATTCTGGTCTGCAAATTGACCTCTTGTAAGGAGATCATTGTTGTTGAAATTCAATATATAAGTGATATATTGTTGCTGGGTTTTTTCTCCCTCAAGAGGAGGGTTTTCCCAGGGTATCTGCTGTGTTATTTGTGTCTGATTTTGAATTAATTTCTGTGCATTAATCTGATCACAAATTTAACATCTTCATTGTGGTTCCTTTCACATGGTTAGTTGTCTTGATTTTTTCTTTTCTTTTTAGTTACTTGTTTTAGTTTTAGTACTTTTTGATCATTGGAATTCCTTTTAGCATTCATTTCCACAATAACTTTGAGGATGATTGAAATACATATTCGCATACATCTTGGAACATAACTTTATTATGTAAAGTTTGTTCAATGTGGATTGGCAAAACATGAAGAGAACTGATATAGGAATGTTGATCTCTATGCATCATCTATTGTTTATGATATTATGAGATATAGTCTTTATTGAAAGTGTGAGTGTTTTTTCTCATTTATAAGTTCTGATTAAACCTTACTGTTTGGTTCTAGGCTGCTGCAAATGACACCACTGACAATATGGAAAGAACATTTGTGCTTCAGCTTCTTGGTTTTACTAACAGCAACAACAACAAAAAAGAGGTTTGGCATGGTTTTGGTATTCTTATTGCAACCATATTCACTAAGCTTGGTATTAAGGGATTATTTGTCAAAACAATATTTTATGTCAGTATACTGTAATGTGGTTTTAAGCTTGACGTTAGTGCAAGCCAAATTTTTATCAATAGGCCTTCCTCTGATGGTTACATCTTAATTTCCATGAATTTGATTAAAGCTTCAATAATTAATTTTGGTCAAGTACTCAAATTTATTATTAGAAATGGAAGTGCTTGCCTTTTATAATTCTTAGTATAACTTTGATCTCAATTACTTTGAGATATTTCATGGCTAATTGTGCAATTAAAAATCCATTTTGTGTGGTGAGCGGCTATTTCTTACATTTGGTTTTTAAATCATATATTGTGATGGCCACAAACAAGCTTACTTCTCTTGTTATAGATATTATTGCAAATGTAGATGCATAGCTTAACTTTCTCTGCCTTTAATGGTTGTATAAACAACTTTTATATTTTCAAGGTTGATGGCTCTTTTATGCTGTATGTTGTTGATGATGACAAGGAGTTTATTTAGTATCATTGAACTGTAACATTTAAAAGGGAGTACCAAAAGACAAATTTCAATTTACATATAAAGATATGGTACTGATAGTTAGTTTGACATAGTTTGATGATGCCTACTGAGTTCCTTTCTAGCTGAGGTCTGCCCATCTGATTATCGCGAAGCAATAGTATCAAGACTCAAATACGGTTCAGACTCATCATGCCAAATTTGGACTTGAACTCAGATTCAGCCAAAACTAAAATCTCAGAAATTTCTAAAAAGGCAAAATAAATAGCATGTTTCAAGGGATGAAATGTTTTTATATGCATTCCACATTAACCTTACGTAAAAGACTAGCAAAATCAAGTGATTAAATGCTACTTTGCTTTTATAAAATCTCCATGTACAAAGATTATGGATTTTGGTATCCATGGCTTTTTTTAATACTGATAATTGTTTACAATTATTGTTGATGCTCAAATTCATAGTGTTACCTCGTTTTTTGGGCTTTTGGAAAACAGGAGGGATGGCTGCTTTGTCCAACATCATGTTGGAAAGTACGCAGAGGTTCAATGGGAAAAGTTATACTTCTTGGAAGCAAAAGATACTCAATTTTCGAGTGTCAATGTCTAGACTTGGTTGTTCTACGGGGTTGATAATCGCAAGGCGGTTATGCTTCTCTAGTTATCAATCACCGATGATACGTTTCTAGAAGAATTTGGGTAGACTTAGTTTTTGTTTGTATGATGACCATTAAGGGAGGGTATTAGAATATTAAATGTAATATTAATGGTCATCTTAGCTTTAGTTAGTCGTTAGTTAACTTAGTTAACGTTTAGTAACTTTTGTTTACACTTTCATTTGTTTTAGCATCTTTCTGCTTTCTGCTTTAGTTAATGATTGTTTCTTTTTAGAAACATTGTCTTGTACATTTCTTTATAAGGAGCTTTCATCTCCATTTGTAATCAAGTAATTATGAATATCAATTATCTTTTCACCTCATATTGCAACTAAGATCATTAGAGATATGAGATCCAAGGATCAGGTCATCTACAAGAATAAACACAAATGGAAGAAGAAAAATATGAAGGTGAAGGTACATATCAATTATGTTGAACACACAAATATATTGAGTTGGGGGGGGAATTAGTATATAATTAAATTTTAACTTTATTTAATGGACATTAAAACATCACATCACATCAAAAGCAACAATGAAAGCAATGAACACAAGATAACACCATATTTACGTATATATTGAGTTGGGGGGGGGGGGAATCAGTATATAATTAAATTTTAACTTTATTTAATGGACATTAAAACATCACATCACATCAAAGCAACAATGAAAGCAATGAACACAAGATAACACCATATTTACGTGGAAACCCAAAAGGGAAAAACCATGGTGAGAAAGGCTGCTTGGATCTATTGCCCAAATCCAACCTCATAGATATAATGAAGTCTTTACAATGCTTTTGTAGGCACCTACCCACTAGAGACACCAATCCCCAAACTAATTTTATAGGCACCAACCTAATGGAGACACCTATCCCCCAATCTGAGCACCAACCCATTGGAGCAAGAGGCACCAACCTCAAAATACATTGAATTGAATACAATGAAACTTACAGACAATTCTCTGTCAAAATGCTCACAAATTGAATTCACAATGCTGCTTTGTTATTTTGAAAAGTCATTGGCCCTAGACATGTGTCAATATTGCACAACACCTCAATTTCACTGTTGCTTTGAAGGCTTCAAAATGCGTTGCGACAAAAACCCGACACTTGTCATCACGCCGCACCACCACAAACTTGCCATGGTTCAAACAAACTCAAAATGTGCTCATGCGCTTTTGCGCCATTTGTTCAATAGATGTCACCTTGGACATGTGTAAACTAGCCACTTCATCACATTTTCACCTTTGTCAAAATGGGCCCAAAATGCGCTATTGCAGTGATTGTTGATCCGATACACTTTTGTGCTAGCGGTTAATCTATTGTACACAACATAGCGCTTCACCGCAAACTCCATATGTTCTGGACAAGTCCAAAATGCGCTCATGCACAATTGTAAAACCTGTACCACTGATGTCGCCCTTGCATCCCAAAAGTATTAACTATAGACTTAGGGAAAAATATTTTGAACCAAATCAGATTGTAAGCATTGCCGATAACCAACGTTGCTGAAGGGCTTAAGTCATAACTTAAGTGATTGCAAACCTCCAAAAGCTAGTCAATGATGGAATAGATCATAAAGTGCACTATCGGGAAGAAACAATTAGGGTTTAAGGGAATTAGGGCTAAAACCCTACAAAGAGCACAAACCCTAACCAATCATATGATCTTCAATCTAGTCCAAAGGAATCAAACGAACACCAAACGAATCATCATAGCACGCAGACATGAATAAATCAGATCAAAGCACTTGACATCAATGACAACCATTTACCCCTTTTGACATCAATGACAACAATTTGCAACAATCTCCCCCTTTGTCATTGATGGCAACACAAACCGAATTCCTGAATTGTCTCCCCTTTAATTCAATTTTGCAACTCTTGTAATTCTCCCCCTTTGACATCAATGGCAAAGAAATATGACAATACACATTCCACAGTACTCCCCCTTTGTTCTTCACTCTATTGATCAACAGTACTGGCAATAGCAACACTTTGTAACACTCCCCCTCAGGGAAATAGTCTAGGGGCAGAGTAAAGAATTGCTCCCCCTGAACCTCTGCTACAACTAAATGTACATTGAAAGGAAGGAGGAGTTACATTCCTATCTTTTCTCTGAGATACTCAAATGTCTCCTTGGGGAGAGGTTTTCTAAAGATGTTTGCAATATGGCTTGTAGCAGCCACATGTTCTAATTTGATTTCCTGATTTGCAACCTTTTCTCTCAAAAAATGATGTTTGATTGAGATATGCTTTATCCTTGAATGCATCACCAGATTCTTTGAAATATTAATTGTTGATGTTCATAAGCAGCTTCGGGCGAATTCTTCCAGCCCAGATCGCATTAAATGTCAGCCTATCATCTATTTAATTGATGGATTGAATTTATGAAAAGTCACTTCACTTGATAAACATTAATTAATATTGATTTGTGGAGGAGATATGAATTTAATAAGGAGGTGTGATCTTGAGAAGGCCGACTTCTTGTAAATTAAAAGTCATGTTTCTTAATAAGGCCGATATGCTATGCTATTTTGAAGAGGCACGTCTCTCCCATTGATTGGTATATATACATCCTCATTTGTACTCCATTCATCATCCATTCATTAGCATTCATTCGATTCATATCTAGTTCGAGTTATCCATGTGCAAATTCATCTCAAGAGCAGATTGAGATATGAGTTGAAGGCTGAGATTATAGTTAAGCAGTTTGCATCACACAGTTTCTGTACTTGCATCTGTTTGTGGTGCTTTGTGTTGGCCTTCTTATCGGCCTATTGTATGAGTGACATTCTTGTTGAGATTCAATAATATAAGAGATATTATTGGCTGGGTTTTTCTCCCTCAAGAGGAGGGTTTTCCCAGGGTATCTGCTGTGTTTTGTGTAGATTTTTGAATTAATTTCTGTGCATTTAAATCTGATCATATAATTTAACATTAATTGCATTTGTATTATCACAAAAAATGGAAATAGGTTCATTATACTCAACTTTAATATCCTTCAAAGTTTGATTCATCCAAAGCACTTGAAGTGGTAAAGAAAATTCTCAGTCTTCTTCCCAAATCTTATAGTCATAAAGTTTCTGCTATTGAGGAATTTGCAAATTTAAATCAATATACCAGAGATCAGTTGTATGAATCTTTAATTGCTCTTGAAATGAGAGAATTTGGTACAAAATCTGGTGGAAAAATTGAGATTGCTTTTAAGGTTGGCAAATCAGAGGAGATTAAGGAATTAGATTAGGAGGATCTTGATGATGTGGAAGCTAACTTTGTAAGGAGAATAAAAAAGGGTACTGGTAAGTACAGTGGTAAGTTGCCTTTCAAATGTTTTAGTTGTGAAAAGATAGGTCATTATGCTTCTAGATGTCCAAACAAAGTTTTGAATAACAAAAATAAGGAGAACAAAGGTAAGATAATTAAGAAAAGTTATTATGCTAGAGAAGATGCAAGTATTTCTAATGATGAATTTGATTATGGAGATGATGATGATGGTGAATGCTTGTTCATGGCTTTAAAAGATGAAACTAATTCTACTAACTTTGAGAGATGTGTGAAGGAAAATACTTCGGAGACAAAGGACAAAACTAAAGGTATTTTGGTATCTGTTTTTCATACTAGATGGGAGAAGAACTACTGGATCATTGATGGTGGATGCTCTAATTATATGACCGGTGACGAGTAAGTTTGTTAAACTTGAAAAATATCGAGGATGTGTTAGATTTGGTGATGATACATCTACTAAGATATGTGGAAAAGGTTCAATCAGTTTTGATGGCAAGCATAACACTGATGATGTTT
This sequence comes from Sequoia sempervirens, assembly GCA_007258455.2. Taxonomy (NCBI): domain Eukaryota; kingdom Viridiplantae; phylum Streptophyta; class Pinopsida; order Cupressales; family Cupressaceae; genus Sequoia; species Sequoia sempervirens. The sequence continues at coordinate 257,328,099 of VDFB02000003.1, read as the reverse complement.
ACTATGTTAAGTGTTTAAGGCATAACCTTTTGAGTGTTGGACAAATGTGTAGCAAAGGATACAATCTTATGTTTTAGGATGATAGATGTGAGATCAGAAAAGGCTCCGAAATTGTGATTGTTGTTGGAAGGACAGATGGAAATGTTTATCAGCTTAAGGGTGCTGATGGTCATTGCTTTATGACTCAGATTAATGAAAGTTGGTTATGGCACAGGAGGATGTGTCACATCAATTTTGATAACCTAGTAAGAATTAGTTTATTTCAAGCTGTGAGAGATCTACTGAAAATTACAAAGCCTATCAATGCTGTTTGTAAGGATTGCCAAGTTGGAAAGCAAACAAGGAGTTTCAGAGTCAAAGAACAATCTACTACTGGATTGTTGGAATTGGTACATACAGATCTTTGTGGTCCTACAAGAGTAAGAAGTCTTCAAGGTGACAGGTATTTCATGCTATGAATTGATAATTATTCTAGAATGACATGGGTTACTTTTCTCAAAGAAAAATCAGAAGCACTAGATAAGTTTAAAGCATTTAAAGCTATGGTTGAGAATGAAATGGATATGAAAATCAAATGTTTGAGGTCTGACAGAGGTGAAGAGTTCACCTCCAATCAGTTTAGCATCTTTTGTGAGAATAATGGCGTAAAGAGGCACTTGTCTGCCCCTAGGACTCCTCAGCAAAATGGAGTGGTTGAAAGAAAGAATAGGACTGTTCAAGAAGCTGCAAGAACAATGATGAAAACCCAATTGACTTGGTATTTAAGCCCAGAACTGTAAAATTGACTCTTAATTGAATGAGATGCAGGAGTTGAAACGAATTATGGTTTGCGTTTGCAGTTTAAGCTGAATGTGTTTTGATTCATGCCAGTCTGTATGTAGTTATATTATCTTTTAATTGAGTTAGATAATTCAAAAGGTAATCACTGTTTTATTTTCATGACTAGTTTTTCAGTAGTTAATGGGGCACATCCCATGCTAAAAGACCAGATGGACATAAATGGCTTTCTTTCCTACCTGAACTATTTATTTCTTGTTAATAAACTTAGATGATGTAATTGCTGTAGTATTAGGGCATATTTGTGTATACATTACATCCAATTAAAATATCGCATTTTAGCCACTATTATTCATTTTTTTTTTGTAGTTGGGTTTCACTACCTGTTGTCAAGAGTCAAAGTTCCAATATCTGTCATAAATTTGAACTTTTGCACTTTGTATACACAGATTTCCAGTCAAACTGCAGCTGAGTACATCAGGACTTGTGATCCAAATTCACAGGTAAGATACTTAGCTAATCTCTCACAGTTTTATCTGGAGAATAAGTGTTATGTGTAATATGTTATCATGTCTTATTTGTTGACATTATTGCATATAAGGATATATAACAATGATATTGTAAATTGTGATTATTTGCATGACAAATTGTGATTTGACTGATGCAGACATTCTTGTCTCATGAACAACTGCTTAGGCATTTTTCTGATAAGCTACCAGGAGAATCATATAAAAGTTACTTTAAGAGTGCAGCTACCAAAAATGTAATCCGAGATCCAGATGTACCCAATGGCTGTGATGCTGATGCACCTGAGTATGCTTTTCTTATTATTTCTTACTACGATATTTTATTGAAGGAAATTCCTTTGCATGAGCCAAGTCCATCAGCAGATGAAATATTTCCTTTAGGATTATGTTTCCTATTATGAACAGAGTGACACAATGCAATGAAAGAAATATTTAATATACCGAATTCTCCCAACTTAACAGGCTTGATGATCCCACTCCAGTAAGTGAACATCGAATAGGTGGTGGAAACAGAGACACAGCTGCAGCTGGTCTGGTTCAGAATGTATCAATTAAAGGACTTGAACCACCATGGGTCAGACCAGTCCCACCTATACTTCCAGAACAGGATGGAGAGGCAGGAACCTAGATTCACTTGATAGCTTTATTGATTACATATGAATGTTGTAAGTTTCATTGGTATTTGCTTTTTCCTGGAAGGTGATTGAGCCTTTTCTATGTGATTATCATTTTATACAGTTAGTGTGGCTGACACCTGAGAACAACCATGAGCTGCTCTGGGATTATAGCATGTGTGCTGACACTAGTCGTGGAGCTGCTGTTAGAGATTTGATAAGCAGAGCTTTAAAGGGAGCACTTGCACCTGCACAACAACAGGTAGAAGCATTAATGCGCCATTAAAGGTTGTAGAACATCACGACTATTTACTTGGGTCAGATAATTTTATGGCTCCTAGTTTACATTCAAGTTGGGATTTGGGATTTGAATATTTATTGTTTATTTCTGTGCAAACATTTTCAAATTGTGATGACGAGTATAATTTTAATGCTGATTAACAGTAAGAGCACTAGAAAGTAGAAATATGAGATTGCAATAGTATCTTCTTACAATTTATAACTCACTAATTTATGTTTTATTCAATGCTATACGATTCAAGTTGTATAGTGTAGTTGGTCTATAGTTTTTTGATTGATTATTGATGTTCTTTGACATTCCATTCTTACAGCTGAGATAGCCTGCATGCTACATATAGAATGACAAATACAGCGTTAGCCTTTTAACTGGCTCTTCATGTTGGACCTTGCCATGTTACCACTGGAAAACCTATTAATACTTTGTACTAAAATATGGGGATCTACTTTAATGGATTGTGGAACCAACAAGGCAAACATTAGATACTGAATGCTGTAGTCTGGCACCATAAAGATATAGCAAGTCTTCTGTCAGCAACTTCTAGTGTAAGAAACCTGCATCTCAGGATGTATCTCTGAAAGTCATAAGTGTCTGCTTTGTATGTGGTATCTTGGTAAAGTAAGGAGGTTTTATGTATCAAATTTTCCATCTGTATCTGTAAGCTGTTGGCTGATGAAAGATATGAATATTGTTGACAAAAAGAATTTCCACTTAGATATTTGACCCGTGTCATGTTAATAGATATCTCTTCTATTCTTCCTCATTTTCATTGTGAACATGCTTCAAATATTAAACACTACTCTACTTTGGCTGTTGTTTTAAATATTTTTCTCAATGCAAGACAGTATAGCATTCCATTTTCTACCAAAAAGGAAATGCTCAATGAAGGTTTCTACTAACAGAAACAGTATATCTACACTTACAATAAGGTATGCATTATTTGGGTGAATGCATGTACCTCCCAGTATGGGATATCTATCTTTCAAGTATTGTCAATTTATTAGCAAAATAAAAATGTTTTAAAGGTCTAATAGAATGTCATTTCATCACTCTTTTGTAAATAAAATCTGCCAGTTATGGTGCACAATAGAAAATACCTTCCACTTGTGTAGACCTCAGGCAAAGCACTATGGCATAACCAAAAGTCTAACCTAGACTAAGATGAGATCTGGCATTAGGTAAACTGAATCTTAGCTTGTTATTCCCTTGAACTTTGTCATGAGAGAAAGCCCTTGTTGACCTGCTTTTTTACCCATCCCATAAATGCTGTACCAGTTCCCCACTTCCTTGGTTTGTTTTGTTTTTAAATTCTAAATATAGGAAAGTTTTTAAACCTTTGACACTAAATTCAAAAGAATCGAGAGTTTTAATCATTCAATCTAATTCTAATTTGATATGCTACATTTAAGCCATCTCTGTAAGTGAAAGATACAAAAATATAGAATATCAAATGATCCATTTTGATTTTCTAAATACAGCTCCAGTGATACTGCCTAGCTCATTCTCATGGACTGCAGTAATGCTGACTCATGTTTTATTGTTTGTGGTATTCCCAAATCATTTCTAGAGTTTTGTGGCGCTCCAAAACATGGATTCAAAACTTGTGTCACTCATAGGTACTCATGGAAAACTCATGCCACTTGTGAGTTGAAATGGCTCACTAGTTACTTGCAGAATAACTCTATGATGAGTGATTGCAATAAAATGAAAACTCATGAGAAACTTTGGAAAAACTCAACAAAAACTGTTTATTATTTAGAAGTGGTGTTAGGTCAATGCTGTTTGAATTTGCAGGCATTTACAAAAAATTGGCTCTTATAAGCTCTTATTTGGCTCTTATTCAGCACTATTTTGTGGCATTTCAATGTATGTAATTATAATATATTTTTAGTTTTTTTTGTGCCCTCATTCTAAATGTTGTGTTTGGCTGCTAGGGTTGGTTTGATTTTTTTTTTTTGTTTTCCTGTTTTTCTAGGGTTTATTTCTACTTTTCTAAAAAGAAAATGGCATCTACAAGTATGTGAAAAAAATCTATTGGACCACGGATACAAGTTTTTCTCATGCTTATTCCATTGGGCCCCAGGTACAGGGATTAGGTAGTGATGGTGGTTGTTGTTCAATGTTGTTATGATTCCTTATTATGAGTAGTTGGTTATCACATTGACTATGGTTGGGAAAGTGTTTAAAGCACCAAGCCGTTATGAGTTGAGTGTGCCATTATTGTTGGATGTGATCACTAACACAAATCTGCTAGTAGATGAACAAAAAGAACTGGAAAAAGAAGGGCTGCAACATTTTATCTGATGTGTAGGTGAATGATAGGAACTACACCTTATTGAAATTCCTTGTGGCTTTAGAGGGGCTATTAGTTTTCTTGAAGTTGGTTGATGCCTCTAGTGAAGTAAAACATATCAAGACCTTGTACAATTTGTTGGATGAGGTGGTGATGGAGTTGGAAGTGGAGAATGTTGTCTTGATAGTGGTGAACGGTGCAATTACATACGCGTTGGTAAAATTCTAAAGGTGAGGCAACCAACATTGTTTTGGAGCCCTTGTGTTGTCCATTGCATTTACCTTCTGCTTGAGGATATTGAGAATATTAGTTGGGTGAAGATAGTGGTGGAAGAAGCGAGGAATGCCAATAAATACACTTACAACCATACATGGGTCTTGAATCTCATGAGGGACCAATTGATGGCAATGAGCTTGCATGCTTAGGAGTCACAATTTGCAACAAATTTTATCTCCTCGTAATGTATTCCAACTGCATTGCCCAACCTTAAGTCCATATTTTTGAGTTAAAGGTAACAGAAGCAGAGGTTTGTGAAGACTATTTTTGATGATGCATATGCCAAGCATGTGTAGGAGATGCTTAAGGTAAGATTTGATAAAAAAATTCTGTTATTTTTAAATTTTTTTTTTATAATGTTACAATTTTTTGATTTTCTAAATTTTTAATATTTTAATTTAAACTAAGATATCTCATTTAATTTAATTTTCTGATTTCATTTTTAAATGCTCTCTTGTTTTAGGTATCAAAATCATTGGTTAGGGTACTATTGGTGGATGGGGATAAAAAATTCATGAAGTATCTATATGAGGCTAGGGACAAGGCCAAATAGGTGATTCAACACTTGTATGGGTCTAGTAGAAACAAATATGAACCCATCTGATACATTATTGATTGGAGGTGGAACCAACAACTCAATCAACATAGTGATGTTGCTACTTATTTATTGAACCCTAATTTTTTCTTCTTTGGTTCATTCAGAGCAAACGAGGAGGTTATGTATGGCCTCAACATGTGTATGGAGAGGTTGGTCTTTGACAAGAACCTTAGAGACATCATCATGATGAGCCACAAATTTATAAGGGGTCGGAGGGGAGGTTGTTCGCTTTGCCTTGATGCATTCGAAGGTCAGCCACTTTGTAGCCAGGTTATGTTTACTTTTAGTTTATTGTTTAGCTTAACTTTTAAGTTTCCTAAAAATTAAAATCCTTTCAAAGTTTGGACATGTTCTTGCAACAACATTCAATACTTAAAGTCTTGCCATCTGCATTTTGTCCCAGTCTTGTAGTGTTTTTGGTTGTGAGCACTATTGGAGTGTTTTTGTGACCATTCATACTTAGAAGTGCAATGGTTTGACTCAAAATTGTTTGAATGCCTTTGTCTTTGTGCTTTTGGTTGTGAGCACAATTGGAGTGTTTTTGTGACCATTCATACTTAGAAGCTAAGTCACCGTATACGCCGAACTCAAGCATGAGGTTTGAATTTAGGCGAATTTCATTATTTACCATTAAATTCGTTGATGTTCGCCTCATTTGCGTGTACGGAAAGCGTGGCATTTTTTCATTAAAATATGCTTTTTAAAAAACGCTTTTAGGTTTTTTGAGAAGCGTTTTGGGTTTTTCGATTGTTTTTTTAAATTAAAATGTGGATTAATTCTCTGAAGCACAAATGAAGGCGACCACCAAAGGCGTTTGATTAATCGAAGTTAGAACGATCAAGGGCTTTTGTGAGCTAGCAAAGGCGTTTGTGAGAGGTGTCGTGATTTGCTAGTTGCTGCACACGATTTGCCAGTTGCCAGTTTCTAAGTTTTTGCCCTGGACAAATCCTTTGCTCCTTCGAATTTGCAACTTCTAGCGTCACTGTATAATAGCCTTTTTTTATTGTATTGATTTCCATGCATTTCGATTTTTTTCATAACTACGGGCATCTCACGACATCACCAAGGCATCATCGGAGTTTGGAGAGAGAACTATTAGCTTAAGAAAATGTTTGATTCCGCGACCAACCATTGGACATTCGTTCCCGTTTTCTTGCCGCAGGACATTGACCTGTCAGTGTATTTGGGAAGATTTTATTTTATTTCTCATTTGTTTTTAAGGTTGTTCTTTCTTTATTTTTATTTTAGGTTTTTTTAAAATAAAATTTTACGTACACGTTAAAAATAATCAAACATAGTTTTAATTTTTTAGTATATTAAAACTTAATATCTTAAAATATTTAGTTTAAATTATTAATTATCAATATATTAAACTGAATATATTTAGTATTTGAATAAGTTTCTATTATTAATAATAATACTTTGAAGATTATTAAAATTTTATAGTTTATACAATATAATCTTCTAAATTGTGATTATTGTGTTGATTATTTACTATTATTTAATATTTTAAAATATTTAATTTAGTTGATTAATTACTAATATATTAAATTGAACATATTTAATATTTAAAATATTTAAATTAAAATTTTAAATATATTTATATTTTAATAATTTTAAATTTATAGAAGGCGAATTTAATCCGAATTTTATACTTTTCAAAAATTTTGCTTGCCGAATTTCATCCAAATTTCAAAGTTGTCGAACTCAAATTTGAATTCGAACTTTGTGACTTAGCTTAGAAGTGCAATGATTTGACCCAAAATTGTTTGAATGACTTTGCCTTTGTGCATTACCACCTTTAGTTGCATGCATAGTAGGTACAAGGGTAGGAGACGCATGAGGTGCTTGATTTAGATGACATCAATCCATACTTTGAGTGGATTGTTGATTATATGGAACCATTGATAACTGAGAATGATATGGTTGATTTGGAGAGGGAGGTGGCAGAATGGCAAGTGGAAGTAGCAGTACGTGAGGAGGTAGAAGGTGAGCCATTAGTGGGGATTCATTGCATTTACAACATGCTTTTGTTGAGGATGATATTGTTCTTCAACAAGAAGCTACAATAGGATAATCTAGTTCAAGCACATTATCACACCGACAACCTTTTTTGAGTATTAATTGTTGAAGTAATTTATAGATTATACACATTGAAACTATAATTTGTGAGTTTCATTTATTTTGAAACTTGAAGTTGATATGTATTAAATTTTTTTTTGGTCTATGATTTGTGTTGAAATCTAATTTTGAATCTTGATCTATAAATGAAGGAAAGTAGTAAGATGTTCATGAAATTCAGTAGTATGCATGGTTTTGAAGGTTTTTTTTTAAATTGTGTTTTTTAATGTTTTGAAAATTTGTTGAGTTATTGCTTTAATCTGAGTTTTTGATTTTTTTGGGGTCAGCTGAGTTATTGTTGAGTCCGAGTTTTTCAACTATGATTCAAAGGTTATCAAATATTGCACATACATTTCTTGTAGTGCAGGGTGGCCATGTAAAATCAGATATAGCACAATCCAAGTGCATTCCAAGCCTTGCATAATCTTCATTATTGGCTTTGGCAGGGTTTTAGACACCTTAAGATCAACTTGCTAAGGTTGTACAGACAAGTGCCAGCAATGTTGCTGCCTTCATCCTTATAGGTTTGGGGCTCATATGACTCAAGGGGCAGCACCCCATGGAGTGTGGGGCAGTACCTCATGGGACATATTTGACCATTACATTTTGTTACAACTCATCCTAACCAACATGAAGTAAGAAGTCACACATGTAATAGTGACTGTTTCATCTTTTTTAACTGTTCTCGAGCATTTGCGGATTTGTAGTATTATGCATAAATATCTAGATAGCCAGCTACCATAAATGAGAACATAGACATAGCTAGTGGTCGACCCTCTTGAGCATGCCTTGTACTAAAGTTGCAGATTAATAAAAGTCTTCTGTTCTAGTTCTTCTTATCTTTCCTATGCATTACTTTCTAAATATCATTTATTGTTTTAGATCATTGTAAAAATTGCTTCTGCATGTAAGTTGTAACACATCTAGATTCTAACAATTTAGAGTGTTGTACCTTGGATATGAGCTGGATTATCAAGTAACCTAGTGTCAATCAGTTTTTTCTTTACAGTATTTATGAACAAAATTTTGTGTGTTCCCCAAAACTTTCAGTTTCTGCATTCTTTATCTTAAGAGCTTTGATAGTATGCTTCTTGTTTTTACATCTTGATGAATAGAAAGGAGGAGGATGTAGCCTCCATGACAAGGAAATGGACCCATAAATTATGTTACTGGAATATAAAGTACTTACCAAGATTTCCCAACTTGTGATGCTGCTTTTCAGAAAGTCCTTTTGGAGCTTGAAGCTGATCCAAAACTTGTTTATCACTGTGGGTTATCTCCTCGTCGTCTTCCGGTAAGCAATTTCAACGTCTTTTGTCAAACTGTACTATGCAGGCAATTAATTCTGAATGGTTTCATGATTCACTAGAGATGCATGATCTAATTCTATAAGTGGTGTTTGATGTTGCAAATAAAGTTGGAATTCTTTTATGTACTTATTTTTTCAGGAGTTGGTCGAGAACAATCCTGTAATTGCTGTTGAAGTACTTCTGAAGCTAATGAATTCTGTTCAAATAGCAGAGTATGCTTTATACTTCATATTACATTGTTTTAAGGTTTCTAATATCATACCTGTCAAGAAAATAATGCATTTTCTTAGGTTATCTTATTTGCTAAATTTTGGTATCAGCTATTTCAAAGTGCTTGTCAATATGGACATGAGCCTGCATTCGATGGAGGTTGTTAATAGGCTCACAACTGCAGTTGACCTCCCAACACAGTTTATCCACACATATATCTCAAACTGCATATCATCATGTGAAAATATTAAGGTCAGACCCTTTATTGTGGTTCCCTCTATGCTTCATTATTTTTGTTATTCAGTTTGGGTGTTCATGCCTTTTGGCATTTAAGGTATAAATATATTGTTACTTCTATGATTTTATTCCTTCAGAGATATATATGCTGTTTTAATAATACTGGAGTTTGTATGCTTATGCACTGTCTATGTTCTCTTGATTTTGACATTTATATTGAGCAAATTTCAATTGTCATGTGATTGTTTCCTTTATGTATATTGGTAGAAACGAGCTGGTATGCAGGTAAATTACAGGGTCCTAGACATTTGTGTTCCAAAGCCCCCTTCAGTTTCACTTATGCTCCACAAGTATACTTTATTAGAAGTTTTATGTTAGTAGAAGTTTAGGGGATATTGGTGAGGTCATTTCTGTTACTCTATATAGAGCTTCTCTTTCTTTTCTTGTCCGGTGCAAGGGACAAATGAATAACACTCTTTGCACATCTATATTGGCTGAGATTGAGCTCTATTTCTTTTCTCCTGTTGTGATGTATATGTTAGTTCTGGATGTTATAATAGAGAAAATTTGGCTTTCATGTGAGTTAAGTCTACTCTTTCTTTTCTTGTCCAGTGCAAGGGATAAATGAATAACACTCTTTGCACATCTATATTGGCTGAGATTGAGCTTTATTTCTTTTCTCCTGTTGTGATGTGTATGTTAGTTCTGGATGTTATAATAGAGAAAATTTGGCTTTCATGTGAGTTAAGTCTACTGAAGTTCATAACTGGTAAATTTTAGACAATGAGACAGATATATATGAACATGGTGAAAACAAGATGAAAAAAGTGATGTAATCCCTAGTGTAAAAGTGATTTCTGGAAGTCAAGAATATCCTACAACTTCAAAGTTAAAGCTTGTTTTGCTCAACAAACATGACGGTTTTTCTTGCTCTTCAAGACTGAACAATTATTGACACTTGAATGTTCTAGGTAGACTGGAATACGAATGGACAATTTCCTGGGTCTACTTACAATGTTGAGGCTCATATCCATTAGAAGAGAGAACTTGTAAATTTGTGACTAGAACCATACGGCTTTATCATTGGGGAATCCGTCATTCTCCACAAGAAAATGAACTTTAATGTTTTTCTGATTTATCTCTTAATGCCCAATTACATTGAGATTGACATAGGGACTGTTGGGGTCAAAATGAACTCTCAACAGAGTTATATTGTTCTCACAAAAATAAACTGAATTAGTTTAAAGCCTCTTTTTGATGTCTTTCTTTAGCTTTTGGAGTAGAGTGTTTTGAACAGCTTCAAGACAATTTTCCACTAAGACATGATGGAGAAAAATGGTAGCTTGAGAGTCATTGCAAGACAATGATGGATATTTTCACGTTTTGACCTACTAAGAGATTTGAAGTCATAAGATGGAATGGGGTGCCACCCATGGGGGAATCCACAAGATTCCTTGTATGGTACATTTTGCCTCTTGGAATACGTCTTAAGATGAATGTAAGAGAGCATTGAAGTTGGGACTTGCAATTAGACTAGGTGGAGCATCTTTGGCTGACTATTTTTAGTTTTGTAAGGCATCTTATAAAACCTCTTTAAGAGGTTTTATTGGTCCACGATTGAGTGCTTGGTTGATTGGTTGATCCGCTTGTTTGTAGGGGTCAAGTTCCTCTATTAGGAGTTACATTCAATTTTGGGAGGATGCATTCATTGGGGTGGATGAGGCCGGAGCATGAGTCCAAGTTGGACTAATTTGATTATGGACTAGCTCTTGGTTTTGGGAAACCATTTGTAGTTTCCTAGATTGCCTTTACCTAGATATTGGATGTTTGGGGTGGAGTATGGCACGATTTTCTATGACAAGTACATGCTATTGGATTCACTATAGAAAAAAATGAAGATTGCTTTTATAGAACAACTACATTCTTATTGGTTTGAAATCCTTTTCTTATGAATATAATTAGAATGGTGCTATTGTTTGTTGGGGTTTTCTTGAAAGGGCTTTCTAAAGTATATCATGTGTAAATCTATTGTTTGTTTTCCTAAAATTGTATTAGATATTGCAATTTGCTTGCTTAACTCTTTTGTATTAGATTAGAATTATTTACTTTCATATAATATTAAAACTAGAGTAGCTCATTTGGATCCTTGAGAGGAAAGGGCATTTGGCCCTATATTAATCTTTGCATCAGTGAGAGCTTTTTGCATAGGTGAATTTTTGCAGGTATAGAGAAATGGGTAGCACATCTGGAATGGAAGTTCAAGATGGAGGATCTCTAAGTACATTGTGATTAGTGGCTTGTTGTGGCTGGTCAAAAGTCCACAACAATGGCTAATAAAGTCTAGGACAAACTAGATGAAAATGGGCACCTCATTCCATGACTCCCCACAAGGAGTGGTTTTTAGTGTATGGGAGCGACAATGGAGATGAAGTCTTTTTTGGAAACGTTTCTCAAAGAAGTTGAGAAAATTTTAAGGTGGTATTCAAAGATGGGAGAGTTGAAACCCTCATCAATGTATGGCACATTCTTGGTTTGGCTAGAAACTTAATTTTTGCAAGCAAAATGAATGATGTAGGTGTGCAAATAGTCTTCAATAGGGATGGATGTGAGATATTTATAGGAGCCATGTTGTTGGCCAAGGGCATTCGTATTGGAACTTTGTTCCAACTCAATGCAAGAACCATGATTAAATTTAATTTTTTTGAGATTCTAGATTCTTGGCACCATAAGCTTTTTGTTGAGAAGACTATTGTGGCATGAACACATGTGCCCCATTGGTGAGACAAGTCTTAGGGCCTTGAAATATTAAGATATGGTTGAGGGGCTTGTTGGATTGTTCATTGGATTTTGATTTCTATTAACATTGTGTAAATGGGAACTCAAATCATGTTGACGTTTTATGTGAGCTCTTCTAGATTTGACTAGATTTAAGATTTAATTCATAGTGATGTATTTGGTCTTGTGAATGTACCTTCGCTAGGAAAATCTCTTTATTATGTGTCATTTAAAGATGATTTTGCTAGAAAAATGAGGATGTTCTTAGGCAAAAATCTAAAGTCTTCAATATGTTGAGACTGACTCTTGTGGAGAATCAAATGGAGAAGAAAAAGTTTTTGAGAATGAACAATGGTGGAGAATTTTGTTTTTTAGAGTTTGAGAAGTTTTTTAAGGACAATGGTATAACCAAATAGATGACACCTCCCTACAACCCTTATCAAAAGGAAGTTGTATAAAGAATGAATGACATTAATAGAGAAAGTGAGGAATATGCTCAATGGTGTAGGCTTAGACTAGAATAATTAGATAGAAGCAGTTAGCGTTGCTTGTTATCTTATCAATAGATCTTCTATGTCATCACTTTTTGATAAAACCCATAAGGATGTTTGGATAGGCAAGAAGTCATTTATTTGGCATCTCAAAGTTATTAATTGTGATACATATGTGCATGTGCCCTGGAGAAGAGGTCTAAGTTGGGTTTCAAAAAATAGAAGCGAATCTTCAATAGTGTTGTGTGGAGGATACATTTCTTAGCAGGTGTACCATTTCAGTTTCTTGGTCGTACCATTTCAAACCTCTAGCTGGCTGTACACTGTCATATCCTGGCTGTATTATCTCTATGTTAGCTGTAGCCTTTGTGAACATTACTTAAGGCTGATTGCAGTGTTTATTGCTGGTCAAGGGAGATCACAGGGTTTGCAAATTGTTTCTGGTAGTCATACATAACTGCGAGTGTGCTGTACAGTGTCAGTTTTAGCTGGTTATGAGCCATACAGTTTGTGGCAGTCATACGACAACAAGGGACAGTTATTTCAGTGCCAATTGTACAGAGTTCTAACTGAATATTTGTTCTTCATCCTGCTGGTATCATTTTGTATATCTGGCTATACATTTTGAGCTTAACATTTCTGTTATTTCTTGGCTATTGCTCTTGATATAATTGCTGTTATAAATTAAGAGGGGTTGATACTGTTAGCCAGCGTTATTTGTGAGAATTTCAGCATGCATGTTTAGTAGTTGTAATAAACTGGAAGGTGCTCAGCAAATTTAAAATAGGAATTGTAGGTTTGGATGGCTATGCTGCCAAGTCATTAGTTATTTATTCCACTTCCACCTTCTTTAGTTTAGAATTAATTTGAAGTCTAGATGGCTATGCTGTCAAGACATTAATTATCAATTTCATTTTTAGCACTCCATTCATTTAGATTTGTGTGGCTTGCCGCCAAAAAGATAGTGTCCCAACCACCGTATGTGCTCACCTCGCCCACATTGGGATATTGGTAATTAGAAAGTGTGAGGCTTTATCCATTTTGTCATATATTTGTAAAAATTGAAAAAATTCTATCATAGGATGTTACATACAATATCTATCATTCAAAAGCAACTATTTGTTTCCATGTTTCCTACTAAATACAATTTTTTTATGTTACCGATTCATCCCAGTAATCTTGCCGATTTGGGTCCGATTTGATTTGGGTCCAGATATTGATTTGGTACGTTCAGGGTGCAACCACGGTATGGGATTTGGCCTGTGGATTTGACCCAGACAACCTCAAGAGAATTTGCCGTGTCTTTGAACTTTTGTTTTTTCACAGGGTTCACAAATTTTTTAAAAACCTAAATAAATCACCAGAAAAGCTGTTTGGATTTGCAGAAGGAATAAAGACGGTACAAAATTGTTTGGATGTGTTCCGGCCAATGCCGCCACCATAATACCTGCCTAGATGGTGCCTGGTGATTGGTAATGCAATTAATGTCTCTGTTTTTTCTTTGTGTTATTGCTGAAGGTGTCTCTGTTCTTTCGAGGCCTTTGTCCTGCTCCTCGATGTGCTCTGTTCTACTGTCCTCCCTCTTTCCGCCGAGTCCCATCCTTACCTTTCCTGCTACGGCTACAGAATATCGGGGTATAACATTAAAAATAATAATCTATATTTCAATTTTAAAATGTTTATTTATTTTTTAATATAAACATTTACGAGTCTAAAAAATGTAATTATAAGTAGATATACAAGGAAAAGAGCTTTGCCAGCGAATGCGAATTCTACATGCAAATTTCGAATAAGGAAAACTGCGAATATATTCAGGATAAACTGCATCTCTGTTTTAAGAAGCCATATCTGCCACAATGAGAGGAAATACAAACACCAATTCTGGATATAGAAAATCCAATGAAGTCTATCACAGGAAGCCTCTGAGAAGAAGAGATATGACAGAAAATAATAGGCCAAGAGTGGATTTCAGAGTCCCTCATTATATTACATGGCCCAACAATCTGGAGATTAATGCAAAAAGGAAGAAGATCGCAGGATCACTGAAAGACTTTAAACAAAATCCAGCAAACAAGGAAGCCCCTAGCACCAAAGTAATCAGGCACGAAGTTAGGAAAGAAGAATCTGCAACTTGGAAAATAAGCATAGACAACAAAAAAACCCCAGAGAATCGGTGAATTCAAGACAGCAAGAGGGGTACAAACCAAAAATCGAAGATGGTTCATATTAAACCCGGGATTTTGAAGAATTCTACAGGAGCAACAGAGAAGCAGCAGGATCTGATAGAAATAGATATTTAAAATGAAATTAAAGAAGATTCGGAAATGTTAAAAAAGGTGGCAATAATTTGCAAAATAATAGGGCCAAGGCAGAAGAGGGCTTCAATTGAAGAATGGGCGAGAGAAGCAATAAATCGCAACCATGGACTAAAATTCTTGCCAAAAGGATTCTTTATAATTGTCTTTCTGACGGAGGAAGATAAGGGAATTCCAAAAATATCCCATCTACATGCAGAAGTGGGAACCAAAAGAATATTGGTCTGAAGAAAGCCTGGAGAAAATTGGAAGAACCCTGGGCACGCTGTTGGAGGTAGACTGCAAGACTTTGAAAGAGAACTCATATCTCTATGCAAGACTTTAAATAGCAGCAATAGCACAAATACCCCAAAAAATTAAGCTAAAAACCAAAGAAGGGGTGTGGCTGCAAGAGGTGGAAATTGAAAGCCAGAACCTCTTCTGCAGGAAATGCAAAAATTGGAACCATATGATAGACAATTGCAAATCACAAAAGAGTGTTGAAACTATAAAGAGCAAAGATTCAAACACCAAAGCACTCACCCCTAGCAGCCAAAAGAAGGGGCCACCCCAGCACGAGGAAATCAAAGTAAGAGCCAAGCTATGGAGGAAAAAAGCATAAGAAAAAGAAACGGAAAAAGAAAGATCTAGAAGCCTTGACCAAATTTCAGCACCTGTTTCAGCATCGCCACAAAAAGAAGAAGTAATCAAAGGTCAACTAGAGGGACCCTCACAAAAAATCCAACAAGCCCCAAGCTTTCAGGCCAGTGAGGATGAAGAAGCCTTTTCTTCAGAAAGTGAAAACGAAGAGTTGGAGGAGTTAGATATTATAGAAAACATAAATATCTCCCGGTCTGCAGCAAAATTGTTAGCCCCAATAAACCTACAAAAGAAAAGAAACTTGGAAGAAAGTCTCACAAGCAAAAAAGAGAGGAACTAGCACAAGAAAGGGGTCTAAAAAGCATTATCAATTATTTGCAAGAGAAAAAGGGAGGAGAGCACTCCCAAAAGGAAGACCAATGAAGATCCTAACATGGAACATTAGGGGACTCAATGTCCCCAACAAAAGACGCTTGATTAAGCATCATTTAGAGAAGACAAAAACTGATATCATACTTTTACAAGAAACCAAAAGTGAAGATATAGAGAACAAGGGGCTACAAATTAAAGGCTGGGACAGTTCCTTCTCCAAAGCCATTGGCACATCAGGAGGGCAAGCTCAATCTCTTTAAACATTCTAGTCAAAGAAAGTCATTGGATGGCATGTGAAGCAAAAAATCTAAAAAGCAACGTCAAATTTTATCTCTTCAATGTATACGGTCCAACTAGGAATCAAGATAAAATTACCCTCTGGAACTCAATGGGCCAAAAAGCCTCTGACCTAGGAGGGAAGAAAATTATAATGGGGGGTGACTTTAATGTAGTTCTCAGGATAACAAAAAAGTTGGGGGTAATAGAGTAATAACCCCCTCCATGGAGGCCTCTAAATGATTTCTAGCGCAAAACAATCTAATAGAGGCCAAAGTCAGAAATGAGACTTACACATGGTCCAACAAGCGAATGGGAGAAGGCTGCATAAAGGAAAAGCTAGACAGATTTATCTACACACAGGACTGGTTGGCAAAGATGCTAAACTTGGAAGCCACAATACTCCCTTTTGTTGGGTCGGATCACCTTCCAGTCATACTATCTATTCTAGGAACAGAAACCCACACAAAATCCCACTTCAAGTTTGAAAAAATGTGGTTTAGGAAAGGAGGACTAGTGGACCTAATAGAGCAATGGTGGAAAGATGCCCCAAAAATAAAAGGCACTAAAAGCTATATCTTTATGTATAAGCTTAAGTATGTCAAGAGCAAATTGCAAATATGGAATAAGGAAGTGTTTAAAAACATTTTCTTTGAAAAAGAGAGATTGAAAAAAGAGCTGGAGGTGATTAAAAGCAAAGTAATGGAAGAAGGCATGTTCCAGGAGGACTATTTAAAAGAAAAAGAGATCATGGCAGATTATAATGTAGTATTGGCTAGGGAAGAGGAATATTGGAGATCTAAATCAAGAGAACTTTGGCTAAATGAAGGAGACGCCAATACGAAATTCTTTCACAATATCACTAAGATCAAAAAGGCCTATTAAAGGATCACAAAAATCAAAACCCCAGAAGGAAGAATAATAGAAAACCCAAGAGAAATAGAGGAAGAAGCAGTTCGCTTCAAACAATGATTATGCCCAAAAGGGGACAATGATGTAATAAATGATTCTGAGATCTTGGCCAATATTTCGAAATTAATAACAAAAGAAGAAAATGCTAGGTTAATAGAACCTTTCAAAAAAGAAGAGATAAAAAATGCAATACAACAACTACACCCAAACAAGGCTCCAGGGCCAGACGGTTTCCCTGCATTCTTCTATAAAAAATGTTGGCATTTCTTAGAAAAAGAAGTATGGGAAGTATGTGAAGACTTCAGGAAAAAAGAAAAATTTGTCAAAGACCTGAACAATACAATGATAGTCTTAATTCCAAAGAAAGAGAACTGCGCTAGCTTTGGGGATTATAGGCCAATTTCACTTTGCAATACTATCTATAAAATCATCTCCAAAGTGTTAGCAAACAAAATGAAGCTACTCTTAGAGAAAGTAATCTCACCCAACCAAAGTGGGTTCACACCAGGGAGAGATATAGTTTATAGCATCATATTAGCAAATGAAGTAGTGCACACCATCAACAAAGACAAGATCCCTAGCATGATGATCAAGCTGGATGTAAGCAAAGCATATGACAAAGTCCCAATTGGGTTTGGAAGAAAATGGATGCAATTGGTCTACCAATGTATATCATCGACAAAAGTTTGGGTTTGGAAGAAAATGGATCCAATTAGTCTACCAATGTATATCATCGACAAAATACTCCATCCTCGTAAATGGAAGCCCATGTGGCTTCTTTGAAAGCTCAAATGGAATAAGACAAGGGGATCCAATGTCCCCTTTCATAGCAGCCTTCTAAAGATTAGGAAAATGGAAAGGGTTAAGAATTGCATAAGGGATAGAAGACAAAACACACCAGCAATTTGTAGATGATACCCTCCTAATGGAAAGGGTTAAGAATTGCACAAGGGATAGAAGACATAACACACTAGCAATTTGCGGATGATACCCTCCTATACGGGGAATCAACATTAAGGGAAGCTGAATCAATCAAGACATGCCTAGAGGAATACATCAAAATATCAGCCAACAAATAAACAAAGAAAAGTCAAAAATATGTTTCTTCAACACCAAGAAAGGATGGTAGAAAAGGATAGCCAAAACCCTTGGCTATACAATAGATGTCTTCCCATGTAAGTATCTAGGGGTACCCCTATTCAAAGGAGTGATAAGAACTAAAATATAGGAATAGATAATAGAAAAATGCAATGAAAAGTCAAAAAGTTGGAGAGGCAAATGGCTAACATTGGTGGGTTGGATTACCATGATAAAAGCAGTTCTTTCAACAATCCCCACCTACCCAATGTCATGTATGCAACTAACAAATAGAGCAACCTCACAAATAGAGAGTATTCTCAAAAAATTCTCATGGGAAGGTTCCAATGATGTGCACAAAATTCCCCTAATACACTGGGCCACAGTTAGTAAATCCCAAGCAGAAGGGGGGACTGGGATTAGAAATATCAAGGCACAAAGCCTTGCCGTAGGTGCTAAGTTAGTATGAAAAATGTACCAAAAGCCAAACTTACTATGGTATACAATCATGCAGAAAATATACCGGGACTCCCCAAATCCTGAAAGGATCTTAACCATTGCAAATTTTAGATCAAGTTCACACATATGGAACTTCATGGCAAGCTGTAGGCACATAATAATTGATCATCTGACTTGGCAAGTAAACAATGGAAGCAGAGCAAAATTTTGGAGTGATTCATGGGGAGGTTACAAGCCTTTGGCTGAACACCCAGAACTAGCACGACTCATACTAGACTTAGCTAGGAAATATGGTGAAGCAGTCATAAACTATGTGAAAAAGACAAAAAACTGATCATTATAATGGGCTGAATTGGAAGACAACACCATAAATGAAGAAGCCAAAAATCATCTAAAGGAAATCTTGAAAAACAAAGGCATTTGTCTAAACAATCAAGAGGATAGGATCATTTGGTGTGGAGCAAAGTTAGGCAACTACACACCAAAAATGGGATATGTGATACAAATGAAACAAAAAGAATTAGGTTGGCCGAAGAAATTATGTTGGGGGAAATGGATCTTGCCCAAAGTGAGAGCTTTTGCTTGGACAACCTTGCATGTCAGAATTCTCACAGGCGACAGATTAAAAACACTAGGGATAGAAGGGCCTAGTTGGTGTGTGATGTGTAAAAATGATGCTGACCATCTACTCATGAATTGTCCGTTTGCAACACAAGGATGGGAATGGCTGCAAAACAAGCTAAATTGGGCAACCCCAAGAAGCAACAAGCTTATGGAATTCTTCACAAGTTGGCCTACACACAAAAAGGAAGCTTTCGGGGGTCATATATGGCAAACAACCTCATCGATCCTAATTTGGCATATGTAGAATGAACGAAATAGGATAATAGTTTAGAATAAGGAAAAAGAAGAAAAAGAAATATGGTCCATAATTGAAAACAGTATAGTTGAATTGATGAACACTCAAATAAAACTCCAAAAGAAAGCAAAATTCACAAACTGGGACAATGAATTGATGAAAAATTGGAAAACTCTAAAGGTCACACCTTTGCTTCAACTGGACTCGAACTCAAAAACAAAAAGTCAGAACACTAAATGGAGGCCCCCTCAGGGGAGGTGTCTAAAGTTGAACACTGATGAGGCATCCAGGGGAAACCCTGGATTGGCAGGGGATGGATGCATAATCCGCAATAGGGAAGGCAATCTAGAAGAAGCATTGTCAATTAAACTACTAGAGATGACAAATAATGAGGCTAAGATCGAAGGAATACTGCAAGGATTAATGCTATGCAAGGAGAAAGGACTAAGTAACATAGTGTTGGAATGTGACTCCTTTTATTTGTATAAATGCAATCTCAAGCTGTAGAATTGGAGTCTGGAGTTTGCAAACCAAATTAAACCATATCAAGGAGTTAATGCAGGAAGTATAGGTATAGACAGTCCAACACACATACATGGAAGGAAATAGAGCAGTAGATTTGTTAGCCAACCAGGAGATTGAACAAATAGATAACATTGTAAAAGGCTCCCAACCAAGCTTATGGCCAAGGCTGAGGGAAGTTTTAGAAGGAGATAAAGAATGCATTGAAGCCCAACCAGATGCACCTTCTTAAAATGCACCAAATGTAAGCAAACACAAGCGAAGGTATGTAGTAAAGCCAAATCACAACAAAAAGGTATGTCGTTCTATCTCTGTCTTACTTTGTTATGATTGAACTAACTTAAGAAGTAAACTAAACATTGAGCAAGAACGAGTATTTACCCAAGAAATTGAACAAAAATCCCCAAGAATCGAAAGCAATCTCCCCTCCTGGCAATCAAAACTATCTAACAAATTGGGATAATCACATTACATAATGGACTTTGCCCTGAACCAAGGAGCAGTTAAATACAATTGATGGCCTGGTTATGGAATCTGGAATCTCCATACCCCACCAAAGCAAAAAAGGAAAGAAGCACTAGCTAACACCCATTGGTGAAACTTCCAATCAACTACAACATGGCTTTAGTTTACAACAACCAAGAAACCAAAATGACGTAAGACTCTAAAAATCACCGTCGAAGGCACTTGAGCAAAATGCTCTAAAGCTGGCTAGTAGGAACATAAAAAGGCTTCCAGAAAGGTACTAGATTCTCCCCGGGATAGCTGAAATTTTATGTTGAGCAAACAACAACTATCCTCTTAAACTCAAACGAGCCATAATTCAATTTTCTAAAAGAGCACCTGGGACATAAATAACCCTATCATGATAACATTTTAGAGGAAATCTCTTAATAAGAATGTTTGGGGAAACTCTTTTCTAAACCACTTAATTTATGCCCCTGCTCATAAGCGTAATCACAAAGAACGGAAATGAGCTAAATAGAAAATTCCGAAAACTCTAAGCAAGAAATTGTAGCATTTGATGTGCTGCTCATCCGAACAGTAGGATGGAAAGAAGTTTATAAAATTCGAACAAACGACATATCCCTCCCAGATAATTTCAAACATGTCTGAACCTTCTTCTTTAAAGCAACATTCAGAGCAAAAACTACCTCATCTCTCAACTGTTCTAAAACAATCTCAATAAGGAGCACAACGGCTCAAAGGGAAATCCATGGTATAAGGACGAAAAGGCAAACTATCATCCTATAACTACTACTAAAGTAGTGCTACGCTAAGCAAATCTGTTTCAAACCCAAACCAGTATTAATGACAACCCATATGTATGACAGTCACTTTAAGATTTTAATCCCTCCATCATACATACCCTAGCATAAATTCGTAATCGGAGCACACCTCTCTAATCTTTTAGACTAAGCCAATCATAGATTCATTAATTAAAACAGCTTCTCCACAATGGAAGCAATTTTCAAGAGTATCGTCTAAGCAATAGAAACCATTAGGTGGGTGTTATGGCTGGCCACAAAGGCATCTGTGTCTGTAACCTAAATTCTTGACCCTGAATTTTTAAGAACCTAAACGAAACTCTTAAAGCTGCTTTTTTCCTACACCCAAATCGGGTAGAAGGCAAACAGTTTTATAACTTTAAGGCCTCTGTTCAAGAAATAGAAGTGTAATTGTTGCATTTCACAGTAGGTTAGCAGGGTTAAAAATTACATCCATTTCTGTAGTTGAATCACTATCCAAACCAAAAATACAAAGAGGTGATATATTAATTAAAAGCATTTAAACCAGTATTTATGAAAAAACACATTTTGCAACGTTTAAACATCAAAATTAACCATTCATAGATCATCTCTTGGATGAATTCAAAGTTGGAACAGATAATCATCATCATCTAGCTTTAAACCCATTTATATATTAAAGGAGTCATAATCTGCAATGTAAGCAGTCTATAAGATTATAGATGTAACCGTCCAACAAAATGGCACATATGTGCAAATATAATGGATGATCATAATTGTTCTGAGTCTGTAACCTAACCCTCGACACTAAATTACAAAATTGGGGGTAGAGAATATTTACACTTCATATTTTGTAAACCCTAACTAAAACTTCTAAGCAGCTATATATATCATAGTTTGGTACTGAAATTAGCATAACCTAACTTTCAAACGCTATGAACTGGGATATCCAACGAGAATCCTTAATTGGCATGAGCTCGTAAAGTTGCTTTAGGAAATCATATGCCACCTTTGAGCGGAAGTGGTGCATCCAGTATTCAGATTCTTCAAAGTTTGGGAAGAAAGGTAGAAGCTCAGCGACACCCTGGTTTAGATAGAGTAAATCACGAGGGCGAGGAATCCCCTCCCCTCCTCGAGCAACAACCAACACCACATCCAAACCCTTGAGGAAAGCTGGTTTAAAAATCTGTTGGGCCAACTATGCAATCACCTCCTTAGAAGCATGGAGCTCTAACAAAGATGCTATGAAGCGGGAAGTGATATCAGAGTTTACTCTATATCTTTCACTACTAGCTTCAAACTGCCAACCCAGAATCATCCTTACAGCCTTTATGGTCAATTTATCCGGTCGCTGCAACAAACCCCTTAGATAGCGGTCGGATATTGGCCCAAGGAAATCCAACTGTGAACAAGAGCTCCTAAAAAATATAGGGGTCTCCATTTTTGGACGAATGAAATCTCCAAAAAATACAAACAAAGGAAATATACAAAACCACAAGTAGCTGTGTCCCATTTTGTAGAGTAAATAAGTCGAACAGGGTATGGGAACCAAAACGACTAGTGACACATGTGCCTTTGGTCGCTTCGGCCCTTGCATCTCCGAATCATTATAACAACGCGAGGCCAAAAGAACATGAAAAACACTCAAAATAAAATGATTATAAGTTTGGCCAAGAAGCCAAGACCTAAGCCAATATGTGGAACTCAGCTCCATGTTTGAAACATTAGGGTATCATTCAACTAAACAAGGGAAATCGGACATGGCAACATGAATCATCATAAACAAAGATGAAACCCAAATGTGTGAAAAAACGGGTTAAAGTTTAAGTATAGAAAAGTACGACTCCGACTCCCAAAGATAGCAAATCCGAGAGGTGATTGAGTTGGCAAGTCACATGCCTCTCTGACTCATCAACCCATGCCATAGCATAGTTAATAAGTGGGCTCGTTTAATTAGAAGTAACACCAAATAATCATGGGTTTTACCATTCCCCAAATTGGTAAGCTTACCTACCCAAAAAAAAAAAAGCATTTATAAGTCTAAATATTTTATTTAAAATATGTAATTGTTCATATATATATTTTTAAAAATATTAATGAATATTTATATGTCATAATTACTATTAGAGTCACATTAATATTAATATTTAAACATTTTATTAAAAATATATAATTATTAATATATTTAATTTTTTTGAACTATATTAATGAATATTAATATGTTATAATTATACTCACATTAATATTGATATTTAAATATTTTATTTAAAATATATAATTATTAATATATTTAATATATAATTATTAATATATTTAATATATTATTTTTAATATATATTAATGAATATTAATATGTTATAATTATAGTCAAATTAATATTAATATATATTATATTTAATTTATTAAAAAAAACTTTATATATGTAATTTTTATACGTATTTGTATTGACGAACCCAAAATGAACCCAACTCCCAAATTTTTTTTGACCGACTGGCAAACCGAACCATTGAACCCAGACTCGGACCCGGACCTGGACCCGAACCCGAACCCAAACCGGTAACTTAGCAATTTTGACAGTAGCGTTATGAATATGAATGTTCCACTATTATGATTTTATTTTTTATGCATAAGTGGCTATGAATTGATTGTATCGGCAATGAATTGCAGCTGATTTCATGATGTACATTTGCATGTTAAATGTAAGTTGAGTTGATGCAAATGCAATCTTGGGTTGATAATAATAATAATAATAATATAAGTGGAGCTGGTGGTAGATTGCTTCATTCAAAAGAGTCTTCTCCAAGTAGCTGTATTTAGGTAATTCTAGTGTAAGAATCTGTTTATGTTTCTCCTCAGGAACCCATGAACACAAAAGAAAAGAAAGTACACACGTTCAATCAGTGGAATTAGGAGGGGTGCAAGGGGCTTCATTCCTTGAGACTGTCTCTTTATTAAATGATGACTTTCTCTACAACTTGCTGCTTCATCTGCTCTCTCTTGCTCATTAATCTATTCTATCACTTGCTTTGATGGCACGGACTTACTAGGCTTTCCTAGGCAAGCTTTGATGTCCATCCTTGGGATGCCACACAAATGGGCTTTCACCCAACTTTATGAACTTGAATATCTTACATTACACCCCTTGCAAATCCAAATACACCCTCCACCACTTGGAACTGTTTGTATCATATCCATGTACTTCCAAAGAGGTGAGCTTGGATCTGTTTTGAATTTAGGTTGGGTTGTGGAGCTAGAACTAGTTGACATCGTAAATCTTGTGGCAACAAGTTTTTTTATTTATAAACAATATATTCAAAACAAAGAAATACAAAAGAAAAATAAAGCCTAAATCGTTTACTATGTTAAATCATTTATAGAAACTAAGAAAATGTCAAAATGACATAATTTGTAAAAAGAAAATGAAAGAATTTGTAAAACAAAAATGAAAAATGAGAGAAAAAAACAAAACTTATCTGTTTTTAGAAATCTTCTTGTATGATCTTCTTGGCAGCGAATGAACAATTGCAAATGCGTAGGAATAGCTATGCAATTGATTTTGAACTGCCAATGATCAATCTTCAACTATAATTGTTGAATGATAAACAAGAATGAAAGTAAAGCCTTTTGGAATGGTTTTTGTTTTTTGCAATCAAAATGAGCTAAAATAAGTTTGTTTTGGTGTTTAAAATGTTGTAGTTGGCACTTTCAGGGTAGGAATTCGTTGTAGGGTCTCCTAGTCAAAGTTGAAGGTCAAAAAAGAAAAAAAATAAAAATGCCCAAAAATGATAGATTCACTGTGGATTTGTAGTATGACATTTGGGTTCTCCTTGGCTTAACCCAAAATGAACACGTCCTCCAAATTCTGCACCTTGCCAGAATTTGTAGATATACTGAACTGGATTGTAGACTGGGTTGAACTGGATGTAGATCTGGTCAGAAACCTAGCGGTTCTAGTAACATAGATCTATAAAAGAAAATGTAAAACTGGATAAATATAGCTCTACAATGCTAGTTTTCTGCATGGCTAAGAAGGAGATAAATATATTTAGATTGGCTGATTGGATTTTTATGTTGATTGCCAAATTGCCCAAACTTTTGGACCTTCAAAATTCCCTACATATTACCAAATCTTGATGTTTGGAATTTCATTTGCTAAGTTGGCTTCTATATTGGCCTTCCTTACCCCTCAATGGTTTGAGCATTGGAGAGGATATCCTCTCAGCATCATTCAAGATCCTTGCTATTGCCCTTTGTTGACTAAGTTCAAAAGGTTTTG
This sequence comes from Sequoia sempervirens, assembly GCA_007258455.2. Lineage (NCBI taxonomy): Eukaryota > Viridiplantae > Streptophyta > Pinopsida > Cupressales > Cupressaceae > Sequoia > Sequoia sempervirens. The sequence continues at coordinate 257,302,678 of VDFB02000003.1, read as the reverse complement.
AAGGTTGCATACCAACCAACTTCATTGTTCTCTTTGCTTTTGTTTCCCATTGACTTACTAGGTCATCTTCCTCATTAAGATAATATCTTCTATTTTTCTTTGCCGCCAGTTATTCCTTAGTCTTGGATGTTAGAAAAGGTTCTAAGGGGAAGCACCTTACTCTTCCTAGGTTTGTCTAGATGGGACCATTGGCCTTGGTCAATTTGTGATGGGAAATATCAGGTCTTGCATTGGTGATTTCTTTGTGGTTGATGATGATGGTGTTGGTTTTTTTGGCCCAAGCCTTCTTGCAAACATGTGACAAAGTTGTTTATCATTTGGTCACATGTTCTGATCTTCCTTGGCTCTATGCTTCATTGAGGAGGTACCTTCTTACGCTATCTTTGTTTCTTTGTTTTCACTTTAATATTTTTGGGTTTAATTAATTTCATAGCATGGATTTATCTTGACTTTGTTCTTGTCTTTATCAAGTAGGCGGTGTTTTTTGTAGCGTGTCAAATTATCTGATATTTTATCATGATTCAACTCCTCAGCTTTTTTCAACCTTATTAACCCCATATTACTTGAGTAGTGGTTCTCATGAGCATGAATGGTCCACTTAGCACTCATTGCATCTAGGTGATTCTCATAGTGGCATCAAAACTTTTTGGGTGTTAACCCATCCTAGTACTACTTCAACTGAAGTGTGCTTGCTACCCCAGTTGTAAAACCTTAATCAAGTCTTATGCCTTATGAAGCATGGAGTTTGCCCCAAAATCAAGCCCCCTTAGTACAAAACCTTCAACAAGTGTTGTGCCTTATGAACCACCATTCATTATAAAGCTCCTTAGCTCATTCATTATCAAGTAGGTGGTGTTTTTCATAGCGTGTTAAATTATGTGACATTTTATTAGGATTCAATTGTGTAGTTTTTAAGTCATATACCCCTATTACATGAGTGGTGGTTTACAAGAATCCATCTCTCATGAGCACAGATGATTCACTTAGCACTTATTGCACCCATGTAATGCTCGCAAGGGTGAAGCATTGGGACTTCTATAGTGGTCACCCCTGCCAATACTACTTTGACTCAAGGGTGCTTAACGATAAAGTTTCCACAAGATCAAGACCTCTTAGCTTGCTACCCCATTTGTAAAACCTTAATCAAGTCTTATGCCTTGATTAGCCCATTCATTATCAAGTAGGTGGTGTTTTTGACAATGTGTCAAATTATATGATATTTTATCAGTTTTCAACTATGTAGTTTTTGAGTTAAATCTCATTGACCCATATTACATGAGTGGTGGTTAACAAGAATCCATCTTTCATAAGCATGAATGATCCACTTAACACCCATTGCATCTAGGTGATGCTCATAGGGGTGAAGCATTGGGACTGCCGAAGAGGTCACCCATCTTAGTATTAATCTGACTCAAATGCACTTAACAGTGATGTTTGCCCCAAGATAAAGCCCACTTAGCTTCCTACCCCATTTGCAAAACCTTCAACAAGCTGTTGCCCTTGAATTATTTATTATAGAGCTCCTTAGTGCATTCGTTATCAAGTAAGTGTTTTTTGTAGCATGTCAAATTATGCAATATTTTATTAGGATTCAACTATTTAGTTTTTGAGTTAATCTCATTGATCCATATTATATGAGTAGTGGTTCACAAGAACCCATCTCTTATGAGCATGAATGGTCCACTCAGTACTCATTGCATCTAGGTGATGCTCACAAGGGCAAAGCATCAAGACTTCTAGGAGATCTACTTAGTTCTTGAATTAACTTTTTGAGCCTATTGACTTTGGCCATTTGTGGAAATTATATTGATTTCTATCTTTTGACACTTGTTTTCAGCTCTCCTTTGTCTATTCATCTTTTCTTCTGTCACACTTTGTTTGCAGAAAATGGTACTTTGATCTCAATTACACTCATACCCATAAAGGGGTAGCATAATATTCCACTAGTGACTAAAACTTCCCAAGCTTGCATCTGGCTACCTTAGCTTGCACACAGCTAGCTTTGATGGGTTCCACACTTCCTTTATTACATATCAGGAATATTATTTCTTTTATCAAATTGTAGTTGCTCCTTGAGCTTTAGGTGCTCTAACAATATGAGTGTCAGGTGCATCTGCTCCTAGTCTTTGCCTTGCCCAGTTGTTATTGGGACGAATCCTGTGAAATCTTGTGCAATACGCTGCCTCTATTATAGCATGTGCCTAATAAATCCACAATCTCATTGACTTTTCTCTAAACATGTACAAGTTTACAATAACACTTTCAAGGAGCCTTGGCTATCTGTTGATTATCTGGGAATTCGCTTCAATAATAATCTCACGATTTCGTAAAACAAGGACCGCCTTAAGTCCTTGAGTGAGGATATAAGCTTTGCAAAGTTGTTAATGCTAAGCCCCTGATCTCCATCAGGGATCTGTATGCATGTCCATTTGTGAACACTTAGCTTGTAGAAAGGAAATTTTCTGAACTGCATAAAAATGCCACCAAGTACCTGTATGTTTTATACTTCCATTCCTAGCTGTTTTCAGTATTTGTGTCAACATGTGTGGTGTATGTATAGCTAGAAAGATATCCATATTGGCATTTTTCGAAAGCATGGTAGGCACATGTTCCTTACAAAAAGGTTTCCCCTATGCAGGTTGTAATGCAATAATAGTTGAAGAATAATTCTATACAGAATTTAAGGCATGATCTTTTTTCAGCTCTATCCCCTCATTAAACAGCCCCTGAATTTCAAATACTCTCTCTTCCATACTAATACTTCCTATGAGGATCATGTGTAGACTGTAAATTTTAATTCAATGGATTTGTAAAATCAGCTCATTCATCTTTGCTTTTCTTGTTTGCAGGACAAATATATGCAGAACAGGCTCGTCAGACTAGTATGTGTCTTCTTGCAGTCTCTTATTAGGAATAAAATTATTAATGGTATGCATGCTTACTTGCTTTGGTGAGAATATCAATATTAAGGCTATCATTTCCCTTTCGTCATATGGCACAGAAACCATTATTGTCTTCATTATTTTGCAGTTCAAGATCTTTTTATTGAAGTACAAGCCTTCTGTATTGAGTTTTCTCGCATCAGAGAAGCAGCAGGGTTATTCAGGCTACTAAAGACTTTGGATTAACTATTTTCTCGATAGCAGTTGTTGGCAAGTCGAATTAAGAGAGATCCTCACACAGAATCATTTCCTTGTACAACTGTCTTGTGCCATTCAAGACAATTTATCTTATAGTTCTGGGTTTGTTGCATGCTCCATGAGAGGTAAAGTCAAATCCCTCACTCTCTCCATTCTTGTAGTTTGCATGAGATTCCAGCCAAGCTTTGAAAGGTCTCAAATAAATAATCTGCACTTCTGCATGCAGCATCCAACCTGTATTATTTTTAGACTTTAATCAAAGCAGGAGGATACACTTATGTTATTTAGAGTTGGATCTGTTACTCAGAACTTCCTTTCGTTTTGTACATGCTCAACTCTTATTTCAAGGTGATATGCTAAATTACTGTAATAGTCCAAAGTACTTTTGTACATATCTGATGTTATTGTTATTGCAGCAAATGATGGTTCCCGAACTTTTTGTTGATGTATAAATATTACATTTTATCCCTTCACACATCCAAAACTGAGCAGACATATCTTTATTATTGTCGTTTTTTTGATCTTCTAACAGAGATTCGTAGAGATGTTTGCAACAATGTTAGTGTCTTTCAAAGGAAAATGGAATCATAAACATCTTGTAGTAATTCTACAGGGAAAAATCTGTGGGGCATCATGTAGTTAGAAGCATTAAGAAACTCAAATGCAGAAAAGTAATCCTAATAAAATGCATTAATTTGAGATTTATGTAAACCTCTTTCCAGAATTTAGAACTATTTAAAGTCATGCTGCTTTGATAACAAGATGAACATTTTAGATTCGTTGTCTTCCAGTTATGGCAATGAGCAAGGTTGGTGCATGAACAAAGTGTGGTTTATCACTAGTTTAGTTGATCCTGGTTGTATTCTCTACAAGACATGCATCACCAAATATTTTTCTTTTGTTTATAATAAGCTTTTGGCAATACTGGACTGTAAAAGGCACACCTCATTGATCACTCTTCCATATAATTTTATGGCTTTGCCGGATCAGTTATAATTGTTTCAACCGTAAAAATTCAGATATGTCAAAAAATGTTATGCTGGCTTGCCATTTACTGGGATTTAACATGCTTACCATCCTGATTCTTCTATTGGTAATATAGCTTTCTGATATTTAAAGTTGATCCAAATTCAACTAAATTGCAATTTCATTTTTCTCAAAACCTTGAAACTGGAGAACGATGTAATGGTGGGTAGGAGCTTGGAAAACAACATTATTGACTTCTTAAAAATGATTATTTTTTTACTGGGGTAAAGAACCAAATTTAGTAGAAGACAGCTATAAATGTTAAATCCATAGGATCAACATTTCTAGTTCTGAATTGGCATGTTTTTAAGGTGAGCAATTAGCTCTTTAATCTTGCTTCGTGAATTTAATTGCAATCTCTAAAATACATTAAAAAAGCAAGAAACTCATATCATATGTTTCTAAATATAAAGAAAGTAATCTGAAACCAAACTATCATCCCATCACATTTGGATCCATAATCCAATTTTTACCTTTCTTGGTTCAATCTTGCCTAATAAGTTTTGGACAATGGTGTATGGCATTGGAAAACAAATCTTCCCTTTAGCTTTGGACAAGGTTGTATGGAAGAATTAAGTGGTATATATGCTAATGATCTAGATGCAATCTGCGATTTGGTGGACAATATGCTATTTTGAAGGAACTTGTGTGGTGAAAAAAGGATAAATAAAGCAAACCAATCCAATCAAATAATGGCACCGCAATGCAAATGAAAGTTTGATTGAAAATAAGATTTAAAAAATGCTATGATCTGTGAGATGTGAAGCTTCCACCCCAATTTTTATATTTTGTGACATTTCTTTTAAATTTGTTTTCAAATAGGAAGTACAATGTTTAAAATTAGAAAATGAGAGAATGCATTGAAAACTTGTAGAAGATGAGTAACCCGACAAGATGGCAAGGGTGTTGTAAAGTGAAATTGTCGACCGGGTTGACCCTTTTAAGAGGAGGTAACCATCTTTAGTGTTATCGAACTACCACTTCAATTGCTCATCTTCAGTTTTATATATATATAATTCGGTTTCTATTTGGACATGATTGGGTGAACATACTGTGTGTTTTTTGACAACCTGATTTAATGTATCCTTTTTAGTGGAACTTACAATGGTACCATCTTGATTCAAAATTTCTTTTCCCTAAAAACTAGGTAGTTTGATGTTGATATACAAAAGGATAACCATATAGCCCATGGTTTGGACAATACATTCATGGCCTCTTGATTTTTCTTTTTCCTAATTTTCATTTTATTTTAATTTATTTATTGAGGTAAAGAGCCACATTTAGTACAAAAGGGCCATAAAAGGTATTACCTCTTTGTTGTGATTTTAAAATTCCTAGTATGGCATCTTGAACATACTGTGTTTTTTGACATTCTGATTTAATGGATCCCTTTTAGCGGAACTTACAATGGTACCATCTTGATTCAAAATTTCTTGTCCTTAAAAAGTTTTTAGTTAGTTTGTATATCATGTACCATTTTGATTCAAAATTTCTTTTTCCTAAAAAAGTTTCTAGTTAGTTTGACATTGATATACGAAAGGATAACGATATAGTTCAAGGCTTGGACAATATATTCATGGCCTCTTGATTTTTCTTTTTCCTAGTTTTCATTTTATTTTATTTTATTTATTGGGGTAGAGAGCCACATTTTAAAATTCCTATTTTGGCAATATTTTTAGCTAAACAAATCTGCCATTGCGTCGTTATCTTAAATCAGAGGTTTAAAAATATATTGAAAAGAGCAAGAAATCCCAAAAGTTAAGAAGTCACACGTTTCTACTTATACAGGGAGGTAATCTAAAATTGAGTGTCATCCCATCACATTTGAATCTATAATCAAAATGACCATTCTTCGTTCAATCGTTCCTGAAAATTTTGACGATGGTGTATGATAGAATTTAGCGGAAAAGAAGCAAATATCTAGTTTAAATCCACCAACTTTTGGACAATAAATTAAATTAAGTGCGGTGAAAAGCAAATTTTGATTGAGGAAACCGGTAAATGAAAGTGCTATTGCAAATAAGAGAATAAATTATTAGTATTGAGATGTAGTCAATTGGCAAATTTTTACATTGACTTTGAAATTGGTAATTTTTCAAAATTTCATAGTGGACCTTTTCACTCAAATTTGATAATAGTTCTATTCTTTTTGTTTTACTATTGACATTTTAATTGGTGGTCTTTGATCGCAATGACACTTTATTTAGTTTGGTCCAATTGCCTTGATATTATTGGGTCAATTTTAAATTTGGCTCCATTCACTTAAACATTTAAATATTATTTTTTCAAATTTCTGATTTGAACACCACCATTTTAGATATTTTTTGTCTATAACATCAATGCAATTATAATTAATTTAGAAAAAAGGCAGTTTAAGAAAATTGTGGTGTACTTGCTCCTATTTAAAATCGAAAGGTTTTCACTTTATTTTACTGAAGAATCATAACTAAAACAATTTTATCAAAAACTTCTAAGATATTAGATAAATCATTCATTTTATATTTTGTGAATTTGCATGTGATTGAATTGCATCAGTCTTTTGACTTTTATAGAGGCATTGCCATGATATCTTTGTGCTTTGGTGCACTCAAATGAGGGCATTTTCTTGAATATAAACTAAAAATTGTAAAAACCTCCAAACAAAATGCAAGTAACTTAAATCTTGCATTATTGGTTTTGTAATCCAATTATACTTAATTATTAATCTATATACTATTATTTGTATCAAGTTCTACTCTCACCTATGTTATTACCTCTACTTGTCAAAATTTGTCACTAAAAGAAAAATTAGGGTGACATTTGGCCACACTCAATCGTGCATCACTACATAACGTTGTGAGGCATTGCATAATGTTGTGGTGTTGTGCATCATTGGTTTAGAGTTTTTAGCATTGCATATCACTATGCAACAATTTATAAGGTAATGAGGTCTTGTGTAGCCTTGTCTAATGCAATGGTGCATTGCATGACACAACTTTATAGTTTGTAACACATCACTAATGTAACATTGCACAAGGCCATGAAACATTGTGTAATATTGGATGATGTCATGACACATTGCATAGTGTTGCTTTATATCTTGTAGCATTGTATAGCTTTAGACAAAATTTTGAGAGTTCATGAGGAATTACACCCTACATAAAGTTGTGGTGCATCACCTAATATTTCTTTATGATTTTTAGCATTATATAGCATTGTTTAATAATTTGTAAGGCGATGAAGTGTTGCATAGCCTTGTGTAATGCCATGATGCATTGCTTAACACTACTATATAGTTTCTAGCATTACATATTGTTGCATAACACTAAATGAAATTATGAGGGGTTATGTAATATTATATAATGTGGTAGGGTTGTTTAACACTATGTACTAGCTCACAACTTTGTCTAACAATGCACAACACGTTGCAAGGCTACATGTGTATCCTTGGATAATATTGTAGTGAATTGTGTAACATTATTTAATAATTTGTAATATTTTGCATTGTTGCATAACATTATGCAAGGATGTGAGACATTGTGTAACTTCTATAATGTTGCGAGCTATTGTGTGGTTGATGCAATGATCAATAGAGTGTCTATTGGAAAACAATGTATTGATGCACCATAATCACATAAATTGAAAGCCTAATGTAAGAGTACAAATATAAGCTTAATTTTAAGGAATTATTGGACCATAAGATTGAGTAGAATATCAAATTATGCATATATTTATATGACACAATTTACAATAAATCAATGTACAAGATAGTACATTCTAAGAATGCAATGTCTCATTCTTGTACATAAGCAAATATTTGGCCATTATCTTATTTCCCATATTTTTCTTATAAGCTAATTGACATCAAAAAGAGAAAAGTAAATTAAATAATTAAGTTAAATTGTCAAAAGTTACCTTTTTTAACATTTTAATTAACAACTTGCATTTAATTTTTAAAATGGGTGTTTCAAGTGTGCTCATAAAGTGTTGCGAGGCTCAAGGTGATGAAAAGTGGTCATAAGGACACTTTATATTATTTTATTAAGGATTTTTTTCTTTCATAAAAGTAATGAAAAAGAAAAATACATTTTTTTTTGTAAAAAACAAAAGAAAAAGAAAGTTCATTTTCAAAAAAAGCAATGAAAAACAAAAAGGTACATTTCTAGGAAAACAAAACACTTTTGAAAAACTTTTTTGAAAAAACAAAATAACGATTTAAAAAAAAAAAACAATGACAAAAGTAAAAGTATTTAAAAAAAAAAAAAAACCAAAAAATCTATAAAAGGAGTAGCTGTGAAGAGAAAATGGTTATCATTTTTCATATTTTCCATTTTCTTGAGTGAGACTTGAGTTCTCACATTTCTTGAGGACAAAAATTGTCTTAGAATACTAGGTTGGGGATGAAAATCCTCCTCACTAGATATGGTGATTTCATTTTGAGATGACATTTGTGTTGCAAGTTGAAGTTCTTCCCGTTGGTCTAAGAAAAAGAGATATTTGTTTTTTTGATAAGGTTCGGTTTTATTAATACTACATAGGGTGAGTTTTCAATTTTTGGGAGTCTTTTAATATCTTGTTTAGAGGTACCCTATGATTGATTGTTGCTTCCAAGTCATTGAAAGATGGATAAATGATGTTATGATGAGTTGTAATGACTTTGGCACTTGCTATATCACTATACCACCAACAAATAATCTTAGTTTCAAACTTGTATCTAGTCTACTATCTATTTTAGTCTTCTAAAAGTTCATTTACATGTGTGTGGGTGTTGATTGGAGTAGTTTGGAGTGCCTTCCCAATTGTTATTTCAATGTTGGGCATGTTTCCTTCATTTTTTGGTTGTTGCATCAACATACAATGGTGTTTGCAGTGTATTTTAGTTAATCTTTGAACAATGTTATCAAGAATATAGAGATATATCAAACCTACATCAACACATTTTATCATCCTTATAAGGTATTTTGCAATTGGTTCATGATTAAATTGATTTATCAATGGTATTTGGGCTTATTTTGGATATTGCGGTAATATGAATTTATATTCATAAATTTATATCATTTTATAACAACAATTTACTACTTCAAATGCCAATTTGTAATGCATTGTAAATAAATCTTATAAACCTCATATGGTAGTACCATTGGAGGCTATCATTTGAATGCATTTTTTTAATTGTAAGTTGGATAGTTTACCACCAATGATTATAACATTT
>VDFB02000003.1:257266838-257293221 GCA_007258455.2 Sequoia sempervirens | reverse complement strand
AAATGGATAATCTTTAATAACAGTGCCAATTTACACAATTATAACATCACTCATGAAAATATTTCCCATTCTAGTGTCCTTTCGATAAACTTTTTGTCATGACACAACACTTCCAAATTTAATTTGCAACAGTTACCATTTTATGAGACACTAACAACTTTAGAACTTCATAAGTTTCCATCTTCACTTATGCCAAAATTCCTCCAAATTAAACCCTAACTAGCCTTCCACAGTACTCATTTATAATCACTTACCCATCCCTACACTCAATATCTGATTCATGAGCTTCTGAAAACAATGCACTATCCATATTTACCAAACCTTAAAAATCTTCCAATCGCATTTCCTCTTCCTATTCAAAACTGAGAGCCCACTTTAATAGTTTGTCTGCTACTTTATTTCCCTCTCGTCTAATATGGTTGACCATAAAGTTCTCAAATGTATTCAATTCACCAAAAATCAGGGAAATATATCCCTGCAAATGCCAAGCATTGATCCCCCCATTTTTAATAGCTTGTATAATAACAAGTGAGTCTCCCTCCAAATGTAACTTTTTGATTCCTAAACTACAAGCCAATCTAACAGCAAGTAGTGTTGCATACGCTTCAGCCTCATTGTTTGTGCCTATTTTTAATCTCTTTGCACCACATTTTACAATATCACCTTTCTCGTTCCTAATAACAAACCCCACCCCAAAGGGTTTTGGGTTAGATTGAGCAGCACCATCAAAATTCACCTTATGCCAACCTTCAGCTGGGGGTTCCCAAATTGCACATAGTTGATCCTTCATACTAGCAAGATTATCTAACCATGCCCCATGTTTGATCTTTATACCAGGCCACATCTTTTGAATCCTCCCATCCTCCATTGTGAAAGGTAGAGAAATCGAACTAGATTGGGAGGATACTACACCAACAACCTCCTCAATAGCCTGATTAATTCTACCTTGAATCCTTCTTTCATCTTCCCATTTGTCCATAAAGATCCTATAATTTCTCTCTTTCCAAATTTCCCAAACTAACAATGATGGACTTGAAATCCATATGCTTGATAAAGATGGTTTCTTTGGAGGTGGTGGCTAGCATTCAAAAAAATCCTTTAGAGAGTTTTGCATTGGTCCATGCCAATTCAACTTCTCTTTTAGATTTGACCAGCACTTTTAGGCTACCTCACATTGAAGGAGAAGAAGATCAACTGATTCCTCTGCATTCCCACACATCACACACTTAGTAGGACTAGCAAAGCCAAGACATTTCCTTCTTTCTCTGGTTAGAATCCTTCCTTTCACAACTAATCATGCCAAAGCACCTACCTTGGGAAGACAATTCTTATTCCAAAACAAATCACATATCCTTGATGGTTCATTCTCCCTGCCTTCTAAAATTTGATATCCCAATTTGACTGAATATTTCCCATTCTGAGCCCCACACTAGATGACTTGGTCATCTTCTCTAGTGATAAGAATTTTCCGCTGATCAAGAACCTCATTTAATAGTCTTTGTTGTTGCTCTAACATCCCTACTTCAAACAAGTCCTTCCAACCCCATTCTTCCCCCAAAACCCCTTGTTTTGCCATCAAATAGTCTTTGATTCTGTCTCCCCAAAGGGGCACTAGTCTATCTCTAATCTCTAGTAAACCTTCCTTCTCTTTTAAAGCTAGAAACCCTACCCAAGAATCATCCCAGAATTTTGCTTTTGCCTTGTTTCCAATCTACCATGTAACATGATCAATGATTACCTTTCTACAACTAATAATAAAATTCCAAATGGCTGAACCTTTGGGTGGGTTTTTTATTGTTAATATTCTATGATTTTCCATAGAATCCAAATATTTAGCTCTCATTACTCTTACCCATAAATGGTTCAGGTTAGTGTAGAGGTTCCAAACTAATTTTTCTTTGAGGGCTTCATTTATTTTGTGCCAATCCCTTATTCTTGTCCCTCCATTTCCTTTTGATATACATATTTTCTCCCAAGCCAATAAGGGGATTTTATCTTGTTCACTAGCTCCATTCCAAAAGAACTTCCTCATTCACTAATTAATTTCCTTAATAACCTTGCTAGGGATCTTCAAACACATCATAGAAAAAATTATGATAGCCGAGATAACTAACCTTAGCATCAAAATCCTACCAGCAGAGGTGAGCCACTTGCTTTTCCATCCTTCCATTTTGTTCAAACAGTTTTCCACAAGACCCTTCCATAGCTCTGATTTATTTGCTCCACCAAAAAGTGGTATGCCCAAATAATTGCTTGGGAGGTTACCCACTCTCATTCCAAGGACTCTACATATCTCTCTTTGTTTTGTAGGGTCAGTATTGAAGAAATATATTTCTAATTTGTGCCAATTTACTTGTTGCCCCAATGCCTATTCATAGTCATCTAATTTTTTTTTAATCACTCGAGCTTCTCTTACAAAGGCCTCTCCAGCTAGAAAGGTGTCATCTACAAATTGTAGATGTGAGAGAGGCTCAACACCTTTAGCTATCTTGATGCCCTTCCATTTCCCCTCACCGCACTTCTTTGAGATCAGCCTTCCAAGCACCTCAGCCATAATAATAAAAAGAAAGGGGGATAGAGGATCCCCCTATCTAATCACCTTGTTTGAATCAAAGAAACCCTAGAGGCTTCCATTAACAATTACTGAGAATCTTAAAGAACTAATACAACTACTTACCCAAGAAATCCAATCAGTATTAAAGCCAAATTTTGTCAACGCCTGTAGAAGAGAGCCCTAATTTACCTCATCATAAGTTTTCTTAATATCTACCTTCACCATCATCCTTTTAGTTTTGGCCAACCAAATGGAGTGGACAGCCTCATGTGCTAAAATGATGCCTTTATATATGGATCTCCCAAGGGAAAATCCACTCTGCTCATTGGAAATCACTGAATCCAACACCACTTTGAGCCTGTTAGCTATTACCTTAGAAATCACCTTGTAAATTGTGTTGCAGAGGGAGATCGGTCTGAACTCATTAAAATATGTGATAGCAACCTTCTTAGGGATCAAAGCTATGAATGTGTTGTTAAAGAATTTTAGGACAAACCCCCCTCTTCTTGATTCTTCTACAACATCCAAAATGTCAGCAGCTAAAACATTCCAAAACTTTTGGTAGAAGAGGGTTGGGAACCCATCCGGCCCCAGAGATTTATCTGCACCTAATCCAAAAACAACCTTTCTCACGTCCTCCAAAGAGATTGGATCCATGAGCATTTTATTATGATCTTCAGCAACACAAGGGGGAATAACATTGAGAATTGGGTGAGGGTCATTATTTAAACCAGCATCACCATTAAATATATTAGAGAAAAACCTCACCGCCTCCATATTTATTTGATCAGCCTTTGTAAGTAATTCACCATTTCCATTTTTGATGGAGAAAATCTTGTTATGAGTCCTAACTTTAACTGAGGTGTGGAAAAATTTAGTGTTTCTATCACCTTCCTTTAGCAATGTTTCTTGGGATTTTTGTCTCTAGAAAGCTTCCTCCCTAGCAAGGGCTTCTACATATTGTTTATTTAAATCCTTCTCTCTCCTATAAGCATCTTCATCCATCCCCTGAGAAATGATTTGATCATGCAATACTTTTAACTCTCCTTCTAACCTTTTCTCTGTGAATATGTTCTTGAAGGACTCTCTATTCCATTTTTTAATTTGCTCCTTTAAATATTGCAACTTTTTGAAAAAAATAAAAGCTTTATTACCATTTAATTTTGGAGTGTGTCGCCACTAGCTCTCCACTAGAGACTTGAAGTTGTTATCCCTCAGCCACATAGCCTCAAACTTGAAAAGGTAACCTATCTGGGGTTGTATCATCTTGGATCCTAACACATATTAGGTTGTAATTAGAGCCGGTAATCAGTAATATCTCAGCCACACAAGTCCAACGAGTTTTAGACCAATCTCCAGCAATAAAGAAGTGGTCTAGTCTCTCAGCAATATTTAAAAAGCCACTCCTCCTATTAGTCCAAGTAAAATCTATCGATCTGAAAAGAAGTTCAATCAGACTATTATCCAACACAAAGGCACTGAAGTCCCTATGACTTTGACTATTCCATCCAACTCCCCCCAATTTGTTAGAAGGGCGTAGAAGTGCATTAAAATCACCTCCAAGAATGTACATGTTTTCATTATCCTATTTCAAGATATTAGATAATTCTTGCAATAATAGTTTCTTAAGATTTGGGTTGTTAGGGCCATACACATTAAAGACAAAAAAACTTGTGTGTAATTGTTTTGAGATGACTTTCAGTAACTACCACCATTTTTCTTGTCTAACCACTTCTACCTTGACAACAAAATCCTGCCATAGGACAGCAAGGCCCCCTGAGGCTCTCTAAGGCTCAACTAAATTGCAATTCCACCGCTGAAAACTCCTTGAGAAAAATGCAAAATCATCTACCTTAATTTTTGTTTCTTGAAGCAAAACAATATCCCGCCTTGCTTGATCAAGACATCTCTTGATCAAGAAAATCTTGTCAAGGCCATTGTAGCCCCTGACATTCCACGATAGGGTCCTCATTGCCTTCGGGAAAAGGCATAGCCTTTTCCCGTCCTCAATTTACTTTGGCCAGCAACATTTCCCACCATTTCCAACTTAACCCTATTGGATTTGGGTCCCCGCTTCTTCTTCTCCCACACCTTGGCTTTATTTTGAAGGGAGGATGTCTGATCCAAAGACCTTTTCTCAGTTACCCTAAGCAAGACTGAATTCCCAATTCATCCTCCCCATCCAAATATTCATTTGAATCATCCTTCATTTCCAATTCTATGGATTTTCCACCGCTATCTTTCACTCATTCAAAAGAGCTCTCAAGGTTTCTAATGGGAGATACCTAGATATCCTTGAAAATAGGTTCCTTTATCTCTACAACTGGATCATCCTTTGGATAATTCTAATCAATGCCACTGAAACACTGATCAGGCGATATAAGACTATCCATCCTACCTGAATCCATCATCATGACGGATACCTAGAGTGTCTTTGTTGTAGAAAGGCTTGTGTTCCCCTCTATGATCCCACCTGTTTCATCATTTATATGCTCCTCTCTGTCAGAATCATTACCACCTTCCTTCTTACCTTGGGCATCGTTATCACTTGCCTCCTTACTCTTATTCCAATCATCTTCAAAACCATCACCATCTGATATCTTCTTCCAACCCTATAGTTGATCCTCATATTTTGATATTATCCTTACCACATTAGGCCTTGTTGTTCTTGCATTTTCCTCCCCATTGTCAGAGCTTGAGCCATTGGTGTCACTATCAAAAAATTTATCTATAATTCCCTTTTGAGCACTACTCCCAGAGTATTGTAAACCATTACTAGCAATTGTGCATTTTCTTTTATGAGATTGCATCACTGCCCAGTCCAATTCATTCCATTTTTTTCCCATTGGTTGCCTTTAGATTGATTTATGATCTCTTCAGCTAATAATTTTTGCATTGACTGCTTACCTTTATCCCCTTCTTTACACATCCCAACAGGGTGTGCTAAGGCTTTACATTTCGAGCATGATTCCATTACATCCTCAACCACAATCTTTTGTTTCTAGACACATGATCCTGATTTAATTTCATTTGTGTCTGGGAGAGTATGGACCGATTTCCAATTAAGAAAAATTCTTGTATATGTGCTGAGATCAGTTTTGTCAATTGCTTCTTTTGCCATCACAAATTCACCAATCCTTTTTCCAATCAGCCTTAGGGTTTCCTGATCCTTATATTCCTAAGGTAGGTCAGGGAGCTTTAACCAAACCGAGACAGTGTTGATTGATTCTTCATGGGGGATGAAGTTAGGTTTCCATTCTTTGAGGAAGAAACCCTTCCCTTCCATAAAGAAAGGCCCACTATTAAGAATCCAATCTCTATCATGGATCGAGGAGCATATAACCAAATAGAACCCATTTGCTAATGTTTTAAGCTCAACACCCTTGCCCCACTGCTCATTACACCATGAGCGTATCTTTGAGAATGTAGGCCATGCATCCCCCCACTTCATGAAAAATTCCTTATCCTTGAGATAACGAACTGACTCACTCCATTCTTCATTTTCTATCACAAGGGAAACAACCCTATTGTAACCAGAATTTGGGCTTACCTCTAAAATCTTAGCTACTTTGGTGGAGGGTTTTGGGTGCCAAAACTTTTCTTGCACCATCTTGAAATCCACTCGTTGGCTAGGTTGCATTGATCGAATGCCATCAAAACCCGTTCCTAATCGTGCCCTAGAAACCCTAAGTCCAAAATCATCATTACTTTTCCCATGATTAGGGTTCACCAGAGCCTTCAATGGCCATTCATTTAGATTTCTTGCATTTCTTGCAAAACTATTTTGGTCTCTTTTGAAATGTCTATTAAAAGGCCATCTGAAGCCAACAACACCTCTATATCAAATTCCTTCATGCCACCTGAAGCTTGGCCACAGGTGCCTCTCCGCCATTTAAAAAAAAAATCTAGAGAATAATGCTTTATTGAAGAGTGCTCAGGTGTATGACTTATGGAAAGGTCAAGACTATGTTGGTGGGTTGTTTCCAAGATATTTTATACTACACAAAAGGGCATATGTTTCTATGTACATGATACAATTAAAAAATCCTTTAAGATGAACACTGCCAAGTATCTAAATAGGGCATTATCTAGAAATGCTCATGAGTTAGGAGATTCAATGGTGGCCAATTTTAAAGAGAAATATAATGCTAGTGCCTTTCTCTTGGCCCATGAACAACATGAAAGCTTTTATACAGTGAATTATTCCCACTCACTTGTATGGGCTCGTGCAGAGCACAATTCAAATGTACAGGGGCAATGCAAGTTCTCATTTACCACGAGTGGCTCATGAAATGCAAGGCATCTAGGAAGAGAAAGGGGAAAACTCAGTGGAGATTTTTCATATGGAGTAAGGGTTTATGAGCATCTTTTGTAATGGTTGAAATGATACAACATGTGTTTTGTTTTGCGTCCATACTTGTCTATACTTGATAGTTTTTGCTTATAACTGGCCATCATATGTAAATATTATGATACACCATGAAATTATTGGTTTGTCCATACTCACTAGTTTTTTAGTATAACTAGCCCCAAATGTAAACTGTTTTCATATATGATATAATTTATAGGCTATGCCTTTTGATTAAAAAAATAACAAATTCTGGAAAACATACCAAAATTGGTATCAGATGCTTAAAATGAGATGCTAATGTGCAAATTCACAGAGGTGGAAATTAGAGAGGCCTTTTTTAACTTCATCTTGATAAGGCTCTCGGTCCAATTGGTTTTTCAGGCTATGTTTTTCAAAAGTGTTGGGTTATTATAAGTGGTGAATTGTCATAATCTATTAAATATTCTAGGAGCTTGGGTAAAGTGTTAAAGGAGATTAGCAATACATTCATTTCTCTGGTCCAAAAAAGGAAAAACCAAGCTCTCTTGATGAATTCCAACCTATTGCACTTTGCAATGTAGTCTACAAAATAATGTCCAAGGCATCTACAAATAGATTTAAAAAGATTCTCTTAGAAATAATATTGGAAGAGTAAACCAGTTTTGTGCTTGGGAGATCGATATTAGATGGGGTGATTATAGCGCAAGAGGCTATTCAATCCATGAAAATACTAGAGAAACAAAACATGTAGATAAAATTGGACATAAAAAAATCTTGCAATAGCGTTGATTGGTGGTTTCTATTCAAAGTAATGGAGGCATGTTTGGGTTTAATAAGGGTTGGTTGGATTAGATTTTCAATTGTGTTACCAGCCCAATATTCTTAATTCTCATCAATGGCTCCCCATAAAGTTTCTTTTGGGATTCAAGAGGTTGAAGAGAGTTTGATCCATTATCTCCCTTCTTATTCATCATAATGGTGGAGGCACTCTGTAGGTCACTGAGTAAAGCTTCCGCAAAGGGTAAAGTGGAAGGAATTCAAATTACCAAGGAACTGCTTGCAATAACTCAACAATAATTTATTGATCACATAATGTCGTTTGGTGCAACTCAAGTAAGGGAAGCTCACAATTTCAAGAGGATCTTGGATGATACATGGTAGCCCCTAGATAGGAGGTAAGTAAGGAAAAATCAGAAGTGTTTTTCTTTTTCACAAACCCAAGAAATGAAATTCATATTTTGAGAGTTCTAAGCTTCAAAAAAGGAAAACATCCAAGCAAGTATCTAGGCCTCCCATTGGATGTAGGGAATTAGTTAGGAAAACTTTGGGATTCGTTGGTGTCAAAGGTGAAGAATAAGTTAGCTTCTTGGAAAGGCAGATGAATTTCTTTGGTTGGTAGGATAATGATGTTAAAAGTTGTGATAACTACCCTGCCAATGTATATGATGTTGTGTTTACCCCTATCGGTTGATGCAACCTCAAAAATTAATCAAAAAATGAGAATTTTTTTTGGCAAAGGAATGGTGGCCAGAACAAATATCCTCTCATCAAGTGGGATAAATTTTGTAAGGCAAAGAGTGTAGATGGTGTAGGTTTGAAAACTTATTTCTATAGAATAAAGCTCTAGGAGCAAAGCCTATTTGGAAGATATATGCAAATTGGGAATTAAAGTGGGTCAAGATCATGAAAGTAAAGTATTTAGATGAAGAGGAAATAATAATTTTCAAGTCAAGATCTCTTTCGACAAGGTCAAGAATATGTAATTTTATGAGAAGTTGTTGGGATCTAATCAAGGATCATTTAACTTAGGACATAAAGGATGGAAGGATTTCCCTTTTTTGGGAAGACTCATGGGTCAAATACCCTATTTTGGAGAGGATAATGGAATTAGATCAAGTGAGGGAGATAAAAAAATATAATTTGGGGCTGCTATGCGAGGGATTAGCTTCAAGAATCCTCATCTTATGGGATCACCCAGTGGCAATTGATGGATATGAGAGCGTTAGGAATTTCCAATGAACTAGCTAAAGTGTATGAAGTTCCTATGTTAGGGTGAATTGTATTCATCAGGGAAGGCAAAGATAATCTAAGGTGGCATGGCACCAAGTTTGGGGATTATAGTGTTAAGGATGGCTATAGAATTTTGATAAAAGATTTGGAAGTTTCATCTCAGATTATAGTTAAGCTATGTTGGAGTAAATTTTTCCGACCCAAGGCTAGATCCTTTGCATGGGTAGCAATACAAAATAGGACATTGACAATGGAAAAATTTCTAAAAATGGGTTA
Organism: Sequoia sempervirens; assembly: GCA_007258455.2. Classification (NCBI taxonomy): domain Eukaryota; kingdom Viridiplantae; phylum Streptophyta; class Pinopsida; order Cupressales; family Cupressaceae; genus Sequoia; species Sequoia sempervirens. The sequence continues at coordinate 257,284,051 of VDFB02000003.1, read as the reverse complement.
TCATGGCTTGTCTAGGTGTGTTCTCTATAAAAAATAAAGAAGAATTTGGAAATCATCCTCTACTAACCTGTCCTTTCACCCGAGAATGTTGGCAATGGTTGTGTGCCAAACTTGCTTGGAAAAGTGCTCTTCTAAGTGATATCCTTAGTTTTTTTCAGGCATGGCCAGTGCTAAACAAATTTTCATTATTTTCTAGTTTGTGGGTGGTTAGTCCATCCTTTTTGGTATGGGAGGTTTGGAAAGAGAGGAATAGGAGAATTTTTCAAGATAAGGAGTTGTCTACTTCTTCCTTGTTGAACATTGGAGGCAGCTATTGTGGAAGTGGTGAATTGTAGAGCAAATGATCAAGACTTGAAGAATGCAAATTTCATAGAATGGAATGCCTTAATGAGGAATACATGGCATGATTTAAAGGTACCTCCCTTCAACGAGGAAGGGGGAAAACTTTTCAAGTTGCAACAAACAATGTTGGATGATAGGAACTAGGGTATGGGTGGTATAAATTAAACTTTGATGGGGTAGCTCAGGGAAACCTGGGATCATCTAGTGTTGGTTGCATTATAAGGGACTAGAATGGCAAGGTTATTGGTAAATTGATGACTCGTCTACCAATTGGCACCAATAATGGAGTTGAATTTCAAGCACTAGTGCATGGTCTCAATCTATGTAAAGAGCTTAAGCTAGATAAGGTGGTTATTGTGGGGGATTCTTCCTTGGTAATAAATGCCCTAAGTACTAGTCAACTTCAAAATTGGAAACTTAAGGGTATATTGGAAGTGGCAATTAAGCGGTTGGAGAGCCTCAAAAGTTATACGATAAATCACACATGTAGGGAAGGGAATAGGGAAGTTGATGCTCTAGCTAACAAATGCGTAGATGGTGACACATTAAAAGAATGTTGGCCAATAAAATCTACTCAAGTATAAATTTGAGCTTGGTGTATTTCAATTGCATTATTTCATTCATGAGTAGAATGTTAAGGAGCAATTTCAAAGGCTAATCGATTGGGAACTTGTCAAGCTTTCCACATCGCTAGTGTGGAAAGCTTGAGGTATGATTTTTTTATGATATCTATTTCATAATTAAAAGAGGATATATTTTTTGAACCTAGAAGCTCATATTTTACTTATGTTTCAATTCATTGCATTGGGCATATATCTTGGGAAAAATTTATTCTTAATAGTGCCCATTCCTCATCAAGCTAGAAAGTCTCCTCAGTTTATCACGTTTACTGATGGGACACATGACAATTATTAAACAAACTAGAAAGGAAGCTCTATTTCCATTGTGTGATGGGCTAATTAATACTTAGCAATGGTTAATATCTACAAAGGATTTATTCACATATGTGAGGGTTGAGGTCTTTCTCACTAATTGATGGAAGCAAGTTTATTGCATGACTAAAGATCAATAAGTGCACTCGAGTTGGCCAAATTGTCACATTTTCTTTAAAATCACATATGCCTTGGCCTTTTAATGGTGGAGAGGACGAAGTTTGTAGTGTATATGTTTACAGAGTGTATTACCTATGGCAACATGGACACTTTGATATGCTTGGTGAGTAATGTGCAATAAATGGCATTTCTTGGAGAAGTATTCGAGCTTAGAATTAAGTGTATTATGTTGGAGAATGATTTCCTTTTGATTGGTGCCACAAAGTTGATTCTGGGAAGGAATCCTTGATAGATGGAGAAGGTTATTGACTTGATACAAACATCTCTTCTAGGTTCGTTGCTTCACTCTTTGATTTGCAAATTTTAAAATCTGATGTGGAAGCTTTGGCTCAAAAGATGTTTAAGCCTCACCTATTGGGTGGGCTAGAAGAGGTTCTTGATGTTGCTATATTGGGTGTTTGTGTGCCTCATCCCCATGATTGGATTTGATGGATATTCAGGGTGAAGTTGTAAAATACCACCTATTTCTTTTGAATATCAATGGTGTGAATTTGCTAGGGCATCATGAAAGGACTATTGTAGGTGTAAATTTTTTGAAGAAAATGCTCCATTTGGTGCTTGTGCAAGATTTTGACTGGGTGGGAGAATTCATAAACTATGTGCAAGAGCATGGAGAAGATTAATGTGTTGGTTTTTTCACAACTAGTTTGCAACACCTACGTGGTCTAGGTTAGTTTTGTTTAAATCCCTTTTTTTTAGATTTTTGCCACATAAATAGTCTGTAAATGTGTGGTTGCATTGGCCCTACGTGGTCATTTTGTGCAGAATATGAAATGGTGGTCTATATGTAAGGGTATAAATAGTCTAGGATTTTTGTTGCACATACAATATGGTCCTTATTGGTGTTTGCAAACTTTTTGCCAATTTTGCAAAGAATGTACCTCTTTTTTGAAAGCTTAATATAATACTTATCCTCATGAATCAAAAAAATATGTTTTCCCTTCATATGATCCCATTAATTAAATAACTTTAATTAATTAATTAATTTTTCCTTTTCCCCAAATCCTCCAACTGAATTAATTAATCGATTAATTTAGGCTAATTAATCCTCATTATCTTTTCCTACATCATTTAATTCCCATTTATCCTTTATCCTTGTCCATCTAATCCCAACCTTCCATCTTTTTCGCATGGATCATAATCTAAATTTTCCTAATGTGGACAAGTGTTCCCTTCACATGTATAACTCCTTTCTTAGATTCATTGAACCTGGACACTTACCCAAAAGTCAAACTATCTTTTAATCTTATCCATCCATCTCATTTAACCTCTTAATTCTAGCCATTACCATAAGGATTTTTTTCCTTATCCCTACCCTAAACCTAGATCCTATTTATCATTTGACATTTTCCATATGATTGCATCCTTGATCCAAACCCTAACCCTCCTTCAATCTTATCCATCCATCACCAATCATTTCTAGCCATTGATTTTTCCTCTTCAATACTATATCTAGAGCTTCTCATCCTTCACTTTCATATATTACATCTCTTGAGCTATCATACTCACATCATGTCATTTTGAGCTTTTATCTTGCAATAATCTATCAAAACATATCAATTTTATGCAACACAATTGATCAATCAACATATCAATATCAAGATAAAATCAAATTGAGTAAGGGTGCAATCCATTTCCACTCAAGGAGAGAAGCAAAGATTCTAGGTGAAGGTATTATGCTTTTGTGTTGATTTTATCTTTCCTTTATTTTCCTTCAATCATCCCAACCTCTTCACTATGCACAACAAATAAGGAAAAATTTGTGGCAATCATATAGAAATGATGTAGGAGGGATTCTCAACAACCCCCTTTTCTGAAAATAAACACTCAAACAAACTCAATAATTCTAGAAAAATCTGCAATAAGATTTCATGAATTTATTTAAAACTTGCAACACAAAGTCTACACAATATGGAAATATGATTACAATAAAGTTTTCAGTCAAAAAATGACTAAAGGGAAGCAACATATGCCCTTTGCATAATCTGAAAATAACATAAAAACAAGCTACCACAACAACAAAAACTTATGTGCTTCATGAGCACCTCCAAATCTACTCCTTCCTCCAACAAACAATCACCTAGAACCTTCAATCTCCAACCATGGAGCCTTCAATATCTAATGGTTTCCTTCATCTTCTCAACTTGCAACAAAAATCCGTCAAAACCCTCTTGGAGAATACCATGCCCTACTTTCCTTATTCCCAAACCTGCAGCTACAAATGAATGCCCCAAAACATGCAACAAAACCCCCTCCAAAAAAACAAAAATATGATTTTCCCTCCCCTTGGAAAACTCATGACCAACTCCTCAAAATGAGTTGTTTCCACAATAGAAAAATCAATAAATGACTTTTACTTCCATTTTGTAATTCCCAATCCTAACACCTAAACTTGCCTTTTCCAATTTTTTTTAAAAAAATGCAATTACACCTCCACAACCCCACCTGCCAACTTGCATAACAAAAATAATATTTAATTAATTAAATATATTTATGCTCACTAATTAAAATTAACCTCCTAACATGAAATTACCCCCCAAAAATGAAATTCAAATGCAACTTTAAATTTTTATTTTTTTTTGTTGATGTTGATTTCACTTTCACCTAGGATGCTCCTGCATCAAAAAGTGACACTTTTGTGAGAAGAAAATGGTTTTGAAACTAAGAGCCATGAGGGAATGCTCAATGAACTAGATAATTTTTGACATATAAAATCATGTGAGGATAATCATGCGAGTTTGGTTTGTTTATTCTTAAAGGTCATGATTCATGAGATTCCATGAGAAGGCAGATATTCTCACACCTATAGATGGGATTTCATTACAAGTGCAAAGCACTCAAGTCATAGATTGGTGACATAGGTACAAGACACATGGGGTAGTCTAAAAGTGTTCCTAATTAGCATGGCATTCATCATGTAAACAACATTTTATGCTTAACATTCCTATGAGGATAGATATAAGATATAATTAAAAGGAAATTATTCATTAATCATAAATGATAGTCCCTTAAAGTGACTCCTATAGGTGACTAGAGATTTGAGATCATATTGTCTAGTCATATGAAAAAGTAATGATCTATATCTATAAGGTCCTAAAAGAAATGTATATAAGACATTCTAGAAAAGGTGGTTACCTACTAGTGATAGTGTCATTCAAAAGACAAGAGTAATCTCGCAAAGTAGAGAACAAAAATATTTGACCAAGGTGTGTGACAGAGTTTCATATAGGGTTTTGTGTGTTATAGCATGAAAAGTGCTATGAATAGTAAAGAGAGAAGGTGGATAGTCATGGAGGTAGACCTACACATATTTGAAGGCAAACATGGTTAACAATCAAAGGGGGAAGACCCTTAGTAGGTCTGGAACAAGAGGAGAATACCATTAGTGAAATAAGAGTAAAATCCTCAAAAATATAATAGCCACTAAGACAAAGGCATTTTAGCAGGGGAGTGGAGGTGGAAAATATTGAGACTAATACACAAAAACATGGTCATCTAAATTTTTGGCATGTCATGAAAGAAGGAAAACTACTATAAGACTGTCCTAGGAAAGTCAATGATGATAGTCTTCACAAGGAAAGGTAGTATGACAATAAGGAAGAAAACACCTATAGAGGGGCAGTATAGTGGAGCCTTGAATGGTAGTATGATAGTATACAAGCCTATAGGATTCATTGGATAACATTTATCAAAACCAAATTTACTTTCATGCCAATGATGAGAGATGATAGTTGAAGAAGGGAAGCTTAGAATAGATTAAAAATAAATGACACCACATTAGGCAATACATAGTCTCATCAAAATTAATAAAGGACCAAGCAAAACCCCTATGAAAGATATTATGAAAGTTAGTGAGAAGTGTAAATGGTCAAACATTTTTAACAAATGACATTGCTCATGAGTCATGGTTCAAAGAGAATATGTCAAGATAGAGGATAGTCAGGTATAACATGTATTGAACAATCATGCATGGTAGGTCTATTATGAAAAGGCATGGAAAAACTCATGGAAATACTATCGCTATGTATGATAGTGAATAAAAGCATGAGAAAGGGCACAATGGCAAGTAAAACAAAGAATTATAGGTCATGATCATGACATGAAAATGGGATGCTCAAGGTAACCTAAGTATAAGTATGATTTTTTTTAGGCATATAGGTTCATTGTCGTTGAAAGGGCATATATCAAACTATAGAAGATAGTGAGATGCATAAATGTCAATACCAACAAATAGGTAGTGAACAAAGATCCAATACAAAGCACAGAAAAGCCCTAGGCAACTAATGAAATGTGACAGTGTTAGAAAAAGTGGCATTATTGCCCAAAAAATTAAACAAAGATAGTAAAGCTAATAGAGTTGTTCACATTAAGAAATTAGGGGGTAGGTGAGAAAAGTATAGAAGAACCTATAATGCTATAAAGTGGACAAAGTGCTCATGGAAGAAGACGTAGTATGTGAATTTGACAATGGATAGAGTGATGATCTTGACGATCAACATCAATAATGATATTATTAAAGGACAAAAGACAAGTCATGGAGAAACATTGAATATGATAGTCAAGTGCTTGCAAACCAGAAAAGGAGAGAAAGAATACTCCAAAAGAAAAATAAGACATTGAAAAAAGGCATACGAAGATCTAAAACACATGTTCTATTATCATGGATTAGATAGTCAAAAAATAAAGCCAAGAAGATACCAATGGGTGAGACAAGTGGAAGTTACAAGTTCTAAGAGGTCTCCTATTCCCTATTAAGGGATTTAATCATCCTCAAGTCACTTGTCACATGACTTAAAATCAAGGAGAGGATAGTCACGACATTTTGGAGGAGTTATAGATAGTTGCAAGCATATTTGGATTAGTTGGTGAGTTGGAAGGTAGATCAAAAGATAGAGGGGGTAGTTTGATCAAGCCACCTATTTTGTAAGCATCTAGAAACATCTTCAACTAGATAAAGTCAAAGAAATGAAGTTGTCTTTAACAACCCACATTCAAGGGAGAAAAACAAGGAGACAACTCAACTAGGTGCCTACAAAGAGTTGACCAAGGAAATCAAAGGCAGACAAATGGATTTATGATCTAAAAATGTGTTGCTAGTTCTTAGGAAGTTGTATGATAGCTAATAGGGATTCCTAAGGACAATTTAGAGGAGTTATTTCATTTTTTGCTAAGGAATTATAACTTGAAAAAGTTTCTCTTTGGTTATATTTTGTATTGTAACTCAAAAATTTAGTCTTGAGATTGAAATAAGCATTGTAATACTTCACTTTTCAAGCATCTTCAATCAAACAAGTAATATTTCAAATTATGTGTAATACTGTAAGGCATCTTTATTAATGAAAAAACAAGTTTTCACCTTCATTGTAAAGGTTCATGTTGTGTGTTGATTAGTTTTATGTAGTTTTCCTATGTTTTTATACCAAAACCTCTAAATCATGCATGATTAAACACCTACAAAAGCTAAAAAATTATTCTTTATGTGCTAGTTACTAGTTGAAAACACCTAGATTAGCTGATTTAGTTGTGAAAAGAACCTATTTTACTTCTAAACTAGCAGAAATAGGTCACATTCTGGCAAATAGCTTAGAACATTTGAGTTGTGTGACTAGAAAAATCTCTTCATTGAGCATTGTTTACAAAAGAGTTTAAACATGCACTCTTCAATATTTTGGTGCTTTACCATCCACAATTTAGGTTCAAATTTTTAGTCATCTATCCCTTTTCCATGGCATAAAGAGGCATACTAGATTCAAATAAACTCAAAATTAGGAGAAGCATCAAGAGAATTAGCCCTCTCTAGAGATTGATCTCTGTTATTTGAGCCCACCCTCAAGTAAATCATCCCATTTTTCATGAAGTGGTCGAGTGATTCTATCATCTCAACAAGGGTGCACACTTCCATGACAATAATACTACTAGCCTATGCATGAATTCATTCAGATTTATTAGGGCCACAACTATGATAAAAAAATATGCAATACGTGGAAGCACATTCAATATATGTAAAAACTATTTTTATGCCTATAAAACCAAACTCAAAGCACTCCAACCTTGTATCTTATGCACCCTTAGATTTTCTCTCTTTCTCCCAATTATGGCTCCTTCCTTCATGCCCCCTTGGTATCTCACACTATGAGTTCCTTGTCTATCCCATTTTCCTTTCAATAATAAAATGCTTAAACCTTGCCACCACAAACTCATTCCTTCCTTCTTTTTCGACTTTTCCTTCTTAATATAAAAATAAATATCTCATAAATGGTCACTCTTCCCCTCTTTAGTTCTCATACCTTACTAAAAATATGATTATTAACTAGTGTAAATTCCCTCTACACCACTCTCCTTTTCAAAATGGACTTATGCATAATCTTTTGCTAATAAATAAGATGGCTATAATTTGATTGGAGTGGAGTGGTATAATACTACTGCATGCACATTAATAAATATGAATACTCTTAGTTATTATTAAACACAATACTAATTACTTAGTATTCAATTTCAAATATCAAGTAATAGAGTAAACTATTGTGACCAAATTTAAACTTAAAACTATTTATCACAATTTTGAAAGTGCATAAAGATAACAATGACTAAAAATTAAATTGACAACATTCAAATATACCTTTGTAAGCCTACAAGCATCATTCATTTGTCATTTCAATTATATCTACCATCCTCTCTTGAATGATACTCTCCCTCAATTTCATGCATTCTAACTAGATCAATGTAAATGGTAATCTATTATTAATATTAAAACCAATTTTATTTATTAAAATATGTTTAAAGTAAGTGGTTAGAAATGGGATGTGAAACCCTATCATATGCCTTACTATTATCTAGTTTGTAGGAGTTTCTCCTTGGCAGGTTAGAGGTTCCTACCTTCATGGTGGAAGGGATGCAATTATTGTATGAAACAATTGGTTATCTTGTGTTTTATCTTTGGAGAGTACTTCTAGTGTTTGAGCCTTGTAATGGTTTTTTTTGCCTTTTTGATCATATTTTCATGATCTTGTTTGGTTGTTTAACCCTTAAGTTGGTCATAATTGAGCATCATGGTGGCATAAGTCTGAGTTTTACTCCTATACCTAGTTTTGGTTACTTCCTTGGTTATTTCCTTGTGAGTTTTAGGGTTGCTAAGCCTTACTTGTAGGAGTTCTTATGCTTTTAAGTGGTATTTTCCTAGTTTATTTCCTCTAAGAACCCTTAATTTATCCCTAGTTTCATGTTGAGTAGTGTGTTAAGGAAATCCTCACTTTTCTATAGTGGTATAACTTGAGGGATAACCTTGTAGAGTGTTCTATGAATGGAAGTGAGGCATGCTCTTGATGAGCATGAAAGAGAAGTAGTGTTTCCTATAGCCTTGTGGATTGGTTTTTCCTTAGATTTTGAGATGTAGCATTGAAGCTTAAGGCCTTGGTCTTAGGAGAGACCATGAAAAGTGAAGCCTTGTGGTTATTAATCTCACAAATTTGTGAGGTTTGTAGGTTTGTGTGTCTTTCCTTGGCTCAATTAGTAGCTAGATGGAGTTTCCTATTTGTTGTAGAAATATTGAAATGGGGCTTTATTTGTTGGTTGTTAGTTGGAACCTATAGTTGGTCCTTGACCTCACTTGCAATGGCATTAGTGAAGGGAGTGTTGTGACCTCTAAGGTGGTTGCACACCTAGTGGTTGGTGTTCACTTAGCTTGTGCACCTCTAGAGATGTGTGTGCATGATGTGTTTGAGGCCTAGATTTGGTGAGAGTCTAGAGGGTGGATCTTGTGAGATTTGTTGTATTTGAAGGATTAAGTACCAAGTGTACCCTATCCTTGATTTGTGCAAGCTTCCAAGAGTAAGCTTAATTGTAGTGAGGAAGGATGTAATACCTTGTGACATTTGTTGTGTTTGAAGGATTAAGTACCAAGTGTACCTATCCTTACTTTATGTAGGCTTCTAGGAGTAAGCCTAATCCTAGCGAGGGATGATATAATGCCCTTCTCATTTGTAGCTTAGAGATTCCATTATATATATATAGGTCTAAGTTATTCCCCAACAATGGTTATTTCAGAGATGTCACATTGGGCCTTCCCTTTTATTATTTCCCATTCTTACTTGAATTGAGTATGTTATGCATCATGTTTGACCCTGTGTTAACCTAGATCCGAATCGAAGGTGATTTTAGAGTTTGTTCATATATATATACATGGTTATTGTAGACATGCACAATTAACATTATGCATTCGATCGGATTCAATCAAATTAGGTCTCACATTAGGCCCATTCATCACTTTCATCCATGCATTAAATAATCTCATTTCCTAAGGTCATTTATCAAATAAACATTATCATTCAACCTTCATCTTACATCATCCACTTAATTAAATAAATCAGGACTTTATTTAAATCAAATCCTAAATCATCTTCCACCCTTTTCTGATTTAAATAAAACAAATATTTAAGTCTTAAAAGTCAAAATTATCTAATCAGCATTAAATCAGCATAATCATCATCTATTTAATCTAACCCTGATTAAATGTTAATCCCATCCCACTTGCATTCTCTAGATATCTCCACTTGCACAATAAATCAATTTTATTGATTTATTAAAAAGCCTCATTTTCCCTCAACATGACAAGTCAAACATGGCATTTATTGCTCTTTTTTCTTGTCCCCCTCTCAAAATTTACTGCAAATTTGAATTCAAATTCTCCCTCTCATGGGCACTCTTCCCAAATCTTGCACAACCATTCACCATTCACCATTTGAAAAGTGTCATCTTCTCATTGGAGGATCTTTAAGTCCCACATTCACCATCTTGGCCAATCTCTCATCAACAAAATCTATAAAAGAAGGCTTAATCCTCATTCATAGGATCCACAATTTTATGCAAGGTTACTCTCTTGGTTTGAGAAATAATCTTGTTTTCATCTCCATTGCACTTCATCATCTTGAGCTTTTTTATCAAGGATTAGGAAAGGGTCACTAGCACATGTGACACCAATCCACTATGGAATAGGTAATTTGTTGAATGTTTTCATTATGCTTGTGGTTTTCCTTTATCTTTTGTGGCATCTTGGAACATTTGCAAAGTATTTCATAGGAGTGTTCTTGAAGGATTTGTAGGTACTAACCCTTGTTTGAGATTAGTGTTTGCAGATTTTGAAAAGCATACTCACATTTGGCGCTAGAAGGAGGGCTTGAGAGCATGTGACTATCAACCAATTACCTTGGAGTCTTGTTTCATTTCTTACGGTTTATATTGTTGCATCAAGACTTTTGAGATTAGTATCTATTGCTTCAAAATACTGTGTATTTCAACTGTAATAGGTTGTTTTAGAGTTTATGAGGAATGCTCCATGCTTAAACAACCATGTATTCCACCTGCCCAATGCATTGGTTTGTGTTTATGAGAAATGCAATGCTTCCAAAATAAAATAGATGTGTTGTCTAATTTGCAAAAATCTTTACACCAGGAACTTTTAGTTATGAGCTTTATAGGGATTGAGATTTGTCTCATACTCATCCTTTCCACATCGATGGCGTTGTCCTTGAGATGCAAAATCCATTGTATAATGTGATTTTCATCCAAGTCATTGTTTGTTGGACCACGATTTAATGCTGACTTTTTAGCTTTTTAATCTGAGATATCCTTTGAGTTCTGTCGTTCAGCACATTTAGCACATTTTACCTGTGTCTAGTAAATAAATAAATAAAATATATGATGCGTAAGATTGGTAAAAGAATTCCCTGCACTCATTTATTTATGTGAGTTGGCACCTCTTTTAAATTCTCTAACAAACACTCGAGCAAATACATAGGGCAGGTGTAAAAGTGAATTCAGTAACCCATGATCAACACCTTCCTATATTGCGTATTAATGTTCACTCTGTAGTTTGTCCCCTCTGTAGCTTGTAGACAGTCATGGCATGGGAAAGTTTGATCATTTTCAAATTTTATGGTGTGTAGGATGGAATACGCGCACCAAGAGGGATGACAGCAACAATAAATAACATAAAGAGGTGGTGCGCCAGGTAGGAGAGCTAATCTCAGATCCAATAGTGACCTGCATAAATAGCGAGCTAATCTATGACAAGTGATTGGATATGTGTATTTAACCACTCTCTAGCTGTCTGCCTATAATCAACATCAACTTGGAGGTCATTTATTGCTATGATGTGAATTGGCCATCATGATGCTTGGCGCGGTGGCTGATCATTCACAATAACTCCTCTTTATCAGTTTCTTTCATTATAGATTGGTGTTACGAGGATTTGTATCTTTATCTTCTGCGTATTATCTTCATTGACTATTCATTCAATGTATTAGATTTGGCGCCCACCCTTCACTTGTAGTCACTGACAATGATGGCGTATAGTCTTTCTGAAAGGAGGATGTGACATATTTCTAAGATTACGGCTTTATACCTGCTAATTGCATTTGCTTGATAGTTTCCTTTTCACTGGTGCACAGGTAGGGAAGATGCTGGAACGGTTGGGGAGTTTGGCTTTGCATCTGTGAATTACATTTGCTTGAAAATATCTATAGCCTTTTTTATGAACACATTTTGTGTGTACCCCTCAATTACTGCCAACTAACATTTACTCTGAAGAATTCTGTCAATAGTTCTCACGCCTTGAATATACTTCCAGATTTTTATTAGACACGCCTTGTCTGTGCTGCCACATTTTCCTGTCAAAAGCTCTGACCTTACATCTGCCAATATGTTGGAGTTATCAACCCAAGATCTTCAATCTGCAACGCCAAAGAACCTCCACAAGAGATAGAGAGAAGCAACAATGGAAGATGCTATTCCACCAAACAAGGATTGCAATATGATACAATATGATCAATGCAATACTATACAATGCTATATGCCATCTATTAACCAATATGCTAGAGATGCCTTGCTTATAAAGGCAAGGATGAGAGATAGGATAAGACAAGATCATGACAAGTGTCTTAATCCTATCACATGAGACAACTAACTCATAACTACCTAGGAAAGTGGAAATTCTAGATAAGACAACTAATACTTATCTAGATATGACAACTAATAGCCTAAGTAAACTTAACATGTGAATTAAGTCCCCTAAGTCCCTAGTAAAGGAATAAACTAGGTACAAGACTTATTCACACCAACACAATAGACCTGCACCTTTACTTCTGCGCCCTCACACCTAACAGAAATAGATGGCAGTCATAAAGTACTATCTTGCCTTAAAGTTTACAAAACCACAGGGTAGTTGAATGTGTTCTACATTGGAGGGCTTAACCTTAGAAATCCGCATGGCTTATTTTTAGTTGTATTTTGTGCATTATGCTAACTTTAGTGTTGATGCAGGTACAAAGACATTTGTTTGTTTCTTTTGACACAATCCATCGTGGACTTTTTGAAACAATGAAGAGGGGCTAAAATGGTCTATTGTTCTTTTTTCTGTTTTTGAGATCTTGCTGACTTTGAAGAATTGATTATTTATTCCTATCAATCTAGGAATATATTAGATGTTCTTTATATTTCATTTTAATTTTGACAAGAATGGATTATTGGTAAGGGAAACTTTTCTTTTCTTTTCTTGGTTGTCTTGACTAATAATTGCTTTAAAAACTTTGCTTTTATTGAAAATCAAGATCTGCATTGACGCTTTATCACTTGAATTTTATTTTTTTTAAATTCTTGAGAGGCAAATTTAATCAAACTCAATTTTCATATAATTGTCTTTTGTTTTTATAGGTACAAAGGAAAATCAAAGGCGAAAAGGTGCAAAGCGAAAGAGAAGGCTATCAAACGAAAACGAAAGGAGGGGAATTTTTTTTTGAAAACACAATGTGTTTTTTAACACTTTAAGTGTTTGATTAACACTACTTCACGAAGTTGTTTATCTTTTCGTCTTAGAACACTAATTTTCATTTGGGTCTAAAACAAACAATTTGATTTTCATTGCAAAGGGCTTAAAATGAATCTTAGGACAAACTCACTAGATTTTGTTTGAGGATAAGAATTGAACAATCAAAACTCACACTTCATTTTGGTGCTTAAAACGAACTCACAATTGCTTTGAAGGCTATAAAACGAACAAGTGCTTGAATTGTGTGATTTTGTCTTTTGAGTGCGTATCCTCTCCCCTTGCGCTTTGTGCGATCTAGGGTGCAAGAGAAACACTCAAAATACATTTTATTGCTTTGAAACATTTCGATTTGGGCTTAAAAATTGAACATCTTGTGCGAGTGTGAGTAGGGGCATTTTCGCATACATTCTCTTTCTTTGTGCCATCAAAGATCGATCAAGTTACGAATTGTGTCTTTGCTTGCTTTTTTTTTATCTTAGAGGACCTACCTTGGGGAAAAAGTACTCACCCAAGGGACGACTCAACCGGTAACACTCTAAAGCCAAGAGTATTTCCAGCCGTGATATAAATGTGGGTTTTGGTTAAACGCCATTATCACGCGGTTGGCTCAGACAAGATGGATCCGAAAGGGGACTCTTTCCATATGGGTCAATCTCCACGAACGAAAAGTCTGAACTAGAACCCTTGTTTTGTAGTGGCCTATTTATCCATTGAGCGAGTTTATCAAAGTGGTGCATTGGAACTTAGATTCCAAGAAGTTACTTGCCATGTCCGATCTTGGTTGAAATATAGAGGTTAAGATTTCATCATACCTCTATATTTTTCCTTGGTTGCATGTAAAATCATCTCTTCTATGAAGGGCATGAGGCAAGCCCACTAAGAAAAACGTACCCATTAGCATAGGATGTTACATTGCTTGTTTGAAAACACAGTGTTGTATTGAAAACATTTTGCAAACAAACATTCAACATGATTCTCAAAATTTCAAACCCTCTCGAAGACAAATATCATTGACTCAATCCATATGTTACTACTTTCCCTGGGGATTCACGTCCGTAGAGGTTCCTAAGCATTGGATTATACCTCAATTTGTCTTCTTGAGTAAACAATAGGAAAACCCTTGCCTTAAGTTCATTGAATTTCCACATAAAATATCTTGTGGGGTTTAAAGAATTTAATACATTGGACATCTTAGTTTGAAACCTTAATCAAAGAGAGTGTTCTTGGTCAAATAAAGCCATTAAACAAAGATAAGCAAAATAAACTTTCATGTGTGTTGAAGACTCCAAATCCCAAAGCAAAGATCATTGAAAATCTGAAAATGAAAGTTCAAATGAAATCAATCCTTGGTTACAAAGGTCTTTAGGAAGCATATGCATGCTCTTCAATACCTAGGTCTAGGAAAACAAAGTGGTCTTTTTAGGTTCATCTAGGGATCAAAACAAATCAAACCTCTTTCATCCATCTTTCAAAACATCAAAACATCACATCTCACAAATCATCTTTTGAAAAACCTTGAAATCATCCTTGAAATGCTAGGCTTTTATGACAAAATCAAGCAAACACCAAAAATCATTGAGACCAAGTCCTTGAAAACATTTATCAAAATACCTTTGGCTAGGAATGTGTAAATACATCTTTTTGCATATCCTTAGTCAAAGTCATCCAAATCATCTTGTCTAGCTTAGTGTATGTAGATGAATCCTTCTCCATATACTTAGTGAAACAATCATCTTGTTTGGTAGGTGTGGGTAGATGCATCCTTCTCCTCACACATATCCAAATCATCCTGAACACAATCCATCCTGATCATTAATAAACATCTTGTATTTTGTTCTAAAAATCAAAATCAAAACCAAATCAAGATCAAGGACAAGGTCTCAAAATCCAAAACATCAAACCAATCAAAAATCCAAAGTCCTAGCATTTCATTCAAGATTCATCAAAAGTCAAAACATCCATAGCATCCATCTTTGAACATCACCATCATATCATCATATCATCATCACATTTGATCCTAAAGGCATCCTAAAAACTTTCACTTTGGGACATAAAATAGAGATTAAATCCAAGGAATCAAGAGATTCATCTCCCATATTTCCAAAGATTGATCCTTGTTTTATGGTTCAAACGAGATCTCAATACAAGAAGAGTATGAAGCCCACAAAGAAACTCCTCCCGCTTCAAGTGACCTTAGCCAAACAAACGCTGGTGGTAAATGAATCTTAATCAAGCAACCATCATCCCCCTCACATCACAAAACCCACAAGAAGAAAATCAAGGGAGGACCTCACCCTTGAATAAATGTCTCACAAGAAATAGCTGAAATACTCCAAAATCCGGACAACCATAGAATCATCAACATCATGATGAGACTCAACCCTTCGTTGTACATGATTGAACTAGCAAAACAAGGGGCCAAGTTGCCTTCGAATTTTGATGTGACCACTATAGTAGAGACATATTTTCCACCAATCTCATCCACCATCCCCATTTCATCTACACCTCCATCCCAAAACGTTACGCAAAACATTCCAAAAATCACGACATCGATTGCTCCAACTCAACCAAATATCAACAAGGGAAACACATTTCTCAATGCTCTTCAATCACACCCCCTTGTGAATAACCAAAACTTGAACGCAAACACCACAGTGGAACAAAACATCCTCCATAATCCATTACACCAAAATGTTCCTCTCACTTTACATTATGACCTATCATCAACATCTTTTCACGGAGCACCACAAACACCTCTTCTCACAAATTCACAAGAGGAGGGAGACATATTCAGACAAGGGGGAATTTTCAACACCACAACACTTTCACAAGGATTCACCCCCCTTACATTTCCACCTCTCCCACCATCACCATTGTCATCTACACCACTCCTTGGTCTAGGGCTTCCTCCCCTACCAAGTATCAATCAAACATACATCCCAACCATCAATCAAAACATTTTGCCAAATGCTCAAAAATTATTGTTGACATCACAACAACAAACAACAAACACACAAGCAATGGCAACATCATCAAACACCCCCAAAACATTGCAAAGCATGGTCTCTCAAGGGCCAATCACATCAACGATGCCACTTACCACATCAACAACACCATCCACCAATCAAGTAATCAACACGACAACACCATCCACCAACCAAATAATCAACACAACATCATCATCTACCACCATTCCAAATCCACCACCACCTCCACCACCACCAACATTCACCACATCAAACCAATTCGACGCAACATTACAAGCTGCTTTTCAAAGAGGATACCAACAAGTGCAGAAACAAAAAGCCGTGCAACAAGCCACTCAAGCCGCGCAAGCCGCGCAAGCTGCACAAGCCACATTACAAGCACAAAAAATACAACAAGCTCAAGCATTATTACAACAACAACAGCAACAATAAGCAGCTCAAGCTGCCCAAGCTGCGTAAGCATTACAAGCACAAAGGGTTGCTCAAGCACAACTATTATTACAGCAACAAACCGCACAAGCGCAAGCCCAAGCACAAGCTCAAGCGCAAGCAAAACAAGCACAAGCACAAGCACAACTTCTTGCACAAGCAGTGCAATTGCAAGTGTATCAACAAGCACTAAGGCAATACCAAGATCAACAAGAAGCAGCAGAATTGGCAGCCCAACAACAAGCGTTGTGGGAACAACAAGAAGCATAACAACAAGCATTGTTAGATCAGCAACAAGCACAGCAACAAGTAGAACAACAAGCGTTGTTAGAATAGCAACAAGTACAACAACAAGAAAAAATCCTAGCACAACAAAAACAAGAGCAACAACAAGCATTGTTCATCCAAAAGCAAGTAGAAGCCTACTTCGCCTGCCACAACATACCGATACCATTGAACAATGCACCAACCAACCCATCCATCCAAACCATGATTGCAACACCCCAAAACACATTCATCCCA
>VDFB02000003.1:256967151-257266738 GCA_007258455.2 Sequoia sempervirens | reverse complement strand
GATATCTCAAGGTTATAGCAAAATGGATGAAGCAAGGAAGCACGTTTCGGTAAGAAAATTTCTTATGTCTCAGCGACTGGGAGATGGTGTTCGGGGTGACTCTCGGTATAATGAAGCATTGTGTACATGATGTGTCCCTGACTCCATGAGGTCACAGCGAAACACATTGGGATAGGAGGATTTTCTTTGGTTTCGGCATAACAAACAGAATGCTATAGCGACATGCAAGAGGCAAAAGGACGCATATCGATGAAACATAACGAGATCAAAACTAGGAAATAACGTGCTTACGTTATAACATGAGCGCGTTATATTTTTCTTTGGGAATCCCCAAGCCTTAGCATTGGTAGTTGCCTTGGAATACCAACCCAGAGGCTTGGAGGGCATTCCCAATGACCAGAGACGTGTTTCTGCAAATTCTACAATTTTTTCACATAATCGAGTTCGTGCTCACCATCAGGATTACATTTGGTTCAATATTGACAAAAGAAAACACATGGGTAATGTTAGGTTCTCTCTTAGCTATCCAATCCATGTAATTTTTTTTCACTTTTAACAATGTTAAGCCTTCATCCATAACTTCTTTTGTTTGTATGTCTCTTTTTCACCAAAAGAAGTGTTTGGTTTTTTCAAGAGCAATTAACCGTTCATCGTAATTTCAAATAAATTACATTTTTAGAAACTAGACTCTATTCTACATTTAAAAAAAAAAATTAAAAAAAAAATCAATTACCTTCAAAAATTTTTAGTGGGAGGATGGCCAAAATTCTACTTTTTAAGAAGTGCCCACTTAGAAAATTAGTAAAAAATCAAATATTCATTAAAAAATTATCAGAAAAATCATGCATCAATTAGATAGTGTTAGCTAAGTTTTGACCATTGCGATTTTAGAAATACTACAAAAAAGTTCACCGTGCTCAGGTCGTACAAGAGTTGCTATGTTATGTTTTCTGACAAAAATAGCACCAATTTGTGTATGTCCCTCTTTTGAACCCCTTAATCTCAACCATTTTCAAAATAAATTAGTAGTTTAGAAAGTAGACTCAGAGCATTTTGATCCTTGTTTTTGTTCCATCTCAAAATTTTGAGTGTAACTATCATCAATTTCATGTTCAAGGTCAGTATTTCTTGATTTTAGAAAAAAAGTGGCCACTTAAGCCCCCTTTTTGGGAACCATCTTGGTGCACTTACCCAATACTCTTTTCTTTCTAGATTCGTGGAAAGTTACTAAGGGTGCCCTACAAATTGCCAAAGGAGATAGAGTGGGTAGCTTATATGTTTTTGAGAATGACTCTCAAGTGGGAGTTGCTATGGCATTGATGGACATCGAGACCATACTTTGGCACCAACATCTTGGACATATGAGTAGGAAAGGCCTTGAAGTGATGATCAAAAGAGATCAATTACCGGTTTTAAATCAGTGGATTTGGAATTTTGCCAACATTGTCTTTATGGCAAACAAAAGTGGGGGTCAGTTTCTTGAAGATGGGACGTGCAAAGAACACTTCACCTTTGGAGCTTGTTTACTCGGATGTCTTTGGACCAACTGAGGTAACCTCTCTTGGAGGGGCTAACTATTTTGTAACTTTCCTTGATGACTGCACTAGGAAGGTTTGGATTTTTATGCTTAATAGGAAGTATGAAGTCTTTAGTAAATTCAATTTTTTTAAAGCTTTAGTTGAAAATCAGAGTGGGCATAACATCAAATGTTTACAAACAGATAACAATGGTGAATATTGTTCACTAGAATTTGATAATTTTTGTGCTGACAATGGTATTCGAAGAATCAAAATTGTTCCTTTTACACCTCAAGAAAATGGGCCTGCGAAGAGGTTAAATAGAACAATTTTGGAGAAAGCATGTTGTATGCTTTCCAATGCTGGATTAGGAAAAGAGTTTTGGGCTGAAGCTTGCAACACAATAGTTTATTTAATTAACAAGAGCCCCATCATAACAGTTAGATTTTGGTATTCTAGAGGAGGAGTGGCTTGGAAAGCGGATCTCCTATTCACATCTTCGGGTATTTGGATGTGAAGCGTTTTCTCTTGTTCCCAAGGAGAAACAATCTAAATTGGATCCCAAATCACAGAAGTGCATTTTTGTTGGGTATGGCAAAGATTAGTACTGAAAAGGCTATGTGATCTTGTCGCCAATAATAATACTCATAACAGGGATGTGGTTTTCAATGAGCATGTTTTTCTAGCTTTGCAAACACAAGCAGTAGTTACTAAGGAATATGTACCTTTCTCAGCATTTGAAAATGATCATTCAAATGGGTCACCTAGAGGTAATTTGTAGTCAAGTAGAGCAGACTGTGGAATAAATTATTCACCCACCTCCGTTTTATCCCCTACCCCTTCTATGACATCTCTAGTTTCTCTGAATGATGAAGGAGGTAATACATAATCATTGTTTGAGTAGCCTTCTGAGAGTGAAATGCAACCTCCTTCAAATCCTGCACACCCCTCACAACCTCCTCTATTTTCCACATAGGATCCAATATATGTTTTGCAACCTTCAAAAATTAGTGCGCAACCCTCAATTATCCATACGTAGGGTCCATGTCACCATCCCTGGCCTCCATATATTGTTGCACAGACTCCAAATCATGGTGAGCAGGTTTCTCCAAGTTTCATGCAGCCTGCTATTGGTAATTCGCTTCCTTTAACATCTCTTTCGCTGCCTCTGCAACCTCCAATTTTTTATACGCAACCTTTAAACTCTGTTGTGCTACCTTTATTACATCCTATGTAGCTTATAAACTCTTCAACGCAACCCTTTAGTGCACAACATTCTATCAGTTCACAGTCTTCACTTGGTTTGCAACCTTCTGGAAATGAATTGCTGCTGTCTGGGAAAGATTGTTCGCATTCTCTACATAATAAGTCTCAATTTTGTTGCCTCCGCCAACTGGTGTGCAGGGGAAAAACATTGGTAAATTTGCACAAGCACAAGGAAATGTGCCAATGCAGGGGACTGTGCAAAAGGGAAGTGTACAGAGGCAGAGCATTGGTGAACATGTCCAAGATCAGGGCAGTGTGCAGCAAGAGGGAACTATGAAAAAGGTTAATTTACAATCTAAAATTGAAAATATTTAAAATCTATTGTCAAAAATGAATCTGGATGATTCTAATTTGCAACAGGAGGGTCCTTAGTTAAGGAGGTGTACCCGGGACAGGAGACGTCCTTCAAAATTTTTAGATTATGAATTATTGTATTCAGAAGAAACTGAGCCTGAACTTTTAATTTCTGATCAACCTGTACCTGCTACTTACAAAGAGGCTTGTCAGGCTATTGATTTTGTGAAATGGCACAAGGCGATGCAAGATGGAATGACTTCATTGCAGGCGAATAATACTTGGGATTTAGTGTCGATTCTGCCTATTTAAAGACCCTTGAAGAATCTTTGGGTATACAAGTTGAAAGAAGAGGATGTAGGCAAGAAATTTTATCATGCCAAACTTGTTGTAAAGGGGTATGATCAACAAAAAGGCATAGATTTTCTCCCCAGTTGTGAGAATGAACACAATCTAGGTAGTTTTGGGATTGACTATAGTTTGGGATCTTGAACTTGACCAGTTGGATGTCAAGACAAATTTTCTACATGATGATGTTGGTGAAGAGCTGTACATGGAGCAACCAGATGGATTAAAACAACAAGGACATGAACATCTTTATTGCAGGTTGAAGTGCAACTTGTATGGCCTTAAGCAAGCCTTGTGACAGTGGTATATTAAGTTTTATCATTTCATGATTGAGCACAAGTTCATCAAGTGTGAATCAGATCTATGTGTTTATTACAAGCAACCTCCTATTGTGAGTTTGTTATTCTCTTGCTCTACGTTGATGACATGTTGGTAGCCGGTACTAGTAAGAGGATTGTTTCTGAGTTGAAGGAACAATTAGCTAAGAGATTTGCTATGAAAGACTTAGGCGCAACCAAGCAGATTTTTGGAATGACAATCACTAGAGATAGACGAAAGAAGGAGATCATGTTGTAACAAAAGGCATACATTGAAAAAGTTGTATGTACAGATTTGGTATGGCTGATGCAAAGGTTGTTTCTATTCCTCTTGCTGCCCATTTTCGTTTATCTTTTGATTTGTGTCCAAAAACAAAAGAGGATAAAGAGTTTATGGAAGGTATTCCTTATAAATTTGTAGTTGGTAGTATTATATATGCCATGGTCTCCACTTGTCCCGATATTGCTCATGCAGTGGGATTTGTGAGCAGGTTCATGAGAAATCCCGAAAAGCCTCATTAGGAAGCAGTCAAATAGATATTAAGGTATCTTAAAGGAGCTTCTAATTATGCTTTATGTTTTGGTGGAAATAATGTTCAGTTGCAAGGTTTCACTGATTTTGATCTTGCCAGAGATTTAGATAAACGAAGATCTACTACTGGTTATGTTTTCATGTTTGCTGGAGTTGCCATTAGTTGGGTCTCTAGGCTACAACATTCTATTGCTCTTTCTTCTATGGAAGCTGAGTATTTGGCTCTTTCTGAAGGTGTTAGGGAGATGCTTTGGTTACAATGATTGTTTAGTGATTTGAGATTTCAACAAAGTGATTATGTTCTATTTTGTGATAGTCATAGCACCATTTTTATGGCTCACAATCATTCATCTCAGAGTCGTTCTAAGCATATTGACATACATGCTCATTTCATTCATCATGTGGTTGAAGAGGGCAAGTTACAAGTTGCAAAAATTGACACAAAGGTCAATCTAGCAGACATCTTGACCAAGGTTGTTGGCAAAGAGAAGTTCGAATGCGCCAAAACTTCTCTTGGTCTGGTTAAGAAGAAGTAATAGTAAATTTAGAGCAGGGGAATGTTTGAAAGTTGTAGCATCCATTGGCCTTCAAGTGGGAGATTTGTTAGATTTGAAGCCCAACAGACTCTTTAGTTTTCCCTCCAATATTGACTCTTTGCATTCTTTGTTTGGTGTGGAATGAGTTATTTATATTTGTTGCTGTATCTATTGTAAATTTTGTTGATAATAATAAAATTTCCTCTACTCTTAGTGTGGATGTGGCCATTTATTGGTGAACCACGATAAAATATCTGTCATCTCTTGTTCATTTTGTTCATTTTTTTTATACTTTGTTTTTGCATGTTTGTCTGCACTCCATTTAAATTTTACACAATCTGCTACTCAATATCAGATTGGTCTTCATACTATAGCACTTCCTCTCATCTCAGGCATAGGTTCTCCTCGAAAGAATGAATTGATCCCCTCTAGTATTGTTCCAATAACCGTTTTTCCTTTCTTGCATCAACAACCCATGCCCAGCATAGGCAATGCCTCTTTAACCGATCTAACTGGTAGCAAAACAAAAAACCCCAATTCCATCAATTTAACTATCTTTTATTTTCTTTTGCAAGGACTTGGAGAGAGATTCAGATCTTGCCA
The DNA here is from genome assembly GCA_007258455.2 of Sequoia sempervirens. Classification (NCBI taxonomy): domain Eukaryota; kingdom Viridiplantae; phylum Streptophyta; class Pinopsida; order Cupressales; family Cupressaceae; genus Sequoia; species Sequoia sempervirens. Next base: position 257,261,325 of record VDFB02000003.1, on the reverse strand, counting down.
CTTATTGAGGAAACAAGGAAATGAAACGTTGACATAAGATCAAAACCAAAAATTGGAAACAAAGTAAACCAAAACTATGCAAACCAAATTAAGGCGATGCCAAGGGTGATGCCCCTGCATCAAATGAGTAGATTTCAAGTTGTACCATCTACATCCTCTTAGGACAAGCCTTAAGAACTTTTCTTAAATCCCCTTAATCCATGTCATCTTTCCTAGGTCAATAAACCATGCTAATGGAATGATTTTGTCCTAACCATTTTCTTAAATTCTCTTAATCTATGGCATGAAGAGGCTAAATTTATATGGATCCATAAGGGGAAAATAAGTATATGGATCCATGTGTAAGGGGAAAATTTCAAAGTTATTATTATTTATTTTACACTCTATTATTAATGTTAGTGTAAAATTTAACACCCCTTGAAACCATCTTCACAATGCTCGTATTGGATGATAAAATTATGACTATATAAAACTATACTTGTGTTTAGGATGATAATAAAATTATTTTTTGGTTTTTAGATGGAGAATGGTTTCATATAAAATATTAATGTGAAATCTCACTCAAACCAATTGATGAAATAAAATTTACTATATACATACTTGGTGTGTATTGTGAATAATGTGGACAATGTTGGTGTATCCCTCTTACGTGACCTAAGTGTGTAAAGATAAAATATGGTATAAGATCATGATCTATGAATTTTATGATCATCCCTTGAGAATGAGATATGGTTTGTCTACCTTTGAAAAAACAAATAATTGTTAATGTGATGTGAAATCTAGTTTTGTAGCCACATTTTGATGAACTATTGTTCTAGGTTAATTATTGGTTGTTTCAACCCCCTAACAATAATTAATTGATAGTTACACTTTTCATTTTACATATCCTATTTTTAAAATGTATTTAGGAGGTAATTAGTAACATATGATGACCTCCTATTGTTAATGAATAAATATAAACTTACCATTTTGATGAGATATTATTGATTTCTATTGATACTTGTGTATGGACTCATATTGATAAATTTTATAGAAAGATTTAAAAGAAATTAATACTTCTTCCTTAATCTCTATAGCCATAAATAACTATTCTAAATGATACTCTACTTACATGCACTACCAAATTTAAATCCTCCTTAGTATTCTTTTGAATTCCTACTCAAGTTTCTCAATTATTTCCCTATACTCTAACATACCTTGCCACATAGAGGTCCTCCAATGCTATTAATTTTTTCCTTTATTTCTATTTCCCCCCATAATCTACCTATTCATATCTAGAATCTTTCCCATATCTAAAAAATTCCTTCATCTACCTCCTTAAGTAATTGAAAATCATTAAGGGGTTGATTGCCATTAAAATATAAAATTTCACATTTATCCTATTACTCTCGATGAAACACCATTTTATGAATTAGTTTGAACCATTGGCCTACTTAAAAATAATAATCTATATTAGAATAGATTAATTTTACTAACTCATTCAGATCCTCCAAACTCTCAAGCCCCTCACAAATATAAGAATTAAATTTATATATAGATTGGGTGGTAGGGATTAGACACACTAGGGAAGATATCTATGAGATAAATTATATGATGAGAATTAAATTTATAGATATACCCTAAGAAGTACTCTTAAAACATGAAATTACTAGTCTTGATTATCATGTTGTGCTAGTTGGCCACCCAAAGCATATTGAGTAGCTAGCATGTATGAAATAAATGATTGATTTAGGATAGGAATAATAAGAACTTATGGATTAGAAAAATATTTCTTGATTTGATCAAATTCCTACTAGCACAACTAGTCCTAATGAAAATTTGTTTTCTTGTGTAAAAAATTATAATATGGTACTTATTTATTCATGAGTTGTGAAAATGAATCACCTTATGGCTTCAGGCTTCCCCTATATACTTTGGAGTCTAAAAGATTGCAAGGTGGGGGAATTTTCATATTAGCTTTGACCTTTGTAGCATCAAAATTTAGCCCCCATCAAGATATAGTGTATCCCAATAATACCAAGTACTCTAAATACACATTTCTTTAGATTGAGATATCATTGTAGTCTTTGATCTATTAAGGGATCCACTACAAGATTGTAAGATGTTAAACTCTAGTTTAAGCCTTTCCTAATATATCCTCCACATATTCCTTGAGATCATGATAAAAAAATATCATGGAAGATGAAAATCATAACTCCTTGGTAGCTGATTCCAACACTTTTCAACTTGAAACACAAGACTTGTTAACAAAATTTTACCCATGGTGTTAAGAAGGTAATTTTTTGCTAGTATTGAAGATAGTGTTATTTTAATTTAATTTTAATTAGATAGTTTGTCCCTAAGGTAGAGAATTTAATTTCTCACTATAGATTCAACTATGATGTTGATATTAGGTAAATGAAAATAATCCTCAGGGCATGCCTTTTTGATATTATCAAGTTCCATACAAACTCATATCCCTTTCATCTTTCTGCTAATAGATACAATTATGGATATCAAATTCAAGTAACTAATATAGTGAAGACTACTTTTAGGAGCTTTTGTAGTTATTCCTTGACTAGAAGAATAATTTTATGTAGCATTTACTTCACAATTTTGTCATTTGGTTTTCCAATGAGGTGATGCATAACTAGAGAAGTATCTAGTCTGAATGCTAGTATAGAATCAAGAAAGTTTGATGAAGGAAGATATAAATTAAGGTTAGCCTTTCTTACTTACCTCATGCTCATCCATTTTTTTGCCCATAAATCTCTCAAATCAAATTGGATTTTGCAAAGAGGATAACTGTATTTTGAATGTTTGCTCTTAGTTAAAGTTATTAATATCTAGTATTATTTTGTTGGTTGTTGCATATTTAGGATGAATGTTTCCTTGTCTAGTAATTAAAATTATAGATAGAAATATTCAAGTCTAAAAATATATGATTCCTAGAGTGAATACAAGTTTTATAAATACATTATAGTTGCTCATTTAGGATGAAATTTGGTTAGCCATGGATTGAAATTTTATTCTTGTAGTTCCAATTGAACCACATGGGCACATGAACATTATATGTAAATTTCTAATTATATTTAATCCCTTTAAGCCATTTGAGGAGGATAATCTCAATGAACAATCATATTTTAGGAGGAAGTATTAGGTGCTCCATTATCAATATGATCATGCTAACATATTCCAAGATCATGATTTCTATCAATTTTATTCTTCTATCTTGGATGTACAATGTGTGATCCTAATGATATGGACTAGGTATATGTAGGGAATGATAAGATTATGGAAATGTGTGATTCCAATTTTATATTTTAATGTGAAACTAAGTAATTAGTCTATAGGTTTAACTAATTTCTATCTTATTCATAATTTAACATATCTAGAAACCTCATAGGGATTACAATTATAAAAAAGAATATATACTGGCACTTCCACCTAAAGGAGGTTCAAGCATTACATCGATAGAAAACTATATGTATGTCAATATGTTAGAAAGTAGGTGTTTGTGCATAGGTACGTGTGGATGCCATGTGCTGCAAATTCTAGTTGTATGACATGAATAGATTAAACACTTAATAATAAGTGCTAAATAATAGAATGAAATAAACTTAGATAAATCTAGATTTTTTTCTCAAAGAAATTAAGTATTATTTGATTTTGAAACATTTGTATACAAATTTAAAACATAAAGCAATGTCAATGAAAAATAAAGTTTCCATCAAATTGACAAAAACAATTGCAAATTTAGAAATAGTTCTATGTTCCCATCGAGTTGGAAAATCAATATTTATCTAGCTTTTATGTGATAAATGAGATTTTGGATGCTTTCACCTAATATTTTGGAGGCTTTTACTATTAAATGGCAGTAGTTTTACCATTAAATGGTAACTAAAACTTATTTTCTGATGACTCAATAGTGGTTTGCAGTCATGATTAAATCTCAGTTTAGGGTTCATATTTTTGTTTGAGGGGTAAATATTTTTATTTCAATTCAGTTTAGGGTTATTTTTTATGTGTAGGGTAATTTTTTTAGTTTCAATTGAATTTAGGGATTATATGTTTGTAGGAAGATTGAAACCAAATATAAAAACCTAATTTAAACAAAATACACAAGATAAACCTAAATACAAATAACAAAATACCAAAAAATGAAAAAAAAATGTAAAAAATAACTCAGTGTGATTATTTGATGGCCATAAATAGTTTTCTTCCAGTCGAGATCCCATTCTCTATGCTCTGCCTACTGGTGAAAATAAGCTCATAGGGAATTTTTTTAAAAATAAATACTTTTACGAAATGAGATTCCATTTATTACAAAAAAAGATCCCATTTCGTGGTAAATGGGATCCCATTTAGTAATTCTTGGCTTGACATCCCACCACGAAACAAGATCCTATTTTAAATTTAGGCTTGGGATCCTGAAGCATAACAGTATCTTGTTTGCTAAATAATGGGATCTCGTTTCGTTTTTCCCACTTTTGGGTTTTTGGCTAAGTTTGAAACTTCCATGAGAAGTGTAATCATCTTCTTGCATTTACCCACATATTATTTGTAATGTATTCTTGTAGCTAATTAAAATAAAAATATTTATCCCACACATGTGGGGAAGCAGTAGAGGTAGGTGGTATGTAGTTGAATGTTATATTGTGGGGCTTATGAAGAGATGATGTATGATGAGTATTGTATGTGTTTGAAATCTCAATATGTAGATATAAAAAGGAGTTGCTACTACTATAAGGATAATTATATGGTGTTATGTTACCTCAAGGTGTTATTCTATTTTTTGAGTATTTTCTATTGTGTTATACAAGCTATTAATGTAATGCATATTTTTTTATGAAGGATATTAAAGGGTTAAAACATGGCCAACAATTTTTTTGCATTACCAATTATCACATAAACATGAACTACAACACATGCAAAAATACACCAATGATTTTATCAAACATGACAACCCCACATTAATGCACACGTGTGCAAGTGAAAAATTTCAAAATCATTATGAAAAAGTACCATGAGGAATGATAGGGGAGATAGGGTCTCAATCTAAACTAATGACAGGTTACTTGTTACCTATACCTAGATGAACACCAGTAAAGGAGATACATATCACTTATAAAGGAAACTCATATGAATATAATTACATCCTTTGATTCATGCAATTATAAGAACATATATCATTAACAAATGAGATCCATCAAACATTCACATTCACTTACAAAAGCAAATGATCGCTAGGGATATTCATGAGCTCACCCAATTATAACCCAATTTATCACTCCAACTCAAAAATACAAACATAACATAAAACATGTTAAATTCACTTAAGGTAGCATAATTACATATTTTAAAGCATAAGAGGGGAAAAGGTAAGTCCCATAATGCAAACTAACTTAGGTAACTCCATATAAATTCATTTTCTCCCCTATTTTGGTTCACCCTTTCAAGACCTGTTTGCTTATTTTATCAATAATATGTTAACCCAAAGAATCTATTGTTCACCCCTATTCAAATTAGTGAATAGAGATATAAGAAGGAAAAATCATAACAAAATGACTTAATTTTCCCCAATTTTTCTCACATGATTTGGGAGGATAATATGTTTATCACAAAGAACCTATTGTTCAACCTTATTGAATTTGGTGAATAGAGATAGAAGGAAAAAACATAACAAAATGGCTTAATTTTCCCCAAATTTTCACACATGATTCACGAGGATGTTTTGGTATAGGAGGATTATGATTTCAATACTAAAAAAATATGTTTTGTCTAAGCACACTCTCTTCCAAGTCCAAATGCATACCAAAACATGAATACCAAAGCTACAAGTAAAAGGCTACAAAACTTAGTTTCATACATATCATTTTAACAACAAAAATTGGAAATGAAAATGTAATACCAATGAAATATAATAGTTCACATCATAATTGTATCATAAAATTTCATAAAGTAGCAATTCAAATTTCAAGGAAGCTTGTGTTCTTGTTGCTCAAATAGAATTTCTTGAACTTTCACATACATTTTCAATTAAAAATTAATGTACAAATAAGGTTACAACCTCATATCATCATTTGATGAATAAATGGGAAATATGTTTTGAGATCATTTACATGCTCAAAAATAATATTTAATCATTTTACAAAGTTGCTCAAGTTGAAATGCATAATTGCAAATAATGAGACCAAAGGACTTTTTAAAGCTAAATTCAAATTCATTCTTTATAACTCCAATTTATAAACCAATTGATATCTACCACCTAACCATGTGATCCCAAAGGACCACGGCTCTTGACTATAGATACACACACATGGGTTTTTAATGATATATATGCATGCATGTGCTCGTGAAGTGCATGCACGTGCACACATCAATCATGAAAGGATAAAATGCAAAGACACAATTTAAAAAAGGCTTTCTTAATCACAAACTGAACACATGCATAATATAATTGAATGAGGAAGAAGAGATAATTTAATACATTAAGCAATATTCCCTCAATATTCCAGATCAAAGATAGAATTTAGTAGAATAAATCTATATAAGAATCAACCATTAATGCAAGTTTCTCATATGTAGAGGTACATATTTTAGGTACTCACATTCATTAAACCTTATTTATTATTTTACTACGTAAAGGTCCATGTTTCAATTACTTTCATCAATTAATGGAGCTTTGTTCATCATTCCCTTGAAGGTTATGTTAGTTGGTTGGCTCAATGTTATTAAAGGCATGGGGATTTCCCATCAATCTGAGTTCAACTCTCAACTACTAGCATAAGTAGTATGGCCAGCCATCTTTCTACCCTAGAGTTATATGGGGGATTTTCCCATTAAGGTGTAAGAACCCTAAGGCCTTTTGATTCTTTTGATTATCAAAAAAAATTATTCATTTATGAATAGGTCCCTCTTTAATTCACTTACACAATCATTCTTTGTTTATGGTCACTTCTACCAAATATACAATATGGCTCTTAGGACTTGAGTAAATAGAGTTGCAACCATTAACATGTGCAACCCAAGCCTTAATTTTTCCCTTGCCATTTTGTTTTGCAACTACCCATAAAATAAAATATCATATATAATTTAATAATTTAAATTCCAACTTCTGTGAATTTCTTTCAAAGTTTAAAAAATCACATAACCTCCATTAATGGATCAATAATATTTTTTCAACACATAAAATATATTTTGTTAAAATATATTTTATAAAACACACATCCATTTCAAAGTGAGAAACAAGCATTTTTTATTAAAAGATAATTCTACTTATTTTTTCTCAATAACCCTAAGGATTCCATTAATGGATTCCTTAACACTTTTCACAATGACAATAAAGTAAATGAAAATACTCCTTTTTCATATAAAAAAAAAAATCATTATTCTACTATGCTAAAATCAAAGAGAACTTGTATGATTAAACACTCCAAGAGAATAAATATTTATCCACGTGAAACTCCAAGAAATTAAAAATTTCTTGCAAGCAAAAGCCTTCTCAAAAAAACACAAATAAAACTTCCTTAGGTTTAAAATTAAAAATCTTTCCTCTATTTCTTCTCCATAAATGCATAAGGTAAAATGGTAGAAAGAGAATGAAGCTAAAATAAAGTAAACCCTATTTCTAAATAAGATTTTCCTTTCTAAATAGAATTTTCTTTCACATTCATACTCACTTTGAGATAATATATTTTTCAAACAAATATCTAATTTTGACCTTTTATTTGTTTCAGATTAAGTCATTTTTAATTTTTTTATAAATTATAATATTATTTAAATATAAAAAAATATTTATAATAAAATCTATTTTAATTTTGGTGTTCCTAAGAAATTCATGAGTTCTTATTACTACCAATTCACAGTCCGAAGAATCTAAAAAAAAAAATCTATTTTAATTTTGTAAATATAAACTGAAATAATCTTTGAATATTTAAGATTTCACCATTTTAAATTTAAATGAAATTATATTTTTCTAAGTGTATTATATCATTTCCAAAAGGTCCTAAATAGTTTTCACACTCATAGCAAACCAAGGTGCACATAAATAATTAATTTAAAGAAAATATAGAACAAATCTAATTTACTAGTCTATCACAAAAGAATCTTGACTCACAATAAAGTAAGATAGTCAGGCTTTTGGTTTAAAACATCACACATTCTATTACTTATAATAGAACAATATAGATTAACAAATCAAACACACCCATGTTATTAACCATTGATGATTTTATTCTATATTCTACACACTCAAATATCTATCAAACATAACCACATAATGACAGTTGAAGCAAAACCATAATAAATAACCAATATTTAAATATAAACCAAGAAAAACATATGCATCTTGTAAATCATAAATTAATATTAATCATCTAATCATAACATAATCTAAACAATATAAATATGCACAATTGAATCATGTTTAATCATTAATCAAATCAATAATAGAAAACTACTAAAATAAATCAACTATCATCTCATAATAAATGAAAATAATGAAGTTGAATAAGTCATAGTTCTAGGCACCTAAATAATCTCATCTTCACCTTCATCATTTTATCAATTAAGTACACATTGTCATCTTATCATCATCACCTAATCATCTATTTATCACATAGGTCCTCTTATTGTCCATTCAATCACATTATTGCCTAGGTTCTCTTATAATCCATGCATCACATTATCACCTAGGACCCCTTATCATCCATTCATCACCTAGGACTCCTAATGTATAGCCATTTAATTAAATAATTCCTAATTATTTAATTAAATTTGGTTAATATTATTCATCAATTTAGTAAATAATTATCTATTAATTATAAATTTTAATTATTCATTTGTTCATTAATAATTATCCCTATATTTATCCATTTAATTAATTAATTATCCATTAATAAATTAATTTAATATTAATTTTCACCTCATGTGCACCAATAATTTAATTGATTAATTATTAAAATGATTAATTCTCTCTCACTTAGTTGATCAATCAAATCTGTTTCACTCATCCATACAATCAATTAACTATTCCACACAATAGTGAACTTCTTTTAATTTTTTCATGCACTTGGTTAACTCCTCTATGTAGGGAGTTAACTCATCAATAGGATCTATTAACTCCCCAATTACATTGAGTTGAAGCATTATAATTATTTTAATTAAAAAATTAAAATAATTATCAACTTTCCCATGCCACATTTCTTCATCAGATATCATGGATCAACTACAGATTAAATCCTCGTCATTCATCTAACTCCCTTGAAAGCCTATAAATCAAACCCATTTCTCATCATTCCATAAGCATTCATTTTGTACCCAAGTTTTGCCAATTTGATATCCAGATAATGAAAGTCTATAAATCAAACCCATTTCTCATCATTCCATAAACATTTATTTTGTACCCAAGTTTTGCAAATTTGATATCTATGCTAACAAATTGAGTACCCACATCACAACGAACAAAACTTTATATTCAACTCAATCTAAGGTTTGCATATAAAATTTTCAACATTAAATTAATTTGATTTATTTCATTATGCATGCATACAATACAAGTTCAATCATAAGTCAATAATATATCTCATTTATAAATGTGTCAATATTTACAATTGATCACCAATTAAATGTACAGTTCAAGTGATTCCAAAAAAATTTAATGTAGCTCAATAGGCTACCAAAAGCAATGATAGAATAAGTGTTTGAACAGAGGAAAGGGCACTTGGATCAAACATCACCAAGGGAAGAATAGGAAGGATATAATTTGAATGAATACATAAACACTAACGAAGAAACGAAAAGCGGTGACAGAAGAATTTAGACTAGCCAAGAGAGTGAAGAATAGAAAAGAAATGACAACAGCATTTCACCGAATTCAAAAATACCATAGGAAAGCATAAACAGGTGTAGACACCAAAGAGGAGAGAAGATCTTTATGGTCCAAGTAAGAATCAGTTCATATGTACTCAAATGTAGTGTACGACATGCATGAGGATGATACCTTTATAGGGCTGAATGGGAAGGATTATGTGTATATAAGATATTTTCTCATCAAAATCAATAGACGATCCAACCTTTAGGAAACAATAATATCTTAATATTTAAGATGGAAACCAAAATTATTTCATTTCGAATCGGACATGGGATCCCAAAGCAATTTCAAAATCCGGAAGGGATTCTTAGAACAATTTTAATAACGAAAAGGAGTTTCAAAACCAATTTCAATACCCAGAAGGGACTAAAGACTGCAATTTCAATACTCAAGGACTCCTCCTGAGATCTCAATACTCAGAAAATGTATCTAATAGAATTTCACTAACCAGAAGAGACTCCCAACGCAGTTTCAACACCCAGAAGAGGGCCTCAACACAATTTGGACGCCCAATAGGAATTATGAGCGCAATCTCAATACCCAGAAACGATTTCCAAAGCAATCACAATACCCAGAAAGGATTCCAACAACAATCAAAGCTAACCAATCTAATACAACCGAAGGCCCAATGACCTATTAAAGCCGAAGGCCTGAGTATGCATTAAACCCCATAAAGTTTCAATGTATATTCATCCAAGCTAGAATCTATCACAAAACCTAGATGATCAATTCACAAGGGAAGCATACCTTACCTAAAAGTCATCCAAATATAAAACGCAGATGTGGGTATGAGAGAATGCAACTATGCAAGCAACCTGCTGGCTTGGGAACCAAGAAATCCATTCGCTTACATTTGTTCCATGGGAACAAAACCCACGCCTTTTGACCAAGCAAAGCCTGCGGTAGTGCTTGTGCTGGTGGAGCTTCCTGGAATTCACCAGTCAGACCGTGCAGAGGATGAAAAGAATACTTTTATGTGCCATAGGCTGGCGAATAAATGAATTCATAAGGATGGTGAAACGACAATTTACTTTTATTTTTTCTTGGGAGAGTGTTTTAGAGGTGGCGATGATATTACAAGGGGATTTGTGTTTTTATACATAATGGGGAAGCTGCTTTAGAATATGTAATGTGCAACATCGACGGTGCAGATTCATTTGTTGGAATCTAAAACAATCATACACCTTCGATGTGATGGAACTTGTTGACTGTATATAATATAGGTTTATTGTTAATAAAGCTGTGACTGTGATGGATATGTGATCTTGTCCTTGAGGCAAGCAAGGGTCCAGATTTGACTCATCAGATATTTTTAATATTTTAATTTTTCAATTAAAGTTTTGCTTGATCAAAATATTTGAATTTTATTAAAGAATTATATTAAAAAATTGTATTTTTTAATTTGATATAATAAATGAGTTTATAAAGCAAATCAGTATGAAGTGATATCTTGGATTTTGAAATACAAAAAATGTAATATAATGTCTTTTTTATATTAATACTAAGAAGTTTTGATTGCAGCAGAGGTCTAGCTCGATTGGCTAAAGCATCTTGTTGAAGGCAAGAGGTCACGAGGACTAGTCTCCCCTCTGTCCCCGTGGTACCGGTGTTGCACCAGCATCAATGGACATATGAAAAATCTCAAATAGATCTATAAAATAATGGGATCATTCTATCCATTATAATAATCATGATGAACTTAGAAAACTCCATTCCTTTTTAAGGGTCAAATGTAAATATACTTTTTATAGTAAAATTAAACATAAGAATATACTTTACTTTGATTAAACCTTAGTAAGATTTTAAAAGAACTATTGTTTTTAACTCTATTTTTTATATTGGTAAATATTATTTCATTAAAACTTTTTTATATTCATAAATATTCTAATTGATGGAAACTTTTGTTGACGGAAAGGTGAGTGGCGGATCATCTTCCTTCAAGACAAAGTTGTCCTTAAATAACAAGTGGCAATGTACAACTCAAGTTCATTAAATTGAATGGGTAGTCTAAAATATTGTATGTTTGAAGGGTTAAAAGATAGGATGGTGTCATCCATAGAAGGAGCCTTGGATTTGTCGAAGATAATGCATGAATATTTTATATGGAAATTGGTAGAATCAAAGACTTTTAGTTTCTCATGGTTTGCATGGGTGTTTGTGATTAAGAGATAAAGGTATTATTTTAAATCCTCCTTTTATATAACCTCTAGTGGAGGGCAGCAAGGTGCACTTATGCTAGTGGAATTTGTGTATCTCATCAAGTGGAAGGTCACATTCTTGTCTCTATTATTAAGCTAATTATATATTGGTTATAGTAAAAATATGTATTTAATGTTTTTTATTTGAAGTCCTTTTAATATAGTTGTTTTTTATTCAATAATTTGTATATAAAATAATATAAATGGAAGTTTGTAAATTATTTTATTTTATTTTTATTTTTATTTTTATATATTTTTATAGATTAGTTCTATTTTTTTATTTTATTTGTTTCTTATTTTAGGTCAGATATATGATATACAAAACTAATCTTGGCAATTTTATGAGATGTGGAAATGACCTCCTAAGTTTCAAAATTCAAATTTAAGATCAAGCTCATGTTCCTTCTTTTCAACTAAATGGTATGAGTCAATTGAAGCAAGAAATATTTCAAATTGCATGATAGAGTCTTATATAAAAGGATAAACCATAATTCATTTTGAAGATATAGAAAAACATTGAAAGGTATTTAGCACATCTATATAGATATGAAAGCATTATCATATGACATCAACATTACATCGACACTTTGTGTATTGTACAATTGCATGTTGTCTTCTACTATTGTCCCATATTTTGACTTGATAGGAATTTGACCAAGGAAAACAAATCCTATCTAGCAAACTCATAAATGGTATCTTCGCCTCTTTGCAAACATGGGTTGTAGACAGCAAGGCCAACAAGTTCAAAACATCAAAGTCAATAAAGTTTAAATATATGATTCAAGTTTAGATCCACACAAGGTACAAACCCATATTTATTCATGTTTCTCAACTTTGTAGTCATGGCAATGAACCAAGAGAGAAAAAAGTAAACTTTTTAGTCCCAAGTGTTGGTGTAATTAGTTAATTAATTATTACACTAGCATAAGTTAACTTAGGTCATAAATCATTTAGTCCTATGTTGCAATCATTTAATAAATGAGATAATATTCCCTTCCTTGTTTGGTGGGATAAGATTCCTTCTAGAAGATGAGTTGTCCTTTTAGAACTTATCTCAACATTTAATAATCATCTAGATAGGGTTCACATGTTGTCACATGTTGTTAGATCAAGACACATGGCAACATCTCATGTATCTTAGGTTTTCCTTCATGCCTATTTATTCAGACATTTTGTACATTTGTAATCATGTTATGTCATATTCAATTTGACATCCTTGCATCTTAACTATAACATGATATTTCTGCCATTTCTCTCTTGTGGAAGTTTTGTCTTGCAGGTGATTCTGGGGGGTTTGAGGAGTTCATCTAAACTCCTACATGGTATCAGAGCTTCAGTGCTGCAGACTTCTTCTCAGATATGAGAGATTATTTTTTGGCATGAAAATCTTGCTAGATGCAAGCAGCTTTTTTAAAGCCGTTTTTCATTTTTGCTTCAGAAATCTAGCTTCCACTCAGTTTTAGGAAAAACGATTTTTGGGTTTTGTAGACGGGGTCGAAATCTGAACTGGGTATTTTTTAGATTCTTGATATCTTATACGGATCTGGAGAAAATCACTGAACAAAAATTGGCGCGCGTCATTTTTCTCTGGTTGAAGGTTTTAATTTTTTTTTTTCATTTTCTGCTTGTTGGATCAAAAATCCATTTCTGGGTTTTGTTATTAGCTTCAAAATATTTTTGGGTTTCTGTTTTTGTCCACTCATTATGAACAGATTTCGCAGAAATCAAATCAAAAGAATTTGTTTTGGCTAGAAAACCTATTTCCTGCAAGCTAAATTCAGTTTTTTTGAAAAAATCATAACTTTTGGCCATGGTATTGAAAATTGACAATCAAGATATCGTTGGAAAGATAATTTTGTCTACTTTCCAGTGGTGGCGTCTATTCTGTGAAATTTTGCTCACAAAAAAATTCTACAGTCAACTGAAGTCAATCCTCCACATTGGACTCAACGGCCAATATCTTCGCATAAGATTGTCGAAATCCAAAAATTCTAGCGGCATTCAGGAGATATTTCAGAGTTTTTTTCATCAGTCCAGATCCCTTAATCAGTTTTAGCACCAGGTACTTTTGCATTGATTTTTTCAGTTTGGTGCATTTGTTCAATAACTTGGACATCCTAAAGCTTGGAAAAATATTTTTTGATCTGGGTAGCATCACTTTAGCTGCATATCATATTTTGAAGCTTCTATTTGTTGTTGAAGGTCATTTGTCTTTATATTTTTTGGAGAAAGTTCATTATGGGGCTTGCATATACTCCTCATTTGGTTATGTTGCACAAGGGTAACTATCAACAATGGCGAGATGAGATCTGCCACCATTTATTGCCTCATATATTTGGTATAGTTCCTCATCCGAGTGAAGGTATTCATGCTTCATATCAAATTCCCTATGATGATATTGTTGTGCAGGAGGTTGATTGCCTTGATCCTTCCGAAGAGGTTGACAAGGTTCCTTTCGGCGCTTTTTCTTCATCAGAGACAGTTGGTATCCCTTCACCTTCAATGATTCCTTGTCCAAATTCATTGATTGAGACTTCCACTATCATCATTCATCAGAACACATTCAGTTTTCCAGACTTGCAATCATAGGATGGCTTCGTTTTAGGTATCACTGACATGGCTACTTCTACAGGTTTGGAGGCCATTCTTGAGGGGGCATCATTCCTCTATTTAGATAATTTCTTATCTGAGACTTCTTCCCTGTCATTTCATTCAGGACTTGAGGTTTCTTCAACATCTACCATTGGATTTGCTTCATATTTCTTTCAGTGGTTTTGAGGACACTTCATTCAGGGGGGCTATCAAGTCTCCATCATACCTATCATATCTTTTTCATTATATCAATAGAATCTTTAATCAACATTCCATTGTTGCAACACTTTTCTTTGTGGTTGATCATCTTTCCTGGCTCAAAGGTCCTCCATTGAAGACTGTAGCTTCAAGGAATGTGCATCCATAATCAAAGCTTATCCAGTGAAACATCAACCCTCGATCAAGAAAGTTGGTGTGCAAGATTCTTGTAGGCTGAAGGTTTCCATTGCAGGCTACTTGTTTCCACCCAGGGACCAAGTTGATTTTTGAAGCAGATTGAGTCAGATCCGAGCTCGCCATTGTCTTTAGAAGGCCTCGAAACCCTAGGATCACCTGCCCATTCATCAAAATCGGATACATCAACCCGGGAGCTTCAGAGGTATTTTTAGGGTTTGCAAAATCAATCGTACTATCCGTACAATTTGCAACAAAAAATCATCCCAGTCAGTTGTCCTCTAAGGAATTTTTTTTTATAAGCAAGCCATTTTTTGTTTCAAAAAAATTGGGCATTTCTATCTTTGTCTTTGGATATTGTTCAACATTAGTTTCCACATCGTCCTAGTTTGTCACCATTGATTATGACATCCTCATCTTCAGGCAAGGAGACATTTGAGAAGAGTTCAGAGACATCATCATCATTCATCCTTTCTTCAATTCCTATCAGGAATGGGAAGTATCTCTATCTTCTCCCTATGGGGGGTTAATATATTGTATCCATGTGACGAATGATGTACTTGGGGGTATTTGGGAGTCCTCCATCCTTCCCATCTTATCTCACATTTTTTTTTTTCATCTCCTTTCTGGAGAGGGGTTTTGTTCCTACTGGGTTTTCCCCTTTTCTCCAGTTGTGGGAGATTTTCTACATCTTCATGTACATGGGTACCTAACATGGCCTCATAGCCAGGACCCATCATCATCTTGCATAATCATTGCATTTTCCTCCCTAAGTTGCACTTATGGGGGGTGTTGGTGTAATTAGTTAATTAATTATTACACTAGCATAAGTTAACTTAGGTCATAAATCATTTAGTCCTATGTTGCAATCATTTAATAAATGGGATAATATTCCCTTCCTTGTTTGGTGGGATAAGATTCCTTCTAGAAGATGAGTTGTCCTTTTAGAACTTATCTCAACATTTAATAATCATCTAGATAGGGTTCACATGTTGTCACATGTTGTTAGATCAAGACACATGGCAACATCTCATGTATCTTAGGTTTTCCTTCATGCCTATTTATTCAGGCATTTTGTACATTTGTAATCATGTCATGTCATATTCAATTTGACATCCTTGCATCTTAATCATAGCATGATATTTCTGCCATTTCTCTCTTGTGAAAGTTTTGTCTTGCAGGTGATTCTAGGGGGTTTGAGGAGTTCACCTAAACTCGTACACCAAGGTAGTCATCTAATATGCGTAATATTTTGACATGTTGGTGAATTGATGTAATATTCCAAAGGTTATAATATTATAATGTATATTGACTATTTAAGATGTCAACATGTGTTACACATCCCTTAATAAAGTTATTTGTATTAGATACATGGATGTGTGCAAGAAGTTGAGTCCACTTTTTGGCCAAAAAGTGGAAGTGTTTTCCTAATTTTTAGAATTTGTCACATTTGACCTAAAAAATTGAAACACTTAAAGTTTGAATCTTAAAATAAGTTAGAAATATGAAATGTAGTACTTGGAATCTAGTTTCTAAATACATAATTTTTATTTTAATAACCAAATAATACAAATTGATTTTCAATGGACATGTTTAAAAACCACTGTTTAAAAGTCACTTTTTTTTTTACCATACCATGCACATGGACGTCAACCATATTTTGACCTAATTAATTATATTTTTTTGAATCCTTTTGGGAAAAGATTTTAATAACCAGATAATACAAATTGATTTTCAATAGGCATGTTTAAAAACCACAGTTTAAAAGTCACTTTTTTTATCATACCATGCACCTGGACATCAACCATATTTTGACCTAAATAATTATATTTTTTTTAATCCTTTTGTGAAAAGATTTATAACACACTAAAGAATGTGCACGATATTTTTCATTTTTTTTAATATTTTTTATTAATTTTTTATTGGTTGTAATTGTTGTTTTGAAAATCCCTCGTGTACATCACACATAAGATGACCCAAACTTATCATTTTTTTTATATATATATTTTTTAAAATTGAAAAGAATTGTCTAAAGATTATGCATGTATAATTTTCTTTTCAAAAAATTGTTTCAATAAAAATTTATTAATTTTTTTAAAAAACTTGATATTGCAAGTTTATGGACCAATTTCATCAAGAATTATTTGAAAAATAGAAAAAATAATCTAATTGTAAGAAAATACATATTTAGAATCTACACAATCTCATCTATAATGGGTTTTAATTTCATCAATTTTTTTTTGCAAAAAACATCTTCAAGCATATGTTCAAACTCACTCTTTTCTAGTTAACAGTAACATGACCTTCAAGTTGCAAATCAAAGCAAGTCCAAAGCTAAGGTTCAGGTCCCCAAGCCTTTTCTCAACTTGAAACCCATAAAAGAGGCCAGGCCTACAATTCAAATTTTAAGAAATGGGATCTTGTTTCCTAAACAGGATAATGTTTCCTAAATGAGATCATGTTTGCTTTATTTATTATTTCAAACAGTCGAATGAAACGGGGATCCTGTTTAGGATATGGGATCATGTTTGCTACGAGATCCCATTTCATTTTTAACCTTTTTTTAATTTTTTGTTGGTAAAAAATTACTAGCAAATTCTACAACTTGACATGTTTTGATAGTGTACGACCGACAGTGACTAATTTTGTTTTTTTTTATCAAATATTGTCTTCTACATGCTCTTGAACTTGTAATTTCATTTAAATTTTGGAAGGAGACAACATTGGGACAGTTTTGGAATGGATTGCGTTCATTTTCTACTCATTTGAAGGAGGAATAAAAAAGAAAAACTTTTACTATTGACATTCATTTGTACTTCAAAATTTTATAATCATGGAATCACAACATTATCAAAAGAGGAAAGATAGGAAGGTATTGACCCTTGAATAAATTCAAGCAAAGAGAGAAAAGGGGGCAAAAAGTGTTACACCTTGTTTCTTAGTTACCGAGTTACTTTTACCTTCATGAGTAAATATGATGATAAATGTTATCAAAACTTAAATAGATTCAATAGGTGAATGAAAATAGTGAAATATGCATTAAAGATGTTATTTTTGAATGAATAGGTATGTTTTATATTGATGGAAAATGTGATGGATGAATATGTATTGCAATGTGAATGCTTCGATGATGCAAATGATTTATAATACTAATGGATTTTATGTGAATGGCTTTAAACTACTATTATGATGAACTAAGTTGAATGTAGGAACAAGTTCAAGCCTCCGAAAGGGAGGGGAAGTATCATTCAGGAGAAGAAATTGGTCTGGTAACCTTTAATTCAGTCTTATTGAGCATTCACACACTCATGATCTAGGGTGGTGGAACTTGTCAAGTTAGGTAGGGATTTGGTAAGTAAACCCTTAGTCTAAGTATTGGATAAGTTGGGGAGTTTTGTATGGTCATCTTTGAGTGGTTATTCCTAGGGTTAGGATAAATCCACATGAAAAGGGATAACCTTAGAATAGAATACTAGTGGTCAATACAAATCCAGTAATTAAATGTGGTGATTTAAAAGATCTCACTTGAAGTTATTGGGTGATGAATCTTTGGCCAAAGTATTGTAGGTAGCCATTGTCTACACTATCAGTTCACTATGTAATCCAATTTACATTATAGGTTGGGGTAATCATATATGAGGTAGTAGACATTATGGTAGCTCTAGATATGTAGGACCCATCACTATGCTCATGAAAGGATATTTGAAGGATGGGGTTACCATACCAATCTCTTCATTGAAGGGAGGATCATCTTACCAAGTTTGGTAGATGTGTGGGGGACCGCAGTTAGTCCATGGTTGGAAGAAAAGAACTTGAGTGATGCTTCTCTTCATGCAATTAGTGGCCAAGATTTGGGAGAAGGACATTCTAGACCATTGGTATTTCTAATTCAAGAATTGAAGATGTGTGTACCAATATTGGGGACAACTAGAAGGTATGCACCAAGAAAAGGGGACATCTAGAAAGTATGCATCAATGTTGGGACATATGTATTAGTTTGTATTTCTAATTCATGTAAGATTGTTGAAGCAATGTATGTAATCATGTGTCCATCTATATGGAAATTATAATTGCGAAATATTATCTTGATTATATTTATGTAAAGTTAAATCATACTTATATATTATTGGAATGATTCTTTGATTATGCAATGGAAAGTTTGGATAAATTTATATTTCAAATGATGTAGTTATTATTGAATAGAAAAGAAAAAATCTATGGCTCGTAATGCTGGTAGCACAACTGTCCACTTGTGGGTAAAACATAGAAAAATTACTAGGTAGAACAATGGGCATGTTAAATGTGGTATTAGAGTTACTAGGTTGAGCACTGGAACCTATGAGCTCATTATGTAAGTGATGCATAAACCATATCGAAAGATAATGGTTGAAAAGTTCTTATGCCAAGATGGAAAGAGAAAAAGAACATAGGGGAAACAAAAAGGAATTCAAGATTCCTAAAAACTTGTTTAGGATTGGGACTATGGAAGAATTGTCCCCAGAGTTGAAAACTCCTAAACCAGCAACTCATAAGAGCTACCTTGGGCTTGCGAAAAATTATGCAACCAGATTTAGTAGGAAGGTTATGGAGGATTACCAATGAGTACCTTCATCGTGCATAATAGGTTAAATGACTATGAGGGATAGAAATAAATTGAAGTGATTCCCCTTATTGACAGTAACCTATAGATGTGAAGAGTCAAGGAATTTGGATTAATTTAGGATACTATGAATCTATGAGCATGCTTTATTGGAATAGAACTGATCGATAGCATAAATTAGAAACTTAGTCAAAGTAGAAAGTCAACATTTTGTGAATTAGAATAAACTATAGAGGCATAAAAGAGGTTGGATAACCCTTGAACAACTTGATTTAGTACAAGAGTAAAATCTTGTAATGATAATCAGAGTCAAGAGAGAAATTTCAAACCTTAGAATAAATTTTAAAGACCAAATGGTCAAAAAAGGAAGCAACCTTAGAGTGTCTTAAGTTATGAGAAAATTAAATTACCAAGAATTTGGAAAAAATTACTTTGAAAGATGATTGTAAGGTAAAATCTTGGAAATAAATCAAACGATTCAGACAAAGGGCTCAGTAAGAGCATAGTTTGGTTGAAGTGCAAATTGAACTTACCAACTTGTCAACGGAAGCAAAATTTAGGAGATGTTCCAATGAATATGATTGAAAGGCTATAGTGTACATGGAAAAGAGAATTGGAATGAAACACTAGAGTATCTCTTAAACTTGATAAGTTGTTGATTATTCGTTAGATATCATTACTAGGGATCCAACTGTTGATTTTGAGAGATTAGAAGGCGATGTTGAAACCAATTTTGGAAATAAAAAAGTATATTCAAGGCATACCATAGAGGGTAAGAAAGGCAAGTAATGGTCAAACAACTATCAAAATCCAACAACAATGAATGATAAATCAATTCAATTTGGATAAAGTGATGTATGTTAAGAGTTCAACTTTAAGTTGATCTAAAGTCTTGGAAACACTTAGGGGGAAGAGGGAGAGTAGCTAGACTCAAATAAAGTACCACACACAACAAAATTTAATGATGTATTTTCAAGAACTTTTGACTTCTTCATGAGTCATGATTCAACCAAAGTATTATACTCCATGACCACAAAGGTTGAGGTATTGGAATTATTGGAGAAAGGTAGTGGAAAGGTTGAGGCTTATGACCAATGAGAAAGAAATATTTACAACACAATTTTATACATTTTTTTTTTGGAAAATAAATTGATGCTTTAGAGAATAATAGGATGTATGCTTAATCATGGAAGGCAATATTATCACCTATGCTATTGGAGAGGGAAGATTCATGTACTCATGATTGTGAGTTACAAAGAAAACATTCATGCTTGGAAACTAGGTATGTAATAATTGGTTATATCTTTTGGAAGATAAAATCAAAACCAACATGATTTAATGAGAATTGTTACTCGAACTAATATATTAAAATGCTCATCAAAAGAAATAGATTAAGTTGAAAATTGGATTATAATTTTGGGAATCATATTATGACTTTGAAAAAGATTAAAATCTAGGGTATGGATGACCTAGGATGAAGGAGTTTTATCTCCGCAAAAAATATTTAACTAATATATTTTGAGAATCATATGTGGCATAAGTCCATGGAAGAGATTTCACTAGACAAGATAGACAATTATGAATTGGAGAAAGAACCTAAGTATCAACTTTTGGAAGATTAAGGAATGACATGAGGTGAATTGATGTCATATTTAGGAGACATGGGAATGAAAAAATTATTTTTCAAATAGGAACCACTATAATCTGGAAAGGGATAGAATAAGATGTTGCAAGTATGTAGCAAGTTATTGTCTAGTATGCCAGAGGAAGAAGACAAGATGTCGTCATCAGCTTCCCAAAGAATTCCAGAGAGGAAGTGGTAGATCATAAGAATAGGTTTGATTTTTTTATGTTAATAGAATTGACATAGTGTTACGGTGGATAAAATCACCAAGATAACCAATTTTGATTAGAAAATTTGACTTATAGGATATCAGTCCTAAACAACAAATTGTGTAAAGAAGTTGCTTAATATTCTTGAGAAGGTTATCTTAGATGGGAACAAGTAAGTAATGTTAAGGTTTTGTGTAAACCATGATCATCTTATAAAAAATTCAATTGAATGAATGCTCAATTTATTACTTTAAGATAGCTAGTTAGGAAAAAGGGGATAAATCAAATCTTGGGGAATTTGTGGAAAACTATATTATAATAAAAATTCTATTATTGAATTTTGGTCCATTACATAGGAAGAAGGTTTGAATCTCTATAAAGCTATGATAAGCTAAGAAATAGGATTAACCTTAGATAAAAAAGGTTGTCAAAATGAAATAATAGATCGAAATAATCAAGGAAAACTTTATTGATATGAAGCTTGAGTTATGAAGTAATATTATTATGCCTAAGGTGAATGGTTGTGTCAGTGATGTATGGTCTCAACATCTGAGTTGTCTGATGGTGTAAATATCAAAGTGAAGGATGGGACCCATGATGTAGTGTGTAATACACTAGCATTCTTTTCTATTTGGGTTACACTAAGGATAATTGTATTAGCCAATGAAAATGTGTTTTCCAGTCACTAAGGTATAGGTATCATATAGGATATGGTTACTACTGTACTTATGATGTACATATGATTTAATATAACTATGATGTATAGTTCTTTAAAGGGAAGGTATACGTGAAGCACACAAGTTCTCCCCATATGTTAGCATAGTTACTTAGTGCAAGGTCGAGGAAGGATGAGGATGCAAGGGGTCATGCTATAAGGGAAGATTAGATGGAATATACTTATTTCCTTCATGATATATAAAATAGAAAGTAAAACTTTATTTCTTTATCTACATGTTCAGTGCTTTAAATCATCTAGGACAATGATTCACAAGGGGGGAAGTATGTTGCACGCTGCTTCTTAGTTACCAGGTTACTTTTACCTTCATGAGTAAATATGATGATAAAATTTATCAAAACATTAATATGTTCAATAGGTGAATGAAAATAGTGAAATATGCATTAAAGATGTTATTGTTTTTGAAAGAATGAATATGTTTTATATTGATGGAAAATGTGATGGATGAATATGTATTGCAATGTGAATTCTTTGATGATGCAAATGATTTATGACACTAATGGATTTTATGTGAACGGCTAACTATTGTTATGATGAAAAATGTAGGGACAGGTTCAAAGCTTCAGAAGAGAGGGGAAGTATTGCTTAGGAGAAGAACTTGGTATGTTAACCTTTAATTCAACCCTATTAAGCATTCACACACTCACAATCTAGGGTGGTTGAACTTAGTCAAGTTAGATGGGGATTTGGTAAGTAAACCCTTAGTCTAAGTATTGGATAAGTTGTAGAGTTTTGTAGGGTCATCTTTGAGTGGTTATTCCTAGGGTTAGGATAAATCTATGTGAAAGGGGATAACCTTATAATAGAATACTAATGGTCAATACAAATCGAGCAATTAAATGTGGTGATTTAGAAGACCTCACTCAAAGTTATTGGGTGATGAATCTTTAGCTAAAGTAGTGTAGGTAGCCACTGTTTACACTATCAGTTCACTATGTGATCCAATTTACATTCTAGGTTGGGGTAATCACATATGGGGTAGTAGACATTATGGTAGCTCTAGATATGTATGACACATCACTATGATTAGGAAAGGCTATTTGAAGGATGAGGTTACCAAACCAATATCTTCATCAAAGGGAGGGCTATCTTACCAAGTTTGGTAGATGTGCAGGGGACTGCAATTAGTCCATGGTTGGCAAAAAAGCGTTTGAGTGATGCTTCTCCTCATGCAGTTGGTGGCCAATATTTGGGAGAAAGACATTTTGGACCATTGGTATTTCTAATTCAAGAATTGAAGATGTGTGTACCAATATTGGGGACAACTAGAAGGTATGCACCAAGAAAAGGGGACATCTAGAATGTATGCATCAATGTTGGGACATATGTATTAGTTTGTATTTCTAATTCATGTAAGCTCGTTGAAGAAATGTATGTAATCATGTGTCCATCTATATGGAAATTGTAATAGCAAAATATTATCTTGAATATATTTATGTAAAGTTAAATCATACTTATATTATTTGAATGATTCTTTGATTATGCAATGGAAAGTTTGGATAAAGTTATATTTCAAATGATGCATTTATTATTGAATATAAAAGAAATTTTTTATGGCTCATAATGCTAGTACCATAATTGTCCACTTGTGGGTAAAACTTAGTAAAATTACTAGGTAGAACAATGGGAATGTTACAAAAAAAAAGAGATAGAAGAATGAGGATTTGAGAAATGAATAATGTTGAAACATTTGGTTCCATGACTATTCAAGA
Source organism: Sequoia sempervirens (assembly GCA_007258455.2). Classification (NCBI taxonomy): domain Eukaryota; kingdom Viridiplantae; phylum Streptophyta; class Pinopsida; order Cupressales; family Cupressaceae; genus Sequoia; species Sequoia sempervirens. Next base: position 257,237,408 of record VDFB02000003.1, on the reverse strand, counting down.
TAAAAACATTGAAGAGACCATGGATGTAAATGATTCAAATTTGCAAGAGGTGAATGTGGAAGATAATACGATTATAGAAAGTAATTCTGGTATGTCTTCAAATATACATTTTAATGCTATGGAGAATGTGAAAATAGGCATGAATCCAGGTACATCTTCAAATCCACCTTTGAATGATATGGAAAATTCAATTCTACATGATTTAGAATAAGTTGGATATAACAATGTTGAGATTGATTCTATTCGTAGAGAACTAGTAGAAAATGAAAATCCTTTTGTTGTCGAAAATGAAAATGAAAATCATTTTGTTGAAAATGGAAATGAAAATCATTTTGTTGTTGAAAAATGAAAATGAAAATCCTTTTATTGTTGAAAATGAAAATGAAAATCCTTTTGTTGTTGAAAATGAAAATATTTAAAAAAAAATTGAAAGTACTATTTTGGATAATCTTCCTGGTAAGATTTCTTGGAGACAAATAAGAATGTATGCCAATAGACTATACAAATAATTTTTTATCAAAAAAAACTATCATTTCAATGTCAACTCATGATGCAATTTATGAGAATGTGGAAAATTAAAAAAGTAATGAAGAAGTTAGACATTTTTGTGAACCAAAAATAAAAGATGAATTGCTTAAACATGTTATATTTAGTGTTGCTAGTGTCATTGATTCTATTGGAAAGAAGAGTTGATCTAAAGATAAGAATGGGGCACGATAAGCTATAACAACTACTATAGTTAATAAAACAACTTTGGATAAAAGAATGTTAAGCAATATTAGTGGAATTATAAAAATACATCCTAAAACATTGGTAAGAGTGGAAAAGAGAAGAGAAAGTATAGAAAATGATCCAATCAATCAATGTTGGAGTTTTAGTGGTCGAATCTCAAGGTCTGACATGAAATTTAATATTGAACTCAAATATTTGGCTGAATAATATTGGCATGATAATACTAGGGTATCATCTAATGCTAGAGATGTTTTGAAATTAAGAGTGGGTCCAAAATTTGCAATCCTCATCCAAAATACCTATTAGACACAACTCAAACATAATTTTATAGAAAATTTTGTGATGATTCAGTGTTACCTAGTAATATTTAGCATAAGTCAAAGATCTTTTGAAAAATGTAAACCTTGTTATGTCAAAATTTATAAGCAAAAAATATCTTGTTGTTTTAAAACACATGCAATTTTGTTATTATTATGATGTTTTTGGATATATATGTTGTACTTTACATACTAACATGATTATTCCAAAACATTGGTATTAATATGCCACCTAAAACAATCAAGGAGTTTATAGAAGCTTTGTGTTGTGAAATATCTAATGGGAAATTATTTTATTTAAGTTCGTGTATTTCTAAACAATGCACTAGTTGTAGCAGTATTTTATTCTTAGGAGTTTATATGCATGAAAGTGTTGAAAATGATTTTAGACAACAATTAGTGGGTGTTAAAAGATTTAAGAATGTTGAGTATTCTTTAAGGAATGGAAAAAATGGAAAACGTTGTGATTTAATCACAAAAAAAAATAGTATGCATGCATTCATATCAAAATTTAAGAGTAAGATTGTACCAAAATATGTCAAACACTCTCAACATCCTTGATGGCTTGATGGAAAATTTCACATATGTAGAAACACATTTTCAGTTGGAACTATACTATCAGTGGTTGATTTGGTAGAAAACTTTACTCTTGCTTTGTAAGAGGAAATCCAATCACAATATTATAATTTAGTGCAAGTGACTACATCTGGTCATATTGTATATAGGCATGCAAATGATAGTAAAGAGGATGATATAAATTTTTGAGGGGGTATAATTTCTATTTGAGAGAAAATTGATTACACTCGTTGGAGTTTGTTCAATATTGTTTCAATATATTTTATACCAATTTAAGAGAAAGAGGAATCTACAGACACAACATCTCATATGGTTAAATAATTGTATAAGACAGTTCAAGAATGCTCAAATATTCTATTGGTTAAGTAGGGTTCAAAAGGAAAATAATATCTAACATATGTGGAGTTTTTTTTTAAGCTAGACATGGTAAGGAGAACATGATGGAGTTGGTGCATGTGTTAAAATAATTCTTACTAGAGAGCAAACAAAATTTGAGGATGTAGTAAAATTTAAAGATGCATGTGCAATTGTGGATTGGTGCAATACAAAATTGTCTATAGGATCAAGCTAGTTCTCTACAGTTTGATGATTCTTTTGGTTGGTTGAAGAAGAGAACATTCTACCTAGACTTGATTGTGCGACAATTAGTAGATCCACTAAATGAAATTCATTTAAGAGTTCAAATATAAGAAGATGGACTATCTAGACAAGGGAGCTTGCATGTTTTTGTCAGTTTTGTATTTCAAGAGATTGGGAATCATGTGAAAACATAGAATGATTGAAGAATGAAAGAAAAGATTGTTGGCACCAGCACAAACACATGATCAATATGAAACAACAATTGAAGGTAATGATCAAGTGTTTGTATCGGTTGACTATGACTATGTTTTAGACCTTGTGCAAGAACGTAATTTAATTTAATTTAATTTATTTTATTACTATTTTATAATTATTTAATTATATATGATTGCATGTATGTATATTGGTCAAATTATATGCCACAAAAGTTATTGAATTAAATTTTGTTTGCAAGACATGTGTATGTTATTGTTGCACCTGAAGATAATGAAGAGGAAACAAAATATTGGTTGGTTCGATGTGTGGAGACTAAACATAAGCTAATAGCACCTCAAGAAGATGATGATGGCTATCATTATCCAAAAGGTTCAGTGGGGGTTGTTGGCACTTGGCTATCAAAATACCTAACAAGGAAGAATGGTTTGCCTGAATTTGAAGATTATGAAACACATAAGAAGATTATACATTGTTCACATTTGGTGGTGGCAACAAATATAAAACTAGTGAGGTATAGTGGAAGGCCTACAAATAAAGAGCTATGGACAATCTCTATTGAAGAGCATGAGATAATCATAGATGCATTGCAAAAAGAGAGGATGCAGATGGTGTAATGGAATAAGTTTAAATATAGGTAAGTATATATAATTTTATATATTTAAATACATGTTTTGATGATATATTGATATGTTGCTTATATAAATAATTTGAGATTGATTTATTGTGATTTTGTATCATTAATCCATCATCACATTCATCACATACTTTGAGATAAAAAAAGAGATGATGCAGATTCAACCTACAACAAGGAATACTTGTAAATACATGTAAGTGTATACATAATTATATATTTAAATGCATGTTTTAATGATATGTTGATATTGCTTATGTAAATAGTTAAAATTGATTTATTGTCCTTTTGTATTCTTAAGCCATCATCACATTCATCACAAATTTGAGACAAAAAAGAGAGGATGCAGATTCAACCTACAACATGGAATACTTGTAAATACATGTAAGTATATATATAGTTTTATATATTTAAATACATTGTTTTGATGACATATTGATATTGCATATGTAAATAGTTAAAATTGTTTTGTTGTCCTTTTGTATCCTTAAACCATCATCACATTCATCACATACCTTGAGACAAAAAAGAGAGGATGCATATTCAACCTACAACATGTGGAATACTTGTAAATATAGGTAAGTATATCTATAAATTTAAATACATGTTTTGATGATATATTGGTATTGCTTATATGCATAGTTAAAATTGATTTATTGTCATTTTGATATCAGGTGTCATGAAGAGGCTACATTTTTATGATCCACCACAAGTTTTGGATTTTCTTGAGATGACATAGCCACATTTTATAATTATTGTTTTGAGTTGGCATATATGCCAAATTTGTATATGTACATACATAATTACTATACACTTTTATATATAAAAATTGGTATTCGATATATTTTGGTCGTTATGTGCATGTTTTTCTAGTTTGAAACATAAAATTTGAATGTATAATTACTTTATCTTGTATATTACTATTAAATTTGGTTACCTTGGAAAAATTCACCAAATTTGATCCCCTTAAGCCATTTATTTTCCTAGGACCTTAATTCATAGATCCCCTTAAGTCATCCTATTAGGACCCCTTAATCCATCCAATGAGGACCCCTCAAGCCATCATTTATCCTAGGACCCCTTAATTCATATATATCCTAATTAATTAAATCAATTATTATTGAACACAAGACATACTTTGAATTCTTTTATCCCCTTAAGAAAATTTTGAATTCTTTGATTCCCTTAAGAAATCCTATTAGGACCCCTTAAGCCATCATTTTTCCTAGGACCGATTTATTCATATATATCTTAATTAATTGTATCAATTGTGATTAAACATGGGACATAATTTGAATTTTTGATCCCGTTAAGACATCATATTAAGACCCCTTAAGCCATCCTATGAGGACCCCTTAAGCCATCATTTTTCCTAAGACCCCTTTGTAACATACCCATTGTTCACTCAACAATTTTCACACAAAAGTAAAAACTTATAATCATGCATTAAAAAATTATTTACTCATAAAATTAATAGTATGTGGTAAAAAAACAATGGGGTGTAACATATCCTTCCCCTTGAGAATCAAAAAATAAACATTAAACACAACATAAATTATTTGGCATAAGAGGTTTTCTTTTGTGTGGTCCGCCATTATTGATCCCAAGCTCACCCACTTTGCTTCGTGTATTCTTTTCCAGGGCTTACCAGTGGGGTTTCGACTTTCTTATTTGGGGGTCCAAGACCCTCATTGCCCTTTTTGTGGGTAGGCTGAGTCTTTTAATCACCTCTTTTGGTTTTGCACTAGAGCTCAACAAATATAGAATTGGATTCATGACTTCTTTCAGCCCTTTTGGCCGAAGCTTTTCTCCTGGCATATGGTGTTTTTAGGAGACTCTCATAAGATCCCCGCTAAGTATACCCATATTTGGCACACTTTTAGGGTGGAAATCCTCTTCAATATTTGGAAAGATAGAAGTTCCTACATTTTTTCTCACTACCAAATTGGTAACATGTTTCTCTCTATTCTAAAGCCATTATTTTTTCTAATGTACTATTACAAATTCAAGTGCAAGCCAATAAAGTTGAACTTGAAGTGGCTCACCTTCAAGAAATGCTAGACCACTGGGGGAATTCCCCCTACACCGTGGCTCGTGTGCCTCCCTCTCCTACTTCCTCCCAAGGTCATTTTCCTTCATGGGTTCCAACAGAGAAGTGGTTCTACCAAGGACTTTTAGGCTCACCCCCATTCCCAAGCTCCTTGTCATCGCGACTCATGTCATCACAGACAGTTACCCTCTCCTCCTCCTTAGGTTGACCTCAAGTGACCTTCAAGAGGAGTGTTGGGGGGTGGCAGTGGTGCTTCTAGGTGGCCTTTTGGCAGAGCTCCTAGAGGCATTTCCTCCTCCCCAGGTTGGCCAATTGATACTTCTAAATAGATTCTACGTTTGGATATGGCGATTTCTCCTCACCATGAAGATAAAGAAAAGGATGTCGATGGTTGGGATCCTCCTGATGTCACTCTGGATCCCATTGTTGTATGGGGTAAGCCAGATGACAAGGACCCACCTCCCTCTATTGGTACTACCATTGTTGGTTAGCAAATTTTTTATTATTGTTATAATGTTTCTTGCTTTCTAGGCATGGCCCAAGTGACTTTATGATTTTCTAGGCTCTACCCATGTGACTCTCAGTGTGTTCCTTTTTACCACCGATCTTTTTTTTGTGAATATGTGTATTTTTATCTTTATTAATATAGATATAGACACCTATTCATCAAAAAAAATCTTGCACAATAAGAGGAAATCTCTGCTTCATCTCAAGATAGTCTTCCTAGGTAGCAGAATATTTGACATATTGATCTCACTAGACATTGCATTAAAGGACCTCTCCATTATATAGGTAAGCTTACATGTGTTGAGTACTTTGAGAGGCTCGATTATTATCACTCATGGGTCCTATACCTATAAATAATTCTAGTCAATAATTATGATTACCTTTTGGTATATACTTTTTAAGGTATGACACATGGAAGACATTATGCATCTTAGAAAGAGTTGATGGTAAGGCTATTCAGTATGTGACATTGTTAAATTCTTCAAGAACCTCGAAGGGACCTACATAATGCGAAGCTAGTTTAGATGACTTTCCTAACTTGATTGAGCTCTTATGAGGCTTGACTCTTAGAAAAACCTTCTCTCCTACTGAGAAACATCTGGGCACATGCTTAACATTTGCATAACTCTTCTACCTATCATTCACTTTTGCTAACCTTTCTTTATCAAATTAACTTGCTCCTCCATCTTTGATAGCATCTCTAGCCTAAGACTAATCCTATCTTCTAGCTTATCCCAACTTACAGGAGTTCGATGTGCTTTCTTCCATATAATGCTTCAAATGGAGCCATCTTGATAGTGAAATGATAAGAATTGTTGTATGCAAATTCCACCAGTGGTAAATAATCTTCCCACTTGTATTGTTGATCCATGCAATACATTCTCAGTAGATCTTCCAAAACTTGGTTTACCCTTTCCATTTTACCATCTATCATTGAATGATATGCTAAACTTATGTTCAACTAAGTCCCAAGTGAGGAAAATAAAGTTTGGAAAAATCTCGATGTTACACGAACATCCCTATCTGAGATAATGTTCTCACAAACACCTTGCAACCTAAAAACATCTTACATGAACTTACGAGCTATGACGGGTGCCCCATCAGTCAATTTCACTAGTGTAAAATGAGGTACCTTGGTGATATTTTCCACCACTACTAGGATAACATTATGCTTATTCCTTGACATAGGAAATCTTTGCACAAAATCCATGCTAATAGTTTTCCATTTACTCTCTAGAATTTCATGAGGATATAACAATCCTATCGAGTGATGATGCTCTGTCTTCACCCTCTGGCACTCTAGACAACTTGCTACAAACCCTACAACATCCCTCTTCATTCCTTTCTAGAAATATAATGGCTTCACATATCAACCAAAAGCTTTATTACTCCATGTAAGAGAGGGGGACCAACCACATTCAAGGCCCCAAGTCACAAAGATCCAAGAGCGGAAGGATGTCGTAACTTACCTCAGCTTAAAGGGGTGCTTTGAGATGAAGAACGAGAATGATGAAGACTATGGGGCCCTTTGATCACTTTGTTGACTCAAGATTCAAAATGGGGCTAGGTGAGCCATTTTTGGGTTCAACACTATACCTCAAGGAGCTCTCTGCTTGAGGATGAAAGTGCAGTTATGGGATGACAACACGACGTGATGATGTCTCTCAAGTGCACTGGCGTCCGTACGATCAGAGGACTGAAAAGGAAAGGTTAACCACTAGAAAATAGACTAAAAACCTATCTAATCACTTCCAAAGGGCCAAAAAAAGGCTACGAAGTAGGCTAGATATAACCAAATATGATAAAGAAAGTACACAAGAGTTAAGGTGGCAATAATAATCTCACAAATGAATTTGCTTGCCAGCTAGTTCCAAGTATACTTCCACTTGCACACAATAAAGAGGAAAATTTTTTGGGGCTGTATAGGGGTCTGCCTCAGTCAAACCCCCATTTTGGTGTTTCCACCTCCATGGACAACCAACTTTACAACAATGGAGAAATAATATGATAAAGGAAGGAATGAAGTAAAGAACACTAAAACACTACAAATAGTAATGTGCTACTCAACCAAATAATAGAGGAGAGGAGTAGAAATCTTACCACCTCCACCAAGAGCACTCAAGGCTAATGGGGGAGAAAATGAGAGGACTTAAGCCTTTGTTGCAATGGCGTTGTTCCACACTTGCTCTACTAAGTTGATGGAGTGATATTGTTACTGCTATGGAGTGCAAAGTGCTGCTTGAATGCTAGAATTCTTGGAGAGTGATCAAGTTGAGTGCTTAGAAGATAGATTGAATGCATATAAGATCATGTAGAGGATGAAATGCATGTAGAAGGAGTGAATTTGAAGGAAGAATGAAGAAAACAACCATATTCGGGTTGATTGGCAAGAAAGGGCATTACAAATCAACCTGCAATGGGAAGTGTAATGCCTCTATAGGCTCTAAATGTGAGAATCTCTCAGGGATGTGAGCATGCCATGTGGGCATCCCTGACAGCTATTCCTCTACTGACACACAAAACAACCGCCAAGTGGAATGAAGGCAATGGGCTTAGATGGATTTTAGCCTTTGAATTCGGTTTTCTAAAGTGAGGAAGGGTAAAAGGGGAATTTGCATAAGGGGTACAAATTCACTCCTATACACTCCAAGATGTCCTAAATAGGGTGCAGTATGAACTTCCTTCCACACCATATTCCTTAATTCCTTAGAGTCTGGTACATAGATCCTTCCTTTAAGTCTAAGTAGTCCATCTAGTTCAAAGTGAAATCCATCATACCTCAAATCTTGTGGATCATCCAAGATAGCTTGTTTAACTTGCTCGTAATACTCATTTCCCTTGGACTTTAACAACACTTGATTCTTGAAATCAAAATGAATTGATATCATTGAGAAGATATCTCCTTCGACTTAGGGAATTTGCAACTCGATTTTCTTTCCCCTTTATATGTTGATCTCAAAATCATAATTTGATATAAACCCAATCCATCTCCTCTATTGAGAATTTAGATTTGGTTGGGTAGAAAAATACCTCAGACCATGGTGATTGGTCTTTAGCTCAAATGGTTTCCCAAGCAAATAATGCCTCCACATCTTCAAAGAATGAACAATTACCACTAACTCTAGATCATGTGAACTATAGTTTTGTTCATACAACTTCAATTTCATTGATTCATGGGTGGTAACACGCCCATCCTGCATCATTACTCCTCCCAAACCTTCTCTTGAATCATCAGTAATGACAACAAAATCACCTTCTAGATCCAGTACTTTAAATACTAGAGTCATAGTTAAATTCTCCTTCAGTTGGTCTAATGATGCTTGACATTTTCCTAACCACTCAAAATTTTTCCCCTTCTTTTGTAATGTTGTGATTGAAAAATCTATCGTAGAAAAGGTAACTAATTTTTTTTTGTAGTATCCAACCAAACCCATAAAGCTTCAGATTTCATGCACATTCTCAAGTGTTGGCCATTCTAGTACTGCTTTGATCTTAGATGGATCAACTACAATTCCCTCTTCTAAGATTACATGACCCAAATACCATAATTTCTTTTGGAAGAAGGTAACTTTGAAATCTTTCCATAAATTTTATGCTCCCTTACACATTGGAGAACAATCCTCAAGTGTTGGAGACGTTCTTCCTCATTCTTAGAATATATAAGAATGTTGTCTAAGAAGACTTACACAAACTTGTCCAAACAATCCTTGAACACATTGTTCATTAGGTTCATGAATGTTACAAGCACATTCGTCAGTCCAAAGGGTAGGAATGTGAACTCATAATGCCCATACCTTATCCTAAAGGAAATTTTATGAATGTCTTCATCCTTGAGCCTAAGTTGATGGTATCTCAATCATAGATCGATCTTTGAAAATATCGTTTCCCCACACATCTAATAAAAAATATCATCGATACGTGGTAAGGGTACTTGTTCTTTATCATTGCTTTATTTAGAAAATGATAATCTATACATAAGTGCAATATACCATCTTTCTTCTTGAAAAATATTACTGGAACTCTCTAGGGTGATACACTTGGTTTGATTAATCCCTTTCACAACAATTCTTGTAGTTGAGCCTTTAACTCCATTAGCTCGGTTGTGGTCATCCTATATAGAGCCTTGGATATAGGTTCTAACCCTGAAACTATATCAATAGAGAAGTCAAATACTCTTTTGGGAGGTAACCCAAGCAATTCATCTAGGAAAGCATCCTCAAAGTCCCTTAAAATGGGATATTTCTCCATATCTAATTTCTCTTGTTCCATTATTTCTCCTTTTTTAACTTCCTGAAGATCCTGGGGTTCATAGTACATCAAGTCACCTTGAAAGATGAACTCCTTGTACTCATCCCACTTTTCCATTTTAACTACAAAAAGTTGACAACCCTTTTCCTTGACTCTTTGCATTTGTATGGAAAATATTTTTCATAAGTTTACTTCCCTACCTATGTACCTTGCAAGTACACTCTACTCCCAAGGTCATCTAGACAATCTACTAATTTAGCATAATAGTCAACCTTGACCCTATGCCTCCATAACCAATTCAACCCTAGAATGACATCATATAACCCTAAGGGGTCTACGTAAAGATTTACTTCTGTTGGGAAACTTGAAAGTTCAACCCTTGCCTTAAACAAACATTGCTCTACCTTTTGTCTTGTTTGGTTTGCATATTCAACAGACTAATATTTTTCCATGTAATCAACTTTCCTAGTCAACATGCTTTCTACTTTAGGAGAAACAAAACATTTTGTAGCACTTAAGGGATTTTCGTGAGGTTGTGTCGTTTATGTCTTGTTGGGACACTAGTTTGTGTCATGATCACTGCCACATAAGAAACATCCTGTTGTTGGTCCTCACCGTTCTAGAGGCTTTTTTGAGTTGTCTTCACTCATTTTGGGGTTATTATTGTTGTAGTTTCCCCTACAATCACCCTTAGCTTCATTCCAATTATTCTAGAACCCCCTATCTCCTTTCCTCTTGAAGTCTTGATAGTCATCCTTCTTCTTAAATGTCTGATTGGATTGACCAATTATACTTCTTACAACTCTTTTTCCATGTACGCATAAAGTGACCTCAACTTCTATTCCTGCATAATAGCCTTTTTGTACACTTGGTCCATAATGCTAGGACCATGCACATCTACTTCACCTCTGATCTGGGTGTTGAGACCCATTATGAATTTTTGGATATCAAACTACTTGTCCTCCTAGTACTGGGGTACATACTTAAGAAGGCGAGTAAATTTCTCCCGATATTCATTTATAGTGGAATCTCCCTATCTCAAATTCTAGAATTCCATCAACTTCTAATTGAAGTATAACTGAGGAAGCCATCATTGACAAAATATTACCACAAAATTATCCCAAGTTAGATTTATTGAGATAATACCTAGCTCCATCTTGTTCATCCACCAAGTGGATGCTTCACCAGACAATTGAAAAGCTCCCCATACGACCTTAGTCACTTCAAAATAATTTCTTATTTCAAAGTACTTCCCCATCAAGTAGTGATCCATCCTTTAGCGACATCCCCACTTGTGGTTCCTTCAAACTTAGGAGGAGTGACTTTTCTCATATCTCAAGACATTTCTTAGGCAAGCCAATTTATTTTATCCCTTTCAAATCTCTTCTTAGATTCATCATTTCCATGATCTCTGAGAGTAGTGTGACCATTGGAGTTCTCATCCTCTCCTTCCTTTGAGGCCTCCTATTCAAGTCTACTTGTTCCCCTAACCTCTTGCTCGAGGTGGGAAATCCTGTCTCTTGCTTCATTTAACATATTTAATATTTGATCCAATTTAGCTTTGGAGTTCCCTATGGGTTGAACCACTTTATGACTACCTCCAAGGTTAGTTCTAGTTTGAACCATACTTAGAGATATCCCAATTGGAGATTTCATTTATGGTATAGAATTGGTTCCTTTAATGGTTTATTCAACATCTAAACATTTCAACATCCATTCATTCACATTCAACAAAGTAGATGAGAGAAAAATTTGCTCAAGTTTTTACCAATTCTTTTATTTTATTATAATCATAAGGATTTCAATCATCCTTTAATACATAGTTATACATAAGATGACTATTCATAATAGTCAAGGAGAGTATATCCCTCTGATTCACTATTAGATACAATCACAATAAGCTCAGGGGATGATGGAACATGTGGGTCCCTTCTAATCAAAGGTGGGTTAACACTCTACTTAGTGGGCATATTCCTTGAGAATGGTAGAGGGTTAGACTCAGCTGGGGAAATAGGAGGTAAGAACTTGGATGCTTCTTGCCTTTTCTTCCTCTCCAAATTAATGCATGACAATGCACTACTAAGAGTCTCAGTATCTCCAAGCCATATCTCTCCACTATAATTGGTTTCCTTTATGGTTTTAACTATGGCCTTTCACTCTTTCTTGACCCTCAGGTAGTGCTCATTACCAACCATTGATTTCCTGACAGTCATCTTGAGTTGCACCATCCTTGCATAAGAAGTCCAAACATTAATTAGCTACTGGTAATGTTGGATAATAAGATAGCATAATGAGCTGATAGGTCCTAGTGCTGAACCTAGTAGCTCTCTGATACCATATATAACTATAGACACCTAAATTTGGACACTTAATTTATCCAAATTTATCCCCTTTCTTCTAAGTATTCCCTTATCCACATTAATTAAGTAATATCACTATTATTTAATTAATACCTTTAAAGTTCTTCTAACCCCTAAGGTATCTAGTTAAATAATTAATACCTTCCCCCTTTCATCAAATGAATTAAATAAATATGACATTTATTTAATTCCTCATATGTCAGATCCTCCATCATTTTTATCTAATCCTAATTATTCTCATAATCTTATCATTAGGGATGTGCACATGCCTAATCCTTGATTAGGATGTGTCACATCCTCCAACTTTTGCAAGTTGGCCTCTAATCTCTCTTAGCCACCTAACCCTCCTCTAATCCTTCATTAACTAGCCTAATCAACCTCTCAAGGAATTTTTAATTCTTTTTATCCTTCCAAGGAATATTAAATTCCTTTTTCTCTTCCCCATATGATCTTTGACTTTTCACATCAAGTCACATGTGAAATCTAACCCTCTTCTAATCTTCATTAATTAGTTTAATCAAGTACTTTCACAACCTTAATCACTTAATTGAGTCAACCCTATTAAAAACTTTCTCTTTTTGAACAAGGCACTCCATTCCCCATGTGAATTTTTAATTCACATTTAATCCCCCAATGCATTTAAAGGAATTTTAAATTCCTTCTCTCATCCCCATGAGAATATTGAGGAATTTTTAATTCCTCACATGTCCTTTCACCCACATGGGGACAAGTACCTCATTTATGAAGAGATCTTGTCCCAATGCCAAGGTACTATGTACCTTCTTCATGTCATGTACTATTCTTCCACCTCATGTACACATCATCTTTTTTAAGCCACTTCATTTGCCACATGTCAAGATGTGAGGGCTTGTGAGTTCTCAACTCACCTTAGCCCTACATCTTGATCTTGGTGGCTCAATCTTGACAGTTCATTTCCCTAAGAAAATTTCAAAATCTCTATAAATACCCCCTCTTTTCTCTCATTTTGAGGAGAGATCATTCATAGTAGCCAAACTCTTGCAATTTTTTTTCTCAATCCATACTTAGCCATTTTTCATGCTTGCATCCATTTCCATCCATTTTTCATCCATCCTATAGCTTGCACCTCTTGCCATCCAAGGAGCATACAACACCAAAGATTGAAGGGCCAACCAAAGGATCAATTCAAAACAAGGTAAAAAGTTCCATTTGTCATCTTTATTTTGTATTGAATCTAACTAAGCTAATCTTGAGGTGTAGAGTGTTTTTAGTGTTATTTGCTCTCTTTTGTTTGCTGCTCGTATTCTAACGCTAAAATTCGCCTTATCACAATAACATACCCATTGCTCACTCAACAATTTTCACCTAATTTTTAACTCAGAAAGTGAATAACACAAGTTTCCAAAAATAGGGAAATATTTTTTTTCCTTTCCAATAACATAAAAGCACATTGCATAAATAATTTCAACATATCATTACATGAATGAAATAAAATTACATAATTTCAAGTAAATGAAACTCATTTTTCAAATATAAATTATAATTGATTCATGATCATAAACATACACATTTCATAACTCACAACAGTTTAGTGGTTAGGGTGTCCTCATCTGGATCACACTTCTTTTGTTTCACAAGCCTTGGCTACTATTTGCAAGAGGGAGAGCATCACCCAAGTGTGTTTCCTCCAAACATGGACTTAAGTGGTCCCCCACATATTTTCCTAATTGGAAAATGGCCCTACCCTTCGACAAAGAGTTTGGTATGGAAATGTTACACCTCATCTCTTAGTTACTAGGTTACTTTTACCTTATAAGTAAATATGATGATAAATGTTTATCAAAACTTTATATGTTCAATAGGAGAATGAAATACTAAAATATGCATTAAGATGTTACTTCTTTTGAAGGAATGATTATGTTTTATATTGATGGAAAATGCAATGAATGAATATTTATTACAATATGATTACTTTAATGCTTGGATAATGAAAATGATTTATGATACTAATGGATTTTATGTGAATGGCTAACTACCTTTGTGATTTTCTAAGTTGGATACAAGAAGGAGCCAAGCCCTCAGGAACAAGAGAGGAAGTATCACTCAAGAGAGGAGCTTGGTATGGTAACCCTTAAAGAGCCTAACTGAGCATACACACACTCACACCCTAGTTGGTCTTAGTTGAGTCAAGATTAGTTTGGGAAATGATAGGTATCCTTTAGTCTTGTTTGAGGTTAAGATCTTGTTTTGTGAATGTTCTTGTTTAGGGTTATGCGAGTGAGTCTCTCTCTATATATATGTTGATTGATGAGAATGTGATTATATATGTTTAAATATAAATATCGAGGTAATGATATATATATATATATATGTATATGTATGTATATATTTGTATATGTATGTATATATATGTGTGTATAAGTTACATTAATGAAAATTAAATACATATATATTAATATATGTATATATGCATATAAATATATATACGTAGTTATTATTGAGATATGTGTAAATATATATGTGTGTGTATTCAAATGGTAATAAATACATTTGATAATCTTGAGAAAATATATTATATATAATTATAAATGTTTGAAATATTATATCAACACATATAATGTGCAACCTTTGAATGAAGAAAGGCTAGTACTGAATACGAAAGGATAAAGTATGCAACAAAGTTAATACTATGTTTGCATATATATATGTAATGATTTATAGTGCATTACATAGCACTGCTTATGGGAAACAATAACAAGGCTTATACCATCACATTTAGAGAGAGCATAATAATGAGTTTAATGCTGCACATAAAGAAAAAAACCTTAGACCAAGTCAACTAATACATGAGGCACAAATGGAATAAATGATGTTGTGTATACATTGAAAAAGTAAGTAAATGTAGATTTTAACAATGTAGAAATAGTCTTTGTCACGATATCTTAAAGGGCACTAATGCTGAAGTATATGAAATGCATAAGAAGTCTTTTTACTGTGCATAAGTCTAGAAAAGCAACATCTTAGCCATGAGACCTAGTCAATGTAAACTTGGCAGCAATATAAGAAGGAATTTAATATGTAAACCAAATAGGAAACTTGCTAATAATCTTGTTGTTCATTTGACTTAGTACAAGAGTCTTGCTATCCCTTGAAACAAGTCGACTCAACCATTTGAAAGGTGAGGACTGTTATGTGTTGCAAATTTGTGAGTTAGTTTGATCAGTATTACATGAGGATAGAAAGGTGAAAGAAGTGTTAGCTTGTTTGTAGCCTTCGGTCGCTCACATTTTAGTATATAGAGGTGCTCATTCTACAATTTTCTACACACATTCTATTCTATATTCTATGTTGCCATTTTGCTGCATTTTCTGTGTCTACGTAATTGTGAGATGATGAGAGTTTGTTGAGAGAATCTAGAGTTTGTGATAGGTTGAAAATTGAAGGAGTTGCAAGTTGCTTTGTGGAGATTGAGCTAGGGAACCAGATTTGTCAATTGGAGCTTTATGTATAGGTATGTTGATTTCTACTCCCTTGCTATTTATGTTGAAAGGTTATTTATGTATGGTTGTCTTGATTGGTAAGGATTGATTTAGATATGTGTTATAATGCTTTGGATAATAATTTCATGTTCTTAATTGTTTCCTACTTTGGTGGAATGTATCTATTGGGTTAATACATTTGTATACCCTATATGAGGATTTATATGATTGTGTTTTCTATTTATACTTTGTACATAGTTTCCAATAATACATGTAGATCATCAATACTATTCGTATATAGTATGAAATGTGAAAAATGGAATATGATGATGTCTTGAGGTAACTTGATTTTGTTAGCTTATAATGTTAGGTAAACCCTTGGGGATAATGAGATTAGCAATTCAATGGGAATGATGGAATGATCATTGTTAGGTTATGATGTTATGCAAACCATATTGATAAGCTATACTTAATTGATTACTCATATCTCCTTGAAAGTAGGAAGAGACTCTTTTCCCTAGGGTTAGGGTATAAACTTGATGATTATATCAATATTCAATAGTAGGGTCATTAAATGTATTTTCTAATTTGTTTTAGAGTCTATTCGTATTCATGGAATTCTAGAAGAGGACTCGTATTTCAGTAACCCAAAGTAGTTTTGAGAAGAGGACTTGAAGGTGCATAAGCATAAACTCTTCTCATGATAATTTCCTCTAGATTATATATATATATGTAGTGAACATAGTAAACATGTGAATATTTGTGGTATATTGAAAAATAAGTTTTATGATTTATTTATGATCACTTGATCATTACATCACTTTTAATTGAAATCCTAGGTTGAGAATAACCTATTTGGTTGGGTTATTTACTTGATTGTTGATTGAGGCAAATAGGTTGGAATTGACCTATATATGATCTGATTGATCATTTGATTATTGATTTTATATTTGATTAAAATCATTTATTGTTGAAGATTATACTTTTGATTGAGGTCATTTATTGTTGAAGATTATACTTTTGATGAGAGTCATTTATTGTTGAAAATTATACTTTTGATGAGAGTTGTCTATTATTGAGATTACACTCTTAAATGGAGACTTTTTATTATTGAGATTGTACTTTTGAAAAATAGTCATTTAATGTTGTAACATTATGTTTGTCCGTGTGGTTAATTGGTAAGATATAGTTGCTTTGAGATACTTAGTAGCAATGCCAATTAGATATGAGCTAATAGGAAGGTTATTCCTAGGGTTAGGATAATCCACGAGGAAGTGGATTGCCTTCAAATAAAATACTAATGGTCAATACAAATCAAGAAATTATTGTGGTGAACAGATGACCTCACTCGAAGTAACTGGGTGATGAATCTATGGCCAAATTAGTGTAAGTAGCCATTGTTTACATTGTTAGTTCACTTTGATCCAATTTACATTCTAGGATGGGGAAATCATACATGTAGAAGTAGACATTATGGTAGACTTAGATATGTAGGACACATCACTATGCTCAAGAAACACTATATGAAGGATGAGGTTACCAAACCAATCTCTTCATCAAAGGGAGGGCCATATTACCAAGTTTGGTAGATGTGTGGGGGACCACACTAAGTCCATGGTTGGTGGAAAAGCATTTGAGTGATGCTTCTCCTCATGCAATTGGTGGCCAAGATTTGTGAGAAGGACATTCTAGACCATTGGTATTTCTCATTCAAGATTGGAAGATGTATGTGCTAGCATTGGGGACAACTAGAAGGTATGCACCAAGGAAAGGGGGTATCTAGAATGTATGCACCAATTCTAGGACATATGTAATAGTTTGTATTTCTAGTTCATGTCAGCTTGTTGAAGCTATGTATACAATAATGTATCCATCTATATAGAAATTATAAATGTGAAATGTTATCTTGAATATATTTATGTAAAGTGAAATCATACTTATATTATTGAAAAGATTCTTTGAATATGCAATGGAAAATTTTGGAAAGGTTAAGTTTCAAATGGTGCATACATTATTGAATAGAAAATACAATTTTTATTGCTCATTATATGTTAGATGCACATTCTTTTCACTCGTGGGCAAAACTTAGTAAAATTACTAGGTAGAACAATAGGAATATTACAAGAAGCCTATAATAATGCACATTTGAGTATTTGGTGTTGTGTCCTACATATCTAACTTATGACCATATAACTATGGATGCCCTCCAACTATGAATGACTCTATTGACTAGTTATGCAAACCTGGATCATAGTGAACCGACTAAGTGTAAGCAGTACCTATTTGGCTAGAGTTTTCAGATATATAAATCCACTTCCTATGAAGTGGTGTCGTATGTTCACCCACCTTTACTTGACTTGGAAACTTTATTGACCAATGGATAACTCTTCTCTTGGTTAACCCCAAGGTTAACATTCATAATCAAGGTTCAAATCAAAAGTGATGACAACCTAAGAGTGATTTCAAAGACCATATAGATTTGACACAGTCACTTAAATACCCTATTACATACTTGTAACATTTGGGGCTTGATATGTGCCTCTTATTCATGTGTATGTACCTAACCCTAGGGAATAACATACCCTTCTCATATAAGGGATATAAACTTATGAGAACGTAAGTTCTCTACTCATGGAAAAATTACCATACACATAAGTATTCATTTCATAATATTATTCAATAGATATTTAAAGACAAACATGCTTCCAATATGACTTCCAATCCCTATGTTGTAAAGTACATAACTTATTCCAATAACATAATACAATACTATATTACTATGTTATTATCCTATCACATTATTTAAGCTTCTCTTTTGATATGTACTCAAACAATATAATCAAGAAAACTACTTATCAAGCACTCTATGACTCAATATGTAGCTTATCTCTTGTAATTATAATATAGCTCTATGCAAAGACAATCTATTTATTTAACCACAGACTCTCATTCTTTCCTGTAGCAGAAATAGACACACAAAAATAATACATTCATATTCAAACAATGCTAAAATTAGATTCAAATTTTAAAATGAGAAAGAGAAAGAGAAATCTTCATCATGTCTAGTTTAAAATAGTTCCTACAAAGTTCTTGCTTTGTACTCAAAGACTAAGCTTGCTACCTTCCCTATTCTCAACTCTCAAATGACGATATGCATGCACAAAATAAATTACAAATGATCTATAAATGAATTACTAATGAACAATTCTTCCACTCTCTCTCTCTCTTTCTTATCAATTGGAAATGCAAATTTCCAATATACTTGCTCACTAACTTCTCAAAATCTTACTTATAATCTATGCACAAAAAAAAAAATGTACTCAATAAGAACAGAAAAATGAACAACCATTGAACCCCAAAATGAGTAGTTAAACCATTTTATAATGAAAAGGAGAATTGGTCGATCCCATCAAGATAGCTATGCCTTCCATAATTTGATCCCACTTCTAAAACTTTCCTACCACATGTGGTACTTAGCTAGGCTAAATTAGTTTACAAAATAAATCAAAAACCAACTAAACCTCCTCACTAGCTTGCTAGAGCAAACTTCTTTTGTTTGTTAACAGTTTTAGAAGAGTAGACCTAGTCTCCCATATGCATGTTGCGTTTCCAAATCAAACAACAATTCAAAACTTACTTATGCTCTCTCATATGTGGGCTGCCATTTCTCTTTTACCAAGTCAAACTTGCATATGTCATGGTAAAATTACCTACATACTATGGAGTGGAGTCTCATGGCTCATATTGATTCATTTAAAACTATTATAACTTGCCTTTATGTGTGACATTTCTGCCACTTTATTTTCCTTGTTCGACATCTCACACATTCCTTATATAGCTGGGTAAAAGCACAAAGATGCATCACACTTTATAAAGGAAACATCCAACACTAATCAAAATTTAAAACTTGAATCACTAAAAAGTGGCAAATATGTTTTGAATTTTAAAATGATGTAAATTGATAAAATGTGTATTTTTTAGTATATTTCATGTTTGTCATTTTTTGAAAAAATTAAAAAATTATTTGAATATAGTTTTTTATAAATTTACATTACAATTTTCTTGTTGATAAAATACTAAAAAATGAAGTTACATGAGACATCAAACTTTATATAGTATTATTTTTCCTTCAAATTTTTTGTGTGTATTTATAACTTTAAACTTTAGTGCATGGATTTTTCATTTTTCAATTTTGATAAATTTATATTTTTAAATAAATGTTAAAATGTATGCATATTGAAACATAGCTATTTCCATTTGCTGTCAACTTTTATATTGATTATTTATCTAAAATAGAAAATAAATTATACCATCTTGATATAGATTCTTGTATCTAGTGCATCATATTTTTTCAATTTTTTTTAATAAGTTTTAGTATTTTTCTTGACATGGTATTAAACCCAATATTTTTGTGCTGATAACCTAATATTAGTAAAAATATAAAATAAAATATAAATAATAGTGAATATATATATATATATATATATATATATAAATTTGAAAACTACACTTATGAATCTACAAAGGGGTATTTTTATATTTAAAAAAATGTTATTTACATGGCTAGGAGTTTTTCAAATATATATATATATATTTTGGTAAATTGGCTTCAAAGTGGTGCTACATATGCATTTATCTAACAATTTTAGTTAGAGAAGTTGTGGACATATATAACTTAGCTAGAATGAATCTTACTATCTATCATATGTTTGACCAAAATTGATTTTTAGTTAGAAATACTTAAATTCAGTTGTGCTGATAAGTTGACCAAAAGTGTGACACAACTATGTACTTTTACCTAGCTGACATCATATTATTTACACACACACACAAATGCATAATATATATAATTACATTTATATATATAATATATATTATATAATGGTAGTACATATACATATCTACATATCTATATATATATATATATATATGTTTATCAATTATTTTACTATATACATAGTGTAGACACCTAAAACTGTCTTGATAATATCACATACTAACACCATTTTCTAGTCTATTTTGCATAATTTGTCCATTAATTAAATAATGTCAATTATTTAGTTAAATTCATTATTTCTTCTATTAATTAAATAAATCAAGTTTATTTAGTTAATTCACTATTCTCCATACTAATTTTATCCTTATTTGATTAAATAATGCAAATTATTTAATTAATTGTCATTAATCATACTTTAATTAAATAATTCATAATTATTTAATTAAAATGTCTAATTCCATCCACTTGCACAATTAAATGATTTTAATTTATTATTTAATTAGATTATTTCTTTCAAATCGTCCAACATCTCCCACTTGCACAATGAATATTCCTTTGGAATATTCCATTTTCAAATTCAAATATTTCCCTCCAAATAGAAATATCTCCAACATTCCTCTGTAAGGCCACTCGATCGATTCTCAATAATGTGTCTAGGGATCTTTCATGTTTGGATGTTTGACATTATATTAAATACGAGGATTTTAATTCTAAACCATGTGATAATGCTTATAATGTAAAATTATTCTTAGGTCATAAATAATTATAGGAAATATTAGAACTTCCAATGGCCATATTATCAATTGACTTAAGTGGATAAATTCAATTTCAGAAATACCTTCACAGAAATCAAAGTATATGTGAATAGTATATTTCAGATAGAAGTTAAATATATGTTATGACGTATACCCTATATGGTTAAAGATCACATATAAGGATGTTAAGAAAATAATCTTGCATAGTGGTTTAGGAAAATATATTTGTATGAGTCAACATAAAGAGTTTAATATAAAAAAAGTAAAGATAATCTAGTTTGTAAATTGAAGAGACCCTTGTGGGGGTTAAGGCAATCATTGTAAAGGTGGAATAAAATATTTTATCCATCTCCACTAGAATTGTATTCAAATAGAAGTAAGGCTGTTCACTATGTGTGCTATAAGCTAATTAGTAATCACATTTTGGGAATAAAATTCTTATTTTCCAATTCTAATTAGGACACAAATCCCATAGTGTGTGCTTCACAATTTTAAATTACATATTATTTTTCCACTATAGCTATCATAAAGCTTGAAATTGTCTTGTTTTAGATATACTTGGTATATTGCTTTCTCTCGTACCATTCATTTAAATTTTATAAATCATCAAACTTTCTTCATATTAGAACATTTTTTCTTTACACATAAAATACATTAGGTTATTCTTGAAAACATATTAGAGATTTTTTTTTTTATGTGCTAAAGGTGTGTTTCAGAGTCATTTATAGGAGTTATAACATAGCTCAAACATTCTAGTTTTATATTCATGACACCAAAACAAAAACATAGGAACATGACACTTGAAATCAAATTGAAGTCAATGTTTACAAAATTTTCAATCCTTCAAAATTTATTGGAAATTGAATACTAGCATCTTATAATATACTCTTGATTAGGCACTTATATCCAAAACTAAATTTATCATGTTATGCATATCAAACTTATTTTACACATTTATGGAAGTAAAAAGGTATATTTGAAATTAGCATTCATGATATTTTCACATATAGAACATTAAATTGCTTTAAAGTCATATGCTTAAATTAGTCTCACTTATTGCTCTAGGTAATTTTAGTCCTTATGCCATAATAATATAAAAGTCATAAAAAAACAATGTGTCACATCCTACTCAGTCAAGTCTAAAATATAGTAGTTGAGCGATCAATGTCATGGGTATGGGTTGTGTGAGTGTCTCTTATGAGGGCCTTTATTGGATTGGACTTGGGTATGAAAACAAATATATAGTTCCCTGCCATCGCATTAAAGGAGTGAGGTGTTGAGCATTTACGATAGATAAATGGGTCAGCAATGCGTGGTGTGACGGAGACGAGTGGCACATTAAGCATAGCAGATATGCAATCTAGGATTCGAATCTGGTGATAGATACAACAACATCCAATTAAGTCTAGGTATTCGAGTAGTCTTTAATGCCCACACTGATATGAAGTAAAGCATTAGATTGCCTTTGATTGCGTTTGGCCAATTAATATATTCAGGTTGAGTAGTGTTATTAGAATTTCATATTTATTGCATCGCTAGGAATGCTATTCGCAAAAGCATTATTCATATGTTTCATTGATAGGGATTGAAGGGGTAAAATAGCTCACACGCCTTATCTTTTTCGGACACATTTTTATGGTAGGTTGGGTAGCTTGTGGGCGGGAGGAGACTCCTTGTCAAAATGCTAGATCGTCATCTCTGATGCAACACGGGGCGTTGGGCATTTGCGCGGGTGAAGGAGGCAGATGAGATGATAAAAATAAGGGAATGTAGCATTGAATGAGGGGGGTAGGGGGAAATCGTGGAGTTCAGGGAGAGGTTAGGAGGACTATGGATAGGGAGGGTCTAGACGTGGAAGGAGCTTATGTTCAATGGTTTTGGGATGCTTGGAATGCAGAGGCTAGGATTCCACAGGCATTTCTACTAATTTGTAGCCAACAATGGACTCCCATTATTTTGAACTATACTCCACTATTTTTGTGTGGCAACCGAGAAGATTGATCAGCTCATGAAGTCTAAGTAGCACGATTAAGTGATTTCATGTAAACGTGGTAGTCCTCTATTTTTTGGCATTAAAGTTGTAGCTGAATATGACGAGTTACTTTATGTGTCAATGGATTCCCATATCTGTATCAGCAGGCGCAAGCAGGGAGCATGTTGTATCTGAGATCACATTCTTTGAGGAATAATGTCAAATAGATCACGTGACTTGTCTATGCGTCCACATTTGCATTCATATCTACCAGAGCAGTTGTAACTACAACACCTTACAAAATTTCTTCAGCCTATATGCTTGATCAATGTCCATACCAGGTTGCAAAGCTCCCATTTTCGGCCCAAGTAGAGGATGCTAGAAAAGGTGTAGATTCTGATCCAACGTGATTCAATTTGTGCAGGACCTTGGAGGTAAGTCGCTGGCCTTTATTTCAGTTCCTTTAGTTTAAAAAAAAAAGAAAAGAAGAGAGCGGGTGGGAATCAGTGCAAAGAACTGGATTTGTCGACCAAGTTTTATTTCATTCTAACCTCGTGGTTGCTAGGACTTTCTTTTCTCATTGGTTTTCATAGCCTATATCTATGATTTTAGTAGATGGCCTTCTGTAACTGTATGTCCATTGTTGTGATGTTTTCTGGGTGTGTAAGAGATGTTTGTAGAATCTGAAGAATTAGTTTTGTTTTGGGTGGCAATAGTTTATATTTTTATTTATATTCTTTGTATCTAGGTATTTTATTCTTCACTGTTAGTGTGAGTATATAAGCCTAAGATGTCGTTACAACCAAGAAAATTACACAACATTAACCTTCTAGAGATTAGAAAATCTATTGTTATCTCTATTAGATTACAGACATCATGGTAATGTCTTTGTCAAAGCCTGGCAGGATTGCAAAAAGGTGGAGAATTTGGCTTTACACCTACCATTTACATCTGCTTGGAAGTTTCTTCAACCCTTCAATTCTCTTCAAGTGTCAATGTTTTACCATGATTTGTATCGTGTAATTTTTCCCGACTAAAGAATGTCATTTAAAAGGCTAAATAAATAAGAACCTCCATTGTAGCTTAGGTAGGGAAGAAACTTGCTTTTATAATAGAATTTTCCTCTGTGCCTGTTAACCACTTTCCTTTAAGACATTTTAGCAATAGCTTACCTCCTTGTCTGTACTACCACATGTTGCATTTATGACTTCCAATGCCTTCTGCTTATCTGAATTGCATTATGCTAGAAGGATGTCCATTCCCTACCATGGCATTAGTAATTCATTGCATTGGGCTGTGTTTATTTCTAGCACTTCATTGAGCACATTGTGTACCTTGTGTATGTTTCCACATTTTGAGTTTATATATCTGTTTACCAATACATGTGCAAATGGAAACATCAAAAAAAAAAAAAACCTTATCGACTAGATTAGAAAAAAAAAGAGGGCGAGATTTCTTTAGTTTTAAATCATGTGTATTATAAATGCTTAACCCACAATTTATGGTTAGAACGAGCTTGTTATTAGAGAGTTTGATGAAACTTTTTTTTTACTTCTAATCTATTTTAAACTGTTAGTTTGAGTTATTAATTTTGTAAATAGTTATTCATAATAAGTACAAATTATAGAAATGTTATATGCTTATGCTCAAGTCATTAAGATAAATTAATAGTGGAAATTTTTAATTTCAGATCGTTTCCTTTACACTATTTTCTTTGGTGAACTTTGGAGAGCCCTGATTAATGCGTGTCTCGTAAATTAGATCCTAACTTTTGGAGATTAGTCAAGTTAGATATTAGGTGGTTAATGTTTCAATGTTGTGAGTCTATTTTGTTGTGTATATATATTAGATTGTAATTGTCTTGAATTACCAAGTTATATAAAGGTGTTGTGTATGACTAAAAAGGGTAACATTATACTATGCTCTTGGTAGGAAAGTCTTTATCTTAATTTATTTTTTTTACTAATCATATATATTTGCTATCGGTTTCTTTTGTATAATTAATCTTTCTGTTGTATCATAGAAGGATATATATATATTTATATTTATATATGTATATATTTATATTTATATTTATATATGTATATATATATATGTATATATATATATTTTGACGTGGTTACATTGAGCTCGATTACAAATTTTAATTGGGTATTTATATCTCATTATGAATTCTTTAATAGAATGGTGTGGTTTTCCTAAACCTAGTTGTTAGTAATGAACTTTGTGTACGTGATTAATTTTGAGGTCTTCTTGGTAGTTAGGCCTTGGCATGGTTAGAAATGAGAATAAAAGTTGGGTTCAAAACATTGGGAATGGTCACCCCTGTTTATTCGGTTAAAAGCTATTTGTTAACACATACTTAGAAAATATATACAATGGTCTCATATTGAAGGTTATCTAAGTGATATAATTCATATATGGATACTTATCATATAGTTGATGAACACCATGCATAGAGCTTTGTTTAACATCGAATTATAAGTATATCACTTATTGTTTTAATGCGTTACTCATAGAAGGTGTTGTAATAGGAGGAATCCCTCTATAGCTCTTGTTTATTATTCCCTTTGTAGTGGGAGGAGATCTCATAGATTAACCTTTATTATCTACTCTATGTAGGTATTAAAATATCATGATACTGGTGTTAGTTATCCCCAATTAGGTTTTCGAACCCCACTGGCTTCACCTAGGTGGGTGGCAGTCGATCGTGAAACTGTCTGGGGAAATGGACCCTAGAAAGGGTTGCATACCCACTCTTTAGTTCGTAATTGGTATGGGACACATTAATTTTGATTACAGGATCGAGTTGGCATATATTAGTGTATTGGGTTAGTATTGTGATTGAGGTATGGTCATCTTTTTAACCTTGTGGATATTATCCCCTTGCTATTCAGCCATGGGTGAGATGGTTGAAGTCTAGTTGTCGAACTATGGTGCCTCTGCGAATTACATACGTAGGCAAGGCCATCTGACGACGAGCCCCCAAGGACTAGGTTTGGCCCCTAGGATTTGTTCTCTTATATATATTTTTATGATTACTACTGATATATATATATATATATATATATATATATATATATATATATATATATATATATGTCATTGTTGGCATATGACTTATATTTAATGTTCAGGTTAATTTTGGGTTGGTTGAACTATTTAAGTTTACCTCGGAGATGTGGATTCCATGTCTCCTCTTGAATTGACCATGATGGTCTAAGCAATATAGTTATCGAACTAAAGGAATTATAGTTTACAACTAGTCAAAAGTTGTATGCTTTCTTGTAGTGCATGCTTTGGTAGCCAAATTTAAGAGTTTTGCAAGTGCAAGTGAACAAAATTTGGAAATTGTGTTTTGTCCTTAACTATATTTTAGTTTAAAATTTAGGGCATTATATCCTCCAACATGTTTCCTAAAAATTAGGGAATTTGTTGAGTCTCTCATGGATTTGAGACCATTGATATGATCCTTGATCCATGCCTCATGGACTAGAAACTGTTGGATCGATCCTTGATCCATGTTCACTCCTTCAATTCAATTTCATCCATTGAATAGCCAATTTGATCTTCAACATTGATTCTAATTTCAAAAATCTATAAATTATAGCAACCCTTTTCCATGAAAAAGGATCCACAAGCTTTGAGTAAACTTACTCTCTTGAATTGAATCTCCAATTTGATTAATGTGAGTGTACTTGTGAGTCATTTGAGTTCATTTTCTTCATCAATTTTCATCAATTTCTTTACATATCATGGATTTTGTTTAGAATTACAATACTCAACATCCATGAAGGACATAATCCCACAATGGGATTGAGTTTTGCATTCTTATTTAGCTTTCAATTTGATCTTTGTTTCAATATTTCATATTTTGAAAGTTAATTTTCTTTGTAAACAATTTCATTGAGAATTGTATGTTTTATTGATCATTAGCTTTGTTAATTTAGTTCAATTTGATATTAGATGATTAGTAATTCTTATACATTCACACACACGTGTGCACATATATATATATATTCAAATGTTTGTGCATACGTACTATGTATCTATGTATGGGCATATGTAGATATTACTATCTATGTATGCTCATACCTACATACATACGTATGTATGCACCACCGTATATATACATATACATATACATATACATATACATATACATATACATATACATATATATAAATAAACATATTTATAAATAATTAATACTTAATAAATAGCATATACTTAATCATAAGAACTTTATAACACATTAACTCAATTGGCTAACCAATCAAGGAGGTGTAAGGAAGATAAGGTAGTAGAACAACTTCCTACACTAATCTTGAGAGGAGGATAATGCAAAAATTTTATAGATATTTCAATAGTTACATAAAATTAAACAAAAATAAACATAAATATCATGCATACCACAACACAGTGATTTACGTGGAGAAAACCCTTTCGGGAGAAAAACCCCACACTCCAAAATCTGCCCAATATATTATTCAAAAATCACAAAGATTACGAAATATACTTGCAAAGAAAGCTTCTCATAGGAGTATCACCAACTAGAGATCCAAAGGCAACACGAGTGCTATCAGACTCTCATAATACATCACAATACATAGTCATAATACAATTCCCTCATAAAAAAGGGTTGCCTTCTAGGGTAAGTTAAGCTAATAAAATATCGACTATTAGATATGAGACATAATGATGAACAGTCCAGATTTACAATAATAAAATATAAATAAAATCTTCCTTTCGGAGGTGCTACCCCTAGACCCCAGTTGGGGGGATGATCCCCCCAAACCCCTCATGGGGGGAGACCCCTCTACACACCCCCATCATTTTTGGATGAACAATGCCTTATGTATCAACAATAACTTATGTAATTGCAAGGTTGAGACACATTTTCCCAACATGAGGGTTAAAGCCAACCAACCCTAACTTCCCTATCAACCAATAAATTGTCAACTTAGACTTAACACTTACCAACACAAAACTTAAGTTGTCTCAATAAGGTTACCCTACCCTATGCATTGTGTGTGCATAGATACTTAGATATACATACCAATAGTTTCCACACCAACCTCCTCTTGTGGGTGATACTCTCCCTCCCCCTCTAGAGGGTTCGAACCTTTCCTACATCCAACTTAGTGCAATATGTATGTAGTCAATTGATGCATATATATCATATTCATCATATATCATAAACATCATTAATGCATTTAAAAAAAGCAACTCATCATAATGTATATTCGTACATTCCATTTATCCATTAAATTTCATCAAATTATAATCATGCATTAAGAACTTATTTACTCATAAAAGTAATAGTATGTGGTAAAGAAACAATGGGGTGTAATACCCTTAATTCATTTATATCCTAAATAATTATGTCTATTGTGATTGAACATGAGACATAATTTTAATTCTTTGATCCCCTTAAGACATCCTATTAGGACCCCTTAAGCTATCATTTTTCCTAAGACCCCTTAATTTATATATCTTAATTATATCTATCTAATGTGATTGAAAATGAGACATAATTTGAATTCTTTGATCCCTTAAGCAAATTTTGAGTTCTTTGATCCCCTTAAGACATCCTATTAGGACCCCTTAAGCCGTCCTATGAGGACCCCTTTTAAGCCATCATTTTTCCTAGGACCACTCAATTCATATATATCCTAATTAATTATATCTATTGTGATTGAACATGAGACGTACTTTGAATTCTTTGATCCCCTTAAGATACCCTATTAGGACATAAATTATATTAACATTGACACTATTTTGGTATAGTATGTGATTGTTATGGTGAGTCATCCTAAATTCTAATACTATCGAATGTCTTGACTAATAATCAAATGTAACTTGTACAAATATTTGAATGTCTTATTAATTTCATATTAATTCCACATTAATGTCTTATTAATGCCTTGACTATGAATCAAACGTAAAGTACAAATAGTTGAATGTCCTATTAATTTCATATGTATTAATCTCACATTTGTATAATTTCACATTAATGTCCTATTAATGTGTTGGCTATGAATCAAATGTAAAGTACAAATATTTGAATATCTTATTAATTTATATTGATTTCATATTTGTATAATTTTACATTAATGTCCTATTAATGTCTTAGATAACATAAGTGTTAAATTATTTTCTAACTCCTAATTATTATGTATGAAATTATTATTATTCAATGATAAAATATCATCTCATGAGGATAAATAATTTTTTCAAGTTAAAATGTATAAATTTGTACATGTGTAAATTACTATTTAACAATAATAATCCATAAAATATTGAAATTAATAAAGTCCATGAAATGATATATAAAGTCTATGGAAATATTGAAACATATATATAGATCAGTCCATGAAATACTGGAACACTAAAACATGTGTAAAGAGCACATGTAATGTATTGAAATATATATAGGGTCCATGGAATGCACTAAAAAATATATATCTAACTCCTATCATCCCTATAATCAAGAGACCTCTTCACTCCACATGGACTAGGAGGAACTGAATCAGTCTGTATAAGAAAAAGAAACTTGAAATTAGACTTAAAATGATTTAATTCAATTTAACCTATAAAATCATAAAAATTATCGTATGATGTTGCTCATCTCCTATGATGCCCTACTTTGCATGCTCTGCTATAGGACCTATCTCATGCTATCTAGAAGAAAAGACTTTAACACATGAACACATATTTAATTGAAATATACTTTAAGTCATTCATAATTTATAATTTATAATAGAATTTAAATATAATCAAAATTCTAAATTACCGTAGGAGGCTACTCATCTCCTTTGA
This sequence comes from Sequoia sempervirens, assembly GCA_007258455.2. Taxonomy (NCBI): domain Eukaryota; kingdom Viridiplantae; phylum Streptophyta; class Pinopsida; order Cupressales; family Cupressaceae; genus Sequoia; species Sequoia sempervirens. Next base: position 257,207,408 of record VDFB02000003.1, on the reverse strand, counting down.
CATCCTACTCTTCATGTGCTGGTACAGGTTGTATGACATCATCAAGATGAAAAGTGTCACTAATAAGGTCCTACAAGGTCATTAATAAAGCACATGTGTACAAATTAGGTTAATATATATATATATATATTCAATTGTACCAATTTTTGTTTATCTATTTAAAAGACCTAAAAATTGTCTATACATAATTTCTTTTGAAACAACCTAAAATATAATTGATTCCTGAAATTTTCATGGATCAATTGGGTGTGCAATACCCATCCTCATGGTCATGTCAACCTACATAGACATATATTTTTAATATAAGTACATACACATTCGATATAGTGAGTTCAAAATATAAAATTGTAAGTATATTTTTTTTAAACAGTATACATATGAGTGGCTCATGCGAGTCGCCCAACAATGGAGGAGCACTCGACACACCCTTTGTTGGATCCAATGTGGAAGTCAGATGACTTCCCTAAACCAACATAAAAATTTAACACATGTTCAAGACTGAATTACAAATTAAAATCAAGTTAAAATTATTTAATATATTTAAAAAATCAATCAAGATACCCCAAATGGGTTGTCGACTAGCATAGGCGTCGACACAAAAAATTGATCAAAAGAAGTTGTTGTCCCTATGGCCATCATCTACACCAAACAATTTGATTGTTAAAATATTACAATTTTTTTGATATATGTTCATTAAAAACACATGCTTAAAATTGTTATAAATTTAATATGTATATATATATATATATTACCCGTGTCAAATGATTTGTAGGGTGAAGATAAGAACATAGAAAATCAACATATGAACTGATACCATCAGATGCTCTACATGCACCTGAAGTGGATGTAGCCTAATCAAGTCCATAATGTAATTGATGACAACTCATATAAAAATGAGGTATCAACGCAAGTGGAATGCTACTACAACTAGCTCCATCTAATGCTCCTCAATGGTCTCACCCTCTAACCCCAACTTTCATCTCAAAAGTTTGCTCATTGGGGTTAGCCATGAGTGCACTCAATGCTCCTAGTGTGAATACTTGTGCACGATGTTGGATGGGTGTAGGAATGACAACAGGAGGATTGAAATGAGGTTGAGCAGGCACAAATCGGTGGGGATCAACCTGTACCCCTAACCTCTATTGTGGCATGCCACTATAAATACCTTGGAATGATTTGAAATCTAAATAATTAAGTTTCCTACCCAACACATACTCTACATATAATTTTCTCAAAAAATATAGAGGAACCTCACAATTAGCATGTGGTGGATGATCAAATACCATCCACCACTGATCCCAAAAATTAGTGGCCATCTGTGGGTGTCTACACCACCTAATTGATATTCTTTTTTTGTTTTCTAGAATTGGTTGAATGTTGACAGGGTCAATAAAATATGGAGCTAAATGGGCTTTTGTGATTTTAAGGTCAAGGATCTCCCTATAGGAGAGCCCATTAGAATAAAATTGTCTCCTTTCCTCTCCATACTCAATGACTATCTAAGTCCACATCAATGGACCTGACAACATCTACAAACACATTAGGTGGGGTGGAATTAATGCTGCATTTTGAATTGCATTAATATTTTCCTCAACAGATCTAATTTATCATTGATCCGAGCTAGCAAGCAAGCCTCATTGAATCCTAGGGGTGGAGGTGAGGGGGTTTTGAGGTGGAGGGGGTGGAGGTGGAGGTGGAGGTGGAGGGGGTGGAGATGGAGGGTGTTGAGGTGAAGGGGGTGAAGGTGGGGGATTGAGAAAATCGTCAATATCAAAGTTAACCATGATATAAAATTAAACTTGCATATATAAATATACAAACAAGTACAACATTAACTTTCAAGAATTTATATATAAATTATAAATAAACATATTAAAAGATAGAATTATACATGTTGAGAAATTACAAGAAATATTTAAATTAAATGTACATGACTATTTAAAAGAAAAAATAGGATACATACACATACATACATCTTTCAACTTGAGCATACATACAAATTTCAAAATTTAAGATCTAACTATGTAATTTTAATACATGTACATACTAAAAAATAAACTTAAAACATACACAAAAGTAAATTTCTAGGTAAATTTAATCTTCTTAAGCCATTTTCTTAAAAATCTCTTTAATCCATGATATAAATGACCTAATGATACAAATGAAAAAATGTTAAGGCTCATTTATGTCTAAGGCATGTGAACTTTTTTGGCTTGATTGTACTTTAAACTCTTTACAAGGAATAGTGAAGTTTCCCCTTATATCCTATTTTCTTAAATCCTCTTAAGCCACACATGTCATCTTTCCTAGGTCCATAAAACATGGTAATGGAATGATTTTTTCTTAAGTTGACCAAGTTTAATATATAGACCTTTAATAAGTCTGTAAAAACTTCAAGCATCTAACATTATACAAAAATTGATCAAATGTGAACGATCAATTTAACTATTATTAGTGGCTTAAGGGGATTAATGATGATGCCAACAATTCAAAAAAGGAAGTAAATTCAATCAATAGGAAACCATAATGTCAGTCAACCAAACAGAGCATTGCAACCATTCACTATATTGAACAACAAAAATACTTCACAGTATTCGACTCTATACTCAGCAATGATTATGGCAACTCCGCAACACGATTCTGTGCATTTCACTTTCAATCTCATTGATCAGATTACAAACTTCTGGAACCACACGTTGCTTCACAGTATTCGACTCTATGCTCAACATGATTATGGCAACTCCACAACCCGATTCTGTGCATTTCACTTTCAATTTGATTGATCAGATTACAAACTTCTGGAGCCACACGTTGCCTGCAGCAAACAACACAAGGAAAATCAAAATGACACGGTGGAGAGCAACATCCAATCGGTTTGAAACCTGACACTCTCCATCGAAGTTCCCGATGGAAAGAAGAACAACGATCCATTCATTCCCATGATTCAGTTTTCAACACCAAAAAAAAATAGCGATTGTCGTTCCTCCCTCCACGTTGTCTTCCCCTGCTCCAAACCGTCCCCCAACTCCTTCCTCAATTGGTTCGATCTGCTACTCAATATCAGATCGGTCTTCATATTATAGCGCTTCCTCTCATCTCAGGCAGATGTTCTCCTTGAAAGAATGAATTGATCCCCTCCAATTACTGATCTAACTGGCAGCATAGGCGATGCCTCTTTAACCGATCTAACTGGCAGCAAAACAAAAAACCCCAATTCCATCGTTGTAACTGTCGTTTATTTTCTTTTGCAAGGACTTGGAGAGAGCTTCAGATCTTGCCACTTGTCGAGGCAACAAGGAAATGAAACGCTGACATAAGATCAAAACCAAAAATTGGAAACAAAGTAAAACCAAAACTATGCAAACCAAAACAAGGCGATGCCAAGAGTGATGCCCCTGCATCAAATGAGTAGATTTCAAGTTGTACCATCTACATCCTCTCAAGACAATCCTTAAGAACTTTTCTTAAATCCCCTTAATCCATGTCATCTTTCCTAGGTCTATAAACCATGCTAATGGAATGATTTTTTCATAACCCATTTTCTTAAATCCTCTTAATCTATGGCATGAAGAGGCCACATTTATATGGATCCATGCAGAAGGGGAAAATAAGTATATGGATCCATGTGTAAAGGGAAAATGTCAAAGTTATTATTATTTATTTTACACTATGTCATTAATGTTAGTGTAAAATTTAACACCCCTTGAAACTATCTACACAATGCATCTGGATGATAAAACTATGACTATATAAAACTATGCTTGTGGTTATGATGATAATAAAATTTATTTTGTGGTTTTTAGCTGGAGAATGGTTTCATATAAAATATTTATGTGAAATCTCACTCAAACCAATTGATGAAATAAAAGTTACTATACATACTTGGTGTGTATTGTGAATAATGTGGACTATGTTGGTGTATCCCTCTTATGTGACCTATGTGTGTCAAGAGAAAATATGGTATGAGATCATGATATGAATTTTATGATCATCCCTTGAGAATGAGATGTGGTTTATCTACTTTTGAAAAAATAAATAATTGTTAATGTGATGTGAAATCTAGTTTTGTAGCCACATTTTGATGAACTATTGTTCTAGGTTAATTATTGGTTGTTTCAACCCCCTAACAATAATTAATTGATAGTACACTTTTCATTTTACATATCTTATTTTTAAAAATGTATTTAGGAGGTAATTAATAACATATGATGGCCTCCTATTGTTAATGAATAACTATAAACTTACCATTTTGATGAGATATTATTGATTTCTATTGATACTTGTGTATGGACTCCTATTGATAAATTTCATAGAAGGATTTAAAAAAAATTGATACTTGTTCCTTAATCTCTATAGCCATAAAGAACTATTCTAAATGATTCTCTACTTACATGCACTACGAAATTTAAATCCTCCTTAGTATCCTTTTAAATTCCTACTCAAGTTTCTCAATTCTTTTCCTATACTCTAGCATACCTTGCCACATAGAGGTCCTCCAATGCTATTAATTTTATCCTTTATTTCTATTTCCCCCATAATCTACCTATTGATATCTAGAATCATTCCCATATCTAAAAAAATCTTTCATCTACCTCCTTAAGCAATTGACCATCACTAAGGGGTTGATTGCCATTAAAATATAAAATTTCACATTTATCCTATTACTCTCAATGAAATACCATTTTATCAATTAGTTTGAACCATTGACCCGCTTAAAAATAATAATATATATTAGAATAGATTAATTTTACAAACTCATTCAAATCCTCCAAACTCTCAAGGTCCTCAAAAGTATGAGAATTAAATTTATAGATTGGATGGTAGGGATTAGACACACTAGGGAAGATATCTATGAGATAAATTATATGATGAGAATTAAATTTATAGATATACCCTAAGAAGTTCTCTTAAAACATGAAATTACTAGTCTTGATTATCATGTTGTGCTAGTGGGCCACCCAAAGCATATTGAGTAGCTAACATGTATGAAATAAATGATTGATTTAGAATAGGAATAATAAGAACTTATGGAATTGGAAAAATATTTCTTGATTTGATCAAATTCCTACTAGCACAACTAGTCCTAATGGAATTGTGTTTTCTTGTCTAAAAAATTAGAATATGGCACACTTATTTAAATTCATGAGTTGTGAAAATGAATCAACTTATGGCTTTAAGCTTCCCCTATATGTTTTGGAGTCTAAAAGATTGCAAGGTGGGGGAATTTTCATATTAGCTTTGACCTTTGCAGCTTAAACATTTAGCCCCCATCAAGATATAATATATCACAATAATTTACCAACTACTCTAAATACACATTTCATTAGATTGAGATATCATTGTAGTCTTTGATCTATTCAAGGATCCACTACAAGATTGTAAGATGTTAAACTATAGTTTAAGCCTTTCCTAATATATTCTACACATATTCCTTGAGATTATGATAGAAAATATCATGGAAGATGAAAATCATAACTCCTTGGTAGCTGATTCCAACACTTTTCAACTTGAAACACAAGAATTGTTAACAAAATTTTACCCATGGTGTTAAGAAGGTAATTTTTTACTAGTATTGAAGATAGTGTTATTTTAATTTAATTTTAATTAGATAGTTTATCCCTAAGGTAGAGCATTTAATTTCTCAGTATAGATTCAACTATGATGTTGATATTAGGTAAATGAAAATAATCCTTAGGGCATGCCTTTTTATATTATAAAGTTCCATATAAACTCATATCCCTTTCATCTTTATACTAATAGATACAATTATGGATATCAAATTCAAGTAATTGATAGAGTGAAGCCAAAATTTAGGAGATTTTGTAGTTATTCCTTGACTAGGAGCATGATTTTATGTTCCATTTTGTGTAGCATTTACTTCACAATTTTGGCATTTGGTTTTCCAATGAGGTGATGCATAACTAGAGAAGTATCTAGTCTAAATGCTAGTATAGGATCAAGAAAGTTTGATGAAGGAAGATATAAATTAAGGTTAGCCTTTCTTGCTCACCTCATGCTCATCCATTTTTTCCCCATAAATCTCTCAAATCAAATTGGATTTTGCAAAGAGGATAACTATATTTTGAATGTTCAGTCTTAGTCAAAGTTATTAATATCTAGTATTATTTTGTTGGTTGTTGCATATTTAGGATGAATGTTTCCTTATCTAGTAATTAAAATTATAGATAGAAACATTCAAGTCTAAAAAGATATGATTCCTAGAGTGGATACAACTTTTATAAATACATTATAGTTGCTCATTTAGGATGAAATTTGGTTAGCCATGGATTGAAATTTTATTCCTATAATTCCAATTGAACCACCTGGGCATATAAACATTATATGTAAATTTCTAGGTATATTTAATCCCCTTTAGCCATTTGAGGAAGATAACTTCAATGAACAATCATATTTTAGGAGGAAGTATTAGATGTTCCATTATCAATATGATCATGCTAACATATTCCAAGATCATGGTTTCTATCAATTTTATTCTTCTATCTTGGATACAATGTGTGATCCTAATGATATGGACTAGGTATATGTAGGGAATGATAATATTATGGAAATGTGTGATTCTAATTTTATATTTTAATGTGAAGCTAAGTAATTAGTCTATAGGTTTAACTAATTTCTATCTTATTCGTAATTTAACATATCTAGAAACCTTATTGGGATTACAATCTTATAAAAAAGAATATATACTGGCACTTCCACCTAAAGGAGGTTCAAGGATTATGCTGATAGAAAACTATATGTATGTTAATATGTTAGAGAGTAGGTGTTTGTGCATAGGTACATGTGGATGCCATGTGTTGCAAATTCTAGTTGTATGACATGGCTAGATTAAACAATTAATAATAAGTGCTAAATAATAGAATGAAATAAACTTAAACAAATCTAGATTTTTTTCTCAAAGAAATTAAGTATTATTTAATTTTGAAACATTTGCATATAGATTTAAAACATAAAGCAATGTCAATGAAAAAATAAAGTTGCCATCAAATTGACAAAAACCATTGCAAATGGTTACATAGTTATTTACATGAGTATCGAAAAAGGCTGAGGATGTGTGAAATTAGCCCAAGTGCGCAGAAGGGTTGCGACGGGGTTCAACTGGCAGGGCGCTATGGCAGGAAGCTGCACAAGCCTGCCTCCAATCCGTGGGGTCGTGCAAAACAACGAAACACTTCTGGCTTGGTTGGCGGTGACTCTATGCTGGGGGAAGGGAATCGTCGGTATGCCCTCCGTTCTGGCACCTCCTTGGATCTTTCTTGCCCCCCTGGGCACCATTGGCTTTGATCCCTTGGGGAAATTTGATTCGGCCCCTGTTGTTGTTCTGTCTCCTCCCATGGTGGACCCTGCTACAGTTGCTGCTTGCAAGAACAAGTCCAACCCGTATCATGTTTGTTCTGCTTTCTGTGTGGAGTAGATTAGGTGTTCTCCCTATTTGCCTCCCTCCAATTCTCCAACGAATCCGCTTTCTTCTCCCGCTATTGTGCTAACTTCTCAGATAGATGATCATTGCCTTTCCCTTGGGGACACTGCTATGGTTTTCGCCGATGAGCCTAAGGTGCTTAACATCTTCGATGACTGCTTAAATAAAATTGCTCAAGATACGGGAAATCGTTCCTTGATTTTGCGTTGCTTGTGCAGGCGACCGTCCATTGACTTGCTCTTGGCTTGGATTCATTCCAACTGGAACAACCTACCCACCCTGGCAATTAAGTCACTGGATTTTGGATTCTTTTTGATCACCTTTGGCTCTGTGGTGAACTGCGAATTTGTTTTCCAGAATGGCCCTTGGTTCTTTGGTAATTCTGGTCTCTACATTTCTCCATGGTCCCCTTTCTTTGATCTAGCCTCTGCTATTATCACCTCTATCCCAGTCTGGATTAGACTTTATAATCTTCCTTTGGTGCTGCAGAATGAGGTTTTAATCCGTGAGCTGATAAATCAAATTGGTTCATTTGTCAAGCTTGACTCTGATGGGGCTGATTCTGATCGTAGATTCTATAGGGTATGTGCTTTGATTGACATTTATAAAACCATTTCCCACTCCATTCGTGTTGAGTCTTCTCATGGCATATGGACTCAATACCTAAATTTTGAAGGATTGCCATTTCACTATTTTCACTGCAACAAATTGGGTCAAAAAATTGAGGCTTTCCCCATCCAACGACAACCTGGGCTCAGGTTTGTCAAGCTTAATAAATGGGTCAAGAAGGATGGTTCTCCAGATGATGATTTCATTTGGCATAATCATGGCCAGTTTCAGGACTCTCATCACTCCTCTTCATAGATTCCTGCTCCTCCCAAGGAGCCTTCTCCTCTACTTGCTTCTACTGCCGAGGATCCTTTGACATATGCTCCTCTCGAGCTTGATGCGAATGGCTCTGAGTCTGATGGAACCTTTTCCTTTATGGAGGATATAGATAATCCAATTCCAAATTGGTTTGAGGATGACCTGGTCTTGGAGCCATCTCAAAAACTGGGACTTGCTCAGATGGCTAGCAGTAAGCTTAAGTTGGATTATGGAGTGAAGAGGAAGAAGGGAAGGAAGACAAACACTAAAAAAATTCATATTGAAGGTATGGAAGCTGTTGAAGGGGGCACCTAGTGGACTATGGATGCTCTCTTCTCCCAGAATGATAATAAAAAAGCCTAAGGGCTCTTTGCTAGTTTGTGAGCCTTTGTCATGGCCTCTATCCCTGATTATTTATCTCTGGATGTAATTCTTTCATTCTTTCTTTCTGTTGTTGGGACCTTTGTCCTCTTTTGTCTTTCTTGGGGATCTTTTTCACTTTGGAGACTCTCTGTATCTTCTTTTTACTATGTTTTAATAAATAGGTGTGGGCCCTCTTCTTACTATTTACCAATAAAAAAAAACCATTGCAAATGGAAATAGTTCTATGTTCCCATCCGGTAGGAAAATCAATATTTATCTAGCTTTTATGTGATAAATGAGATTTTGGAGGTTTTCACCTGATATTTTGGAGGCTTTTACTATAAAATGACAGTCGTTTTACCATTAAATGGACTGAAATTATTTTTCGATTGATCCGTAAACGAATCGAGCACTTTCTCGTTAAAGTTCACGAGTTAGATTTACAAAGACTTACAATCATCCAATCTAACATTAGGATCTTTTAAATTATCGATTTGAATCCAACATGTAAATCCAAATCTCTAATTTACTAAGCTCAAATAAACAATTACAAGAAATCACAAAGAAAAAGATTACAATCGAGGTGATAACGGAGTTCACCGAAATCGGCTACGTCTTCGGATTCGCTAGAAAAATGAATCAATATATTGCCTTCAAGACTTGGAATCTTCATAGGTTACAAAAGGAATCAGCTTTCGCCTTACAAGAGGCCTCCATAAAGTAACTCTGCCTATGACTATAGTTCCCACGTTGGCAAGACGTTCTTACAAAAGAACAAGAGAAACTTCACAAAGCTTTTACAAATGAGGCTAAATCAACCTATGCAAATTCTTCACCAAGTTACAAAAATCTCCTCCTGAGATTACTTGGTTTCAAGAAGAATTGGTTATCCCCTAAACCCAATACACCCCCATTTTTATACAAGAGTTTTACCAAAATTGGGTAATAACCACTTGATTTTTACAAATCCCACATATCACCCATATAAGGTAAGATTTTCAAATATCTTCCTTATTTACAAATAAAAATCCCAAATCCCCCCCAATAATCTTTTAAAATAATTTAGAGCCCTTAATTTATTATACATTCACGCTTGGGTTGTTTCGGGGTACTTGTTTTTTTTGTTATTTACACTTAACAAATACCATTTAAGGTTTATTTAGTTAGGATTTTGGCCTAACATAGGTCATTAGAAACAAATGCCACACGTATGACATACACCATCAATGGCGTAGTGGTTGGTTTACCTTTTACAAGGCGGGTGGTTGGGGGTTCCAACCTCGCTGTGGCTTATTATAGCTGATTTCCAACTGACTTATAACAAAACAAATCTCCACCGCTTTCATTGTTGAGCAATATATGTGGCCGACTGGTGAAAGCGTCGACTGTTTCGGCATAGGTTAGGGGGTCGAACCCCTTTAACCACATTTTGGAAAATGGTATAACGACGCTAGATGGAGGAGGAGATACCGCCATGTGTTGCGCTCAGGAGATGCCACGTGTCGTGAAACAATTCATTAGAAATGCTGATTGTGCTGGATGCCATGTAGACCGAGCACGTCATCATGCCACGTCATTGTATGACCGCCACGTTTCAAGGCCCGATTTGCCGACCATGCTAACGTCATCTGCCTAGTCAACCTACCACGTCATTTGTATGACTGACACGTGTGAAGACCTCATTGGTCCACATCAACGCCCGTACGATGAATTGTCTGCCAAGTTAGCATGATGATGTCATGCTAACATCAACATTGTACCTTCAAGTCAACCATGAGCTTTGACCTTCCATATTTCATACATACGAGCTCTGATTTGCATGAAACGAACGCTATTGGAAAGCTCTCAATGAGCTCTTCACGATGATGCTATTTCATTGAATTCTATGATGATGAATTTTCCACCTTTTTTCTCGTCCCCGGTACCTTAGTTGACCAATGTTTGACCGACCTTTGACCGGTGATATCTGGCACATACGAGCTCAAATTTTGACGGAACAAACATCATTGGTTTCGTGTCGTCAAGCCCTTCGAATTGTCATTGCTTTTGACTAATTTTGAGTTAGTCAACTTTTTCGCCTTCTGGATGGCCCCCTAGGCCAAGTTTGACCAAATCTTTGATTGCGCATAACTTGAGCAAAAAAACTCCTTTTTCATCCATTCAAGTTGCACCAGATTCAATTTGTCGAGCTCTCCATGATGGTATTGCTTCCGAGAGAAACTGGAACACTTCAATTTTTAGGTTATGAAGATCCACCTGGATCACCGATGACTCAATAGTGGTTTGCAAGTGTGATTAAATCTTAGTTTAGGGTTCAAATTTTTGTTTGAGGGGTAAATATTTTTGTTTCAATTCAGTTTAGGGTTATTTTTTGTGTGTAGGGTAAATTTTTCAGTTTCAATTGAATGTAGGGTTTATATGTTTGTAGGAATATTCAAACCAAATATAAAAACCTAATTTAAACAAAATACACAAGATACACCTAAATACAAATAAAAAAATACCAAAAAATAAATAAATGAAAAAAATAACTCATTGTGATTATTTGATGGCTTGAAATAGTTGTCTTCTAGTTGAGATCCCATTCTCTCTGTTTTGCCTGCTAGTGAAAATAAGCTCGCATGGAATTTAAAAAAAAAAAAAACTTTTACGAAACGAGATCCCATTTTTTACAAAACAAGATCCCATTTCATGGTAAATGGGATCCCATTTAGTAATTCTTTGCTCGATATCCTGCCATGAAACAAGATCCTATTTTAAATTTAGAATTGGGATCCCGAAGCATAACGATATCCTGTTTGCTAAATAATGGGATCCCATTTTGTTTTACCCAATTTCGGGTTTTTGGCTAAGTTTGAAACTTCCATGAGAAGTGGACTCATCTTCTTGCATTTACCCACATATTCTTTGTAATGTATTATTGTAGCTAATTACAATAAAAATATTTATCCCACACATGTGAGGAAGTGGTAGAGGTAGGTGTTATATTGTGGGGCTTATGAAAAGATGATGTATGATGAGTATTGTATGTGTTTGAAATCTTAATATGGAGATATAGCAAGGAGTTGCTACTTCTATAAGGATAATTATATGGTTTTATGTTACCTCAAGGTGTTATTCTATTTTTTGAGTATTTTCTATTGTGTTATACAAGTTATTTAATGTAATGCCTATTTTTCTATGAAGGATATTAAAGGGTTAAAACATGGACAACATTTTTTTTGCATTTACAATTATCACATAAACATGAACTACAACACATGCAAAAATACACCAATAATGTTATCAAACATGACAACCCCACATTAATACGCACGTGTGTAGTAACAAAACCCTAACTTCTGGGTATTTAGAAAAGCCCTAGTTTTCTAGGCAGTGAAGAAAAGCTCTAGATTTTTTCTGGGTATTTGTAGTTTCCCCCATTTATCAAAATGGATGGAGGAGATAATAGGAGTTGGAAGCAACCACCTATATTTGATGGTAAAAATTATGACGTCTGGGAAAAGAAAATGAAAATCATTTTAGTAGCAAATGATTTGTGGGAGTTAGTAGTGAATGGGTTCACAGATGTGACTGACCCAAATGCATTTACAACATTGAGCAATGCTCAAAAGAATCAATTGAAGGAGACAAGAAAAAATATGCTAAAGCCCTCAATTTAATTGAGGTAGCCTTGACAAAGGTTATTTTTCCTTGAATAGAAACAACTAGTTATGCAAAACAAGCATGAGAAATACTTCAAACCACCTACAAATGGACTGAGAAAGTCAGGTTAGTGAAACTCCAATTGCGAATGAGAGAATTTGAGACCATGCAGATGAAGGACAACGAGTCCATTCTAAATTTTCATACAAGGGATTCCACCTTGATTAACCAATTGAGGATAAATGGAGAAACCATGAAAGAGCAAAAGATTGTGGAGAAGATTCTCAGAAGCTTACCCACAAAATTTGACCCAGTGGTTATTACCATAGAAGAGGAAAAGGACCTCTCAACATTGTTAGTTGATGAGTTAATGGGTTCACTTCAAACCCATGAGCAACACCTAAATAGGTCTACAAATTCTTCCCAAGAGTATGATTTCAAGGCTCAAGCCAATGTGAGATGCAGGGGAAGAGGAATAAATGGTAGAGGAAGAGGTCAAAGGGGAAGAGGCAAAAGGAACTTCGAAAGAGGAGGCTCAAACAGACAAGAGGAGGCCAACACCTCCCAATCAGACTTCCAAAACACAAAGAAGTATAGCAACTCAAATCAAAGATTTGATAAGAGCAATGTGCAATGTTACTACTGTCACAAGTATGGTCACTATGCAAGTGAATGCAGGAAGAAACAACGTGACTAGGGGATTCAAAATGCAAATGTGGCAAACGAGAACAAGGCTGAAAATGGAAAACAGTCACAAGTGTTTATTGCATGGAATCTTGCAGAACAAGGCAACACTAAAGTTTGGTATTTGGACAATGGATGTAGCAACCACGAGTGGTAACAAAAAATTATTTTCCTCCATAGACCACAACATTAAGTCTGAAATCAAAATGGGGAACAATGAGAAGGTTCCAGTTATGGGCAAGGGAATAGTGTGCCTACAAACCAAGCATGGTGAAGAAAGACAAATACATGACGTCTTTTATGCCCCAGGCATGAAACACAATCTCTTGAGCATTGGAAAGATGGTCCAAAATGGTTATAGAGTGCTAATGGAGAAAGGGGAATGCATCATCTATGACAAGGATGGAAGCAAGAAAGTTATGGCAGTAGTTCAAATGAAAAAGAACTAAATGTTTCCCCTCAAAATGTACAAATCTCAGCATAGTCAATAGGCCTACAACAGTCAGCCTTCAAAACATTCATCCAAGACCCATCCAAGCTTTGGAATTTGAGGTATGGGCATCTAAGTTATTCTAGCTTAAATATTTAGCTATAAAAGATATAGTTAGGGGCCTACCAACAATTGTAAAGCCCGATGGAAAGTGTGAAGCATGCATCCTAGGTAAACAACATAGGCAACCCTTTCAATTAGGGCATTCTAGGAGATCAAGAACACTATTAGAGCTAGTGCATTTAGATTTGTGTGGTCCCATGAAGACCCCAGCCCTAGGTGGAAATGTTTATTTCATGAAACTCATAGATGATTATAGTAGAAAAATATAGGTGTATTTTTTGACGAAAAAATAAAATGCATTTGAAAAATTCAAGGAGTTTAAGGCCTTGGCTAAAAAGAAAAGCGACCACTATATCAAAGTCCTCATAACAGACAAAGGGGGAGAGTATATCTCTCAAGAGTATGAACTTTTGCAAGTCTCAAGGCATTCAAAGACAACTCACAACCCGATATACTCCATAGCAAAATGAAGTGGCTGAAAGAAAGAATAGAACCATTGCGGAGATGGCAGCAATCATGCTAAAGGCAAAAGGTTTGTCTAATGAATATTGGGGTGATGTTGTAGCAACAACAGTCTACATTTTAAATAGGTTCCCCACAAAGGCCATTCGTGATAAGATTCCAAAAGAAGCGTGGAAAAAATGCAAATGGAGTGTTGAGCATTTGAAAATATTTGGATGTGTGGCATATGCACTAGTACCAAAATAGAAAGGGCATAAATTTTCAATGACAAAGGTGAAAAATGCATTTTCATAGGCTATAATGAAGAATCCAAAGCCTATAGATTATATAATCCCATCACCAAAAAAATGGTGATCAGCAAGGACGTAGAATTCATTGAAAATGAGTCATGGGATGGAACGGTGGACAACAAAAAAAAAGGTATTTTTGTTTCAATACCCTTTGAGGATGAAGAAGCTATAAAAGACAGATGCGTTAAAACTTTACAGCAAGGTAACAATTTAGAAAAAAAATCTCTTTTCAGCATAACAGTTGCTCCTAAAACTTTCAGCAAGGCAGATGCATCAAAAATTTACAACAACAGTCTTCTTCATTAGTCCAACAGTCAAGCAGCTCTAGAAATTCTGATCTTATGCTTGCATCATTGATGCCACTGAAGACTAGAAACACGAGGGAAATTTATGATAACACAAGGTATGATGAATTTGATGAGAATTTAGATTCTGCTATGTTTTCTTATAGTGATCCAATGTATTTTGTAGAAGCCGTGAAAGAAGAAAAATGGTGTAAGGCCATGGATGAAGAGTTGGACGCTATAGTGAGAAACAAGACATGGGAGCTCATTGATTTACCCAAAGGGAAATTAGTCATTGGTGTTAAGTGGGTCTATAAGACCAAATGTACTGGGTGAAGCCACAATAGTGGTTTACAATTTGATGGAGGAAGGAAAACTGAGAAAAAATGACCCCATAGCAAAAAAATTGGTTTTAGGGGTTCGAATGAACCTACAAGTTCGATCGAACCAAAAAGGGGTTCGACTGAACTAGGATTCAAGTGAACCCATTAATTACTGGGCCCACATTTCCCACCCAAAAAACAAAAGAAAAATGCATATTGAAAGGGGTTCACTAGAACCCCCTTGGTTCTAGCGAACCCCCTTTTTCCTTGATTTTTGACCTTGTTCACAAAAAAAACCTAATTTTTTATGATTCAAAGCTCAGGTTGAGGATGAAAATGGAGGAGTCTTCACAAACCCAACTGGAATTAGGTAGTCCCCTCGAACGAGCTATCCAACGATTATAATTTTAATATGTTTTTGGTTTTATTATGTATTTGTTTTTTAGTTTTATTAAACATAGGTTTTTCATCGAAAATGAAGGTCTCTGTTCTGCACATGTGGAAAAATAGCAGATTATCAATTTTTTTTTTTTTTGAAAATATGAGTACACAGATATTGAAGTCCTTGATCCAACAAAAAAAAATTGAATTTCGATATATAGAACAAAAGTTACGCGTTATCACGGTTGCACTATGTCTAAATTGTAATTGGTTTGACTTCAAAACTTGATTAAAGAAAAAATATTCAATAAAAAACTATCTAACCAAGTGGAAGCACTAGATATATTGGAGTTACAAATCTAAATTTGAAAGAATTAGAATTTTATCCTTCATGGAAAAAAAGTTATGCATTATCACGGTGTCGTCACTTTTTAAAAATGTTGTTTTGAAAAAATCAATTTTTGTGGGAGATGGAAAATAATATTAAGAGTAATAAGTTATTATGCTTAATTAATTACATCACATTGATTAATTAATTAAGTCACTTATTCCTCTTTATTATAAGCTAAACTTAGGCATATTAATAATTAATTAATTATTAATTATTAAGTGTGCACACTAGGGTTTCATTTAGGGTTTCCTTTTAGGGTTTCGTGATCTCCTTCATAAGGATTGATCACTTTGTAATAATCGATTCTCTTAATGCATTTTTACTTTGAGGTTTACAGAACATCATTTTTGGTTCTTCATGTCTTTTGCATGTAATAGGTGATTGCATGCAGGTGATCTTGGATTCTAACATGGTATTTATCAGAGCTCCAGACCTGCAGCTGCTTGTTCGTGATCTGAAGATATGGCTTCTCTGTGAGTTTCAAGTGCAAGGGTTTCCATAGACATCTTTTCTGCAAGATCTGGGGGTAGCCATTTTTTTGGGACACAATGGGCTCAAATGGACATCGCCATCGCGTTCGCAGCGTCCCAAAACCCTAGAAACGCCTGTCAAATTGTCCATTTTGGTGCAGTTGATCCGGGAGGCAAATTTTTTTTGTCTGAGGGGCCGTACGGCCTCCCCAACACGTAGATCGAGGCATTTTTTTTGAAAAATTTCATAAAAATATTAAAAAAAATTTGAATTTTTTCAAACTTTTTGTGCGCCGCCCGTACAAAAGGCAAGCGGCCACCGCTGCGCCACCCGGCGGCCACCGGGCGGCAACCGCCTGCTTCCTCTGCCAGGCCGGCTCAGCCCCGCGGGCTTCTCTGCCAGAACCCCCGGTCATATGGAGGACCAGGGGCCATGCTTTCAACTGTCGGCCAAAGAATATTCTCTGGGGATTCCGCTGGCGATTTTAGAATATTCTGGGCTTTTGCAGATTCCAGGTGCCATTTTGGGAATATTCCGATACGTGAAGAACATATTCCAACGACCGAATTTTTTTTGCAGGGGGTGTTTTTGTGCACCAACGGCCAGATGGCCGTCAAATTTTTTCCCATGACTCGCTGACATCAGCATGACGTCATCGCCCGTACGGACTCTTTGCCCATCCTAACCCTAGTTTTTTCTAAAAGAGCAGTTTTTTTCTTTTGGCCATAACTTGGGCATACGGTATCGAAATCAGGCAAATGAGATATCGCCGGAAAGTTGGTTCCGAGCACTTTCATTTGATGTAGTTTATTTTACAGTATTTTACTATTTTCTTGCATTTATTGCTGTTTGAAGTCATGTTGTTTTTGGACTTCCGAGCTCATAACTTTTTGCCACAATGTCCGATTTTCGCCTCGTTTATGGCGTTGGAAAGGTATTAAGGAGCTCTATGTTGCTGTCCATGCACTTTTTCTGTATATATCCCAGGTTTATCAGTTAGTCCAGATTTGGCCCAATGGGTTGTTTGGCAATTACTTGGATGTTTTAGCAGTTGGGAGAGTGCAACTTGCATCTTTGCACTTCGTTTTTAGTAATACATCATTCAATAATTGCTTGCTACTTCATAGATTCCAGGGTTGTTCCCGTTTGGAGTTTTTGAGTGTTCCGTGGCATCGGGTCTGCTGTCACATTATTTTGATTCCGGTTTTGGTTTCAGTTGTAGACAGAGATATCTTTCCTTGCTTGTCAGATTGCGGTTCCAGTGTTACTCTACAGAGTTCTTCCAGTGCTTCTTTGCAGCATGTTATCACATTGTAGGGGGGTTTTGTCCCACTGGGTTTTTCCTTCTCTACCTCATATTGCATTTGTAAATGGGTACCTGATCAGGCCTAGTTACCGGACCCATCTTTGCTTTCATGCATCTTATTCTAGTGTTTTAGCTTCTTCCTAAGTTCATCTTAAGGGGGGGTGTTAGAGTAATAAGTTATTATGCTTAATTAATTACATCACATTGATTAATTAATTAAGTCACTTATTCCTCTTTATTACTTAAGCTAAACTTAGGCACATTAATAATTAATTAATTATTAATTATTAAGTGTGCACACTAGGGTTTCATTTAGGGTTTCCCTTTTAGGGTTTCATGATCTCCTTCATAAGGATTGATCACTTTGTAATAATCGATTCTCTTAATGCATTTTTACTTTGAGGTTTACAGAACATCGTTTTTGGTTCTTCATGTCTTTTGCATGTAATAGGTGATTGCATGCAGGTGATCTTGGATTCTAACGAAGAAGTGCAATCTGATTCCAAAAATTTTGAAAAAAATGTTTTTAGAATCTACATACAAAATGTGACAAGACTCTAGTTTGCATCATCTTCAAATTCCTCACGGTTTAGCCGCTATAGGTGCCCGAATGTGAAGATTTAGTTAAAAATAATAATTTAAGTGTCCAGTTTGGCCAAAAATTGTAAACCACTATTGTGGGATCACCCTACTCCTGATGGTAAGGTTGAGAGGCATAAAGCAAGGCTAGTTGTTAATGGATACAAAAAATAGCCTAAAAGAGACTATAATGAATCATATGCACCTGTTGTAAGGCTGGAAACAGTGCGAGCAATCATAACAATTGCAACCCAACACAAATGGAAAGTATTTCAGATGGACATTAAATCAGCCTTCTGGAATGGAGTGTTGAAAGAAGAGGTGTATGTGGAGAAGCCACCTGGCTACGAAGTCCCAAGACAAGAATACAAGGTCTACAGGATCTGGAAAGCTCTCTATGGGTTGGAACAAGCACTACAGGCATGGTATAGCAGAATTGATTCATACTTTCTAAACAATGGCTTTAGTAAAAGCGGTAGTGAGCCCACACTCTACATCAAGGCAGCCAATGGTGAGATTTGTATTGTTGTTTTGTATGTAGATGATTTAATTTTCATAGGGAACAATAATATTTTCATTGTTGATTTCAAAGAGGCAATGAAAAATGAGTTTGAAATGACATACCTAGGTTTGCTAAAATATTTCTGAGGCATAGAGGTCCAACAAACAGATCATGATATCTTTATTTCACAAACAAGTTATGCCAAACAAATCTTGAAGAGATTTAGAGTGTTGGACAACAAACCAACCCCAACCCCAACAACTACAGGTCTGAAATTAAACAAAGAGGACAACAACAGTGATGTTAACCCGACCCTCTACAAGAGCATGGTTGGAAGCCTCATGTATTTGATATCAACAAGACCTAATTTGATGTAGGCGGTAAGCCTAATTTGTAGGTTCATGGAGCAACCTAAGGAAACACACTAGCAAGGAGGAAAAATAATTCTAGGGTATGTCAATGGCACCAAAGTCTATGGCATCATGTATACCGCCTCCAATGAGTTTCAGCTGGTTGGTTACACAGATAGTGATTGGGTAGGAAATATAGATAACATGAAGAGCACATTAGAATATTATTTCTACATGGGTTTAGGAGCAATATCATGGGCATCAAAGAAGCAACCCATAGTTTCTCTCTCCACAACTGAAGCGAAGTACATAACAACAAATGTAGTAGCATGTTAGGCTATTTGGCTTAGAATAATCCTTACAAATTTGAATGAGCAGCAAGAAGATGGTACAACCATATTTTGTAACAATGTGTCTTCTATTGCCTTGACTAAGAATCTCGTCTTTCATGAATGAAGCAAGCATATCAAAATATGATATCATTTCATAAGGGAGTTGGTGGAGCATGAAGAGATTAAACTTTAATACTGCAGATCTGAGCAGCAGCTCGTTGATATTTTCACAAAGATATTGTCAAAATAATCCTTTGAACGCCTCAGAGATAGGTTTGGTATGCATAAATGCGCCAAAAATTTAGTTCTAGAAAACACAGAAAAGTGCAGATGTGCCGAAACTTTAGTTCTAGAAAATTCAAAAAAGTGCCAATGCACTGGAACTTCAGTTTAAGACAGTTCCAAAATACAAAACAAGTGCAAACAGGTTTGTTCTAGAAACTTTGCTTCGGTGCTCCGAAACTTTTGGTCTGTTGCGTTGGAAGTTTCACAGAGTGATGAAAAACATAAACTTTTGTGCTAGAAACTTTGCTCCAGAAATTTTGTGCCGGAAGTTTCGAATGGCGGTGAAGAACAGAAAGGCTCAAGATTAAGGGGGAGTTTTGGAATATCTAATCTTGTGCAACAACGAGCAAATGCATTTAATGCCCAGTCAGAAGAGATCCATTTTGGATCGTTCCCCCCAATTGCCGTGTCTAACATATGCTGGCCAGATAATGCTTTTTGACATCAAATTAATTTTGGTAGGTGAATTTGAATTTGAGCACCAGTTTTTGTGAAAAAACATGTAAGACAAAAGGAAGAATAGAATATTTTTTCTGTAGGAGATAGTAAGTTTTTGTAGCAACAAAACAAGGAGGAATGTTCAACAGAACACAGAACAACAAGAAGAGAATGTTCAGGAGAACCTGTAGCAACAAAAGAATTTGATAGAGAACAGTGCTACAATGCTCCGGAATATCTCCAACATGCGGCAACACACAAAAAGTTCTAGTGTGCCAAAATATGCACAGTTTTTGTATGAAGGGAATACAAAGCCATAGCTCTGAGTTTTGTTTGTAATTTTTTTGAATGTAATCTTTTTGTGAATGAATGAAATAGAAAATATTATTTCTGCCTCCTTGTGTTTGTCTCCTTTAAGTTGTGCGTGTTTTCATCTTTTCCCATTTTAGTTGGGTTCCATTTCCCAACACATATTCTATAAAACGTCACCTAACTGTCATGCCATTCTCTCTTTTAGGCCTCCAAACAGCCACGCCCCACCCTCAATCTTCCTCTTATTCACCTCTACTGCTCTTTTTCCTCTAAAATATCATGTGAATGTCCAAGAAAGGGATCTTGTGAGGGTTTCAAAAGATTTCCCAATGCCTCTTTCCCTGGACAGTCAAGAGACTGGAAGGCTATATCGTTTCAATGGTATGATAAGAATTATCTACTCCCCAAATTTTCCTTTTTCTGCCCAAATTTCCTCACCATCGTTTCTCTCTCTCTCCTTTTTTTTTCCTCGCCCTACTCTACATTCCTCTCCTTTCTCTCTTTTACTGCCCAAAACGTCTCTGCAACTTGCTTCCCTCCAATCCGCACTTTCCTTTGGTCTTTCTCTCAGCCAAAATGTCTCCATCTATAATTCGTTGGATATCCACACCCTGTTCCAAACTCTCATGCCTCCATTCTTCCACAATGTTCTTCTGGTCGTCACCCTCGCTTCTGCTCTCCTCTCCACAAGCCTACGCTTCCCATCCAAAACGATGTGTCCAAATGAAGGGGTCGCGGGGGGTTTTAAGTCTTCCACGAAACTCTTTATCCCCACAACCTACACAACTTCCACCGTCCATTGATAGGGGTGTGCCATGCTTATTAATGGCACAAACACCTGTTTCATTTCATCCATGCCATGCTCTCTTAATTTGGGTTGTCTCCTATGGTTCCTTTCCTTTAGGTGCCCATTCTTTTCATTTAATTCATACAGTTCACATCCATGCTCGTATTTAGTTCCCTCTCTATCCCCTTTGACTGAGTTAAATGGTATTTATCTGTTGTTTTTCCTCCCATAGTCATCCGTCGTGGAAGTGGATGACGTGGGAATGTGACAAAAGGATCGACCTGAGATTGGAATATGGACGCTGATAAAGAATATACAAGAGTTGACCGTCTCATTGGAGGTAGAGAAAAAAAAAAATGTGGAAGTTCAATATAGAGTACCTAGAATGGAGTCTTGGCTGGCGGTATCTTTCCTTCAGAAGTCAAACAAGCTAGCGATTTCAGGTATGTCTAGTGTTACTAAAGGAACATACAATTGATCAGTAAGTTTTAATTCAATTTGATGTGGTCTAAATTTTAAATTTGATTATCATGACTCATATCACAATCAATGTAATTACTCTAGTTCACATTTCTTGTCTATGTTTCCACCTTTTTGCATACCTATTGACTTGGGGCGTTGCAGCTATGCATATAATAAAAATTCCCTTTCTTTAGGCTTAGATGGATGTCCATACAATATTCCAAAGCTATATTCAATTCCTGGTAGCAAACTTTTGCTATAAGCAGTCGCCCAAATCAAACAAAAAAATCCCAAAAGTCATCTAGAGTGAATGCAACTACCTTTTTTTTAAGACTCCCACGTAGCTTAGGCAGGAAGGTTACACTATAATTATTCATTGATTAATCTTGTGTTCATGCACGGTTTGATTTTAGCGTTGATTTATGAGTTTATGGTTCATAACTATTGCATTTACATTTCATTCCTTCCCAATAAATCTATTATGTGCATATTCCATGATCATAAAATTTCATGAGACTACACTTCATTGAGGTATCTTTTCAAGTAGTTCGTGCACCTTCTGTATGCCTCCACATCTTGCATACACGCCTACCAAATCATTTCCAACAAATTTTTTTGACAGAAATCCACTTTTAATTATTTCTTCATAAATTCTCATGCCCTATTCCAAAGATCCTAGTACAAAAATATAGAGTTGCAATTAGTCAATTTTTTGTCTCTGTGTTGAGTATTAAAATAATTTGAATAGAATGAGATAGTTCAGACTACGTGGATGTTCCATTCCAGATACTGGCATAAATATTTATAATGAAATATGTTTAGATGATGGCTCTATCAGAGCAGCCAAATAAGGTTCACACATATAAACCTCTAAATGCAAACTATGAAACTAGATGGCTATAGTCAAATATTATTGTTCATATCCTTCAATCGTTGCATTCCATGAGGCCACATTCTCTGAGGTATTTTTCCAACAGTTCACATGCTTTATCTGTGTTTCCCCAAAAATTATAAGCCAATCTATTATCCCTACTGTCATATCTATATGAAAGCTTCAAAATTTAAATGAAAATGGGAAAACTGTATATTATAAGACTGAGCAGTGTGTACAGGAATCATACCGTTTCCGTTTGCATAAATCAGAAAAACAACTGTCACGTCTTGCCAATAATTGTGACAAATCTTATAAGATACGTGTGACAAACACATACTTAAAAAGATGCATATGAAACTGTAACTTACATGTCATGTGAGCAATTGGAGAATACTCCAAACCACAGAGAAGGTAGAAATGTCAACTACAACAGCATGAGATAAAAATTTCAAGCCAGACAAGAGTTATAGATCAATATAGTAATTTAGAGAATGATTATAACACTCAGATTGAAGCTGTGAGAAATGGTGTGGTTTAAAAAAAAAAAAACAAATAAGACTGTAAATCAGAGTAGGCTTATAAGGCATAGCTATTAAGATTGATATAATTTGTAAGCCAGGGAGAGCTTACAAAACATTACTTGATAGAAGAAAGAATTCTGTGATGATTTATTGGGATTAACTGTGTTGTTTGGAGTCAATCAGGATCAACACATCAAAATTAAAATGATTTAAATGAGACAATAAAATATTTGCCAATAATTTTTTGGAAACAAGAAAGGCTTCTAAGGTTTTACCTGATCAATTATGATAGAGAGTAGGCATTGCATCCACAGTGTTGCAGGGAAGGCCGCATCTGGTCATTTCTAACTACATAGTAAAAATATTTTAAAGGATTTGATAACTGATGTGCCATAAAGATGAACAAAAATATTGTTATAGTCATACATATGCAGGGAAATCCATTGAAGAACTCAAAGAAGATTTTAATTGAAACAAAATGTACTACCTGTATAAAGTCGAAGTAGAATAAATGGTTGATTTAAGTTGGTTCTAATCCGAAAGAACATAGTTATCATCATATGTTATTATCATTGATGAAGTTATTTTCTATTTCTTTTATGGTGGTTAGGTTTAGATTATATTCTATAATAACACACTTCATAGTGTAAGTTAATCAACAGCTCTTATTCACACACATTAGTATTGGACAAGTGTCAATCCTTAGCATAGTTATTAAATTTGATATTACACGAATTAAGCCCTTCTCCCTTAGAACGTTGGGAGAATTAAATTAGGGATTTAAAGCACTCTTTAGTGGCAAAGTGGTTAATGTGGAATTTTTTTTTATCAAAGTATTAATTTTAGGCATATCAATTAAATTTTATTATATGATTATCAATAATTTATTTTAATTATCGAATTTGATTATTGGACATTTATTAAGTATTCATATTAAAATATAGAACAAAGCAGTATGTTGGACTCCAAAAGTTTAACGAGAATACCTATATCTTGGTAAGTATATATGATTTTATGTTAAGATAATTAGAGTTACACTTAACAATCCATTATCCCATGTGTAAGTTTAATCCTTGGAAAGAATGGAAACTTTGTTAAACATACTTATCAAGATTTAAAACTAATATTTGTGAGTTTATTTATGAGCATGAAATATTAAAGATGAGTCAGGTAAATTCAAGGATATCAAATGCCAAATGTATGAACATATCTTCAATCAATATATCATCCAAGATGTAGAATCAAGGATCACATGTGAGGAACACTTGAAAACTAACGTGCATATAGTGGATTAGCAACTAACAAGGTACCTTCCCTATCCATTTAATTCAACGAAGTAGTCGATGCACATCCTATGGGTTCTTCTACTTGATTTCAAATGTTTTGTATTATCTTGATTTATGTTATAAGGTTAAAGAGGTTGATGAAAATGTCAGGATATCCTTTGAGAATATATTATTTTTTCTTATTGTTCCACATAGTAAATGAGAAGATTTAGAATACCTATCAATTATAATGCTAAAAGAAATCAACTCGTAATTAGTAGTTATGATATTATTTTGTTTATTTTCCTTGCATTAGGATGATGCTTTTGATTAAGTTCGATTATGTGTGATGATTCACAAGTCCTTGTTTCTTAATAATTATTTCAATATCTTGCAAATTAACTAAGGTCAGGTTGGATAAGGCTTTTCTAATCTTGGGTAAAATTCTTTTGTGTTGACCAATATCAAATCTATTGTGCAAAAATTTGTGTGGATTCCTAGATAGTTAGTTACCGATAGAATAAATATGATATGAATTACTAATGACTATGCATTCATGTAGGACATTTTTGGAGGAAAGGTGAGTAAATAATGTTAATTCTTATTGATCAATTATTTTGTTAGGAGAGGAAGATATCATTTGAATTAATGTAGTTATCGTGGGATTACATATGGTTATTATTTTTCATAGCTTTGGATATTGTTTTATCATCAAGTGCACAATTAGAAAGTGTTATCATTATAGTCATGGTAATTTTTTTTTGTTACTAAACTGTTAATTATAATCCTAATAAATGCCTTGTATAAAATGTATAAGGTCTCTTATTTATTTTGTTGAGTATAAATTAAAGTAAGAATTGAATTATATATATTAAAGACAACCTTAAGGAGATTTATTGAAATATGAATGGAGTATATTTCTAGAAAACTTAAATTCCTAGTAGAATTCTTCCAGCCAATGATAAGTTGTTACCATGGCTAAATTACATCAGTTGAATAATTTAGGTTACAATTTATTGATTTGTTGATCATGTAGTTATCATGGTCGAATGAACTAAGTTGTAGTTAGAATCACTATTCTGATTAGATTATATGAGTAAAGGAAACTTGAGTTGATCGAGCAAACTTCCTAAGAACTAGGTATTAAGTATCCAAGAGAATAATCAAAATCCATTGAAGTGAGTCCTAACACAACTTAAGTTATAGGTAAACATGGAAGTATTTACAATCAAACTCAACATCAACACCTCCTTGGAGTGTGTTTGTTTAGTATATTTTAATTAGGTTTCTATCCATGTTTCACCTAAGTAGGTGGCAGCTAACAGAGAACTATCTGGGGAAATTGGACCCTAGAAAGGGTTGCATACCCACTCACACAACAACATGAAACATAGATTGGAAACCAAAACTACATATATAATCCTTGAACCCGCTTGGAAGTGGTGTATGTAGGTAGTCTAGTGAACAAAGAATATTCCTAGTACATAAGAATTTAGGTATGAGGTTAGGGAATTTTTAAGAGGAACAATTTTTTTGACTTGCTTATAAACTAAAGAAAACCATTTCCATAAATTAACCTTGGATATAGATTTGAAATAATGAGCTAAAAACTATCATTATATACTCAAAAAGAATCTCAGATGGATTCTGTTGATCTCCCTAAGGCTTTAGGCCAAATTCTAAGGTGAAAGATTAAGTGTTTGTATATTATATACCCCTGATTGACAGTGACCTCGGTACACTTCTAAGGGGGAAGTGTGGTCTTCAGGAGGGTGACTCAGGATCCAGATGATCCCGATGAGTCTAAGATTCTAGCTAGAGTGTATACCTATCCTTTATGATAGATGCCTACCCATATTGGTGGATGCTTATCCCAAATGGATAGATGAATTCTTATTCCACATGAACAGATGCATAACCCATATGGTTGGATGTTATCTTGAAAATTTGGGCGAATACCTATCATGTATGGATAGAAGTACCTGAGTATACAAGTGAATGAATGAACATATAATATCTTGGAAATTAAAAAATTGTGGTATTTTTTGGATAAATATGTTGGGTCTTTACATACTCCAATGGTGCAACTATTCTAACATAAAATTTAATTAAATTGTTCTAGTAATTGGTATATCCTAAGAATGTTTTAACTTTTAAAGCTAATTTAGGGGGTGGTAATGTCATAATTAGGGTAACATTCATAGGGTCTACAATCAATCCTTCTTTGTAAATAATGTGCCCTAGTAATATTTCATAGGGTGTCGCAAATATGCACTTTTCAAGTTTAATGTTATGATCCGCATACTTCAACATCTATTTAAGCATCATTCTAAGTACTTGTATGTGGTCTTTTACCAATCCATATACTATCCAATTGTCTAAATATACTTCTAAGAATTCATGTATGAAATATTTAAATTCATTTATAATTATCCTATTGAATTATGTAGGTGCATTCTTTAGGCCAAATTCCATTACTATAATGTACATGTAAGAACCCCATTCTTTCACAAATGTGGTTTTTGGTTGATCCTCTTTAATTTTACTTGGTGATAGCCAAATAAACCATCAATAAATGAGTAGATTTACCTTCTCACCACTAATTCTAGTATTTCCTCGGTGAATGGTAAAGGGAAGGGGTCATGAATGCAAGCTTTATTGAGTTATTTAAAGTCAACAAAATATATTATCTCACTTATTTTATTGTTTTGTATGACCATGGAGCTAAGCCATTCCACATCTTCTACTGGTTTGATTATCCCTGCTTCAAGAATTTTGTCTACCTCTACTTTAACTTTCTTTTTTCATGTTTGGATTTAGTCTATATGTTATTTTTTGTATCGATTTAGGCCACTCTTATATAGGAGTGAATTTGCACCTCCCCTTGCAAATTCCCTTTTACACCCTTCACCACAGAAAAATAAAACCCGACCATGTAATTCCACATCCTCCATCCATACTCCATCCACTTGGCGCTTGTTTATAGTGTCAGTGGGGTAATTTTTATTAGGAAAGTGTGCGAGGCACGTGGACGTCTACACGATGTGTTGTCATCCTAATAGGATTCCTACCTCTAGAATCTACAAAGGTGCGACGTTCTCCATTAACAACGAAATGTAATGCCCCTGCACCCTTCAATCAACCTTTGAATGGCTCTCTCTCCTAATTGACCTTCAAATGACTATTCTTCACTCTCATTCACTCTCTTGACATCTTTACACACTTTGGACATTCTTGAGGATAATTCTCACATTCTCTCACATGTTTTGGCTACTTACTGCACTATTGGCTTCATCCCAACATCACAACATTCTTCACATCTACCATAGAAGCTGCAACTTGGTGTCTTGTGAGACTTCCTTCAACGTCATTGCAACCACGTTGACTTTGCCATGGTTGTAGACTTGCATTCCTCTCTCATTGGCCTCGAGTGCCTTTGGTTGAGGGTGGTATTATTTTCTTACTATTAAATTATTATTGGGTTTGAGTAGCATTGTGTTTCTTGTAGTATTCAATATTCTTCATTTCAAGTACTTTCTTTATCACATTTCTATTTCTCTATCTATCTAATTGTCTGTGGAGGTGGAAACACAAAAATGGGGTTTTGACTGCAACAAGCGTCAAAATAACCCCAACATTTTTCCCCGCTCTTCTATGTGTGGGTACTTGTTCGTGTGGAGCTTGTTGGTGAACTAGACCATTTGTAAGTTTAGCTCTCACCACCTTTGTTCTCCTCTCCTTTCATAATATTCCTTACATTAGATTAGTCTCTTTGTTATTTCCTACTTTTTCATCACAATAAACCTTTAGCTAAGTTGTTTAGTAGGTTTTTTGTTGTTTTGTCTGTCTTTTCAATTTCTATCTGCATGAAATCCAATGCACCTGTGAGACACCAGCATGCCACACTGTCATCCCTATTCTACGTTATTGTCCTTTAGCAGAGAGCAGTTTGAGGTGTAGTCTGAATCCTAGAAACTTGCTCACTTAGTCCAAACCTATCTCTCAGGTTAGTAGAGTGACAAAAGTATTGAGAATTCTCTTCATTCTCTACTCTTAACATCAAACACTTGTCCAACTTGAGGTAGATTAGGGAATCCTTATACTCTCAATTCTCTGTGACCTAGAGCCTTGGTGTGGTGGGTCCCCTTCCTCTACATTTTGGTGAACCTGACATGAACGACGTCTTTCTGTTTTAGTGTGTTGAGACTCTTTTTCTCACTCTTGGAAATTGTTATAGACAAGTGTTGTGGGGTTTTATGAGCATCACAACCAATTCTACGACCTTTGAGTACATTGTCAGAAGAAATATGCGACACTTACAAATGGAAAAGATGATGGTCACTTCCGACTTTACTACAAGATTTACCACATGATTTACCACTAGTTGTTTTTCTCAAGAGGATATTTTGACAAATGAGATGGGTTTCATTGATAAAACCACTCGTGTACCCACTCCTCCAACATCCCCTATAGCCTCTTCTATGGATGAGGATGATGTTGTACACATTATAGTAGAGCACCTTCTAGAATTATACATGAGATTGTTAGATCTTGAAAATCATTTGGAGAAAGTACCAAATATGACAAGAGTTGTTAGGTTTGTTAATGAGGTGAGATATATGTTAGGAAAATATCAAACGAGCATAGAATTATTACGAGGCCTCATCGATCTAACTAAAGCATACATCCCTTCATATAACACTAGATCAGGTACCACTCGAGGGGCAATGATCAATTCCCATGAGAGACAAATTGGTGTCTCAATGCCTACAATGTCTGTATGCATGGTTGAAATAGGCCCTTTGATCAATGTTTCTTTTTCTCCTCAAACATCCCACACAATCAAGGCGAGTAGAACACCCCTTGTATTTAGCTTTGTTCCTCCTAATATCCCTAGTGGTGGGGGTGCTGGTGGAATAAGTAGTGGTGGTTTTGGTAACAGTGGTGGCACTAGCAGAGGCAGTTTTGAAGGTGGGTTTGGTGGAGGCCCTAGTGGTTTCCCTATTGGTCCTACATCATCTAATGACCCAGTTTTGAATGCTTTTCTTCTTGAAACATGGGTAAGATGCAAAACTAGTTATTAAGCCTTTGCCAAGCTTCTACTCAACCCATCTTTCAACCTTTCTTTTGACATAGCCCCCTATCTGTAGTGATCCTAAACACTCCTTTCCCTTAGGGAATGGGGATTCCTAAGTTTAAGAAATATTGTGGTAAAGGGGATACTCAAACACACATATCCACCTTTAACATGATGTGTACAGATTTATTTCATCACAATGCTCTGATGGCTAAGACTTTTACTCAATATCTCAAGGATACATCACTAGAGTGGTATTGTTCCTTACCCGACAATGCTATATTCTCATTCGATCAACTGGTTAATCAATTTCACCAAAAATTTTAGGCTAACATTAGTTTGAAGATGACCTCGGATCTCGTCTGATGTAAGTAGGGAGAGCACGTGAAGATTATTGATTTCATCGTGCAATACCAAGTGTTCTTTTCACAAATATCTTACCCACTACCTAACTCAAATGTGCAGAAGGTATTCATAAGCAACCTATAGTGAGCTTGGCAAGCGAAATTTTCCTTGATGAAATATCATTCTTTTGTACATGTTTGTGTTGCGGTGTGAGAGTATCAACAGACAGTTGTTTAGTTCAGGGTATCCTCCTTGCACTCCTATTCTAAAGGAAGATCTATAGTATCCATTTCAAAAAAAGTAAAGTCTATTGCAAATGTAGTCACCGCGACTAATGATCGGGGCCTCAAACACAATAGAAAGTTTAGTAAACTATCTGAATCTCATACTTCTATTATGAAAAACTTATTGAAGGATAAGATTATAATGTTAAAATGTCCTCGACCTTTGAGGGAGCCTTATCCTGACTGGTATGATGGAGACGCATTCTGTTAATACCACCATGTCCATGAGCATGATACTGAATGTTGCATGCACCTACGTCATGAGATACAGGATCGCATCGATGATGGTACCATCCATCTCAATGGAATGAAACATAATGTGAATAAGTCAGTGGAAAAGGAAAATAGTGAGTTTCATATTTATACGAATCCATTTCCATCTCACTCTGGGAGCTTAATTATTGATCCCTTTGATGCTTCTGTGAAAGCCTCAACATATGTAAATGCGGTCTCGTTCAATCCTGGTCCTCCCCCTCAACCTGCGACTGGTTCCCCATATGTGACTTTCACCTCACAGGACTTACCCATGAATAACAAAGCCTCTCCCCTATATATTCTTGCTCGCATCAATGGAAACATTGTGACATGAGTCCTAGTCGACCTTGTGAGCCACGTGAATGTTATTATAGAGGAGATGTTGTGACTAAATTCATTACAGAGGGAGGAATATGAGAAGAGAAAAACTACTATACATGCATCTGAGGATCTCTCTCTTGTTCTGTATGGTTATATAACCCTTTTCATCCTAGTAGGACCTAGGGCTATGGATAAGACTTCCAATGTCATTCCAGAATCTGATCTATTCAAGGTGAAGTTGGGCATCCCTTGGCTAGCTTCCATGAATGGAATCACTTCCATTATTCACAAATGTTTGAAGTTCTCTCACAAAGGTTTTGTGCACATCGTGCACGACACTGGGTATTAGCCATTGGTATCCCGCAGGGGTTATTCCTTGGATCATTTTTGTACTGCCTCAGTTTGTCTGCTTCCTCCTAGAATGAACATACTTTATTGAAATTACGTTAAGTATAAAACTGGGGGCAAGGGGTAGCCAAAAATGACCCACCCTTTATTGCAACATGTTGCCTCTTCCTCTCAAAATGGGAAGGGAAATCCTACCCGCACTCAGGGATCCTCTTCTTCCCCTTTCACTATCCCACCTACCGCTTCCTCTCACCATTCTTTGGTGCCATCAACTTCCACTTCTATGTGTTTTTTAGGGAGTCTGATGGTGCCCACTTGGCGAAAGCCCAATTGTCTAGCGTTTGAACTTCTTGTCTTACCCACGATGCCTTGATTTGTTTTGTATGGTAAGGGGAAGGTCGCCATGGAGTGTCTTGAATGTCTCGGCCTTCGTAGCCTCCTACCACTCCTACTTCTAAGGTAGTGAATGGGAAGAGGCTGCCACTGAGGTGCTCAAGTATGCTCCCCCTGTTGTTGTTCCATCATCTTCTCCATCTCTTCCTCACGTTCCTGTCCAAGAGTCCCTCCCTCCACCAAAAATAGCTATGATGGATACTCTGATGGTTGAAGAAGATTCTTTCATATCTTCTTAGGTTTTAGCCTCTAGCTCCTAGATTTGTAGAAACTGCCTTGTGCGTGAGTACAAGTGTTAGAGAAAGGCTCTAGCCCTGAGCAGGCCACCTTGTAAAAGAAGAAAGAAGAGCCAACAACTACCGCTTCAACATCTTCTATTGTGTCCTCCTCTTCCATCTTCCTATTTCAATTCCCTTAGCCTCAGTCTTGCTCTTGGCTCCCCTTGCGAGTGTGAACGATCCTCACCTGAAGAGAGTGTAGGTATTCATTGTTTAGTTGGAGCCTCCCCTTCTAATGTCCCTTCCAGACATCCCATCTTTTTCCAAACCCATGGAAATGTTGAATAACTTCTTGGTGTCCACTACTGTTTTCTCCTCTCCCTTCATGTCCTCTACTTCATCTGTGGGTATTTCACATTCATTGATCAACTAGAAGATGGAGGAAAACCTTTCTAGCTGTAATGGGGGTCGAAAGAAGGGTTCACCTTCTTCAGAGGGTGGTTCTG
This sequence comes from Sequoia sempervirens, assembly GCA_007258455.2. Taxonomy (NCBI): domain Eukaryota; kingdom Viridiplantae; phylum Streptophyta; class Pinopsida; order Cupressales; family Cupressaceae; genus Sequoia; species Sequoia sempervirens. The sequence goes on along the minus strand of VDFB02000003.1, from coordinate 257,175,496 downwards.
CATTGGTTTGCACTGTCCTAGTGATGGAGGAAGCCCCAACACCCCCAACGTTTGTCACTTCTCTTGAATCATTCAATGAGGCTGGCAGTGGATCTAGGGACCACCTCTATTTCCTGTTAATGCAAGACACTCTTGTAAATTGAATGTTCAACTCTATAGATAATTTCTTGACCTTATTGGAAATTTTCCTAAGATCACTAACATTCACCTCATAAGAACTAAGTGGAGAAGACTTGAGGGGCCTTCTTCCTTGCCTCTTGTTGTAGGAGGGTCAAAGGATTTTTTGTGTGGTCTCACAACACGCCCAAAGATTGTAATACTTAGGGACCCCAAGTGAAAAATAACAATTATGGTAGGTGCTGGCTAATTGGAAAGATCACCAGAATTGAAGAGCAAAGAGAAATCTTTAAATAAAAAGAGTACTTTGTAAAGTAAAGTGTTCCTGGTACCGGATATAGGGAATGTTAAAAAGACAAAAGGTAATATAAATGTTGAGCAAGGTGTTCCCACCCGATAGTCAGGGTCCAATAAAGATGGAAGTTTCAGTAAAATTGAAGTCTAGGAATATCATGGGTAAAGCTGAATATAGGGTTCCAGGTAGCAAGTAACGATGCTAAGCAAAGTTCAAAATTTTAAGGTTATCCAAGAAATCCGATAGTCCGGTATATAAAAGATAACTACACAATAATTTGTGACTTTTGAGAAAGCATGTTATTTATGATGGATTTATATGATAACAATTTAATGATGGTTTTATTTACATGAGATTTTTTATAAATGTTATTTTTTTTTCAAAAAAAGGGATTTAATGAGTGGAATTTGTGATTGCAGGAGTAGCAGATTGCAATGCAAAGTTCGGGTACATGGACGGTTAGGAAAATTTGAATCACAGATAGAATCATATCCAGATTAGGCTGCATATTCTAGGAAGTTATATGTAGAGGGGATTGAATCCCCCGAAATACCAAGGATCCCGGTATTTCACATGTGATGATAGAAAGCCCCAACATTTGAGGAAGCTCATTCTTGAGAGTACAAATCCCAAGGAAGAACAAAAGTGTAGGAACAGGATGATGAAGCAATCATTCTAAATATATGGGAAAGCTCCTACACATTATCCTGATTCAAGTTATTATCCTAGTGATAATAAAAAAGGTGAAAAACCCAAAGGACTTCAACGTGCAGATGAAGGCTGACCTTCCTTGACTTCATTTGCAATTCTCTTACCGGTCACCACTTTCCACATGCCTTGATGTGATTTACCCCTTAGATTTTATCTCATGTATTTGTCTTATCCTACCTGTGTCTTATTTCTATAAAAGGCCAGGGGATGCTTTTTCTTAAGTTAAGTTCAAAATTTGTGCATGTCGGAAGAGCCAAAAAATCTTTAAGTTTTGTTCTTTTTCCCTATTTTATGAATCATTCCAGACTAAAAACTTGTATGCACAAAGAATTTAATCAATATTGAAGCCAATTTGAAAGCTACCTATCTCATGTATTTCTGTAGTTGGTTTTGTTAGTTTAGCTGAACAAGATTGTGTGTTGTGTCATTTAAGGGTGCATACAGAACCTACTTGGTGTCCAAACTAAAACCCCCTTCTTTAAAAGCTCTCATCATTTTGTATGTATTTGTGAAGCAATCTAGTGAATTATAAAGTGGTTTTCTTTGATTTGATTAACTCTTGGGTTGTGGAGAATAACCGGGAGAAATTTTACTTTTAGTATTTTTAAGCTTTATTTTAGATTAGATATTTAAATTATTGAAAATGTTTCAAAAAATAGATGAATGGATAGAAATTCATTGAAAATATTTCATTTTCTATGAAATTGTTGAATGCTTAAAGCTAAATCTACTTAAGTGATAGTAAAATTGTTGATGTTCATGAAATATTATTGTAAATCTTTCAATTTCATGATATTATTTTACGATTGAACTAGAAACCTGGTGCCAAATGCTTATGATTCTGAATGAAATTGAAATTAACCATAGACCCCTTGAGATTAATACCAATATCACATCATACCTTGAAGCAAACCTAGTATGGTCAAGACTTGACTACCAGATCCTTGGGATTAAGCTAAGTCAACCTTTTCCTATTGCACAGATACCTTAGGTTTCGTTGGTTCAGTCTTTCAAATAAAGATAGGTTCTTCGCGGTTTTCCTGTGAGGATTTTATCTACACTGTTGTTGCGAGTGACATCGTCATCAATAGGAACTAGCGCTAGAATGAGGGCATGATGCAAAATTTGTATTAGTTATGGGTTTAAAATGTTGCTTGTAAGGTGAAAGTCTAGTGCAAGCTGGTAATATTTCAAAATGGAAGTTGAAAAACTTCAAAAAATTCTTAACCAAAAATTACATCCTTTGAGTTTGTTCACCTTTGGTAGAGTCACCGAGTGTAGAATTCATGATACAACTGATCACAGTGAACTTGATTGTGATTCTTTTTTAACTAGGGTAAATTTGGCTATGTGTAAGGTGATTCCATTAATGGAAGAAGTTTTAACTACTAGAAGAAAGGGACTGTTAACGAGAAAAGAGAATAAACCTAGTGGAATTGAAAATATTAAAAATTTAACTGATATATCAAAATGATTTGATAACTACAATTGTTATAAAGAAAATCCTAATGTTTTGCAAGAAGATAGGCGATAATTCCAATATTTAGAAACATTGTATAAAAAATGAGGAAACAAAATTGATGAGTCATCCTTCTCTTTATACATGGAAAATGTAAGTGAAGAGAAGGAGCAGGAAAATTGAGCGGGAGACACGCATTCCCTGCTGCAAATTGAAAATCCACAAGCTAAAAAAGGGAATTTTCCTGATTTTATGCAAGATACAAAGTATAAGTTTTTACTTTTTCTCTCTTTGATAACAATATAAATTGTGATATTGCTTGGTCTAACAAAGTTCAAAGTGAAGAAAAAACTGAATACATGAAAATTTTCAGAGGAGAAAACCAAGAAATGGACACAACCATTCATGGAATTGAACAAAGTAAAGAAGAAAACCATGAACTAGGGCTAAAAGAAGGTAGAGTATTGCTCGATCAAAGGAAGTGTGTGTGATCAACCTTTAATGAGGTCATTTTCATACATATTAGCCAACTCATTGGTAAGTACACCTTTGAGTTTATGATTGTTAAATGTAGAAAATTTAAAATAACTCATTACTACAGTAGGACATTTGAAATTTATTTGAGTGAGTTCAAGGATAAACCTACTATAATTCATACTAAAACAACAATGGAAATAGTCATTGAAATTAAAATATTTTTTTTGTTAGGGTTAGTCATTTGTTAGATTAGAGTTTTGGTTAGTAAATGCTTTTATTAGAGTTTTTTTGTTTTCATTTCTTTGCTTTTGTTTTGTTTTCTTTCTTTCTTTCTTTTCTGTTCGGCCCTTTGCATTAGCAAATTCTGCTTAACTTATAATATGCATGAGAAATGTAAAATGATAAAACTATAGACAATAAATACACATTTTAAAATTTATGACGAAGCTATATATGTGTGTGTGTATCACGTATATACATGGAAGTATCAAAATTCTTGCTACAAAAAGATCAAAAAGCAACAAAGGTAGCTAAGTTGCAGATAGTTCATAACCATTCAGTCAATCTGGGATGCCTCATCCATCAGGGCTAAATATCCTACATAGGAAATTTCCCAGTGAACTTCAAAGTCAGGAATATGGAGGTCAATAAGGAAAGGCCAGAGTGGAACCACTTCCCTGTGTTCCAGGAACTGAGGAATATCATCCATGGAAGGAATCCCAATGGTTGGATGTGTATCAGCTAGAATAATATCCAAATTCTCCAAATATTTAGGTTGCACTATCAAATTTGCAATAGAGAAAACATCTTCAACAGGTAGCCCAATATCTAGGAGTGATGCTACAAAGCGAGAACTCAAGTCTAAATAGAACCGGTAGTAGCCTCTAGATTCCGCATATTTTTCCACAAGGATTGAGCACAAGTTTGGTACATTGAAACTCTTAGTCTAAATTAAGAAAACCTTTTCAAGACTTTGAGTCATGATACAACCCAAGAAGAAATTATAGCAGCGAGATCAGGTAAGGAGAATTAGAGTATCCATGACCTAGAAGCAAGCAAGCACTAGTAGACAACAAAAAATGCAAAATGAAAAAAAAGGGCAAAGAAAAAAGTGTGAAGAATTTGAGAGAAGTGCGGAATTTATAGAAAATCGTGAAGAAGTTATGGTACATGGTTTCCTGGATTGAAGTCTTGGAAATCATAAGTAAAGTGGCAACCAGATGAGTTTCTCCAGAGCAGAATGTTAAATCAAATTAATTTTTACTCATAATTGGTGACAATTTGCTTCAAATTCGCCTAGTACGAAGATTGCGAATAAAGCAAGTTAAAGATTTTAAAATTAATGGCGGTCATTTCATTGTTTTTATTAAGCTATATTAATCATGAAGGTTCCTGTGTGTGTGAAGCAAAAATCAAAATTTAAGTCAGTGAGGAAAAACACGTCATCACCTGGAAAATTTGAAAGAGATAATATGTGTGTATTGAGGCGTGGGAATTTAATGCAGAATAATGTCATTGTGTTTAACTATCATCATGAAAATTTTGATCCATTAATGTGCTACAACGCCATTAAATAAGAATTTCTAGCCAAGTATTTAGTAGTTGCCATAAAATTTGATCAAAAAAGGGTGGTAACTAATGGTTCTAAATTTAGATTTAAATTTGATGATTAAACTGTTTGCTGCTAAATTTTAATTTATGCATATCTTTTAACATATAGCGAGTTGAAGTTAGCTAGGATTTGGCATAAAAGTGGTAAATTTTAGCCACGGATACACACCAACAGGGAATTATTAAATGAGTTTTTGGGAGGTAGTGAAACAATGAAGAGATTTGCATTGAATGAAAAATCAAAAGGTAACCTTTACTACCATTGTAATTCTCAACCTAATAGTGGGCTTCATTGCTTGCAAGTTGAAATGATCTATCAATGAATATCAAAAGATAAAAATGAGCTATCAATGAAATATCAAAAGAGTTATAAAAAAAAATCAACTCTTTAGGCTATCCAAATATGTCTACCGGGGCTATAGATGCCTGGCTGGAAGTAGAGCTATGTTTGGGGGAATTACAGAGATAACCTTGTTGGGGCTATGGACGCTTGACTAGCAACAAGGCTCTATCCTTGGTTGGCTTTGGAGGATTACCATATTATGTAGTTCAATGTCAATGAACTGATTGAGTTCCAAAAACTAGAATTAATCAAAGTACACATGGATATTTCTGGAGGAATTTTAATATTTTTATATCAAAATCTAGGTAAAGGTAAAGGTTATTGTTTTAAAATATGCATAAGTTATAATTTACAACTAGTGATTTAATCTCAAGTTTTGGTTTAAATTTGGTTTTATTGGTTGCAAGTTGTTGTGTGGTCTCACAACATGCCCCAAGACTATAAGACTTGGGGACCCCAAGTGAAAACTAATGCTTATGGAAGGTGTTGGCTAGTTGGAAAGATCATCAGAATTGAAGAGCAAAGAGAAATATTTAAATAAAAAGAGTACTTTATAAATTAAAGTGTTCCTGGTACCGAATTTTGGGAACCAAGAATGTTAGAAAGGCAAAAGGTAATATAAATGTTGAGCAATGTGTTTCGGTCCGATAGTCGAGGTCTGGTAAAGAAGGAAGTTTCAGTAAAACCAAAATTTGGGAATATCATGGGTAAAGTTGAATATCAGGTTCTAGGTTCCAAGTAATGATGCTAAGCAAAGTTTAAAATTTTAAGGTTATCCAAGAAGTCCGATAGTCCAATAACCCAGTATATAGAAGATAACTACACAAGAATTTGTGACTTTTTAGAAAGCATGTTATTTATGATGGATTTATATGATAACAATTTAATGATGGTTTTATTTACATGAGATTTTTTATAAATGTTGTTTTTTTTTAAAAGGGATTTAATGAGTGGAATTTGTGATTGCAGGAGAAGCAGATTGCGATGTAGAGTTTGGGTATGGATGGTTATGAAAATTTGAGTCATAGATATAATTATATCTAGATCAGGCTGCATATTCTAGAAAGTTATATGTAGAAGGGATTGAATCCACCAGAATACCAAGGATCCCGGTATTTAACATATGGTGAAAGAAAGTGCCAACCTCCAAGGAAGCTCATTCTCAAGAGTAGAAAGCCCAAGGCAAAACAAAAGTGTAGGAACAGGATGATGGGGCAATTGTTCTGAATATATGGGAAAGCTCCTACACATTATCCTAATTCAAGTTATTATCCTAGCGATAATAAAAAGATGAAAAACCCGAAGGACTTGAATGTGTAGATGAAGGTTGACCTTCGTTGACTTCATTTGCAATTCTCTTACTAGTCACCACATTCCATGTGCCTTGATGTGATTCATCCCTTGGATTTTCTCTCATGTATTTTTCTTATCCTACTTTTGTCTTATTTCTATAAAAGGCAAGGGGATACTTCTTTTTAAGTTAAGTTTAGAATTTGTGGTTGTTAGAAGAGCCAAAACTTCTTTAAGTTTTGTTCTTTTTCCCTATTTTCTAAATCATTATGGACTAAAAACTTGTATGCACATAGAATTTAATCAGTATCAAAGCCAATTTGATAGCTACCTATCTCATGTATTTGTGTAGTTGGTTTTGTTAGTTCAGTTGAACAAGACTGTGCATTGCATCGTTTAAGGGTGCATATAGAACCTACTCGATGTACAAACTAAAACCCCCTTTTTTAAAGGCTCACACCATTTTGTATGTAGCTGTGAAGCAATCTAGTGAAGTATAAAGTGTTTTTCTTTGATTTTATTAACTCTTGGGGTATGTGTGGAGAATAACCAAGAGAAATTTTACTTTTCAATATTTTTATGCTTTATCTTAGATTAGATGGTTAAATTCTTGGAAATGTTTCAAAAAATAGATGAATGAATGAAATTTATTGAAAATATTTCATTTTCTATGAAATTGTTGAATGCTTAAAGCTAAATCTACTTAAGTGATAGAAAAATTGTTGATGTTCATAAAATAGTATTGCAAATCTTTCGATTTCATGATATTATTTTATAATTAAACTAGAAACCTGGTACCAAATGCTTATGATTCAGAATGAAACTAAAATTAACAATAGACCCCTAGAGATTAATAGAAAAATCACATCATAGTTACCTAAAGCGAACCTAGTATGGTCAAGACCTGACTACCGGAGCCTTGGGATTAAGCTATGTCAACCTTTTCCTATTACATAGATACCTCAAGTTGCACTGGTTCAGTCTTTCAAGTAAATATAGGTTCTTCATGGTTTATTTGTGAGGATTTTATCTGCATTGTTGCTTCAAGTGACATCATTGTCAACATGAATTGGCACTAGAAAGAGGGCATGCCACATAATTTGTATTGGTTTTAGGTTTAAAAGGTAGCTTATAAGGAAAAAGTCTAGTGCAAGCCGGTATTTCAAAATGGAAGTTGAAAAACTCTAGAAAATTCTTAACTAGAAATTACATCCTTTGAGTTTGTTCACCTTTGGTAGAGTCACTTAGTGTAGAATTCATGATGCAACTGATCACGGTGAACTTGATTGTGATTTTTTTTAACTAGGGTAAGTTTGGCTATGTGGAAGGTGATTTCGTTAATGAAATATGTTTTAACTGCTAGAAGAAAGGGACTATTAATGAGAAAAGAGAATAACCCTAGTGGACTTGAAAATATTAAAAATTTAATTGATATATCAAAATGATTTGATAACTGCAATTGTTATAAAAAAAATCCTAACGTTTTGCAAGAAGATAGGTGAGAATGCCAAGATTTAGAAACATCGCATCAAAAACAAGGAAATCACATTGATGAGTCATCATTCTCTTTATTCGTGGAAAACACAAGTAAGAGGAGCAGGAAAATTGAGTGGGAGATGCATGTTCCCCATTCCAAATTGAAAATCCACAAGCTAATAAAGGAAATTTTCTTGATTTTATGCAAGATACAGAGTACCAAGTTTTTACTTTTTCTCTCTGATAACAATATAAATTGTGGTATCGCTTGGTCTAAAAAAGTTCAAAGTGAAGACAAGACTGAAGACACGAAAGTTTTTAGAGGAGGAGAAAATCAAGAAATGGACACATCCATTTATGGAATTGAACAGAGTAAAGAAGAAAACCATGAACTCGGGCTTAAAGAAGGTAGAGTAATGCTTGATCATAGGAAGTGTGTGTGATTGACCTTTAATGAGGTTGTTTTCATAAATATGAGTGAAGTCATTGGTAAGTACACCTTTGAATTTACATTTGTTAAATGTAAAATAATTAAAAGAATTCATTGCTATAGTAGGAAAATTGAAACTTATTTGAGTGAGTTCAAGGATAAACCTGCTGTAATTTGTCTGCCCTCCCCTTATAGTGATCTAGACTAGGAGAATGATGACCTCTTGGTTGATGAAGACTATGGGGGCACCTCTTCTTTATCTATATATTATATTATGTGTGTGTACGTACTATGTTCCACCGTGCTTATTTTATGTGTTCCTCGATGACCTTTTTCACCCTTGTAGGTGCTTGGATACATGAGTGTTTTTATGTCATAAAACTTCCTCTATTTTTCACATCATTCTTCTCTTTGTCATGTATTGATTTTCAACAATTGAGGACGATGCAAAGTGTTGGGGGCATTTAGGCATCCCTTCCATGTTGACCCAATTTTTTATTTTCATTTTGTCTTCATGTGTCTTCTTCAAATGGTTTGATATAGTAGGGCGTTGATGACAGTTCATTTATATGTTATTATACTTATCTATCTATATTTATGAGAAAATATGACCCCAAAATATCAGATCCCCTTGTCTCTTGTTCATTACATCCTTTTTTTTTCTTTTTGTTTATCTTTTTCTCTGCCTTGCTTGCTTCATGATGTTGTGGTGCCTATGTGTTGTCCCTCACGTGCATGATAACATTACCACAATTACATCTCGTTATGTTATGTAGACCACAACATCACTTTTAACTCTTGCTTTTCTCTCCTTAGGATGTCATGTGCCTTTGTGTTTGGCATGAACCATCCTAAGGGAGGGCTCTCATATCACTTCAATTTTCAAAAGGTGCATTCGATGGCCAACAAATCCCTTCTTGAAATCTTTATTTTTCAAAAATTGAATTCCTCAACAAGGACCCGTAGTAGAATACTTTTCCTTCATCATGGGTTTGTAAAGAAATAATTTGAAAAACTTTCCTCTAACAAGGAAGCACCTTTTCTTGCGAGAGAGGTCTTGACTTGGCCCTTGCGAGGGGGCTTTCTTCCATTCGAATTCCCTGATGAAGTGAAATATTTTAAAAGGATTCCTTAATGTTGAATTGATTTATGAAAAATACTATTGCACTTTCAAATAGAGTGTACCTTGAGTGGAACCCTTTTCTTTTGAAGGGTTCCCAAGGGACCCCGTTCAAAGCTCTTCCTTCAATTGTTGACTGTCTGTGTGACTATTTGCTTGTTTGCCTGTGTGGCTTCTTTTTAATATCTAACATGTTTTGTTTGAGGATTTACATGTTGCTTTGTAGGTGTGCTTGTAAAGTTGCTTTTCAATCCAACTCTGTGAAGTCCCTTATACTGAGCTTCCTTCAAGATCGAGCACCTGGGGGAACCTTCTTTGCAAGTTCAAGGACTTGTGAAGCAGTTTCATCCTATGGAATTTGTTCATCATTGGTCTATGGGCCTCTAGTGCACTTTTTTCAATCCTTCTTGGGAGAGAGTACCTATGGATCCATTTTCTTTCCCTGCACTTTTGAGCACACTAAATTATGATCTACTTCCTTGATGGTTTAGGTATATTTTTCTTGGAAATCTTTTGACCTACTTTACCAAAGAAAAATGTATAGGAGTGAATTTTCACCTCACCTTGCAAATTCCCCTTTACACCCTTCACCTTAGAATAATCAAACATGACCATGTAATTCCACATCCTCCATCTGTACTCCATCCACTTGGTTCCCTTTTATAGTGTCTATGAGGGAATTTATGTTGGGGACACGTGCACAACACACAGATGTCTACGTGGAACACTTTCATCCTAAAAAGATTCCTACCTCTAGAATCTATAGAGGCATTATGTTCTCCATTGGCAACGAAACATAATGACCCTTAGCCGACCTTTGAATGGCTCTTTCCCTCCTAAATGACCTTCAAATGACTATTCTTCACTATCATTCACTCTCTTGACATCTTTACACACTTTGGAAATTCTTGAGGATAATTCTCACATGCTATCATGCATTTTGGCTACTTGTTGCACTATTGGCTTCATCCCAACATCACTACATTCTTCACATCTACCATAGAAGTTGTAACTTAGTGTCTTGCGAGACTTCCTTTGTTGTCGCTATGGCCACGTTGAATTTTCCATGGTTGAAGACTTGCATTCATCTTTCATTGGACTTGAGTGCCTTTGGTCAAGGGTGGTATTATTTTCTTACTTTTACATTGTTGTTGGGTTTGAGTAGCATAGTGTTTCTTGTAGTATTTGGTATTCTTCATTTCAAGTACTTTATTTATCACATTTCTATTTATTTATCTATCTAGCTATCCGTGGAGGTGGAAACACCAAAATGGGGGTTTGACTAAGTAAGCCCTGAAATAGCCCCAACATTTTTCCCTACTCTTCTGTGTGTAGGTACTTGTTTGTGTGGAGCTTTTTGGAAAACTAGAGCCTGCATAAGTTTAGCTCTCACCACCTTTGTTCTCCTCTCTTTCATAATATTCCTTATGTTATATTAGTCTCTTTGTTATTTCCTACTTTTTTCATCAGAGTAAACCTTTAGCTAAGTTGTTTAGTAGGTTTTCTATTATTCTATCTGTGTCTTTTCACTTTCTATCCATACAAATGCCAATGCACTTGTGAGATTCTAGTGGGTTGCACTGTCATCCTTGTTATTCTTTGTTGTTCTTTGGAAGATATTTGTCTGAGGTACAATTTTAATCCCATAAACCTACTCGCTTAGTCTAAACCTAGCTCTTGGGTTAGTAGATTGATAGAAACATAGAGAGTGCTCTTCATTCTCTACCCTTAAAACAACAAACAATTCCCTAAACACTTGCACGGTTGAGGTAGATTAGGGCATCCTTCAACTCTCGACTCTCTATAACCTAGAGTTGTTGCTCGTGGTCATTCCCCCTCTACATTTTGGTGAACCTAACGTGAACAACGTCTATCTGTTTCTTTATGTTGAGAGACTTTCTCTCACACTCGGTGACCATTACAAACTTGGGTGTTGTGGGGTTTTATGTGCATCACAACCCAATCTATGACCTCTAGGTACATTTTTATAAGAAGTGTGTGACACTTACAAATGGAAAATATGAAGTTTACTTCTGGATTTACTACAAGCTTTACCACAAGCTTTACTACCAATCATTTTTCATAAGAGAAGATTGTGATAGATGAGATGGGTTTCATTGATGAAACCACTCATGTACCCACTCCTCCAACATCCCCTATAGCCTCATATGTGGATGAGAATGATGTTGTATACATTCATGTGGAGCACCTTTTGGAATTAGATAGGATATTGTTAGATCTCATAAATCATTTGGAGAAAGTACCAAATATGAAAAGAGCCACTAGGCTTGTTAATGAGGTGAGATATATGTTAGTAAAATATTAGACATGCATAGAATTCTTATGAGGCCTCACCAATCTAACCAAAGCATACATCCATTCGTATAACACTAGATCAGGTACCACTCGAGGGATGGTGCTCGATGCCTATGAGAGATAAATTGGTGTCTTTATGTCTACAATGCTCATATGCATGGTTGAAGCAGTCCCTTTGATCATCATTTCTTCAGCTCCTCAAACATCCCACAAAATCAAGATGAGTACAATACGCCTTGTATTTAGCTTCATTCCTCCTAATGCACCTAGTGGTGGGGGGTCTAATGGAATGAGTGGTGGTGGTGCTGGCGATGGCATTGGTGGTAGTCATAATGGTGCCTTTGGTGGTGGTTACGATGATAGCATTGATGGTGGATCTAGTGGGGGCCATGGTGGTGGTCATGATGGAGGCTCTAGTGGGGGCTTGGGAGGTGGTTCTAGAGGTGGGATCGATGGCAGCCTTGGTGGTGGCTCTACTGGTCCTACATCGTCTAGTGACCTAGTTTTGAACACTTTGCTTCAAAACATGAGTCAAATGCAAAACTAGTTAGCAAGCCTTTCCCAGGCTTCTTTTGAACCCATGTTTCAACCTTTCTTCTAACACAACCCCCTATCCATAGTGATCCTAAACACTTCTTTCCCTCAAGGAATGGAGATTCCTAAGTTTGAGAAATATGGTGGTAAAGGGGATCCTCAAATACATGTATCTGCCTTTAACATGATGTGTACGGATTTCTTTCATCATGATGCTTTGATGGCTAATATTTTCTCTCAATCTCTCAAGGATACAACACTAGATTGGTACTATTCCTTTCCTAAAAATTCTATATTCTCATTTGATCAACTGGTTAATCAGTTTCTTTGACAATTTCAAGCTAACATCAGTTTTAAGATGACCTTCTTAGATATCATACAATGTAAGCAGGGAGAGCACAAGAATATTATTGATTTAATCACACGATACCAAGCACTCTTTTTACAAACCTCTTACCCAATACCTAATTTATATGTACATAAGATATTCATATGCAACCTACTATGAGCTTGGTAGGAGAAATTTTCCCTAATAAAATATCATTCTTTTGCACATCTATGTGATGCGTTGTGGGAGTATAAACAAAAGGTTGTTCAGTTAAGGGGATCTGAGCCTCATGATCACATTTTGATGGAAGATATATAGTATCCATTTTAGGGAAAGGAAAGTATATTGCAAATGTAGTTGTTGTGACTAATGATTGGGGCCTTAAACATAATAAAAAGTTTACTAAACTATCTGAATCTTATTCTTCTATTCTGCAAAAGTTATTGAAGGATAAGATTATAACATTAAAATATCCTCAACCTTTGAGGGAGCCTTATCCCAGGTGACTAGTATGATGGAAACACATTTTTTCAATACCACCATGTCACAAGAATGTTCCTGTATCATGAGATACAAGATCACATCGATGACTGTACCATCTATCTCGATGGAAAGAAACATAATGTGAATAAGTCGGTGGTGAAGGAAAATAGTGAGTTGCAGATTTATATGGACCCATTTCCATCTCACTCTAAAAAAATAATTATTGATCCCTTTGATGCTTCTCCAAAAGCCTCAACATATTTAAATATGGTCTCATTCACTCCTAGTCCTCCCCGTCAATCTATGATTGGTTTACCATATTTGAATTTCACCTCGCAGGACTTACCCATGAATAGCAAACCTTCTCCCCTATATATTCCTGCTCACCTCAATGGAAACATTGTGATAGGAGTCCTAGTTGACCCCATGAGCTGTGTGAATGTTATTACAAAGGATATGTTGTTGGTAAATTCATTACATATGGAGGAATATGAGAAGAAGAAAACTACTATACATATGCACGACGGTCTCTCTCTTGTTCCATATGGTTCTACAACCCTTTCTATCCTATTAGGACATAGGGCTATGGATACTACTTTCTATGTCATTCTGGAATATGATCTTTTGAGGGTGAAGTTGAGCAACCCTTGAGTGGCTTCCATGAGTGAAATATCTTCCATTATTCACAAATTTTTGAAGTTCTCTCATGAAGGTTTCATGCACGTCATGCATAACATTGGGAATTAACCATTAGTATCTCATGGGGGCTATTCCTTGGATAATTTTTGGCCTGCCTCAGTTGGTCAGATTCCTCCTAGAACAGACCCACTTTATCAAAGTTAAGTTAAGTACAAAATTGGGGGTAAGGGGCAACCAAAAATTACCCGCCCTGCAGCTTAGTAGCAAGTTGCCTCTTCCTCTTGAAAGGGGAAGGGAAAGGCTACCTATGCTAAGGGCTCCTCTTCTTCCTCTTTTGTTGTCCCACCTACCACTTCCTCTCACCTTGTTGCAGTGCCATCGACTTTCACTCCTATGTGTTTGTTGGGGAGTCTGATGGTTCCCACTTGGTAAATGACCAAGTGTCTAGCATTTGAATTATCTGTCTTACCCATGGTGCCTTGAACCATTTTGTATCATAAGGGGAAGGGTCTCTGTGGCACATATTCTATGTCTCAGCCTCCATAGCCTCCTAGGACTCCTAATTCTAAGGTAGTGAATGGGAAGAGGCCTGTCACTGAGCTGTTTGAGTTTTCTCCCACTGGTGTTATTCCATCATCTTCTCCATCTCTTCCTCATGTTCTTGTCCAAGAGTCCCTCCCTCCACGAGAAATAGCTTTGATGGATACTCTAATAGTTGAATAGGAGTATTCCATCCCTTCTTAGGCTATAGCCTCTAGCTCCTAGAGTCACAGAAACCACCTTGCATGTGAGCACAAGCATTGAAGGAAGGCTCTGGCCACTAAGTGGCCACCTTGCAGAAGAAGGAAGAGGAGCCAACAACTCTCGCTTTGAAATCTTCTATTGTGTCCTCCTCTTCTGCTCTTCTTGCTTTATTTTTTTTAGCCTCAGTCTTGCTCCTGGTGCCCCCTAAGAGCATGAACAACCCTCACCCGAAAAGGGTGTTGGTATTTATTGGTCCTTTAGTGGAGCCTCCCCTTCAAATGTCCCTTCCAGAAATCTCACCATTTTCCAAACCCATGGACATGTCAAATGCCTCGATGGTGTTTGCCATAGTTTTCTCCTCTTCCTTTGTGCCCTATGCTTCATCTATGGGGATTTCACACCCTCCGATGAAGCAAAAGATAGAGGATGACCTTACTAGCAATGGGGGTCAAGATAAGGTTTCACCTTCTTCAGAGGGTGGTTCTACATTTTCTTGTGCCATCCTAGTGATGGAGGAAGCCCCGATGCCCCCAAAGTTCATCACTACTCCTGAATTGTTTAGTGAGGCTAGCACTGGATCTCAGGCACTGCCTCCATTGCCCATTGAGTTGATGCATGGCACTCCTATAAAGTGCATGTTCAAATTTGTAGATGATGTCTCGGCATTATAAAAAAAAATCATGAGCTCGTTGAAATTCACCTCATAGGAATTGAGTGGAGAAGACCTTGAGTGGCCTTCTTCCTTAGCTCTTGTTGCAGGAGGGTTGGAGGGTACCCCCCTTGATATTTTGCGCTTTCAAGCTTGTCTTCCCTCCCCTTATAGTGATCTAGACTAGGTGAATGATGACCTCTTGGTTGATGAGAAATAGGTGGTTGCCTCTTCTTTATCTGTAAATGAAACATAAAAAATTGAGAGGTGTAAGGAAGGGGTTTTATCCTTTTGAGAGATAAAACTAGGGTTGGGGACCTTTAGACCTAATTTCCTTCAATTTTTACTCAAGGAAACCCTAGAGATCTCAATCCAAGGATGAAATGAGGGAAAGAGATCTTCAATAAGATTTCTTAGGGTATGATTAGAGACTAAAAATGGGTTCACCTCCAAGCTAGGGCTTGGAAAGACAAGAAATGTAGAAATGAAATGTAAAACCTAACTTTATGACCTAGATTATGAAAATGAAATGCAGAATAAAAGACTGAGAAAGTATAGAGGTGCACCTAGAAACTAAAGAGGCTTGAATGAAGGTCTGAAATGCTAGAAATACTGATTTTGATGCACATTGGACTCATACGCTAGTAGGGGCGATTTAGTCTCAATTTAGGGTTTCAGGCCAAAATTGGAATTTGAAACTATTGAATCAAGATCTATAGAAAAAGTATGAAAATGCGTAGATTGGGACTCATACACCACAAGTGGTGATTTAGTCCCAGTATCAGGGTTGATCTAATAATCTGATATCCTTTACTACTTTCTTGTATCTTCTCTCCCGCCAAATCTTGAGTTCTAGAACATTGAATTATGCCTTGTAGGCGACTTTCTATGATCTTGCAAACAAGTTTACAACTTTGACAACTTGAAAAATTTCTTCAAACTTTATCTTCAATGGATATTCAACCCAAACCACCTAGATCTAAAAATCACACATCAAAGAAAGGGAAAAATGTTTTATTAGTGGATAGGTGTTTGCCTTGGTCAAACCCCGTTTTGGTAATCAAACCTTGAAATGAAATGAAATAGAAGGAATGATGAATGAAAAAATATGCAATATAATGGCTAGCATGAATGTGGATCTTGAATCTTGCTTTAATTTTGTGGATTTTATCTTGAATTCTTGCTTGAATCATAAGATAACTGCATCACAAATGTTAGCTAAAAAAAAAACATGATGCATGATGACTTTGACATGATGCTTGATACTTGAATAGCTCTTCACAATGCTTGATAATCACTCTTGAATTCTCTTGAATGCTTTTAATCATAAATTTTCTATAGTGCTTAAATACTTAAAAGCTTAGGAGAAAATATGTGAAATAGCCTTATATTTATACTTGTTTATGCCACATTTCCTAAAATTACAAGCCGACATCAATTCTAGGAGAATAAAATCCCACCAATAATTTGAATTCAAATTAGGTGTAAGCTAAGTGGGACTCATACGCTAATTGTGGTGTATGAGTCCCATCAGGCTAAGCTTGGGACACATTTTTCAAGAAATGCTTAGTTTAATGTGAAATCCAGATCTAGGCCCAAAAACCTAGGTGGGACCCATATGCCCAAGGTGGTGTATGAGTCCTAGATCACTAAATTTGGGCCATACAATAAAAAAATAATGAATTATGATTGGTTTATTGATGTATGTCAGGATTATCCTCAAAAAGATGCATTAATTAAGGCTTGTGCATGCAAAATAATTCCAATTAAGACATAAAGAATCCCAATTAATTAATGAAAGCCTAGATTAGTATGAAAGTGTAAGAAAACACTTTACACACCCTAAATAAGGCACAATTAAGTCCATTTATTTCACAAGGGCCCAAACAAGTGTGGAAATGTAAAAGGCTACATTTTCCTACACTACATTTAGCCCCCACTTTAGTGAGAGGAGGAACTTGCTTCAAACTCACACTAAAGTAGACAAACTCACATCAAGAGAGGTTCAAGTGTAGCAATGCTAGTAAGATATGGCGAAAATGACCAAGAGAGTTATATGCCCCTAGGATCAAGATCCTATGGAAAACCAACATAGTCACAAAAGAACACACACAAAAATTATATAAGGATAAACAACAAGGCATAAGCATACACTACCAAAGATAAAGAGCAAGAAACAAAAACTGAAACTAAAGGGGTGGATCAAGCTTTGACCATTTGTCCCATACTCTGTGGATTAGACCTAAGCTATTTTTCCAAAAATGCACTTTCACTTTGAGGCAATGAAACTTTATGCTATTTATTGGGTGAGTATCCAAAAGGGTGAGACCCATACACATAGGGCAAGGGCACAACGTCTATTCCTATGCTCTCTAGAATTTCTATTTCTTTCAGTATGATTTTCAAGTTGTGTTTTTGTAGGAGTGGGTTTATGAACCATAGGTTTCTTTTCTTCCCTAAGGGGAGGAATGGAAGGAACCATAGGAGGATGTTCAACCACTTTCTCTTTATCTTTGTAAACTTGTTTTATCTTAGGAGGCATGATGGGATTGTTTTCATTATCTCTTGGTATTTTATAGGAGATAGGAAAAGAATCTATCTTAGGTGGATCTTGATTATTTGGAATGTATTTAGGTTCAATCATGGTTTTTTCAAGGATAGGAGGCTCGGTCATAGGTGGAGTAATGTTTCTAAGGGATAGTTTTCCTATGCATTTTTCCTTGAATTTTTAATAGGATTTGAAAAAGAAGTTCTCACAAGGTCTAATAGGTTCCATAGGTTTGGGCCAGAAGAAATCTAATGAAAGTTTACCTGGAGAAGACAGAGGATTAAATCCACTACGGTGTATACTAAAAATTTCATTGTTAAAGGGAAACTTTAAGCATTTATGCACAATCGAAAAGACAACTTCCATGTAGCGTAGCCATGGATAACCAAGATTCACATGGAATTGATCCAACGGTGAGATGATGGAGAATGAGACATCTAATTTTTTGTTCCTATTTTTAAAGGAAGGGTGATCGATCCCATCACAGGGCAAGCAAAACCATTATACATTTTTATCTATGCTTTTTAGTATATCATGTTTCTTGATAGAGCTCATGCACAAGTAAAAATTCTTTAGTGATCACATTCTCTCCACATATGAGATCAATTAATATCCCATTAGTGGACTTGTCATTGATTCGGCCAACTATGTAAAGAAGACCATCAGGTGCATTTCTAATAATGTCTTTAGATGAGAAAGCATTGTCAAGAGGCTTCTTAGTTCAGCTCTTATGGGGTTGCGATTTGATCAACACAACCAAACCATCGATGGAATCTTGTTCATTAGTATCTATAGGGCCTTGCTCAATAATATCCATATTGTCATAATTCGTGTCAACATTCATCACATCATTCTTTGTAGTTTCACTAGCTTTGACAAATGAAATGTTATGATTCGACATAGGGTTGGTAAATATTTACAATTTTTTTTTAGGTGGGGAAATGGACTTATTTCCTTGATCATTAACACCTCCAACATGGAGTTGATTGGAATAAATGAGGTCTTGCACAATATTTTTAAGAAACTTACAATGTTTTCGTATCATGTCCATTTTGTCAGTAATAATGGAAATAAGCATTCGATCTAAAATTCAGAGGTAAAGATTTATTACGATCGAGAGTTTTAACAAGAGGCAAGGTAATCATTTTCTATTCCAAAAGTTTGTTGGATGTTTTGGATATGGTTGCTGATATGTGGTTGTCATTGATGTCAATATTACTAGCATTTGGTGTATTGAAGACTGTATATATCAAGGATATTGAGAAATTTGTAAAAGAAAGTATTCTTGGTTCCCAGTGGAACTATGCAAGTCAAGAAGGTGTTGTGTTCAGTACATTGAATATTTGATGATGTGGATTAAAGGGTTTATTGTAAAATGTTTCTAGATCATCTACCGGAAGTTTCAGAGGTCCGCGTGAAGTTTTGAGTATGTTGTAGTCTGACACTGTGTTGTTGGCCTCTATCAATGTTCCTGAATGAAGTTTGGGTAATTCTTATTTTCTCAGAACTATTGTGAATGCTTCTCTATTGTTTCTTGGTGTTCTCTGGTGTCTCTAGATCATTCTCTATCTTTGTGGTACACCCACATTATTTGGAGAGTTCGTGGTTGAAGATCTTATCTTGCGCATGTTCATTTTTTCTTGTTCCTGGCCAACATGTTGATAGCGTGTTGTGGATCTTGGAGGTGTAATTAATTAAATTCTTCTCACATTGGAGATATTATTTTGGGTCTCCACTATGTTGTGGCCGACCTTAGTGGATTCACATTAAAAGTTTATTTGTAAATATGGGCCAACATTAAAAATATATTTTATTTCCTTGGCCGATGAAGTAGTGATGAAATTTCATGTAGCAGACATATAAGGGTGATTAGTTCATTGTTAAATATGGTGTTTTGTGTGCTCCTATGTGTGTATGTGTGAATATCATTCGATTGTTGAGCAGAGCATGAAGAAGAATGTGCGAAGTGTGAAGAAGTGTTGAGCTTAATTGGAATTTTAATCAGGCTTGTGAAGAATCTATTTTCTTAGTTCACAAATCTTGGATGGTTTGAATCCAAACCCTATTGTTGGACAGTGAGTCCTCTTTTGTAATTAAGCAGTGAGCTCTAGGCAGTGTGCTTGAATGCAAGTACATTCCCCTTATTATTTTTTTTTATACTTCTACCAGAGTATAATCTTGTGGACTAACATCCACCGTGGTTTTTCCCCAATAGGGTTTCCATGCAAAAAATATATGTTCTTTGTCTCTCTGATGTGTTGATTGTTTATGGTTAATTGCTTATTCATCAGATCTGAGATTAAGTTAAGATTAGCAAGAAGAGTTTTAGTTTCTATTACAACTGATTCACCCCCCCTCTCAGTTGTGTGTCCTTGTTTTTCCAATAATTGGTATCAGAGCAGGTTCCTTTGAAGAAATTCTAAAAGCTTGAGGTGATATGAGATGGAAACAACATTTAAGAAGGACAGTCCTAGATTTGATGGCACTAACTACTCACTGTGGAAAGTTAGGATGCAATGTCACTTAATGTGTATTGGTGATGCTATCTGGAAGATTACTAAAAATAAATATATCATTCCTTAGAATGGTCCCTCTACTACTGATGAGATCAAAGATGTTGAAAGCAATATCAGGGTTATTGAAGCTTTGGTGAGTGCCTTGATAGATTTAGAGATGGCTAATGTGGTAGGTTTTCATACAACTCATGAAATTTGGATGAAATTGGAAACTTTGTATGAAGGAGATGCATAGGTGAAGATGGCTAAGCTACAAAGCTTGAAAGACAAGTATCAGAATCTGAAGATGGGTGAAGATGAAAATATCACCTCTTTTATGCAGAGAGTAAATGAGATAGTGATGGATATTACATGTGCCGGTGGTTCTGTGGATGAGGATGAAATTGTGGCTAAAGTACTCATATCCTTGCCTCCCTCCTACAAAATGAAGGTTTGTGCT
This sequence comes from Sequoia sempervirens, assembly GCA_007258455.2. NCBI lineage: Eukaryota > Viridiplantae > Streptophyta > Pinopsida > Cupressales > Cupressaceae > Sequoia > Sequoia sempervirens. The sequence goes on along the minus strand of VDFB02000003.1, from coordinate 257,154,971 downwards.
ATTGAAGAGTTCAAATCAGTAAAAAAGTTGACGAGAGATACGTTGATTGAGAAACTTGTTGCTTTTGAGATAATTGAATTTGGTGAATCCACACCGAAGACTAAATCTTCATTTAAGGCTACTATGTCTGAAAGCAACAGACAAAGATATAGTCTGGGAGAGAGTTCCATGAAGGTATCCAAGTATGATGAAGAACTGAAACAACTCGAGGATAAAGAAAGAGAATTAGAAGAATTCGAAGTGGTGATTGCAAAGCAAGAAGGGAGAGGAAAAGGTAAGTATGAAGATGTACTACCTATTAAATGTTTTTCATGTAGTAAAATAGGTCATTTTGCATCAAGATGTCCTAAAAGAGTTCCTAGATCTAAACCTAAGAAGTCTAGATTCCCGAAGAGATGCTACTTTGCTGAAGAAGCAGTGACTAATGAATAATATAATAAAGATAATGGAAAAGAATATGATTGGGCTTTCATTGCTACCATTGAAAACAATCGTGTGGATATTGAATCTACTAAAGATGAAAAAGGTCTTGCAGCTCAAGTTGAAGAAAAAGATGAGTGGGTCATTGATAGTGGATGCTCACATCATATGACTGGTGACAAAAGCAAATTTGTGAGTTTGAAACAATATGATCATGGAGTTGTAAGATTTGGAGATAACAATGCTAGTGTGATTCATGGAAAAGGATCCATTTTCCTTGGTGGTAAGGACAACACTGATGATGTCCTCTATGTTGAAGGTCTGAAGCACAATCTATTGAGTGTTGGATAGATGCTTCACAAGGGATATGATCTACAATTCAAAGACAGATGATGCAAGATACATGGAAGTTTTAGAAACTTGATTGCAATAGGCAAACAAACACAAGGTAACATTTTTCATTTGAATACTCCTAGTGGAAGTTGTTTGATTCCTCAGATAGATGAAATTAGGTTGTGGCATAGGAGATTGTGTCATATGAATTTTGACAACGTTATCAAGATAATTTTTGCTCAAGTAGTAAGAGATCTTCCTAGATTAGTGAAGCCTGCTAATATAATCTGCAAGGAATGCCAAATGGGTAAAAAAACTAGAGTCTCTTTCTAGAGCAAACATTTTCATTCAAATAATTTGCTGGAGCTGCTACATACTAACCTTTGTGGTCCTTCTAGATTCAAAATTATTCATGGAGAAATGTATTTTATTTTGGTTATTGATGATTACTCTAGAATTATTTGGGTTTCCTTTTTGAGAGAAAAATGTGAAGCACTGGAGAAATTCAAATGCTTCAAGACTATGGCAGAAAATGAGAAAGGTCTAAAAATCAAGTGCTTGAGATCTGATAGAGGTGGTGAGTTCATTTCTAAGGAATTCAACTTTTATTGTGAAGAACATGGAATTAAAAGACAACTTTCTGCTCCCCGAACCCCTCAACAGAATGGAGTTGCAGAGAGAAAGAATAGAATAATTTTGGATGCTTCCAAAACCATGATGATGGAAGGAAATATGTCTCAGATGTACTAGAGTGAAGCCATAAGTATTGTTGTGTATACCTTGAATCAAGTAAATGTGAATGGAAATTCTAGAAAATTTGATGCTAGAAGCGATGAAGGGATCTTCCTAGGTTACTCTACTAAGAGCAAGGCATACCGGTGCTATAATAAAAGACTCAGAAAGATGGTTGAAAGTGCAAATGTTAGAGTTGATGAGGACTCTATCAAATCATCCAGACAATGTAGCTATGATTTAGATGAAGACAACACAAGTCAAGTAAAAAACACTCAGACATTGAATCTACTTCAGATTATTCCATATGGTCCAGTGAAGCAACCTCAATTTGTTCGGATAAATCAAATCAGTTAGGAAGCTCATACAAGTACGAAGGCAAAGACAAGTTGAAGTGTAGAAGAAAGATCTGAAGAATCAGAAGTCCAAGAAAGTCCCAAAACTCCAAGGTATGTAAATTTGAATCATTCTGAAAGTCAAATCATAGGAGATAAGAGTAAAGGAGTGCAAACTAGAAGAAAAATTGCAAAAGAATATTGTCTAATATCCAAGATTGAACCTAATAGTGTCACTGAAGCCTGTCAAGATGAACATTGGTTGGAATCTATGAAGGAAGAGCTGACACAGATTGAAAAGAATGACACATGGCTATTGGTTCCTAGGCCTAAAGACAAAAATGTGATTGGTACCAAATGGGTATTTAGAAACAAGTTGAATGAAGAAGGTGAAGTGGTCCGGAGTAAAGCAAGAATGGTATGTAAAGGCTATTCTCAAATGGAAGGTATTGATTTTGAAGAAACCTTTTCCCCTATAGCTAGAATTGAAGCTATAAGATTATTTCTTGCTTATGTTGCATACAAAAATTATAAAGTCTATCAAATGGATGTGAAGTCTGCATTTCTGAATGGAGAACTAGAAGAAGAAGTGTACATTGAATAGTCAAATGGGTTTCAACTAACAAATAAGGGAGATATGGTTTACAAATTGAAGAAAGCTCTATATAGACTTAAGCAAGCCCCCATAGCATGGTACGCTAGATTGGAAAAATATCTACTGAAGCTTGGATTCACTAAAGGTACTATTGATAGCAACTTATACTTCAAGTTAGATCATGATAAGGAGTTGATTATAATTTTTTTTGATAATGATATCATTTTTGGAGGAGATGATAATCTATGTATGAAGTTTGTTGATGAAATGAAGAGTGAATTTGAGATGAGCATGATTGGTGAAATGAATTTCTTTCTGGGATTACAAGTTACACAATTGGGCCAGGGGATTTTCATATCTCAGTCAAAATATGTGAAAGAGCTACTAAAGAAGTTTGGAATGGATGACTCCAAACCTATTGGTACTCCCATGGGAACCAGATGTAAGCTAACATAGAATGATGATTATCCAAAGGAAAATAAAACTTGGTACAAATCAATGATTGGTGGATTGCTCTACTTGACACAGAATAGACTAGACATTATGAATGTTGTATGTATGGTTGCTATATTTCAAGTTGATCCAAAAGAATCACATGTGACAGTTGTAAAAAGAATTTCTAGATATCTTAAAGGAACAGCTGAATTTGGACTTTGGTATCCAAAAGATGATGATCTCACTTTGTGTGCATACACTAATGTAGATTGGGCTGGTGATGTAGATGACAAGAAAATTACTAGTGGTGGTGCCTTCTTCCTAGGGAAGAAGTTGATATCTTGGTTGAGCAAAAAGTAGAATTCAATTTCTCTATCCACTGCTGAAGTAGAATACATTGTTGCTGCAAATAATTGTACTCAAGTGATATGGATGAAAAAAATGCTGAGAGATATTAGAGTAATATATGAAGATCCTATTTCCATATACTGTGACAATTCAAGTGCAATATACATCTCAAGGAATCCGGTACTACACTCTAAGACTAAACATATTTCAATTAAGTTTCATTTCTTGAGGGAAAAAGTGAATGAGAAAGAAGTCAGACTAGAATATGTACCTACCAAAGAATAGATTGTAGTTATATTTACTAAGCCTTTTCCAAAGGATACTTTTAAGTATCTTAGAGGAATACTAGGGGTAATCACCCCTCCTAATAAAAACTAAAGATGTATTTATTTGCACCAATCTGAGAGCTTCATTGCTATATTCTAATCTGGATTGATGTTTTCATGGCTGCTACTCAGGGGGAGTAGTCAGATGTGCGGATATGTGGTTCAAAGCATGTGCATGGAAAGTTCATGGTTACCTTTTCCATTGATGTGAAAGGGGGAGAAGTGCATTGTGAAAAATTCTTGTGAAGAGAAGTTCAATTGAGAGGAAAAGTGCATAAGAAGTCAATGTGTTGGGTTGATGGTATTATTTTTCATATCTTGTGTTGCCATCAATGCCAAAGGTGGAGATTGTTGGATGTTGTGGATATGGTTATTGATATGCGGTTGTCATTAGTTCCAACACTATTAGAATTTGGTGTATTAAATATTGTATATATCGAGGATATTGAGAAAATTGTAAAAGAAAGTATTCCTAGTTCCCAGTGGAACTGTGCAGGTCAAGGAGTTGTGTTCTATACATTCAATATTTGATGATGTGGATTAAATGGTTTATTGTAGAATGTTTCTAGATCATCTACCAAAAGTTTTAGAGGTCCGCGTGAAGTTTTGAGTATGTTGTGGTCTGACAGTGTGTTGCTGGCCTTTGTCAATGTTCCTGAATGAAGTTTGTGTAATTCTTGTTTTCTCAGTTGTTGTGGATGCTTCTCTATTGTTTCTTGGTGTTATCTAGTGTCTCTAGATAATTCTCTATCTTTGTGGTACATCCAAATTATTCGAAGAGTTCGTGGTTGAAGATCTTATCTTGTGCATGTTTGGTTTTTCTTGTTCCTGGCCAACATGTTGTTGATAGCGTGTTGTGGATCTTGGAGGTGTAATTAATTAAAGTCTTCTCACATTGGAGATATTATTTTGGGTCTCCACTATCTTGTGGCCAACCTTAGTTGATTCACATTAAAATTTTATTTGTAAATCTGGGTTGACATTACAAATATATTTTATTTCCTTGGCTGACGAAGTGATGAAATTTCATGTAGCGGATATATAAGGGCGATTAGTTCATTGTTAAAGACGGTGCTCTGTGTGCTCCTATGTGTGTATGTGTGAAAATCATTTTATTGCTAAGAAGAGTGTGAAGAAGAATGTGCGAAGTGTGAAGAAGTGTTGAGCTTAATTGTAACTATAATCAAGCTTGCGAAGAAGCTATTTTCTTAGTTCACAAATATTGGATGGTTTTCATCCAAACCCTATTCTTGGACAGTGAGTCCTCTTTTGTAATTGAGCAATGAGCTCTAGGCAATGTGCTTGAATTCATGTGCATTACCCTTATTATTTCTTTTTATACTTCTAGTAGAGTATAATCTTGTGGACTAACATCCACCATGGTTTTTCCCCAATAGGATTTCCACATAAAAAATCTTTGTGATTTTTGTCTCTCTGATGTGTTGATTGTTTATGGTTAATTACTTATTCATCAGATTTGAGATTAAGTTAAGATTAGTAAGAAGAGTTTTAGTTTTTGTTACAACTAATTCATGCCCCCCCCTCTTATTTGTGTGTCCTTGTTTTGCCAACAAAGTTGTTTCATTGTGCCATGGAGGGTATCGGGTAAGGGAGTAAATTTTCTAGTTGGATCCCCAAATGCAAAAGGATTTGTCTTCGTTATAGCAGCCACTTGGGTATCAACTTGGTTGATTTTTTTTTTAGGGAGATTAAGTTGAAGGAAGCCTTTATTTTGTTTCCTAAAAGATTGGTAATTTTTTTGGTTTACGGATTGAAACTTTTTCATGACAACTATAGGTGGGTTTTGTTTCACGAATACTAACTGAGTTTTGATAATCACGAAGGGTAGCACACAAGTGTATGAAGGAAGGAAAATTTATCATGCTAAGCTTATCTTGTATCTTAGTTTGCAAGTTTTCAATGAACATCCATTGAAGGTGAGGATCAAGAAGCTTTACATCGATTTGGGAATAAACCGATTGATAGCGTAAAATAAAATTAGTAACATTTTCATCATTTTTCTTACATCTCATCATATCGGCTAAGGTCATCTTAGAAGTCATATGCACTTGGAAATGGTTTATAAAGGCCTCAACAAGTTCATTGAGTGAACTAATTGAGTTATTCAGTAAGGAGGAAAACCATTCCAAGGTGGTATCCTTCAAGGACCTAGGGAAAATCTTAGCTAAGAGCTTATTCTCAAGCACAAAATCACTACATAAGGAATTGTAAGCGGAACAAGGTTAGAAGGATATCCTTTCACACATATTTCTCAAACCTAGCAATCTCAATACCTTGTGGAATCAACGCTGAGCGTTCTCAATATCTCCAAGGATAAGGGATTGCTTTTGAAATAGTATGTATGTTGGCCATTTTGATTTTGGTTTATGGTGGAAACTTGCTTTTGAAGGGATGAAACAGTTTGCAAAAGTTGATTTATGAAAACATCATTATTGCATTTTGAGATGGAGTTAAATATGGCGGGGGTGTATATGTGTTTGAGGAGGAAGTGAATGGAATGTTTATGGGAGATAAAGTGGTAGGAGATATGACGTCTGATGCCACAAAGGTACTAGGATTGCTATTGGAAATACCCAAGGCAGGAAAGATATTACTAGTAGGTTGCATCATTGTTGTAACTTGAGGGTTAGTATAGGTAGGTATAGAGGCAATAGTTGTCGGAGTAGGAATTGGAGTTCCTCCTTGACTTTGGACATTGTTTGAAGGTAAGGCGTAGCTAGTTGTTGAGGTAAGATGTTTTCCAAAAGTTTGAACTATGTTACATGCAAGCTCTATTCCTCCTTCACTGTAAATCATGTGATGTATGTTATCTATGGTAGGGATAGCAGTGGTAGAAATTTTTGCAGTACTCAATTGATGTTGTAGGTTTGCTAAGTCTTCATGGATTTGGATTATGTTTTCTTGTGGAATAATAGTAACCATAGTTTCAAAATTTGTTACACTACTTGAAGGTAGAGAGTTGTTAAGGGTATGGTCCATACCTATTTAACTAATGTCAACACTAGGAGTGCAAGAGCTAGATAACCCAAGATCCACGACGATTGTGTTATCACGGGATGACATGAGTCTCAAACTTTGTCTCACTATAGTATTAGCAATGGGACACCAAGTTGTAAAGCTCATGCAAGGGACTATTAAGGAAATGAAAGATGCAACTAACACAAGATTAATGCTATTCTCTAATTTTGATTCAAATGAAATTAAACTAGATGCAATTAAATGAATGAAATAGAAGCTCTACAAATTGAAACATAAATGTAATAACAAAAAAATGAAACAAAAAAACAAATTTTTTAATGTTGTAAAATGCAATTTAAGGTCTAAAATAGGACTAAATCGCCCAGAGGAGCATGTGAGTCTAAATCAAGGTTTTTTAGGGGTTAAAATAATGAATAAAAGTCACCACAAAATATCCAGAAATCAAGAAAAACAACTTGCACCGGGACTAAATTTCCCAGAGGAGCGTATGTGTCCTAGATGAGGGTTTTCGCACCGATTTTAGCAAATTCTAAGTGAATGTTTTGTTTTCTATTTTGGATGATGTCTAGGCTAAGTGCAATTATAGATTTCAAGTGAATTTTAATGATATAAAAAGTAAAAATGCCACCTATATGCACTTTCAATAATGCAAGATTAAGAAACCCTAGAATGCAAATTAACTAATGAAAGACCTAATGCATAGCTAATGCAAGCTAGATCTAGGACTATGATACACTCCAAATCAGAAATAAGGTGTTCTAAATGCAGGTTCACCAAAATGAAACCTCAGAAATTGAGAGGTGTAAGGAAGGGGTTCTATCCTTTTGAGAGATAAAACTAGGGTTGCGGACCTTCACACCTAATTTCCTTCAAGTTTCACTCAAGTTAACCCTAGAGATCTCAATCCAAGGATGAAATCAGGGAAAGAGATCTACAATAAGGTGTCCTAGGGTATCATTAGAGACTAAAAATGGGTTCACCACCAAGCTAGGGATTGGAAAGACAAGAAATGTAAATGAAATGAAAAACCTAACTTTATGGCCTAGATTATGAAATTGAAATGTAGAATAAAAGAATAAGAAAGTATAGATGTGCACCTAGAAACTAAAGAGGCTTGAATGAAGGTCTAAAATGTTGGAAATAATAATTTTGATGCACATTGGGACTCATATGCCAGTAGGGGCGATTTAGTCCCAGTTTAGGGTTTTAGGCCGAAACCAAAATCTAAAACTACTGAATCAGGATCTACAAAAAGTCTAAAAAATGTGTACACTAGGACTCATATGCCACAAGTGCCGATTTAGTCCCAGTATTAGGGTTGCTTTGAAACTCTTATATCCTTTATTTCTTTCTTGTAGCTTATGTCCTACCAAATCTATGGTTTTGGAACACTGAATTTTTCCCTATAAGTGACTTTTTGTGATCTTGCAAACAAGGTGACAACTTTGACAACTTGGAAACTTTCTTTGAACTTTCTTTTCAATGGATCTTCAACCTAAACCACCTATATCTACAATCACACATCAAAGAGAGGGAAAAATGATGTGTTGTTAGTGGATAGGGGTTTTCCTTGGTCAAACCCCATTTTGGTAATCAAACCTTGAAATGAAATGAAATAGAAGGAAGGAATAATGAATAAAAAAATATGCAAAGTTGCAACTCACCAAACCCTTGAATAAAAGGCTGAAAACTTGTATGTAATGGCTAGCATGAATGTGGATCTTGAATATTTCTTGAATGTTGTGGATCTTATCTTGAATGTTTGCTTGAATCATAAGATACCTACATCACAAATGTTTGCTAAAAAACAAACATGATGCATGATGACTTTGACATGATGCTTGATACTTGAATAGTGATTCACAATGCTTGATAATAACTCTTAAATGCTCTTAAATGCTCTTGTAATCATAAATTTTCTATAGTGCTTGAATACTTGAAAGCTTAGGAGAAAATATGTGAAATAACCTTGTATTTATACTTGTTTATGCCAAATTTCCCAAAATTACAACACTACTAGCCAACATCAGATCTAGGAGAATAAAATCCTACCAAGAATTTGAATTCAAATTAGGTCTAAGCTAAGTGGGACTCATACACCAATTATGGCATATCAGTCCCATTAGGCTAAGCTTGGGACACATTTTTGAAGAAAGTCTTAGTTTAAAGTGAAATAAACATCTAGGCCCCAAAACCTAGGTGGGACCCATACACCCAAGGTGGTGTATGAGTCCTAGATCACTAAATATAGGCCATACAATCCAAAAACACTGAGTTATGATTGGTTTATTCCTGTATGTCAGGATTATCCTTGGAAAGATGCATTAATTAAGGTTTGTGGATGCAAAATAAGTCCAATTAAGGCATAAAGAAGCCCAATTAATTAATGATACCCTAGATTAGTGTGAAAGTGTAAGAAAACACTTTACAACACCCTAAATAAGTCACAATTAATTTCATTTAGTTCACAAGAGCCCAAACAAGTGTGAAAATATAAGGGCTACATTTTGCTACACTACAATAGATTAAATTGTGTGTTTGTGTATGTATTTTGTTTCCCCTTGCTTGTTTTATGTGTTCTTAGATGAGTCTTGTCACCCTTGTAGGTGCTTGAATATAGGAGTGTATTTATTTTGTAAAACTTCCTCTATTTGTCAAATCATTCTTCTTTTTGTCATGTATTGTTTTTTGACAATTGGGGACGATGCAAAGAGTTGGGGGCATTTATGCCTCCCTTCCATGTTGACCCAATTTTTTATTTTCATTTTTTTTTCATGCGTCTTCTTCAAATGGCCTAATATAGTAGGGGGTAGATGACAATTCATTTATATATTATTATACTTATCTATCTATATTTATGAGCATCTCTGACCCTAAAATATTAGATCCCCCTGTCTCTTGTTTGTTACGTCCTTTTTTTTTTCCCCTTTTGTTTATCTTTTTATCTTCCTTTCTTGCTTCATGAAGTTGTGGTGCCTATGTGTTGTCCCTCGTGTGTGTGACAACATTACCATGGTTACATCTTGTTATGTTCCGCATGACACAACATCATTTTTTTATTCTTTCTTTTCTCTCCTTAGGATGTCACATGCCTTTGTGTTCAACACACACCATCCTAAGGGGGGATCTCATATCACTTTGATTTTCAAAAGGTATATTCAGTGGCCAACGAATCCCTTCTTGAAAATATTTATTTTTCAAAAATTATATTCCTCAATAAAGACCCCTAGTAAAATGATTTTCCTTCATCATGGGTTCGTAAAGAAATAATTTTAAAAACTTTCCTCCGAGGAGGAAGCACCTTTTCCTGCGAGAGAGGTATTGAATTTCCCCTTATGAGTGGGCTTTCTTCCTTCTAGATTCCTTGATGAAGTGAAATATTTCAAAAGGATTCCTTGATGTTAAATTGATTTGTGAAAAATATTATTACACTTTCAAACAAAGTGTCCCTTGAGTGGACCCCTTTTGTTTTGAAGGGTTCTCGAGAGACCCCTTCAAAATCTCTTCCTTCAATTGTTGATAGTCTGCATGATTATCTTCTTGTCTTCCTATGTGGCTTCTTTTTAATATCTAACATGTTTTATCTATGGATTAACATTTTTCTTTGCAGGAGTGCCTATAAAGCTTCTTTTCAATCATATTTTGCGGAGTCCCTTACACCGAGCTTCCTTTAGGACTGAGCACCTACTGGGCACCTTCTTTGCAAGTCCAAGGACCTATGAAGCACTTTAATCCTATGAGATCTATTTGTTTTTGGTGTGTGGGCCTCTAGTGCACTTTGTTCAATCCTCCTGAGGAGAGAGTACCTGTGGAGCCATTTTCCTACCCTATGCTTTTGAGCACGCTAGATTGTGGTTTGCTTCCTCGATGGTTCAAGTATATTTTCTTGGAAGAATTTTTACCTACTTTACCAAACACTCATTGGAACTCATGTTCGCTAAAGTGGGGGAAAAATGTATAGTAGTGAATTTGAACCTCCCCTTGCAAATTCCCCTTTTACATGCTTCACATTAGAAATATCAAACCTAAGCATGTAGTTCCACTTCCTCCATCTATGCTCCATCCACTTGGATCCTAGTTATACTATCGGTGGGGGAATTTCTATCGAGGATGTGTGTGCGGTGAGCAGATTTTTGTGCAATGTGTTGTTGTCCTAATAGGATTCCTACCTCTAGAATTTGTAGAGGTGTTACGTTCTTGATTTGTGATGAAACATAATGCCCCTGCACCCTTCAACTAACCTTTGAATGGCTCTTTCCCTCTTAATTGACCTTCAAATGACTATTCTTCACTCTCTTGAAATATCTACACACTTTTGACATTCTTGAGGATAATTATTACATTTGCTCACATGTTTTGGCTACTTGCTACACTATTTCCTTCATCCCAACATCACAACATTCTTCATGTATACCATAGAAGCTACAACTTGGTGTCTTGTGAGACTTCCTTCGGTGTTGTTGTGGCCATGTCGACTTTTCCATGGTTGTGAACTTGCATTCCTCTCTCATTGGCCTTCAGTTCCTTAAGTTGAGGGTGGTATTATTTGCTTACTATTAAATTGTTGTTGGGTCTTAGTACCATAGTGTTACTTGTAGTGTTCGGTATTCTTCATTTCAAGTACTTTCTTTATCCATTTCTATTTCTCTATCTATCTAGTTGTCTGTGGAGGTGGAAACACAAAAATGAGGGTTTGAGTGTGGCAAGCCCCAAAACAACCCCAACATTTTTCCCCACTCTTCTATGTGTAGGTACTTGTTCATGTGGAGCTTGTTGGTGACCTAGACCCTTCATAAGTTTAGCTCTCACCAGCTTTGTTCTCCTCTCTTTCATAATATTCCTTACATTATATTAGTCTTTGTTATTTATTTCTTTTTCCATCACAATAAACCTTTAGCTAAGTTGTTTAGTAGGTTTTCTATTATTATCTCTATGTATTTTAACTTTTTTTCTATAAGGATTCCAATGCACCTCTGAGATGCCAGTGCACCATGTTGTTGTCCCTATTCTACGTTGTTTTCCTCTGGTAGAGAGCTATCTAACGTACAGTCCAAATCCTAGAAACATTCTCACTTAGTCCAAACCTAGCTCTTAGATTAGTAGAGTGAGAGAAGTACTAAGAGTGCTCTTCATTCTCTACTCTTAACATAAAAAACTTTTCCAACTTGAGGCACATTAGGAAGCCTTATTGTTACTATATTTTTACCTATGGCTCAATCAGGTAGAGCCCATTGATATTTAAAATAAAATGGTACATTTCCTATCTTCCTTACATTGCATTCATGTGTACAAATGAAATAACTTAAAAGATTACAGAAATTTAAATCATTGCATTTATACAGATACATGAAACATAAGAAAGATTTTATAAATATTTTCTAAAAAGTAATCTTTATTGAATGTAGAAATATTCATTTGACTCACACAAGCCGTGAGTTTAACTTTAACTTGTTCAATGCAAATGAAAATAAACATATATACATGAATAAGTAAATAAAGAAAAAAGAATTTGCATGTAGGGAGGGTAACCAGTCATTGCCTGAGAATGACTGGTTCTATTGTGTCTCCTTGTCCAACTGTCGTCTAAGTTGTCTTGACCTTCCCAGCTCCTTGGTACTCTTGTTTCCTACATTAGCTCAAAGCAATGTGTTAGAGTAGTGCTCTAAGCAATGAAAGGTTACATACCATACATGATCATTTACCTATGCATGTATAAATTGGTCCTGATCTACATTAAATAAGTTATGTGTGTATTTTAGGTGTCCCAGAAAACCATTGAAGTTATCAAACACACCTAAACCATACATGTTTTTTCTAACTTGTGTCTTTCCTGTGCAAATATAGGAAAAGCATTGTTATTTTTATCTGATTTTAAGCACGTGGGGATAAATGTGGCTCCCACAAGGGTTGATCCCAATGTGTTTATAATATAACTTATAAGGTCAATTCATTAGATGGTTTATTTCTTTTTATTTATACAAACAAGTGTACATCTTTTTTGACAATATCTTATTTGTCACTGCCATGAGTGACATATACTTATTACAGAGAAATCATAAAGAATGAAGTAGTATTTGGTCATAGGACAACTTATAGATATATGTTGATGTGCTCATTTATGAAATCACAATTTAAGGTAATAGATACAGGAAGAGAATTGTTTCTCAGGCAATAATTTGTTCTATTCTAAGGAGATCCTTTAAAGATCATATTTATACAACTGTATTCGAGATTTCTTTTGAAATAGTAAAGTAAGTTAAAGAAAGATCAACATTCATCAATAACAGTAGTTGCAAAGGTATGGTTTTCATAGGAGTAGAGCAGCTAACTAAGTTATTAGGTTATGATGCAAGAGGGATTGAGTCTCGAGATCATAAAGAAATATTGTCAATGCATCCAATGTGAAGATTGTGCATGAATGTGAATCTTTGCAAGTAAACCCTCAATTATCAAAAGACTTAGTTGTAGTTTAAGATCTCAAAGGACAGTGATAATACTTAAAAATGTAGTATCTTGCATATAAAGATTTTACTTTGACCAATGCATCAGTGAGATGACAATAGAGATAAAGATAATCATGCAAAAGGTAGACCTGTTACTATGCATGGTAGAGAAAGGACAACAGAGGAAGACCCTTGTGGGTTTCATTGAAAATCTAGAGAATGGAGGTAAAAACCCTCAATCCAGAATGAATAATACCCCATGGGTTTAAATTTTTAGAAAAACCATGAGTATGTAGCACAGCCATAACTCAGAAGAAGTGAAAATTTGATGCAACAACTCATGTTTTTCTATTCATAAATGCATGAAATCTTCATATTTCAAAAGATGCACATAGGAAATACATAGAAAAAGAAAGAAAATATCTATTATTTTCTGTGTATATACTCATGGTGGCCAGATAGAAATAAGCATAAACCTAGAAGAATACATTGAAAATACATGAAACCCTCGACAAGCAAGGTCATCGCCATTTAAATGCAGTTCAAGTAGTATAAAGATGAATAGTATATACAAAGACCGAGCTTGATTATGAGCTTGAGAGTACATGAAAGCAATGATATGCAAAAACTAGAAAAGCTCAAAATACAGAGCTTCCAATTTCTATAGAAAATATACAGCAACATGAACGTATTTTTCTTCAAAGATTAAAGGGAAATAAAGGGAAATGCATTCACAAGAAGCTCGCCTAAGCTTATTATTTTGTGATTTATACAAAATATGTTGATGAAGACCCACTATGTGCTCAAAAATTTTCCATGAGGTGTCCCCAGATCCTTCATGGCTTTCACAGACCAAACCCTAGCTTGGTGGCGCGGTTGCAACTTCTTCATGAAGTTTCTTCACAATTATGAAATATGTTTCATTTGTTTTCTTCCTTTTACTTTAGGGTTTGTTACCATAAAGTAAATCTTGATAGAAGATTGGAAATTTTTTTCCATTTCTTTTATTTTAAAATGAGACAACTAATGACATGCCTTATGTCTTATCTATATGTCATAAAATATGACTTAGGCATTTTAATACCAAAGGTGATTTAGCATGTTTAGTCACATTTTTTGCTATTATCATGGGTCGATGCCTAGGGTGGAGTCTATTTTTGCATTTGAATATATTGTAGAATGATTTAATATTAAATGGTGTTTTATAAAACATTTAATTTAAATTATTATTTCTTACTAATGCAAAATAGGAGCATGTGCTTTTGTGACTAAGTCATGAGGAGATGAGATATGCTTTTATTTACGATATTGAGAGCATATAGGGAAGTTGAACTTTGTTTACAAACATGTGCTACAAATATTGGAGATGTTTTTTGACTCTTTATGAGCTTTGGAGGGTATTTTGGAGTAATTTTGAGTTGTCATCATGTTTGACATGGTCAAACTTGACCCTTTCAATGCTTTGGAGCTTTTGTGGATAAAATCTAGTTGCTATATTTTTGGATTTTTGAAGCCATCCGACCCAAGAAGCTTCCAATTCCTATTTTCGTGCAACTGTTTGAAGCTTGCTTACTTAGTCATTTTTGGACTCATTTTGTAAGGAAGTTCTTGATTATGCAATTTCTACACTTAGTGACTTTTGAAGTCATTTGGTAGATTTTTTTGCATACTTTTCTAACTAAGTTCTGATTACGAAATATAGTGAAGGCCTTGAGTATTATTGACTTGAAGATTTTGTCTACTTGTTCTTTGCATTATTGTGTTCATCTGTTGATTGATTAAGTTATTAGTAAGGTAATATTTGCTTCCTTATAGCTTTGTCTCAGAATTTAGAACCCTTATGCAGAAAAGTCTACTAATGCAGGTTACAAATTGTGTCAAGAAGTGTTAATGGCTTTTGAATGTGCAATTATTTTCCTTCTTGAAGTTTGAGCATTAGGACCTGTTTGTAAAATATTTATGCAAAAGGTATACAACAATAAGTTGTGCAGGAATAATCTTAGTCAGTATAACAAGTACATAAACTCAAAATTTCTTAATCTTTTCAATTAGGTGTATCATCATAGAGGTAGTGTTTTCTAGTTTTCATAAAAAAAAAAAACATCTCCTTCTACCCTTTTCCTCATCAAAATAATTAGATTAGGTGATACCAAAAGGAAGTCGGCCTTCTCCAGAGGTTTGGTCTCATTCAAAGTGGGATCATTCCCATGTTACACTAGAGTTGTTGAACATCAGGTTCAACAGGGTGCATATTTCAGGTGTTAACAATTTTGGCATGCCTGGTGGGACACATCCATCAAAGTTTTTGTTGGTTTGATGTGCAACCTATGATTTTTAGACCTTCTAGAGGTTATTACAGCATATCTGGCGACTTTGTTGAGTTAAAAGAGCAATAAAATCAATGTTGTTACATCACATGAGAAGAATTCAAACTAGGAGTTCCAAGGAATTTGAGTATTTGCAGCTATCACCACCCAAAAGACAAGGCAAGACAATAAGGAAAACTCCTCCATCAAAGAGAGTTCAGTTAACACCACCTGGTGTTAGGCATAATTTTCTTCTCACCACCAAGGAGAAGAGGTAGACCATCAAAAATAGAGAGTAACACTTATTCTGCCTCACCAAGTTTCAAAATAGTTACATCACCTTCAAGCCACCCAAAGCATATTTCATTTGTTTCTTCTTTAGTTTCTATTCCTGTATTTTAAAGTTTTACTACTTCATTTTTTTTTGTTCATACTCAAGTTCATTCATCTCAGCTACCTCAAATGGCTGCTATAAATCAACCCTTTGTACCATTTAATGGAGGCAAACCATTAAATCTTGCACATCACAATGACATTCTAGTTGTTTCCTTAAAATGTTTGCTAATCTTCACTGGGGAGGATCAAACAACTCCCATTGAGCATATAAGGGATGTTTCTTCTTTGTGTGGTGTTCACCAAATTACTCAAGAGGATGTAGTTGTAAGGATACTTGCTGCATCATTTAAAGGAAGGGCTTTGCAATGGTTTAGAAGTCTAGAAGTTGGAACCATTGCAACTTGGGATGAGTTAGGAGATAAATTGCACAAACAATTTCAAGAAATATCTGATAACTTGTCTTTATTGGAGTAGCTGACTACTATAAAGAGATCTCCACAGAAGCAAATGAATGACTTCAATTTTTGGTTCCAAAGGACTTGGGATAGAATCCCTACAACAGTAAGGCCACCTCCCGAATATGAATTTCTATATTATTTGAAGGCTCTTAACAACGATATAGTTGTTATGACACAGTCGATGGGAGGAGTGTCCTTACCAAATGCTTATGAGACAAAAATTAGAGAATTTTTTTTTTTGATTCAAGCACGAAAGATTGCTCCCAGGCCACAAATGCCTATATTTCCAAAAATACAGCCTAGTATTCCACTCCAAATACCACCTTTTGTACCATTACCTGTTGTACCAGCATTACCAGTTGCTGGTAAACAAGAATTTTTAGTCCTAGTTCAATCTCAGGAGTTGCAGGAAATTAAAGAAAGTCAGCAAAAGATTAAGAACATTTTATAGACTTTTAGGAACATACTGGTGAATTTAGAGAAGCAACAATCATATAACAGACCTACAAATCAGCCTTTTCAAGGTCAACAACAACAATTTCAAGGCAATAGGTAGCAATACCAAGGTAATTACTAGGGTCAAAGACAAAATATTGCTACAAGGCTTTTTCAAGCATACAATCTAGCTCCTATTAGTGCAACTAAGGACATTGTCCTTGTTCAAAATAACCTTGTTGTTGATTATGACTGGTGTTACCCATGCAATCAGCCACATAATCAATCCACATGCTCTAAGAGAGTGATAAACCAGATGCTAATGCTGCAAAGTGCTTCAAGCTAGCAACAAAATATACCTAATGATGAAGCTCCATAGCAACAAGAGTAGTTTACAAGTGACACTACTCTACTGAACTGGAAAGGAGAAGAATTATGTGGTGTTAATGTAGATGATTCTCCAGTTGCAGCAAATACTAGAGAAAAGAAGAGAGCCTTTGAACTTCAACAAACAGTTGATAAAGAAAAAAAATTGACTACAAAGCCATCAACATCACAAGTGTCTCACATTTTGTAGAGGAATCCACAAGGAGCTGCCAGGGAGTAGCCACACTTGCAAGCGGATCATGCTGGTGTAAAAACCCATCAGAAGGTAACTTCGGTTGCACCTTTTAATATTATTGAGAACATGAAAAAGATGAGTGTTTCTATGTCTATGTGGGATTCTTTGGCTATCCTAGGTCAAAAGGATATATTGCAATCTACTTTGTCTAATTTGAAAGTGTCTAAAGAACCATCAGTAAGTCAAGATAGGGTTGTGTTTACTAATACCCCTCAGGATAGCCAACAACCAAGCAAGGAAATGGGTGAGGACATTAAACCACCTTTTTTTATGTGTCTGTGATTATTGGTGACAAATTAGTGAACAACTGTATGGTGCATAGTGGGGCTAGCAATTATGTAATGCCTAAGCAAGTAGCAAATAAACTTGGATTGAAATATCAACCTTTAGAGAAAGGAGTGGTTCAGTTAGATGGAACTTAAATTAATGCTTTAGGTGTTATTAAAGGCTTGAACCTTACACTTCATGATTGTCCAAACTTTTCAGTTCCCCAAGACATATGTGTTATTGATTTACCTCCTTTCTTTTCCCTGCGTCTCTCGAGAGATTTTACTGCTAAAATAGGAGGTTATGTGTCATCTGATTGGTCACATATGCTATTTAGAACAAGATATGGAACCAAGGTTACCATTAAATCTAAAAATTTGGCCAAGGATCACATTGAGCCATATAACCCAAGTGTTATTAATGTTGTTCCTACTGTTGTAGACATAAATTGTGTCATTTTTACTGACAGTGAGCTCATTGTTGCTCAAGAGTTGCAAGCAAAGAGTGTTCCTGATGTGTTGTTACATGAATGGGCGACAGAAAATGTGGTAGATAGTCCTGATGACCATATTCAAGATACTAGTATGGGAAATTACGTACTTCATGGATCAGATATAGAAATTCCAAACCTTGAAAAGAGTGTAGATCAAATGCTAGAACATCAAAATGAGCTTTCGTAGATGTTTTTTGATGGTTCTAGAAGTATGAATGGAGCTAGAGGAGGTGCAATGCTCGTTTCTCCACATGGTGATAGGTATTTTTCAGCTTTCCATGCTCAAATAACACTGTTGGATATGAGGGAATTATTCAGGGTCTTGAATGGGCAAGGAAAAGAGGAATAAATTACTTAAAGGTCTATGGAGATAGTGAACTGAACATCAATCAAGTTAGAGGCTTTAATGTTGCTAAGAATGATGCATTGAAATCCTATAGAAATAGAGTGTGGAATATAATTAAGGAGTTTGATGCCTTCAACCTAATTTCTATCCCAAGAAATTATAATAAACATGCTAACAGACTTACAACCATTGGAGCATAGTTGACATTCCAAATGATGTCAAAAAGGAGAAAATACAACAGTATGTCAAAGTTACAGTTAGGCCATCAATTCCTGATAACAATATTAATTGGTAGGTATTCAATAGTGATGAGAAAATTTTATCATTTTTTCTCTAAGAGGATCAGTTTTCTGTAGTGAATCAAGAGAAGCTTAAACAACAATACGATGATCAAGTCATACAACTAAAAAAAAAAAAAATTCCCAAGGATTTGGTTACCTTGGAGTCTATTTTAAACATTGATGACTAGATTAAGAAGAGTAAAGTCAACATTCAAGTGAAAGAAGACCATTATGAAGAAGTTGAAATCTTTAAAGGTAAGCTTCTTAAGTTAGGCAAAATCTGTTCAACTAAAGATAGAAAAGCTTTTATTTCCTTATGCCAAGAGTTTCATGATGTTTTTGCTTGGAAATATTCTGATTTAAAAGGTTTTGACCCTCATATTGCACAACACACAATTGAGTTAGAACTTGATGCCAAGCCTGTTAGGAAAAAGCAAATACCTTTGAACCCCAAGCTTGAACCTTTAATGATTAAAGAGTTGACTAAGTTAGTTGAGGAGGGTATTGTATTTCCAATTAAACACACATCCTAAGTTTCTAACCTTGTTCTGGTTAGAAATAAGAATGGGGAAATAAGATTATGTGTAGATTTTAGAGATCTTAACAGAGCGTCTTTAAAATATCATTACCCCTTACCCTCCATGGAACATATTCTTCAAGTTGTTGCTAGTTTAGAGAGATTTTCTCTTCTAGATGGGTATTTTGGTTATAACTAGATTTTAGTCAAGGAAGAGGACCAATATAAAATAATGTTTACAACAAAGTGGGGCACTATGGCCTACAAGAGAATTCCTTTTGGCTTATCTAACACTAGTGCCACTTTTCAAAGGGCCATAGATATGGTGTTTCAGAGTTTAATTCAGAATTTTTTTCTTGTTTATCTAGATGACATAATAGTATATTCCAAAAATGCAGATGAGCACTTGTCACATCTCAAGCAAGTTTTTAGAAAATGAAAATGAGCACTTGTCACATCTCAATCTGAAAAAGAGTATATTTGTAGTTCATGAGGGTAAACTATTAGGACACTTAGTGTCAAAGGAAGGAATTACAATTGACTCTGAGAGAGTCAAAGCCATACTTGAGTTGCCATTACCCAATCACAAGAAAGGATTACAAAGCTTTCTAAGGTAGAATTAACTTTTTGAGAAGATTCATACCTGATGTTGCAAATCTATTATAGCCTTTGACTGTCATGCTTAAAAAGAATGCAATTTTCAATTGGACTAGAGAAGCCAAAAACAACTTTGAAGAAATCAAAGAAGTTTTAGCATCAACCCCAACACTAGTAAATCCAGATTTTTCTAAATGTTTCATTCTATATGCTTTTGGTAGCATTAGTTATATTTCTGCTATGTTGGTTCAGAAAAATAATGATCAGAAGCTTGAAGAAATTTAAGCATTTGATTTCTAACAACAAGATTCATCTTTTGGTTGCACACCCTAGTGTGAAAGATTTTTTATTGAGCAAATATCTGAATGAGAAAAGAGAATGGTGGATCACAAAAGTTATGGAGTTTGATGCTTATATTCAAATCACAGAACTTGTCAAAGGAAGAGGACTTTATGAGAAGCTTGCCTCAACCCCTGAAGACGCACATAAATTAGAAACAAAAATTGTTCTACTTAATGATAATGAGCTTCAAAATTCTACACCTACATTAGCAACAAGTTGGGTTCAACATATGACCCATTTTCTACAAATTGGTGAATGTCCACTAGGATTGGATAGAGCTAAAAGAAGGTACTTCAAGTTACAGTCTATTCCATGCATTCTCATTGATAGTATTCTTTTTAGAAAATACCTGAATGTTGTTTTATTAAGGTGTATTGACACTGATCAAATAGAAAAAAGTGCTTCATGAATTTCATGATGGGACTTTAGGAGGCCACTTTGCTCCAAGGACAATAGCTTGGAAAATTATGAGAGCCGACTATTAATGGTCTAGCTTTTTTAAGGATGCATATGCATAGTCAAAGAAGTGTGTAAAATGTGCTCTTTTTACAAGGAAGGAGAGATTGCCAGCTATGCCTCTACAACCAATTCAGGTTGAGCAACCCTTCATGAGATGAGGCATTGACTTTATTGGGCTAATAAATCCACCCTCCAGTGTTGGTCACAACTGGGTGCTTATAGCCTCTGACTATTTTACACATTGGAAAGAAGTAGTAGCTTTGAAAGAAGCTAATGAATCTTTAGTTTTAAATTTTTAAGAGGACATAGTAACCAAGTTTGGAGTTCTTGATTCCATTATTTTAGATAATGCTCTTGCATTTGTGGGATTAAGGGTTACAAATTGGGCTGTTAAACATGGAATTCATTTGAATACCTCTTCAAGCTATTACCCACAAGGTAATGGTTTGGCTAAAAGTACAAATAAAAATATGATCAGGATTATTAAAAGAACCATGGAGGAGAATAAGAGAGTTTGGCACACCAAATTGAAATCTGCTCTATGGGAAAATAGAATAACTCCTAAGAGATCAATTGGAAACTCATCATATGTTCTGGTTTATTGAAAGGAGGAAATACTGCCTCTATCTATGGAGCCACCATCTCTTGACATTATTCACCAGTTGGAGATGTCTGAAGAATAGGACCCAATCTTCGTTATATATGTTGAGCTCATGGAGCTTGAAGAGATAAAAGATAAAGCAATGAATTTATTGGAGTATCATCAACTCCAAAAAAAAGGTTCTTTGATAAGAAAGCTACACCCAAAATTTTCAAAGAGGGTGATGTTGTTCGCAAATGGGATGTACTGAAGAGTGGGCCAGATAAGCATACAAAATTTGACATCTTCTGGACTGAACCATTTATCATCACTGAATTCAAGGAGCATAACATATTCCAGTTATCAAAGATGGATGGAGAAATATTTCCAATCATAGTTAATGGAATTCACCTCAAATGATGTTTTGAGGTGTGAATTATCATTGTGCATATTAGGTTAGGTTTATGCTTTCAATAAAGTGTTGCTGCACTATAGTCTAGCTGCAAGTTTCATTCCCTAAGTGTTCTTCCAGTATAGTAGATAGTTTCACTTCAATATTTTTCCCTGTTTTCAATAGGTTTCTAGACATTCTGACTAGTCTCAAGTGAGTTATAGCTATGAACAAGTTTCCTTAGGTCTACCTCTTAGTTTGCAAAGTGACTCCATACCCAATTGACAAGTCTAGGCTACTGGTTTACATGTTTAGCAGGAAAACATCTAGCAAATGTTGCCAAAAAAATGTTACCAGATTTTTATCTATAGATCAGTCAGGTAGATCCCATTGATATTTAAAAGAAAATGGTACATTTCCTATCTTCCTTACATTGCATTCATGTGTACAAATGAAATAACTTAAAAGATTACAAAAATTTAAATCATTGCATTTATACAAATGCATGAAACACAAGAAATATTTTACAAATCTTTCCTGAAAAGTAATCTTTATTGAATATAGAAATATTCATTTGACTCACACAAGCCACGAGTTTAACTTTAACTTATTTAGTGCAAATCAAAATTAACATATACATGAATAAGTAAATGAAGAAAAAAGAATGTGCATGTAGGGAGGGTAACTAGTCATTTCCTAAGAATGACTGGTTCTATTGTGTCTCCTTGTCCAACTTCCGTTTGAGTTGTCTCAACCTTCCCAGCTCCTTGGTACTCTTGTTTCCTACATTAGGTCAAAGCAATGTATTAGAGCAATGCTCTAAGCAATGAAAGGTTACATACCATACATGATCATTTACCTATGCATGTATAAATTGGTTTCAATCTGCATTAAATAGGTTGTGTGTATTTTAGGTGTCCCAAAAAATCATTGAAGTTATCAAACACACCTAAAACATGCATGTTTTTTGTAACTTGTTTGTTTCCTATGCATATATAGGAAAACATTATTATTTTTATCTGATTTTAAGCACGTGGGGATAAATGTGGCTCCCACAAGGGTTGATTCCAACGTGTTTATCATATAGCTTAGAAGGTCAATTTATCAGATGGTTTAAATTGATTTTGATTTATATAAACAAGTGTACATATTTTGTGATAATATCTTATTTGTCACTGCCATGAGTGACATATACTTATTACATAGAAATCATAAAGAATGAAGTAACCTTTGGTGATAGGACAACTTATAGATATATGTTGATGTGCTCATTTATGAAATCACAGTTTAAGGTAACAGATATAGGAAGAGCATTGTTTCTTAGGAAAGCATTTTTTCTATACTAAGGAGATCCTTTAAAGATTATATTTATATAACTGTATTCAAGATTGCTTGTGAAACTGTAAAGCAAGTTAAAGAAAGATCAACAGTAATCAATAACAGTAGTTGCAAAGGTATGGTTTTCACAAGAGGAGAGCAACTAACTAAGTTATTAGGTTATGATGCAAGAGGGATTGAGTCTTGAGATCATAAAGAAATATTTTCAATGCATCCAATGTGAAGATTGTGCATGAATGTGAATCTTTGCAAGTAAACCCTCAAGTATCAAAAGCCTTTGTTTCATTTTAAGATCTCAAAGGATAGTGATAATACTGAAAAAAGTAGTTATGTTGCATATAAAGACTTTACTTTGACCAATTCATCAATGAGATGACAATAGAGATAAAGATAATCGTGCAAAAGGTAGACTTGTTACCATGCATGGTAGAGAAAGGCTGACAGAGGAATACCCTTGTGGGTTTCATTGAAAATCTACAAAATGGAGGTAAAAACCCTCAATCTAGAATGACTAATACCCCATGGGTTTAAATTTGTAGAAAAAACATGAGTATGTAGCGCGGCCATAAATCAAAAGAAGTGTAAATTCGATGCTACAACTCATGTTTTTCTATTCATAAATGCATGAAATCTTCATATTTCAAAAGATGCACTTAGGAAATACATAGAAAAAGAAAGAAAATATCTATTATTTTATGCATATAAACTCATGGAGTCCAAATAGAAATAAGCATAAACCTAGAAGAATACGTTGAAAATACATGAAACCCTCGACAACCAAGGTCGTCACCATTGAAATGTAGGTCAAGTAGCATAAAGATGAATAGTATATATAGAGATCGAGCTTGATTATGAGCTTGAGAGTACATGAAAGAAAGGATATGCAAAAACTAGAAAAGCTCAAAATACAGAGTTTCCAATTTCTACAAAAAATATGCAGCAAAAGGAACATATTTTTCTTCAAAGATTAAAGGGAAATAAAGGGAAATGCATTCACAAGAAGCTCACCCAATCTTATTATTTTGTGATTTGTATAGAATATTTTGATGAAGACCCATTGCGTGCTCCAAAATTTTCCATGAGGTGTCCCCAGATCCTTCATGGCTTTCATAGACCAAACCCTAGCTTGGCGGTGCAACTGCAACTTCTTCATGAAGTTTCTTCACAATTATGAAATATGTTTCATTTTTTTTCTTCCTTTTACTTTAGGGTTTGTTACCATAAAGTAAATGCCAATAGAAGATTGGAATTTTTTTTCCATTTATTTTATTTTAAAATGAGACAACTAATGCCATGGCTTATGTCTTATCTATATATCATAAAATATGACTTAGGCATTTTAATATCAAAGGTGATTTAGAATGTTTAGTCACATTTTTTGATATTATGAGCTACCGATGCCTAGGGTGGAATCTATTTTTGCATTTGAATATAATTTAAAATGATTTAATATTAAATGGTGTTTTATAAACCATTTAATTTAAATTATTATTTCTTACTAATTCAAAATAGAAGCATGTGCTTTTGTGACTAAGTCATGAGGAGATGAGATATGCTTTTATTTACGATATTGAGAGCATATAGGGAAGTTGAACTTTGTTTGAAAACATGTGCCACAAATGTTGGAGATTTTTTTTTTACTCTTTATGAGCTTTGGAGGGTATTTTGGAGAAATTTTGAGTTGTCATCATGTTTGACATGGTCAAACTTGACCCTTTCAATGCTTTGGTGCTTTTGTGGATAAAATCTAGTTGCTATAATTTTGGATTTTTGAAGCCATCCGACCCAAGAAGCTTCCAATTCCTTTTTTGGTGCAACTGTTTGAAGCTTGCTTACTTAGTCATTTTTGGACTCATTTTGTAAGATAGTTCTTGATTATGCAGTTTCTACACTTAGTGACTTTTGAAGTCCTTTGGCAGATTTTCTAGACTTTTGTAACTCAATTCTGATTATGAAATATAGTGAAGGCCTTGAGTATTATTGAATTGAAGATTTTGTCTATTTTTTCTTTGCATTATTGTGTTCATCAACTGATTGATCAAGTTATTAGTGAGGTAATATTTGTTTCCTTATAGCTTTGTCTCATAATTTAGAACCTTTATGCAAAAAAGTCTACTAATGTAGGTTACAAATTATGTCAAGAAGTGTTAATGGCTTTGGATGTGAAATTATGTTCCTTCTTGAAGTCTAAGAATTAGGACCTATTTGTAAAATATTTATGCAAAAGGTATACAGTAATAAGTTGTGTAGGAATAATCTTAGTCAGTATAACAAGTGCATAAACTTTGAATTTCTTAATCTTTTCAATTAGATGTATCACCATAGAGGTATTGTTTTCCAATTTTCATTTAAAAAAAAAAAACATCTCCTTCTACCCTTTTCCTCATCAAAATCATTAGATTGGGTGATACCAAAAGGAAGCCAGCCTTCTTCGAAGGTTTGGTCTCATTCAAAGTGGGATCATTCCCATGTTACACTGGAGTTGTTGAACATCAAGTTCAAAAGGGTGCAGATTTTAGGTGTTACCACTTATACTCTCTGCTCTCTATGACTTGGAGCCTTGGTGTGGTCAGTCCCCCCTCCTCTACACCTCTTTCAATTGAATTTTCATAACTCCTACTTCTTGTTTTCTTCCTTTAAGATCTGTAAATTTTCTAGGGAATAACTCATAAAATTCTAATAGAAATTTGCAACTTGTGCAACTAATTTATCATCCTAATAGTCTCTAATTTTGAAAAGTTTAGGGTCCCCTTCCTTGGCAATATTTTCTTCTTTTAGTTTGATTAGTTGATAATAATAGTTTTTTTTAGCTTTTGTAGGGGATTCTCGGTCCCTTTCTCCTTGTTTGACTTCTATATCAAGATTATGTGTATCATCCTCTTCTTGTTGTGTTAGAAAACATATTTTCCTTGGTAATGTAGATTATTTATCTAGCCATTCAATATATTCATATTCCTTCAAATTTTGGGGGTGGTGTAGGGATTTACATTACCGCCACTTCATTATTTATGTTTTGAGTGAATATTATTTATTTAATTTTGAGTTGCATGGTATGTATTTGACCATTATTCTCATAAAAAAGAGGTGTATATAAATTCCATTTAAGGGCTCTCCAATATTTTGTTCCCTTGCCATTCTTGGTTTATATACTATTGATGCAAAAATTGTTAGGCAATAGCCTTATGGGAACTTAGCTATTGGGGGGACTTGTGCACGTAGCTAAGTGACCTTTATCGAGTCCGACAATTCATTTATCAATGGGGGGTGAGAAAAGGGAAAGGAAATAAACATGAAATAAAAAAATCTAAACTAAGGCGATGCGCCAAATTAGTGATAAAATAGGTGAGCACATTGCAAAAACAAAGGCTCGGGTAGTAACTAATGTATATTAAAGAGATAATTCCCAAGCACCACTAACATATGAGCACCAAACCATTTGCATAATATAACCCACACAGTACAAGCCAACACAAAATATTAGTAACATGATTTGTATTATGCTAAGCCATATAATGATTACAAAAGATTGAAACAAATGTTCATATATTCTCAGAAAATGAAAGCATAATTTCATGTCCTATTAAATGCTTGAAAACAGAGAGGTCGAACAGATTGGCACAATTTGCAAGTTTTAGATTTAATACTAAACACTACAAAGGCTAATTCTTAGCGCTAAGAAATTTAGTCTATCTAACAACAACCATGAAATGAAGAAAAGGTTGCTTAAATAAGTCATCCCATCACATAAGATCCATAACAAGAAAGATGTTCCACAAAGCCACCAACGAGAAAAGATTCCCAATCGCAGACACCAATAGAAAGATGCAATGGAAGCATGCCAATAGGGATGTTGAAGAGAGATGGGCCACGCAGCAACACAAGGAAAGGACACGCAGTAGCAAAATGGAAATAGTTGCAACAACCATCGAGCAAAAACAATGAACGCAAGCAAAGGAAATGTGTCAAGAAACCAAAGCCTAACAAACAGAAATCAAAGCATCTCAAAGGGAAGCTCTAATAGGACACCACGTGGTGGCGGTCGAAAAGCTGCGAGCAATACCAAAGCAAAAGGCAGAGCCGCAAGGAAAGAAAGACTGCGAAGGAAAAGAGCGGCATGTGAATAATTATTCACAACTTGGTGACTCATAGGGACATTTTGCCTATAGAATGAGAACCTCCAAATCATGAAATCAAAGACCATTCCAACCTCCCAGACTAATCGCTCACAGCTTTGAAAGGGAAGCCTGAAGGGACGTCCAAACCTCGTCCGATGGTGCAGAGAGAGAACGCAAGTTCTCATGTGTCATGTTCAAATCAATAATTTCCTTAAAAGGCAATCCACTAGATACCTTTGTGACTCAAGCTAGAAAAAGAGCTACGCCAGTTGATGCACTATGTTCTTGATATTGGCAACAGTCGGATGCTAATCAAAATATTGGAAAATAGATAGATCTTGTTTTTTCTCCTCAATTTTCTCAATGATGTGTTTTATGTTAGCCACCATTTAGTCAGCCAAAAAGGGTGATGGAAGCCCTCATTATGTTAGTCAGAAAAAATTATCTTGCATATCATAGGTAATTTGTGTCAGCTTTGTTTTGCACTCACTGACATGTTGGATGGCTTCATGCATAGAGATGAGGACATTCACACTAATGGTTGTCGCTATTCGGTCCTTGATCCCCACACTACTCAACACCTCATCAGAGGCGGTATACAATTTTCTTAACAATTTTTTAGCATCCAGGACTCTATCAAAAGTCATTTCCTAAGCCCATTGCATTGTTTCACTAACCATCCCGCATAAGTTGGTAGCTTGCACCATAAATTTGAGGGTGGGTTGCAAGGTAAGGCATAATGACTTAACCTTATCCCATTATGATGCATGCAGTTCCATAGCCACTTCTAGTAAGTTCATTTGGGGTGCAGGAGGCTGGGATCTCAGAAGGTCCATCTTCATAGCCCTGCTGATCAATTCTCCCTTCAACTCTGAAATGCTCCCCTCCAAGACCGAAATCTAATTCTTTAGAGAAATATTTTCCTCCTCCTTACCCTTCAAGGCCAATTCAACTTGTTTTTGTTTTTCCGTTTCCTGCTCCAATATGGTGTTCATTTCATTTACCTCATTATTGGTACTCTGTCGAAGCTACTTCAAACCATCACTTGCTAGCTTCAATTCATTGTGAAGGGCCACCTTGGTCACCCGAAAATGCTCAATTTATTTCTATAGGGTTGGAACAAATCCCACACTCAAAGCCTAAAGTTCAGTGACCTTTCTCTCAAAAGCATTCCTCTTATCCCGTAGCTGATTGGTTTCAATCACCTGAGCCTTATGCTTATTTGACCAAATTTCCACCTTGCCTTTTAGGTCTAAAATTTGATCATCTTTATTTTTCATCTAGCGACTAAGTTTGAGGAATTTTGTCATCACCACCCTTTGGGTTTCCTCCATTAATTTTACCTTGTCCTGTGAATGAGCTTGCTGCAAATCAAGTTGAACAACATTGACAGAATAATTAGCTGGTTGCATTTCTCTAAATGGCTTGATGACTTTGGGTGACAAATTTGCGAACATCAATGAATTTTTATTTTCATTGAACACAGTCTACATATGAGGCTCTGCAGGTTTGTTTGCATTCTTCCCCCTTCTTTTTTGTATTTGGCTAGCCCGGGAACTTTTAGTAGCATCCACCTACAAGAAATACTCCTGGGGTGAAATACCTAATCCACCAATGAAAGGAAATTCTCAGGAAACTACTAATGGGAAAGACAATATGCTTAACGTATCAGTGGATTTTCCAGGTTTTGTGATAGCTTCCAGGGAAAAAGGTGGGATGAACTAACTGCTCTAAGATGGTGAAAGCATGGCGGGTAAAAAGGTCGGGGAAGAAGCCATCTAACGCTAGGGCATCAGAGATAAAAATTGTTGACTTAGTGGATTAGAATGTGTTGCTATTACTTGTATTTAGGGGTAGTGGACATAGGAGGAGGTGAACGGGGACCCCTAGGGAACATAATATTGAGCTTCCCTGGGTGACTAGTGAGAGGGGTAGTAGACACAAAAGACATGGAAAAAGTAGGTGCAAAGGGAATTAAAGACATAGAAGAGAGAGAAGAGGGGGAGAAATGTACCTGAGTTTCCTAAATGTTCATTGTAGATACAACAACCTCTTCGTGTTGTTCTTCTCCTCTGACCGCCTTCTCAATTTGAGGTATCTTCTCCTCCAGAGAATCATCTAGGTCCATAATAACTTTTTGGCGATGCCTAATAGAGCTCAATCTCTTCTTCCCTGATCTTGAGGAGCTAGTTGGCTCCAACAGCTGTGTATTTGAAGAGCTCTCATGTTGTGACTGCTATCCACTGACTGCCTTCCCCTACATAGGACTTGCTTTGATTATTGGAGCCTTTTGGGCTACTTCTTCTTCATGCTCTAGGGTTGCACTTTCTGCTTCACCGAACCTCTTAGACTCCGAAGGATTAGGAGAATCATCGCTATCAAAATGCTTGTGGTACCAGGCTTCATCAAACTGGTTGTTCGATTCTACGTCTTGAAAAATCCCATTAGTTTTGTTAATCTCCTATCTATAAATCCAAAAATATTTGATCTTTTTAGGCTTCCAACTAAGCATTGCTAGCTGGCTATAGAGAAATTGATTTATTATATGGTTCGGGTTAGGCTTAGCCATTACCAGATAGAAATTCAACCAAGGTGGTCGACCCGAGTTGGAAGGAATATGCTCGAGGCTGACGTATAACTTCCATTTTCCCTCATCGAAAATTCTCTGAGGATCCCAAAATGACCGGGGCTGGTGAGGAATCTTAATGCCTACCTCTACCAAATTACCAACTGGATTATAGCACCATGTATCACAGATAACCACTAACTCGAGGTGACCCAACTTGGAATATAGCACTTCAAAACTATTCACCCTCAAACTCTTCTTCTTGGCCAATGTCACAGGGCCAAACATGACTGGCAGTGTCAGATAGGAAGTTAGATGCTTTCCTCCCTAGTAATCATTCTCAATATTGCACAACTTCCTAAAAACTTTCAAGGCTAGCACGTTTCCCAAAAAAAAATGTGGGAGCCGGAAAGGCTCTCGGACGAAACCCTGCATGCGAAGCATTGTAAAATCTAAACCAAAAAACCAATCACAAGGCGGCACCAAGCCTCTCATCCATGACATTTGACCTTGTGTTAAGCACACATAAATCTCACCTCCTATTTGATCTAGAGCTCTTAAGGTCAGAGCTAGGAATGCATCTGAGAATGCATAATAATCAATTTTTTTTGAAAGGATAGGAGTCCAGGTAGAAACTAGCTTTCTAGTGCCATTTTCATTAATACTGCCAGGGGAAGAATTTGCTGGAAATAATCTGAGTTTTGATGCAAAATCATGTATACCAAGAAATAAGAATACCTAAACTTGGAACCAAGTTCAAACTCTTTCAGCTGTCGGCACATTCTTTCCACAATGGCCCTTGCAAAATCCATCAATGGAGGCTCTTTATTCTTCTTCAACATAAAGCCTACACTCATCTGGAAGTCTGAGACTTCTTTATTTGTATCCATCCCACATACCAGCACCAACATAGAGAAAATGGAAGATGTATTTTCTTTAAAAACACCCAGACTAAGAGGAAAGCTATGGGGGATAGATTTATCCTATGGCTTACCCATTTTAGCATTGAAAAATTGTTGCGTTGCATCTCTTGTCCTCTAGTAATTTTTTAACCTAGGAATATCAAAATATTTAACACCCTAAAGAGCATTCAGGGGGATGCACAACATATCCTGGAGAGCCTAGTGATTGATCACCACTTTAAAATTATTGTCAATTATAACTCATGATTCGGCGTTGAAACTTCTAGCATAAGCAGCTACAATCTTTGGACAGTAGTGCACCAAAGGGACCATTTACTGAGGGAGGTGGCAATTCCATAGTCTATCATAAAAAGGATCACTAATTTTTTTCATCTTTTCGCACACAAATTCTCTTAGAATTTTTGGATTCTGAGACAACTCTTGATCGTGGACACTATCCCAATCCTTTGAAACCAAGGCCTAGTTTCGAGGAGAAATTGCGTTTACCAATTTTTGGTCCACCGGCTTGGTGTAGGGCCATGAAGGCTTAGCCTGAATGCCTGTGGTTGCATAAGAAACTTGTGCATAGATATTCATGCAAGGCGTCGACATCATTCGTTCATCAATGCTGCTAGTGGCGATGACCTCAGATGAGCTCTCTACAATTTCAACCATTTTCACTTGTATTTTGAAAGAGTCTGCTACTTAGTTTTTTGAAATTCTTTATCTGTCTCTGATATGACTAAGACAGTTACATGCTTTGCCAACCTCATAAAATTAATGCCTTCCACATGATGCCTCAATCTTCCTTTTTGATTTTTGAAAAAAATTGGATTAGCAGGGTACACGCTATCCTTCACATTGATTATGCCATGCACCACTAACCCTTTCATGCATGTGAACAGGCTGCCAACCTACCAAAGGATTTCACGCATAAAGAGATGTGACCTCACATACGGCGGCTCGACTAATTTTCTTGGAAAAGGCACCAAAGTGGCAGCACCATATCTTTTTGTGAGATTTTTGCATTTAATGATTACTTGATTTTAACAGGGCACACCAACCAATGACTTCGTCCTAAAAGATCTGCCTTGATTTAACCGGGACTGAAACTTTTCTTATGGTGACAATTGTCCCCTTCTTTGTCTTTGAAAAAGGATTAACTCGAACAGATTAAAACTCCATTTGATTATTTTCTTTTATTTCGCATGCCGCAACATAGCCTGTCATGGCCTTTTCCTACCATTTTCCACTAACGTAATCATGCCTTGCTCAATTAAGGAAGCCTCTCCCCATCTATAAAAAGACCCCTTGGCATTTTAGCAATCCACATTTGTGCTTAGCATTTCTTAGCAACTGGCCCTAGGATATAGTTGGTAGCTTTAGTACTTAGCGAGAGTAGCAATAGTAATGGAGACACCAATTAGGCTTACATGTAAGAAGACCCAAGCTTCCTTCATAGGAAAAATTAGGTGTAGGCGACTGAAACACATAACCGACATGAAGAATCTCTTGTATGTGAAAGCCATAAAGTGGGTTCTTGGCAGGGACTATGTGGAATATGAGGACCAGTACAGAGTGAACACCAGTATCTGCTCTCACTTTCTAGCCTCTCTGTTGGATATTGGAGTTTCTAAGAGGAAAATTTTGAGGTTGAAAAAGAAAGTGTTTCCCAAGTGTTACCTAGAGGGACTAGAGAACATTGTGAGAGTTGCTGACATTGGCCATGTAATTCCATTTGTCTACAACCTGTGCCGACTTGCTAAGGGAGGAAGACCTGTGTTGACTAGGCCTTTTTTGTTTGTCTTTGAGCTCGAAACTCATGATGAACACCGCCGCAAAGTCCATGTCAAGTTCCATTTCCTGATGAGAATGCACAACATCGAACCTTTCAACGAGGTGCAGTGGTATGATAGCTTTGAGTGGATGGTATTTCCTCATCGTGTGCCACTTGTTGCTGCTACTGGACCTTCACATACCTAAAAAAGACACCCAAAAGCCCTATTTTCCTTTTTGAATTTTGAAAATTTTATGTAACACTCGCTAGTGATAATATATGTATTTTGGAACATGGCCATGGGCCCCGTCACATCCATATGTATACAGATGTAAAAAATTTAATAATTAATACAATACATATATTTCCCACATTCTGGTACCTTTCTTCATTTAATTTCATTTCCATGTATCAATATGGTTGTTGATTTTAAGAAAGCATTAAGAATGACCCAAAACTAACAAAGCAAGGAAAATATATACATATTTACAAACTTACTGCAATAGCTGAATTAATTGAATTTCTTAAGGTGTAACCCATTAACTCGAATATCCAAGGCCTCACCCTCCATTGTTTCTAACTTGAAGGAGTTGTGTTGCTTGCACTGGGTGATTTTGAATGGTCCTTCCAAAATACTATCAAACTTGCCATGCTGACCAGGTTTTGCTCCATGTTCATTAAACTTGAGCACTAAATCTCCACATTGTAGACCCTGGTCAGGAGTTCTCTTGTTAGACCATTTCTTTACCACCTACTAGCGGTTAGTCATTGCCTCGAAAGCATGCTCTCATTTCTCTTGAACCTCAAGTAGTTCCGCCAACCACACCTCCATTGCTCCATTTTTCTCAATTTCAAGAGACTTGTGTAACTGGATTGCAGGGATTTCCATAGAGATGGGCAACAACGCTTCCATCATGTATATCATCTCATAAGGGGATGTTTTCAATATTTTCTTGGGCATGATACAATCTTCCCATAGCATTGTCTAAAGGTTTTTATGACAGTCCCTTTGATGTTTTGAACCTATTCTCTTGATCACCCGGAGAAGATTCTTATTTGTAGATTCGACAAGGCCATTTCCTTACAGATAGTAGTTGGAAGATGTCTTTAGGAAAAATCCATATTTTAATGCAAATTGGCTGACTTTGGAGCCAAGAAAATCTCTGGCATTATCCAAGATAATTGTCTTTGGTGGGCCAAACCTGACTACCATTTCTTCTAGGAAGTTCACAATTTCCACCTCGGTCACATTTTTTAAAGGTACAGCTTCAGTCAACCTAGTGAAATAGTCAGTTGCCATCAGGATCCATCTTTGTCTGGCTAATGAAACCGGGTTGATCATGCCGATGAAGTCGAGACCCCATTGAGAAAATGGCTCTTCCACTACAATTAGTTTCAGTGGCATGGAAAAAATTTTCCTCTTCCCAACAAAAAACTGACACTCGTTGCAAGACCTTCCCAATGAATACAAGTATTTAAATAGCGTCGGCTAGAAATAACAAGCATGCATAATCTTGATCGCAGTAGTCTTTGTTGAAAAATGTCCTCCAGCTAGGTCATTGTGATACTGCTCCAATATCCTTTTTTCTTGCTCTTGTGTCATACATCTTAACAAGATGCCATTGAATTTTCTTTTGAAAAGAACTCCCTCCAAGAGTACATAGCCATTGTTCTGTAGCCTATAAAAATGCCTTTTAAATGAGGGGAGGTCGGTCAGGTACCTTCCTGTTTGCATGAAATTAATTTTGTCCTTTATCCAATCATCTATGAAACTCTCCTCATTCAACAACACAGGTTTCGGGACTTCATCCTACGTCATTGCTTCATTATTTTCAGCCAAATATTCACACAACCCTTTTCCTTTTACAATCCTAACTGGCCTGATCTGGATGTCATGCTCTAGGATCTTGGTTATCTAGTTAGCCCACTTCTTAGTGATTTCAACCTCCATAATATACTCACACACACTAGGGTGTGGTACACGAACAATCACCTTTTTGCATGATATTAGGTGTCGGAACTTTTTTATCCGCTTTTACAATAGCAAAAGCTTGCTTCTCCACAATGTTATACTTCACCTCACAATCCTTTAGAGTGCACGAATAGAAGGTGATGGGAAATTCTCTTCTATCTTCGTCATCCCTCTACATCAAAACAATAGAAATACTTGTGCTACCAACAAAGAAATACATGAAGAAGTCTTTCGACAAATCTAGATTAACCAACATGGGAATCGAAGAGATTGCTTCTTTAATCTATTTGAAAGATTTTCTAGCTTCTGTTGTCCATTTGAAAACTTGGTCTTTTTTCAACATCAATGTGATGAGCCAAACAATCCCTACGAAGTCTAGTATGAACTGGCTGATGAAGTTAACCTTGCCCAAAAAAGACTGAACTCCTTTTTTGTTGATGGGCAGAGGAAGTTCTTTGATCACTTTAACCCTTTCAAGGTCGATTGAAATACCTTCCTTTGAGACAACATAACCCAACAGCTTCCCTTGTGGAACTCCAAACACACATTTCTTTAGGTTCAGAGAAATCTTGAACTCTTGGAACTTCTGGAAGACAAGCTTGAGATGATCAAAATGATCCTCGATAGATTTTGAGAAAACCGTCAGGTCATCCAGATAAATAAGAATGATCTTATGTATCAGATCCCTGAAAGAAATGTCCATAGCTCGTTGGAAAGAGGCTCTGAAATTTGAGAGTCCGAAGGGAATTTTAGCATAAGCATATGTTCCCCACTTGGTGGTGAACACCATTTTGTGTTGGTCCTCCTCTTTCACTTGAATCTGATTATAGTCAGAGAAGCCATCTAACATTGAAAACATCTTGGAACAAATGACTGTTTGTAGAATCACCTCCATAGAAGGCAGAGGGTAGTGGTCCTTTAGAGATGCTCTATTTAGGTCTCTGAAGTCAACACACAGCTGTATATCACCATTCTTCTTCCAAACTGGTACCAGGTTAGATACCCAAGTGTTGTTTTTTATGGGGAACACTATTCGGGATTCAATCAACTTTTGCAATTCTTGAGCCATTAATGACTCAATCTTTGGATTTACTGGCCTTTGCTGTTGTCACACGGGTTTTTCCTACTCTAGTAGCTCAATGGTATGTTGGATAATCCTGGGATGATATCCCCTAAGATCATCATAGGACTATGCTATGAAATTTGGATACTTTTCACAAAAATCTTTCAACCTTTCTTTGTTCTTCTGCGAGACTCCTTTTCCGACCTTAAACTTTTTATCTACTCTGATGCACAAGTTGGCATAATCACCTTTATCGGCTACAAGCTTTCTATTGTCTTTTCTTGCATCATCATAATCAAAAAAATTCTCGAGAGTGACCAAACCTATAAGAATCTTGTTTGACTTTAGCTGGACTACTTGACCTTCATAGGCCTAAGTGATCTTTTACTGCAATTGGTTAGAAAATTCTCTGGAAAACTGGAGAAATGATGTGATATGCTCATCACTATCAAACACTTGCAATTTTTTATCATTATTTGGGACCACAGGCCACACAATCACCCACACTGAATGCTTGTTATCAATTAACTCAGAAGCTGGTTCAAACTGATATCCAACAGTTGCCATTGGATCTGCTTCAGAGTTTTTCTCTCTAGGTACAGCTTGGATGTTGAATGCCTCAAAACCTTCAATCAGGTCCCAAACCTTGTGTCGGTATGATCACATACATACATTCTTGGAAGCTTATAGCCCTCAAACTTGGTTAACCACCAATTATGAATCTTCGAACACCTGTATTTTCTTAGCACCCATTTTTTTTGCTAAACTCAAGCCATGGACAAGGCCTTCATACTCTTTGTTGTTCGAGCACATGAACTAGAAGCGATACAACCTTAAGGTATTTTCTTTGGATGGAGATACCAAACAAACTCTGACACCGAACCCCACTCTAAATCTTGCTATGTCAAAGTACAAGGTCCATAACTCTGAGGTCCCTTCACTTTCAGACTCTTTAGTTACTCTGGGAAAAATCTGATCCTCCTCGTGTATGACGTATGTTCCTAGCCCAGTTTCATGATAGTTTCCAAAAGGGTCTAAATCTATAAATTCATTCAAGAGAGCTTCTTACTTGTCAGTATGGGAACTACGTGCCTCTTCATTCTCAAGAAGTTCGACGCTGAGCATCTCTTCCGAGGTAATGGAGGTATGTGCTGCCTCAAAATTTATCATGGCTTCATCAGCCACATGCTCAGAATGCAAAGGTTCCACCTTGATCTTCATCTTAGCTCCATGTTTGGTTCTTAGGATTAGGTGAGACCAGTCTAAAGAGAGGTAACCTCCAACATTTACAATAAATTCTTGGGACAGACATAACCCGAACATAGGAGGGACATCAATGAGCACAATGTCTTGATTTACAGTAATGCTAGGGCAAGCAAGCCATGTCATAGCCAATCCTTTGATTACTCTGATGGTTTCAACCTTGTTCCTATCAAGTTACATAATTCCCTTCTTAAGAGGCTCATATTTGATTCCCAGAGCCTCAACTACTTGCTTGGGCATGACAATGGTGCTAGCACTGGATTCAACCAGACAATTATGCAGTAGTTTATTACCAATGATAAATAGTAGATAGAAAGGATTGGGTTTAAGCTTACCCTCTTTTCTAACCTGATCCTTTGTTAATTGATTTTCAAGAACTTTATCCGAGCCTGGATTGGCTAGCTTATCTGTTGGGGGCTACTCAAGCATCTTCATTCCCTCTTCTCCCAATAATTCCTTCTGCAATAGCTACTTTTGTTCTGGGATGGCGAGGATATCCCATAAAGAAACATTGGTGGAATATTTCTTCAGTTGTTCCACCACGTTGAAGGGCATACGTGACTGATGAGCCACAATACTCGACTCCTTCTGCTTCTCAGCTGGTACATCTAGCTATTTGGTGACTATAGGGGTGGCCATGGGAGCTTTTTCTTTCAAAGGAGGTGGATTCTTGGAACCAGGAATAGCAGCCCCAGATTACTGTGGAGTTGATGACACAGTTGCCGATGGACTGGATGTTGGATTAGGTGCCCCTTTAGTTTGTGAGGACATGAATTCTCTAGTGAGCCTCTGCTTGGAGTTGGTATTGTAGTCTGACTGTACTTGCAGCATTTGGGTTATCGGAATGTCATTCAGATATGTTAACTCCTCTCCCTCCATCCAATAAAAAAGTGCCTAGTCAAGAACTATATCTAGGTCCTTCTCAATAGAACTGCATTCTCCATTTGCTGAGAGGCATATGCATGACCTCCGGAATCAGGCATGATACCTTAACTATGTTGCTTTGCTATCTTCTGTTGTAAATTCCCTCACAGACAATTTTGGGGCATGTGTGCATCATTGCAAGGGAAGCACCATGGATAAATCTCCTCGGTAAGATTATTCTATCTTGCTACCATCCCTTTACTCGAAATAGGATAAATATTTTGCATCAGCATAGTAATGGGCACGACCTGATTGCTCTATTGAGCTTGGGCATTACTGCACGATCTATCCTGCCATTGATTCTGCTGAAAAGGAGATTTCCCACCTTGGTAGTTTTGGTAAGCAAGCTTCTAGTAGGCATATTATTTCATCTTCATACTAGTTAACTCATTTTTCATGGTTCACAACTAATCCTTCATGTCATTCATCTCAACCGCTAGGGGATTAGGCACTAGAGCAATGTTCAGTGTCATTCTTGGGTACACGTACATAGACTGGGGAGATATGGGAGTGTTGGTTGAAGATACTTCTAGTCTTGCTACGACTTATTCTAGGAACAACGACATGATAGGTCACAGTGCCAACTTTCTAGCGGCAATAAGATTGTTCTCCATGGTGACGACAAGGCTATATGCACCAGGCAAGGTATTTCCACCAAGAGATTGCAGCATCATAGAAATATCAACATTTATAGACTTCAGATAGAACTTGAATGCTAGATTCGGAGATCGTCGACTACTGACAGGGACCCTCTACCAAGTTGAATGAAACCAAGCATTGTAATCAGCCAAAGCTTCATGATGAGCCTATTTTATGTTAGCTACTTGTTAATATAGCAAAGATTTGTCGCCATTATTTGAGAAGCGCTCGTAGAAAGGATCTTCAAGCTGATCCCAAGTGCCAATTGAATTAGTTGGAAGAGTACGATACCAGTCCAATTCCTTTCCTCTAAAAGAGGCTGCGAGCAACTGCAAAGCCACATTCTGGTTCGTGATTCCATGAACCAGACATACATCAACTACGTCTTGCAAGTGCTCCGCTAGAGTTTTTGTGTCGTCCCCAGTGAACTTTGGGACAACCTTTAAGGCTGAAGTCGGGATTTGAGCCCATGCAGCGGGTGGTACAGGGGGTATCAAAGGGCTACCAATATCCTAGGCTACAAAATTTCTAGCCATATACACAAGAGGCGGAGGTGGTGTATCATCTTGCAGACCTTTCGCCTTGATTCAAACTACTGGTGGTACAAGCAGACTAGGGGTTTTTGCAGTTTGAGATCTAGTAACGGGCCTATGGCTCATACACTCCTTGGATTGTGAACATTTAAGTTGGTCCCACCGGGTGTGCCAGAAAAATAACTGTTGATGCAAAAATTTACAGGCATCAGCCTTAAGGGAAACTTAGCTATTAGGGGGACTTGTGTGCTTAGCTATGTGAAATCCAGGGTTTTATCAAAGCTGACTCTTCGTTTATCAATGGGGGGTGATAAAAGGGAAAGGAGATAAACATGAAATGAACAAATCTAAACTAAGGTGATGTGCCAAATCAGTGATAAAATAGGTGAGCACATTGTAGGAACAAAGGCTCAGGTAGTAACTAATGTATATTAAAGAGACAATTCCCAAGCACTGCTAACATACAAGCACCAAACCATTTGCTTAATATAACCCACACAACACAAGCCAACACAAAAGAGTAGTAACATGATTTTCATTATGCTAAGTCATATAATGATTACAAAAGCTTGAAACAAATGTTCATATATTCTCAGAAAATACAAGCACAATTTAATGTCCTATTAAATGCTTGAAAATAGAGAGGCCAAATAGATTGGCATAGTCTACAAGTTTTAGATTTAATACTAAACACTATAGAGGCTAATTCTCAGTGCTAAGAAATTTAGTCTGTCTAACAACAACCATGAAATGAAGAAAAGGTTTCTTAAATAAGCTATCCCACCACCTAAGAGCCATAACAAGAAAGATGCTCCACAAAGCCACCAACGAGAAAAGATTCCCAAGCATGACACCAACAGAAAGATGTAACGACAGCATGCCAACAGGGACATCAAAGAGAGATGGGCCACACAACAACACGAGGAAAGGACACATGGAAAAAAAATGGAAACAGTTGCAACAATCATCGAGCAAAAACAATGAACGCTCGAACAAACGCCATGCAGAAAGCTCCTAACAAAAGTAACCATGGTGTGCACCCCATTCAAACTAAAAGCAAGCGGAGGTGACGTGTAAAGCAACCAAAGCCTAGAAAATAGAAAGCAAAGTGTCTCAAAGGGAAGCTCTGATAGGATGCCACATGGTGGCAATCGGAAAGCTGCGAGCGGTACCAAAGCAAAAGGCAGAGCTGCAAGGAAAGAAAGACCGCAAAGGAAAAGAGTGGCGCATGAATAATTATTCACATATACCAAGTCTGTGCAACTGGTGTTAGTGTCCAGTAGAATATTTGTATGTATAATCATTCATCATAATCATTTCTTGCTTTCCATGTTGTAATAAAAGTGGTTAAATGATCCTCTAATAAGATATTTCTATAGTATTTTGGTATCTCCTTGTATTATCCTTCTTTTGATAGGTATCTTGTTTTTATTAAGATTTTAAATATGTGCCATTCGGTTAAATATTCCTTGCGCATATTACACCAACTTGTGGTATTGTAAATGATTATTTTTTAATATGTCAAGTCTTAGTTCTTGATTTTCTAAAAAAAAATTTATCTATGTAATAAATGATAATAGATCTCCTACTCGTAAATATTTGGCATGTTTAAAATGTGAAATTTTGCACAAGATGTGGTTTATTTGGTGAGATATTCCAGGTTTGTCATCTCTACTATCTTTCAACTTGCCACAAATATTGTGTAGTATATTATATATGGTTGTGGTAGAATGTGGAGAATTCTTTAGTGTCCTCCTATTCATGAATACTCTATGGAATCTGGTAATCCTCTGAGAATAAAGTTTTGGTTCCTCTTACATCCATGCATCTAATACATCCTTACTATATATGTTATATTCATTTCTTTCTATATCAACTTCCCCTTCTAAATTTTATTCTTTAATAGTTTCATTTGGTGGTAATCATCAGATTGTGTAGAGGTTTCTTTCTTAGATTCATTATACTATTTTATGTTTACTTCCTCTATATATGATTTAGTTGGGTTCTTTCCTAGTAGATTATGGATGCTTTTTTTGTGATCAACAAGTGATATTTATTCCTTCCTCAATTGTATAATGTCATTTGCATTGATAAACCACCATAGTCCTAGCAATATGTTGAAGGAATCAAAATATTCTTTGATGGATACTACCTCAAAGTCTACAATTTGTTTCACTCCTTGAACACTTACTTCTTGTTTCCAATTTCCCAAGGTTTTCATTCTAGTGCAATCTGCTAGGCTAATATTTTAGGGTGTTTGTTCAAGCTTAGGTTTTTCCTTTTTTTCCCATATCCTTTTTGGAAGCATTTTTATGTTAGCTCCTAAGTCCACCATTATATTGATTATTATATTATGGTATATGTTTACTATAACCATGATAGGTCATGTCTTCAATTGTATATCATTCTTCTCTATTATTCTTATTTGTGGTACTTTACTCTATTTGTTACAATATTTATAAAATTGCTTTATTTTATTTATGGTAATTTACTCTATTTTATTAGTTGAGTATTCTTACATCATGTCCAAAAAAATTTCATCCTATTCTAGTTCTTGACATTGTTATTTTGCGATATTTTTTATTTTTTATTCTACTATTTGGTCA
This sequence comes from Sequoia sempervirens, assembly GCA_007258455.2. Taxonomy (NCBI): domain Eukaryota; kingdom Viridiplantae; phylum Streptophyta; class Pinopsida; order Cupressales; family Cupressaceae; genus Sequoia; species Sequoia sempervirens. Next base: position 257,113,876 of record VDFB02000003.1, on the reverse strand, counting down.
CGTTGTGTCTTGGTTGGGTGGAATTATGCCTCCTCTATAGTAGTCTCTTCTTATTATATTGTTATGTTTCTATCAATTATAGTATTTGTTCCTTGTCTTTTCACTAATAGTACCTTTTTTTTCTTGTTATTTCTTATTCCTATATAGGCTTGATCTTCTACTTCAGAGTTACTAGTCTTATCAGTCTCGATATCAATCCATTCTCCTTTTTAGAATATTTTATTTTTTCTTACGTTCCTTTGGTATTTTCCTTAATAATATTTCTCCTTTAGATGGATTTATATTCTAGAGAAAATCAATTTTTGATTGTGGTGTTGCATTCTTATAATAGGTTTGGGCTTTGTTACAATTGAATATATCATGCTTTGTGCTTTTATAAAATCCAATGGGCTTGTAATCCCAACATTTAGTTGAGAAGTGTCCTTTCTTACCACAACTAAAACAAGTATAATTTATTTTCCTTATTCATCCTTAACCTTAGCCTCTCTCTCCTTGAAATTGGCCTCTCTCATTATATGGTCCCTAATTCTATTGGTTTTTTAGGGTGTTTATATTCCTTCGATTTTCCATTTTGGTACTTTGTACCCATAGTCTTGCATGTAGAATGATATTTCCACCAAACCTTTTGCATATACTAGCCCTCTTTTCTCATTATGATTTATTAGGCTGGGAACCTCTCATATTTGGAATATTTATGATGAGAAATTTTATATCTCATGATCATCCCATTCTCCGCAAGTTCCACAATAAAATGAATTTATCTTTTTAGGTAGTTCCCTTAAATCCATCCTTAGTGAATTTGATTTATTTTCTCCTATTTCCTTAGGGAATTAATTTCTTAGGAATCCTTCTCATCCACAATAGGTACACTAAATATTACATCTCTATGCAAACATATCTTGTTTTGTCATAATATCTTGCCAAATTCTTAATTTCTCTACTTTCAATCTTAATTTCTCCATGTCTTTAGTTTCTTTTTCCTTTTCTAGTTTCCACCAAGATTGATTTTAAATCTAGCAAGCCAAAACTTGACTACCTTTGGATATGTATTAAAATTTCTTCCATCTCAAGCAATTCTAATTTTGGGAATTACTCCAAATATGAACCACTCTTTTTTTTTTTTTTTTTGTTAGTGGTTCCTACAATATTTTAGTTATTTCTTTAAATCTCTTATCAAAATCCTTTATGGAATCTTTATTTTATGTTCTTACACCTTCAGTAGGTAGTTTCACAATGTCAATTTCTTCTAGAAATTTTTTGTTTTACTACATCCCAACCCTTATCATCTCTTACATAAGTTTTTTGGTACCGTTTGAGGGTATCACCTTGTATAGAGCTAATGAAATCACATAATTTTTTGTTTTATCTAGTTATGTTTTATCTTTGCCAAATTGATTCTTGAATAAAGATATGTTTTGTGGCCTCATTGGTATCCTTTCCAAACATGGGTAGTTTCCAAGGGGTATTCATGTATGCTTCTTCTTCATAGTTATTTTCTTCGGGTGTGTTATTTTTCTTCTGCAAAAACCCTTCTTGATTTTAATGGTATTAAGGGTGACTCTTGGTCCAAGGTTTGTGTTTGTTGAAATTGTGTTTTCATCATTGGAGATGTTAATTTTTTAATAATTTTCATTTGATTAGTTAATGGTATTGCTTCATTAAAGGCTGTTAATATTTCAAGATCCCAATTATTTTCTACCATATATTCCCCTAGTATTCTCATAACACTTTTGGTTATTACCTCATCCAAGTATCTTGCATCAAGCGTTATTATTCAAAGATTGTGTATAGGGGTCACTACTAATAACCAATCCTTATCTATGTTTAATTAAACACTTTCCCAATCTAGATGAGTAGTTGGTGTTCTGGTTAAAGGTGGTATCATAATCCTTATAACTTTTTATTGTAAATCATTTTTAGTGTTTCCATAATCCTTATTTTTTCCTTCTATCTTTGTATAGTTTGATTTTTTTCTCCATGTTGGGACATATTTTTGGTATCTCTTCTCTAACTTCCTCGACTGCAACCACAATGAAATTCTTAGCAACACACTCAATGATGTTCTCCTCCTATTTATTCATACTTTCTTCTAGTAAATTTATATTCTTTTTTCTTTCTCTCTTATCTACTTATTCTTTCATTTTGCAATATCTTTCCTATCGATACTAATTAGTTTGTTTTAACCTTGTCTCTTTTGTCTTCATTTCCATTTCTAACTTAATTATTTCAATAATCTTTGCTCTTCTTTTGTTATCTCCTTCTTCCATGGGTTTTTTTTATTCAAGTTTCCATTAATCCTTTTATATCCCATGGTTAGTTAAATTTTGAATAGTTTCATCTTTTCAATAACCTATTCAAATTCCTCCACCCTTTCCATTTGTCAAACCTTAAGTTTCTACTACCCTCTCTCAAAGGTAGTACCTAAGAGTGGTGTCTACATAATTTTTTTCTTTGTTATTATTATCTTCTTTTCTACCACTATTGCTTCTCTTATTTTACCCTGTATTTTCTTCACTTCTCACTCTAGGATCCCGATAATAGAACTAATGCTAGCAAGAGGATTTGAGGAATTAAAGTCTAGAAATTTTTATCCTAATATCCCCTTATGTAGTTAGTTTATATCATAGGATATAGTGAGAGAAAAGAGTAATTATGATAGGAAACTATATCTATCAGCATTCCATATTTAACTTAAGTAAAGATACATTCATTTATAACACATATATAGATTCAAACCTTTAAATCCATATATTTATGGATTCATATAATATATAATAGCAGATCTTAGTCTTTGATTTGTATTGCATTCTATTCCATATCCTTGATATCTTAATCTAATATCTATTACATATATATATTAATGATTTATCTCCTAGAGATACATGACCCTTATAGGGCACCTTTTACTCAATTTTTCTTGTCGTCCTTAGGTTTTTCAAGCCATCTATAGTAGGTTTCAATAGCTTTTAGTCTCTATCTTGTATCTTTTTAAAAACACTCTCAACCTAAGAGTAACCTCTTAACTGGCCAAATTTTCTTTATACTTCTCAATACCTCTATCTAAACCAATATTCTTGAGTGCCCATTTCTAGCCAATAGGTTTTTTCCTTCAAGAAATAGTACTAGATCCTATATATCATTATTTTTCAAATATTTTATTTCTTCATCCATAGGAATCTTCCAAGATTCTACATTAGTCATATCTAATGACTCTTCGATAGATCTAGGTTCATCCATGTTATTATTCAAAGAATAAATACATCTCCATTCATTAGGTGAATATCTCTTGTTATTTTTTATGCCTTGTAGACTGTTGAACAAGCTAGTTTTGAGGTTCTTCTTCCTATTCTAAATATTTGAAGCTGGATGAGCTAGATACTCAACTTGTCTATCTAGGGGACTTGATTAATCTTTCTTAGGTGTATGAGGAATTTGAATAACATATTTCTATTCAATTTATTCTATCTTCAATGTAATAGAATAAGACTTAGTTTTTGTAATATCACACTTTTACTATATATTATTAAATTTTATGTAACATACTCCCAAAGCTTGTATTTGTTCATACTAGAACTATAAATGATGAATATATATTTCACATCCTTGTCAACTTCTCCTTTAACACATGTACATATGCCTCATATCCAATTTTAAGATGACTAAATCAAGGCTTTTGAATTGATCATGCTTACATAGTCATTTTATCAATAAGATTTGATGTAGGAGAATTGTTAGATAGGTTGCAAGTAATGGAAATAACTAAATAGAAAAAAAAAAAGTTTAGACCACCACTAAGCATACTTATATCTTTCTCCATTAGTATCCTATTTATTCTTTCTACAAATTCATTGTTGTGGAGAATACAAAGTTTTATTTTATCCCTAAATGCCATAATATTTATAAAATTATCAAAATCATTAGAGAAGAATTCACCACCATTCTTAGTCCTCAAAAAATTGTTTTCTTTCTAGTCTACAAATCAACCATTTCTCTAAATTCTTTAGAATGGCCAAAAACTTCAAATTTACTCTTTAAAAAATATACCCATGTCCTTTTGCTATAATGATCAATAAATGAAACATAAAATGTGGATTTTCTAATGCAATAAATGTCTATAAGACTAAACACATTGGAATGAATAAGATATAATACACCACAAGATTTGTGATAACTCAAGTAAGATTGATCATAATTTTATTTACAATAAATATAATTCTCACATAAATCAAAATAAAAATTATAATTAGTCATCCATTCAACAAGGTTTTTATTTTCAAGGTCCTTATACCATTTTCTCCAATGTCGTCAAGTTTCTAGCATCATAACATGGTCTTCTCTATAGGTAACTTTGATTTAGAAGAAAGGGTACCCCTGGGTATAAAAAATCCATGACCATCTATTGATGATGAAACCATCACCCTTTCCAATGAACTATTTATATAATTTATTTTCATAGAATAACTACTGCACTCAACAATTTATGTATCGAGCTTATATAATGTGCCAAAGTTTACACCTCTAGTAGTTAATGTACCACATATAACCCTTAATCATTAAATAATATTTTCACACCAACATTTATTAGTTTTCTCATAGATAATACATTTCATTCTAATCCAAAGATAAGAAAAAAACCATTAATCATTTTTATTCTACCATTAAGAAAACTAATTTTTACTTTATCATGGCTAACAATATTTAAATAAGAATCATCGCCCAAGAACTCCTTACCTCCATCAAATTATCCATATTCAAAAAATAATATCTATTAGAGGTCATATGGAAAGATGTATCTAATTCAATTAACAATGCATCATTTCTTGCACGAGTGACCAAAGTTGTAATAAATGCATCACCATATTCCTTCTCAAAATCATATTAGTTTCTTATTTTTCTTCTTTCCACTCCTTACAAAATTGTCTAGGCTTACCACAATTCCAACAAATAGATTTGGAATTTCTAGGAGATTTGGACCTCCTCTTGGACTTGGATTTATTATGCTTCTCACCTTTCTTTCCTTTTTACTTAGGTCTTCAATGAACATTTATGGCCTCCTTGGCACTAATGAAAACCTTCCTCATCTATTAAAAAATTAAAGAACCCACAACATCTTCAAATTTCAAGGTAACATAAGTACTCCTAATATCCATGACAAGAAAATCCCATGAATCAAAAAAAGAACAAAGTACTATTTGACATATTTCCTCCTCATCCATGTTTACATCAACTGATTTCAATTGAGCCTCCAATATATTGAATGCTTCTAGGTGGTTTGCAACTCATCCACCCCCTTCCATTCTCAAGGAAGATAGTTTCTTCCTCTATAAAATCTTGTTCACTAAATATTTTTCCAAACATATATCACCAAGACTCTTCCATAGTTTCTTTGCAAAGGAATCTTCATAACACTCATTAAAAGAGATTTTATCATGCATAATAGTATTAGACCCTTCGCTTTATAATCCATAACTTCATATTGAGCAATGAAAGTAGCATTTGTAGGCATTGAAACTTTCTCATCAACAACATCACACAAATATTGATCGATTAACAAATCCTCCATATTTAGCTTCTACATATCAAAATTGTTTCAATTAAAAAATTCTACCTTTATTATCCTAGATGAGCTTGCCATCTAAAAATACCTACAACAAGATTACAAATTATCTTCTATATCAGCTATCATTCAAAATTATATTAGCTAAAGAAACCTAACAACTCACAAATGAAACCAAAGGTTATCAATCTTTGATACCACTTGTAAGGAAGCTAAGTTATTGGAATAAATTCCAAGACTAATCTTGAGAGGAGAGTTTTGCACCATTTTTTTAGATATTTGTAACAATTACTGAACTAAACAAAATTAAATATAAATATCATTCATACAACATAGTGATTTACATGTGGAAAACCCTTCCAAGATAAATATGCTACACTCCAAAATCTGCCCAATTTATTATTTATAAATCAACAAGATTATAATATACTTGGAAAGAATTTCTTAATAGCAATATCACCAACTAGCCATATATTCAAATACAAATCAACATCTATAAGAATCTAAGAAACAACCTCCATCTCAAACAACTAGTATATAGGTGTTGACCTTTTTATGTGTAAAATGTCATGTGTAATGTTGGTATTCTTTATGTGTAAAGGAGGTCATGTTTTGAAACTTAGAAAGTTTTAGCAAACAATATAAGTGTGCAAATAAAGGTTTGATAAAATAGAAAAATAAATGAAAACATCATGTCTTTGATGCCAAGTTTTGAAAGGGGAGTTTTTTAGTTTTCTCTCATGAAGACCCACATAACAAAAATTTAGGGTTTATAGTTCAGTTGTTGAAGAAGTCTACGAGGAATACACCCATGTTGCATGCACTAGGAAGGAGAATGACACATTATATATGGTGGATAAGGTTGTAGAAGTTGAAAAACCAACTTCATAGTCCCCAAGAACACTTGCAAGAAATCACCTATCACATGCAAAACAAAAATGAAAGATGTTTCGTAAGCTCTCAGAGAAAGTTTCTGCAAGCAAAAATCAACATAATGATTATTGAAAGTAATTGTTTTACAAATAATACAAAAGACTTCAAAAAGGAAATGATGCAATAAAGCAATACCCTAATCTTATCTTGAGCAAAAAGACAACTCAATAAGATAAGGATAATTAAATAATAATTAACCTAGGAAATAAAATATGCCTAAGTAAACTTATGCTAAAGTGTAATTAAATAATTAATTACACCAACACCCCCCCATAAGTGAAACTTAGGGAGAAGCAAATTATTATGCAAAGATGAGTCCCAACAACAAGGCCTGATCAGGTACTCATTTACAAATGCAATGCAAACTAAATCAAACGGGGTAAAGGAGAAAACCACATGGGAACAAAACTCCTCCCCAAAATACAATGCAATAAACTAACTAAGTGATGAAAGATGGAGGACTCCATAAGACTCCCCAAGGACACCATCCATCACAAAGATACATGAATGAATCCCCCCATAAGAGAGGAAGAAAGAGACCACAGATCCCCCCTAGAATGAAGTAACTCCAAAAGAAGTGAAGAAACTGCATCTCCTAAAAGAAGTGAGAGGGAAGAGGTTGAATGAAAGTAATCTCTAAAGGTGAAGAAGGTGCAGCCCAAGATGTCTCCATAGAAGCAAGTGTGACCTCAACAAATGAAGAAGCCGAAGTAGGTGAAGACTCAATAGAAACCTCCAAAGATGTATGATCAACTAGATCCTGCTGCACTGAAACAGAAGAAGCAATAGGAGGTGGAGGAGATGGAATGGAAGGCTAAAGAACATGATCCAAAGTGAGAACTCCAATGTTCAAGAAGCCAAATCTCTCCTCTGAATGATGATGCACATTAGAAGTGTGAGGAACAGCTGTAGAAATAGAAGCACCACTAGTAGCAAAATTAGTGAAGGAATACAACCGAGATGAGTGATCCACTATCCCAGTAGCAATAACTGCTCTACTCTCCAAGTCTCTAATGATAACCGAATCAAGTGTGAACTCCACAGATCTCCTAGTGCCTCCATGTGTGATCTAATAAATGGAAAGAAGGTTGTTTGTCAAGTGAGGGACACACAAGACATCCTAAAATGAGTGGTCCCCAAAACTAATAGACCCCTTCCCTGTAAGACTCATGTAAGTGTTGTTTCCCATTAAAATGGGAGACATAGTGCAAGGCTTAAAGGAAGTGAACATAGACTGTGAAGATGCCATATGATGAGATGCTCCTGAATCTAGAAGCCATCTCCCTGATCCAATACTTGAAGAAGCTCAAAGAGCATGTCCCTTTATATCTGATGAAGTATGTAAACTAGTTGTGCCTGTGTTATGCTGACCTGAAGAAGAAGAATGAGGAGAAGAAGATGATGTAGACATCCTAGAAGGAAAATCAATCTGATGTTTCTGAAGAAGATGTTTTAGCTCATCAATGTCCTTCTTGTAACAATTATGTTCTTCATGTCCTTCCCTCTTGTAATATGCACATGGACCCTTCTCCTTCCTGGATGATTTCCCCTTAGAAGAGGAGGATGAATCTGAGGACTCCTTTTGCTGCTCATGAGGTTTGGAATCCTTTTGTTTCTATTTCTTTCCTTTTCGTGTAGAAGCCTTCTGATCTTTGGGCTCTTGTGATGCAATAAGTGCTTGTGATGAGGAAGAAGGGTTCACCGTGCCCATGCTAGGTAACTTAGCTTTCTCTCAAGTGATAGATGAAGCAAATTCATCAAGAGATGGCATAGTGAATCTTGTACCAAGTGCATCCCTAGTGGCATAAAAGGTAGATACAAAAACTGAATAATTTGGTCCAAGCTTAGAAAGAATGGACAATATTAACTGAAAGTCTTCTTTCTGAACACAACACTATGACAACTACAATCTAAGAGACTTGAGTTTGGTTAAAAACTCCTAGATGCTATCAAAATCCCTAGGATTTAAGCCAATAAGCTCATTCTCTAACTTAAACCCTCTCATAGTATCCTACTTCCCAAACAAAGACTCCAAAGTAGTCCATATCTCATTTGGTGTAGTACAAAACTCAATGTGAAGAATAAGGTTAGATGAAAGAGACAAACATAATGTACCATAAGCTTCATCACACCTATTAAACCATTTTCTCTTTTCAGTAGCACCTGTAGGTTCAATTTTTGTACCCATGGTTACCCTATACAACCTTTTGTGTTTCAAATGAATCTCCACTTTTTTTTTTCCAACCAAAATAGTTGAATGGAGTAAGGGGTGCAATATTATGTAAATCCATGATATAAAATAGCAATATATACTCTCAAATTAAAAAAAAATGCTCGCTGATCTCAAAAAAATAGCCTGATTGCACGCTTCCCAAGAAAATGACTAAAAAAATAAAGGCTGAGATCAAACAGAAATATCAGATACCTGGTAAAAAAAATGAAAAAAATAGGTTTGAGATCTATATAGAGCACTGAACCAGCTTTCCAATGCCTATTTGTTTTCGACGATCTTCGCAGTGGTGGTGGTTTGATTTTTTGATTTTTCTGTTTTGGTGCCTTTTTCGCCTGTCAAAGCTAGAAGTTGTTGTTTTCACTCTGGGAGGCATAAACATCTTTCATTTTTTTTTTGAATATCTATTGCATGTGATAGGTGATTGCTTGCAGGTGTTCTTGGGGACTATGAAGTTGGTTTTTCAACTTCTACATGGTATCAGAACAAGTTTGTGCAAGCAAAAATCAGCATAATGATTATTGAAAGTGATTTTTTTACAAATAATACAAAAGCCTTCAAAAAGGCAATGATGCAATAAAGCAAGACCCTAATCTTATCTTGAGAAAAAAGATAGCTCAATAAGATAAGGATAATTAAATAATAATTAACCTAGGAAATAAAATATGCCTAAGTAAACTTATGCTAAAGTGTAATTAAATAATTAATTACACAAACAATGGTTTATATCATGTTGCATATTCTTGTAAAAGGGAGATTCAAACAAATCATATTCATTTTTCCACATGTTCAAGAATCCCTATCATCTAGATACTAAATGACTTGGAAAGTATCCTCCAAGACATCCAATGTTTTCCAAAAGAAGAAAAAATCCATATACCAAGTGCACATACATCTACCCATGAGATGCTTACTCCTAAAGGACATGCAGATGATTTTCATTCAAAACAAGAGTCTCATACTCTTGGCATCATTACTAAGGAACAAGAGTCTCCTACTCTTAACATCTCTACACATGATTAAGACATAGCATAATCCAAAGGCATATTAGAAATGGATCATGAAAAAAACTTCTACATGAATTGTGAATTAGAAACATCCTTTGAAGATTAAACCGAAGATATCAATCATGAAGTTATTTCACATATTGAAGGCCCTATCACTTATAAACTTGGATCGCTTACCTTTTTCAGAGAAAGCTATCCTACCAATGAAGAATCTATCACCTTTGAAGATACACAACATAGTAGAGAATCATTAGCATCTTGTTTCCAAGGAAAATCATATCCTATTTCAAATAAAATATTTTAATGGATGCATCATCAAGGCATAGGATTAGGCCTACATGAACAGGGTATCCTAGAACTAGTAAAAATTATTCAAAATCCTAAGCATCAAGGTCTTAGCTATTCAACAATTAAGGAATCTAAACATATCATTGATACCTCTATAATAATGGGGGCAACTTTATCTAATGCAAACATCAACATAGAGAGCACAAAGAGTCCTTATGATGAAAATGCTACCAATGCTATAGCTAGCCATATCATGAATTTCTATCCACACATATTTCAACCCTCTCATTGGGACCAAAAACAAGAGAATTTAAGTTATATCAAAGAAAGGAACAAGTCATTGAAGAAAAAGAATCGGAAAAACAAAAAAGACAAGAAATATTCAAATGGATACTAAAGAAAAGAAAGAAAATCATCCCTATCAAACTCCATTAGTAAAAAGAACTATGGGAAAAAATCAAAAAGTGAAGTTCATCCATCAAAAACTTTCAATGATGCTAAAGAAATATTCAACAACAACCTACAAGGTATATCAAGAATTCGGTCCCAATTGAATCTCCATATCCACCCATCATTGCTCATCCTCCCAAGTTTGAAAAATAAAAGGTTCCAAACTGTGAATTAATCAATCTAAATATCATATCCCTTAACACATTTCTCCATCCATTATATCCAAATCTCACATTGACCATGTGTTGGCATCAACTCTATCATAATAACTCTAAGGGCACTCTATCACGATATGCGCATCTAGGTAAGGTTAACTCCAACATCAACAAAGAAGATAAGAATTGTTAGGGGTTACACTCAAGCACCCATATATTAGCAAAACAACTACTCCAAGTGGGATATCATTGGCACATCATGAAAAAAATAACATCTTTATTAGCACCAACAACATCTACATCAGCACCAACAAGTGGTTCAACATGAGCATAAAATCTTTCAAAAAAAAATCAAGAACATAGTCAAGAGAAAAATCATCCTCTAGTGAAAACCTCTACGGTGGCACTTTGAACAAGTACCATCACAAAAACCTAGCAAACATGCATCATGAGTAGTTCTAATCGAGCATCTGCATGCACCATTTCAGGTAGAAGCATCTCATCCTATACATAATAAATCCATGAACTATTCATCCAACCCATTTTTATTCGAATCCAACTTATCTTGATCTTGAAAAAGGTTTGGTGTCCAATTTACACTTGCATATGGAAAACATCTTGACATGGGTCACTATCATTGATCCTATCCTATTCAACATTATCTAAGCCATGAAGGTATTTTCCAAAGGGGCATACTCTATCCAAACATGTTATCCAATCACAAGATAATCCTTGAATTTTTTACATTGCTAGATATTGTGGGAAGGTACTTACATCCTACTTCAAAATAAATCTTGATATATATATCTTCTAGCTGATCTAGGCATCATCCAAACAAAAAAAAATCCATATTAGTTGCATCCTATTGACACTTCAACATGGTATCAAAATATTTGACAATCTTGTTCCTAGCCTGGCTATAAATCTTGATCAATCACTATCTAATTAATCAATCATCATATAGGGATGCATCTTTCCTAATCCTCATGTTGTTCCTATTGTGACAACACTATCCTTTCATTATTATGTATCCTCAATAATGCTATCATTACTAGAAATTACTTAATCAGATCAATTGATTTTAATCAACCTATCAACAAGATCTCAAAAGACTATTGATATCCTTGCATGTTGATATCTCTTTATCATACATCTATATGATCAACATAAAAGTACAAAAATAGTTGAAAACCCATAAAAATCCAAAACAAAATCGTAACATCAAAAACACAAAAAAATTGTAGGCCATCTTTAGATGAGCCACATTGACTCAAAATAAATGAACTATGAGCCTCTATGTGTACAACGTATGCAAGAACATCACTGATGAGCCCTTGAGGCCTTACGTTAGTCCCCTTAGGTGTCCATAATGGTCATTAAACTTAAATAAAAAATCCAAAACATTCATAAAAAATTAGAAAACTCCAAAAACAATGTCAATCAATACGGCCTTAGATTAAATACCAAGGAACTAGGCCAATCCCTTTAGGTCCCCCTATTTTGTTACTAAATTTCCTGAAAATAAAAAAATAGCATCAAATAATCAAAAAACTATAAAAGGTCTTATCTCCATTATCACTTCTCCGCAATAAATGTGTTCCATTTACAATAAACAATTATTGCCTTCAACCTTTGAAAAAATAGACAACAAGCAAAGCAACATCAAAATATAGAACTTTCAAATAAAAAATTACAAATATTTGATCACAAATAGACTAAAACAATGCCAAAGTGTTAACTACTTATCTATTGACAATTCACCATCAACATCATGAGATATGTCTTAACAAATAGATTTCTCCTACAAAACACCATCAATAATGGATAATAGCCTGAAACCTCAAAATAAATATGGCGAGTGCTACAACAACATTTTTATCTTTTCGTTATTTTATCTTTCTGATTTATCTTATTGAATCATTCCCAGGATCTCTCAAGGATGTCCATAAGGATTTAGAGAGGAATGAGTGGGGTCAATTGAGTGTCATTTTTGTTTTCTCTATTTGTTGGATATTTTTGCAATACAACCATGGCAAATACTTGTCTTGTGTGTATGGAAGTCATTTCAAGAAACTCTTGAGCGACCTTGCATGTTTGGCTCCTCATACCTCTTTGTGCACTGGTCCAAAATGCTCTAAACATCTAACCCATACACTCTAACAAGGTTTCCATATATTTGGTATGAGAAAGAATATTCCTTGATTGTAGAGTCAAAGTCCACACAATGGATACAATGCCACCTTGGTTATTAATACCTTGGTGCATCGTGTTTGTTTGCTACATTAATAAGGATTGCTAAAGATACAAAGTCCCCATGAAGCAAATGCAAAATCATCATGTTTTACATATCATCAATCATCCAATTTCTTCTATCTTCTAAATCTTACCAACATTTTCTAGTTAAATTTTTTTTTGTCATTCCTTGCACTTAAACGCATCACATCAGCCTATTGAAAAAAATGGCTCATTATCCAAAATTTTCCCCCAATTTCTCAAGGGGGCACCATTCTATCCCACCATCACTGGGGCATACTAGGGCAACTCCTGAGTGAGTTTTTTGAATTTTCTTTGACACAATGCTCAAAATTGCATAGTATCAAAGAGGGGGGAAATGTAGATACCCTAAATTGTCCTGACTGGCGAAAAACACTTTTTAACTAACTTTCACCCTTCTTCCCTAAATGATTAAATAATACATTATTATTTAATTATTATCAAATTTTATATTCATCTATTAATTAAGTGATTTAACATTATTTAATAAATTTGTCCTCAAACATCATTTCTAACTAATTAAATAAATCTTATTTATTTAATCAAAGTCCTAATTTAACTTTATTCTTCTTGATTAATTAAATAAACATCAATTATTTAATTATATCACTAATATGGGTGGGGGCCCTAGCTCGGTTGGCTAAATCTTTCATATTGCAGGAGGTTGGTCATGAGGTCTAGTCTCCCCCACCCCCGTAGTACCAGAGGGCGTGTCGCGCCAGCGCTGCCAGTCACGTTAAAAGTTTACTAGGTGCACTGCAATTTATAGGGGGTCGTGCTACCCAATTCCTGCAATCTAAAAAACAAAAAAATTATATCACTAATATACCCTATTCTCCTAAATCAATTATTTTTTTATTAATTAATAATATAATTAAACCCCTTTCCCCTTTTTAAACCTAAATAATTAAATTAATTATTCAACATCATTCAAAAAGGTCAACAAACAAATACAACTTTTTTTGTTAAAGTCAAACATGACCTACATAATCAACTCAAAATATTAATTAATTATTCAATTAATTAATTATCCTCACCCTCCTTTTTTATTGAGAAAATCACGACCACTGATTTCTCACTCTAAATAGTTGACTAACTCATCTTTTCTTCAGTCCCACTAACCTCTCAATCTATTTCCTCAATCCCACTAACCACTCAACCTGATTTCTTCAATCACACAAATTATGCAATCTAAATCCACTAATCTTTCCAATCTAGTTCCTCTCAACGATTCTCAACTATTGATTAGGATCTTTTACTATGAAATCTTGATTGTTGATTAGGTTCTCAAGGGGGCACCTTGCTATCCTGCCATCACCAAGGCATACCGAGATAACTCTTGAGCGACAATTTTTAAATTTTATTTGACACAACGCTCAAAATCGCATTGTATCAAAGAAGGGAAAAATATAGATACCCTAAATTGTCCCGACTAGAGAAAAAATTATTTAACTAACTTTCACCCTTCTTCCCTAAATAATTAAATAATATATTATTATTTAATTATAATCAAATTTTATATTCATCTATTAATTAAGTGATTTAACATTATTTAACTAATTCATCCTCAATCAACATTTTTGACTAATTAAATAAATCTCATTTATTTAGTAAAGTCCTAATTTAACTTTTTTTTCTTGATTAATTAAATAAACATCAATTATTTAATTATATCACTAATATACCCTATTCTCCTAAATCAATTAAATTGTGATTACTTAATAATTCAATTAAATCTCTTTCCCCTTTCTAAGCTTGAATAATTAAATTAATTATTCAACATCATTCAAAAAGGTCAACAAACAAATACAACTTTATTTGTTAAATTCAAACATGACTTGCATGTTCAACTCAAAATATTAATTAATTAATTATACTCACCTTCCTTTTTGATTGAGCAAATCACAACCACTGATTTCTTACTCTAAACAGTTGACTAACTCATCTTTTCTTCAATCCCAATAACCTCTCAATCTATTTCCTCAATGACACTAACCACTCAACCTAATTTATTCAATCGCAAATTATGCAATCTAAATCCACTAATCTTTCCAATCTAATTCCTCTCAATGGTTCTCAACCGTTGATCAAGATCTTTTACTAAAAAATATTGATCATTCATCTCGAAACAAAAAATCTATAAAGCAATCTTCTACCTTCTCATAAATCATCTAGAATTTACATAGCGAAGCACTGCACAACCAATTCTTGAGCACACATGAGAATTGATATCCTCACATTCTTGAAGCTTTTGCAATAACTACAATGGAGGTTTTGTATTGAATTGAGCAATCCAACATCCAAACGTCAATGCAAACACAACTCCAACATGTGATGGTATATGTTTTAAGGTTTTGAATTCATTTTATGTTGTCTTAGGATTACATTGTTTGATTTTGTAATTTTATAGCTTAACTTCATGAGTATGGGTATGGGATATTAATCTTGTTTGAATTAACTTTGTTTGATTCTGATGAAGGAGCATCCATGGAAATTGGCAATCATGTGTTAATCAAAAAGATTTAATTTTGTTGTGCATTTTTGAATTTTGGTGAAAGTCAACTTTTGGTTTGAAAATAATAATAAAATATGGAAAATGATATATTTTTGAGTAATTAAACTTGTCAATAAAATCTCCTTTGCACATTGAAGTTGGCTAGTGGGTGAAAAAAGCAAGAAAAACAATTTTTTAAAAAACATTTATTTGAAAAATATTTAAAAGGAATTATGAGGAATTGAGAATTGAATAAGGAGTTTTAAAACACTTAATTTTGATCCCTAAAAATTAGGTACTTGGGAAAGTGGGTGCCCAGGACTTGCCTTGATTTTCTACTTTTTCAAGAGTTAAAGGTGGAGAATAAAAACTATTACATCCTATCTTTGACAAGGCTGCTAGAAATGGGTTTTTAATGATTTTTAATTAACTTTTGAAAGTTTCCATGTGAAACAACAAAAAATTTCATGCCATATTTGAGAGGTCCAAATAAATTATATGAAATTAATTCTATGATAGGAGGAGTTAAGCAACGGAAAACCCAATTTTCATTGAAAAGTTCTAAAAGAAGAAATTTTGGGAAGAGAAAGTAGCATGGCGTAGCATTCTCCATGAGGGTGATTTTGGTGTGTTTTTTTAGGTGTGATAAAGTGAAGGAAGCAGCAAAGAGGTCCTTTGAGACCATGTTTGAATATTTATTTAGTGGAAGATTGTCTTTGAAGCTACATGATGAGGTTTTGGTGAGATGAAGATAGGAGAGTTTGAGGAAGGCTTGTGGAAGCCATATGTTTCTATACTACACCATTGTTGCAGGTGTAAGATCAGACCTAAATCATATTTTTATTTTGTAATGAGAAGCCAATAGGCTTGGTTTGTTGTTCTGTAATGTTGTTCTAAATTTCAATGAGAATTTCTATGATTTTGCTTGCATAAATTGTGTGTTTAGATCAATCCTATTTTATGATGTATAAATAAAATTGGTGAAAGTTTATTATTGGTTTGAATATCAGTTTTGAGACTAATTTTCTTAGCTCAAGAGGCTGCAATATTGGTAAAATAAATTTGGAGAAGATTTTGTACTTGTTGCAGTCAGTTTTGAATGAACAAACTAGTGTTCATATTTCAGATTTTTAAATCTGATTTGTTGTATTTTCAATGAATTTTATTTTGTTGAGAGTAGTTATATGAAAAAGTGGTATGTTTTTTCTCCTACTTCATCAATGGTATCAGATTGGGAGTTCTTGAGTGTGCAGGTAGAAGCTTCGATTGGAGGTCGTTTGCACTAGGACTTGGGGTGGAGATTTTGTGGATTTTGTTTGTAGGTGAATGTGCAAGTAGTAAGAAGAAATTTTAAGAGGATATGAGGAGATTAGGTTCCCATTATTATAGACAGATCTCCAAAGGAGGAAATTTATAATAATATTGGTGAATATTGGAAGAGGGTTTTTCAAACAAATCGCTGAAGGAGGCAGCTTACATAAGTAAAACCTAAGGGTTTGAAGATTTGCATTGTTAAGGTATTGAGAGGTATTGAAAATGGAGAATAGAAGAGTTGAAGGAATTTTTTATTATCTTTCTAATGATGTTTTGAATGCAAGAGAGAAATAGGATGCAATAGAGTGTCATCCATGTGACATCGAGTAAGAGGAAGAGGATGAGTGCAAAAAGATTGAGGAACTTGAAGCTGAAGGATGTCTATTGGAAGACATGGAGGATGAGACTACAATGATTGCAACATTAGAAGAGAGTTCTTTAAAGAACACCTACGAAGTTGAGAAGGATGATTTACTCATTCAGATTGAAAGAGAATGGGATCACATTATTGAAAGGGAAGAAAAAGTTGCAACATTGGAAAATACTAAGGTAAAATTTAATTTTGATAAATTTTGTTATGAAGATGAATGTGAGTATAATGAAGTTGCAACATGAGAGTTTCCTTTGAAGGACATAAAATAAAGTGAAGGGGATGATTTATTGATGCAGATGGCAACGGTTGAAAAAGAGTGGGGTGAGTTCATCTCAAGTGAGATGAAGGTTGTAGCAGAAAGTGAAGTCAAATCATATTTTGATGTTTGCTTTGATGAATACTTTGTTGCAGCAATAGATCAATTTGAAAAATTTGAATTTAAAGAGTGTAAAGTGAGGGTAAATGAAGAGTTCTCTAATAAATATTTGTTAGAGAAAAGAGTAGATGAAGGTGTTTTGATTTGTGACTGTGATTCCTTGTTAGGGAAAGTGGAAAATGAGTCTCTTTTTAATGGAATTAACATTGTTTTAAATGAAATAAATCAGATTGCAGCGATGTTATGTTCTGTAGAAGGCATTGAAATAGTGAAATTTCAATGAGAAGACATGGTAAAGGAGGAGGAAAAAGGTAAAACAACAATAGAGGTAATGCAACACATTTATTTTGTTGAAGGTGGAGGTATATGTTTGATTGTTAATTTTGAGGGAATATATTGGTGGGAGGTTAGATTAAAAGTTTTAAAATACATGAAGGGTAAAGGAGTAAAGATGAAAGGATATAATATTGTGAGGTTGCAAATTTGGTGAATGGGAAGATCCCAGTGGAAAAGACAGTTACGTGGATCTAGGAAAAACATAGATACTATAAATATTTCTTAGTGCAACTCATGAAATATTTATTTTCTATCGTGGATGTATGATGCAAGAGCATCCATGGAAATTGGCAATCTTGTGCTAATAAAAATAAAATAAAATAAATGTTGTGCATTTTTTAGTTTTGGTGAGAGTCAAATTTTTGTTTGAAATTCATAATAAAATATGGAAAATGATATATTTTTGAATAATTAAACTTATCAATAAAATCTCCTTTGCACATTGAAGTTGGCTAGTGGGTGAAAAAAAGTAAGAAAAGTCATTTAAAAAAAAAGCATTTATTTGAAAAATATTTAAAAGGAATTATGAGGCATTGAGAATTGAATAAAGACTTTTAAAACCCTTAATTTTGATCCCTAAAAATTAGGCACTGGGGAAAGTGGGTGCCTAGGACTTCCCTTAATTTTATGTCTTTTTAGGAGTTAAAGGTGGAGAATAAAAACTGCAACATTCTATCTTTGACAAGGCTGCTAGAAATAGGTTTTTAATAATTTTTAATTAATTTTTGAAGGTTTTCATGTGCAACAACAGCAAGGTTCATGCCATATTAGAGATCCCAAATAAAGCATATGAAATTAATTCTATGACAAGAGGAGTTAAGCAACATAAAACCTAGTTTTCATTGAAATGTTTTAAAAGGAGAAATTTTGGGAAGAGAAAGCAGGATAGCATATAATTCTCTATGAGGGTACTTTTGGTGTTTTTTTTCAGGTGTGGTAAAGTGAGCGCAGCAGCAAAGAGGTCCTTTGATACCATGTTTGAAGATTTATTTAGTGGAAGATTGTCTTTGAAGCTATATGATGAGGTTTTGGTGAGATGAAGATAGGAGAGTTTGAGGAAGGCTTGTGGAAGCCATATGTTGTTGTAATAACCATTTTTGAAGGTCTAAGATCAGACCTAAATCATATTTTTATTGATTAATGAGAATCCAATAGGCTTGGTATGTTGTTCTATAATGTTGTTCTAAATTTCAATGAGAATTTCTATGATTTTGCTTGCATAAATTGGGTGTTTAGATCAATCCTATTTTATGATGTATAAATCAGATTGGTGAAGGTTTATTATTGGTTTGAATATCAGTTTTGAGACTAATTTTCTCAGCTCAAAAGGATGCACTATTGATGAAATCAACTTGGAGAATATTTTGTAGTTGTTGCAAGTGGTTTTGAATGAACAAACTAGTGTTCATGTTGCAGATTTTCAAATATTATTTGTTGCATTTCCAATGCATTTTATTTTGTTGAGAGTAGTTGTATGAAAAATGGGTATGTGTGTTCTCCTACTTCATGGGATTCATTTGCTTTATTTTTTCCTAATGCTTTATTCCCCCCTTACGACAATACTATTGCATGCACCTAAGTATATTTTACTTCTATGAAAACAATATCTTAGTGTGCTTCCTAGTATCTTTGTCCATATATTTGTTCATTATGTCAAAGAAAACCTAGGGAACTATATTTTAGCACTTTTGTTTTCAAAAATTTCAAGCTTTTGTGTAAATTAACTTGCTTTTTTGTAGACATCCTAGTCTTAAATAATTCATAATCAAGACTTTTGTGTGGTAAAAATAATTCATGCTAAAGCAGATTTTAAGAATTGACCCCAAAAATAGGTTTCCCTTGGTTACTTGATCCAAAAAAACTCAGTTACTTGACTCATGAAAAAAAAAAAGATGAAAATTTATGCTTAAGGTTGTTTTTATCAAAAACAATTTTTGAGTTATCCTTATTTCAAATATTTATTCTCCATCAAACATTGAAATATTGTATAAGGTTCCTTATCACAATCACTTAGAAATTTTCAAAAACAATCTTAGATTATCATTAGGATAAATAAACACAATCAAACAACAACACCAAATTGACATCAAACCATCCAAACATTTCACTTCACCAACAACTTGAAATTGTGACAAAAAATTCCTTAGACTAAGTTTTCATCAACATCAACTAGTTCATAGACATTATTATCCAAAAAACACATCCAACTCAAGTATAGGATTTTTTCAAAATTGAAAGTTTCACATCATTCACCCATCCACAAAATCACTCGAGATTGATCTTAGAAACCTATCAAATTTTTATCATTGGAAATAAATCAAGGACATTACATCAAGGACATGTGCATCAAACACCTTATAGGATTGACATAGTCTCACATCATTCAAACATTTATCCTAGAGGTTTTGAGAATTTAAACTTGAAAGCATGAAAATTCCAATCATTTATCCAAACTCACATCCATACAATTCATACATGGGGTCATCATAACTTACAAACTTTAATGGCACAACAAATGTGGGTATGCCTAATAAAAAATCTGGAACATCTTCTCACATGGTAGATTAAAATATAGGTTAAAAATTACCAATCTATCAACCATATGATCAAAACATAAGTCTTCACTAAAAAACATTATCTCATCAAGTCAATACATGTCAAACATGAACATACTAAGCACAAACATATTAAATATGAACATGTAAAATTTACACTTGGTGAACTATGGGTACATTCACACCTCAAAAAATCATTCAATATCCATAACATCAACCACATCTTAAACATCCATACCAAATGTAAGAGAGGGGGACCAACCACGTTCAAGGTCCCAAGTCACAGAGGGCCAAGAGTAGAAGGCTTCCTTAACTTACCTTAGCTAAAAGGGGTGTTAGGAAATGCGAGATGAGAATGACGAGGACTATAAGGTCCTTCAACCACTCTGCAACCTGAAACACATAATAGGGCTAGGAGAGCCAGTTTTCAAGTTTAAATCTGTACCTCAAGAAGCTCTTTGCTCAAGGATGAAAGTGTGGTTCCAGGACAACAACGCGGCACATTGGCATCTCTTAGGTGTGTTGGAATTTTTACGATAAGAGGACTAAAGAATCAAGGTCAAACACTAGAAAAATGACTAATGACCTAGCTAATTACTTCCAAAGGGCCAAAACAAAGCTACAAAGTAGGCAAGATATGTACTCATTCACCAGCTAACTCCAAGTAGCTCGTCCACTTGCACATAATGAAGAGAATTTTTTTTGGGTGGCTATATATGGGCCTACCTCAGTTAGACCCCTGTTTAGGTGTTTCCACCTCCATGGAAAACCAAGATAGCGATAATGGAGAACACAAAAGCACTATAAAAACAGTAGGGTGCTACCCACCAAATCATAGAGGAGAGGAGTAGAAAGCTTACCACCTCCACCAAGAGCACTCAAGGCTAATGGAGGAGAAAATGAGAGGAACTCAAGCCTTTGCTATAATGGTGTTTGTTCCACACTTTCTCTACAAAGTTGACAGAGTGTTGTTGTTGCTACTAGGGAGTGCAAAGTGCTACGTGAATGCTTGGAAATGCAAGGAGTGAATGCTAGAATGCTTAAGCTTGTGAGAAATATTTCTTGAAGGGATGAAATGGAAGAATGAAGAAAAAAACCATATTCAGGTCAGTTAGTCGAAGGAGGCATTACAAATTGACCTCCAATGAGAAGTGTAATGCCTTTGTAGGGTCCAAATGCAAGAATCTTCTAGGGATGTAAGCACGTTGTGTGGACATCTATGCATTGCCTAGGTGTCCCCAACATTTATTCCTCTGCCAAAACGCAAAATGGATGCCAAATGGAATGAAGGTAGTAGGCTTATGTGTAATTTAGCCTTCAAATTCAGTATTCTAAAGTGAAGAATGGAAAAAGGGGAATTTGAATAAGGGGTGAAAATTCGCTCCTATACATTTTTCCCCCACTTTAGCGAGCATGAATATTGATGAGTGCTTTAGTAAATTAGATTGAAGATGTACTAGAGTTAGAAATGTATACTTGAACCATTGAGGAAGAAAACCACGATCTGGAAAACTTGAAAGTGCAAGACAAGCAAAGGACTTCATAGCCCCACAAAACTATGAAGCTGTAAAATGAAAGTGACTTACAGGCCTGTTGACCGACAAGGAGGCAACCCCCAAGATCTCTCACATGAAGGAAACCCAAAGAAGTAAGCGCCTCACAAGTTCGCAAACCTACAAGGAAGGTGTCCCCCAAGATCTCTCACATGGAGGATACCCAGAGAAGCACCTTACAAACCTGTAAGCCTACAAGGAAGCGTTCCCCAAGATCTCTCACATGGAGTAAGTCAAGAAAGTGCCCTATAGACTCGTAGACCTATAGGGAAGGTATCCTTCAAGATCTCTCACATGAAGGAAACCCAATAAAAAGTGCCATATAGATTTGTAGATCTGTAGAGGAGCCACCCCCAATATCTCTCACATGGACGAAGCTTAGAAGAAGCGCCCTACAAGCCCACAGACCTATAGGGAGGTATCCCCTAAGATCTCTCACATGGAGGAAACCCAAGAAAATAAAACTTCATAGTCAGAAAGCGACTTCACAAGTGCACCCATGAAGCGATATGTTTACCCACAGATAGAACATGTCAGAAAGCGGCCACATAGGAAAGTAAGTGAATAGTCTTACAGACCATCAACAAGTTGGAAAACTTTCAAAGGGGTGCCTTAGGAACCCTAGTGTGAAGAAGGCGTCCACTCAAGGGACACACTATTTGAAAGTACAAAAGAGATATTTCTTTCTTGAATCGATTCATCATCAAGGAATCCTTTTGAAAGATGTTCACTTCATCAAGGAATTCAAAAGGAAGAATATACCCCCACACGAGGTGAAGACCAACTATTCCCACTTTAGAGGAAGGTTTTCAAATTCTTTCTTTATGAACTCATGATGAAGGAAACACGTTCCATTAGGGTTTCAAGTCAAGAATGTGATTCTTGACAAGAGGTTTATGAAGACTTTTGAGAAAAGATCTATTGGAAATGAATGTGTTTTCTAAAAATCAAAATGTTGAAGAAGAAGCGTTGTCACACATAAGAGGGACAACTCAAGAAAAGAAGAGAGAAAGATAAAGGAAAAGAAAAAAAGGAAAGAAAACATGAATAGAGGGCATACGGGTAGCCTGACATTTCAAGTCAGAACTACTCATAAATATATATATATATATATATATATATATATATATATATATATATATATATATATATATATATATATATATATAGTAATAGTATATAAAATGAACTGTCATCAACCCCCTACTATACCAGACAATGTGAAGAATGCATGACAAGACAAAGTAAAAATAAAAAATTGGTTCAACATGGAAGGGAAACCTAAATGCCCCCAATTCTTTGCATCGCCCCTAATTTATCGAAAATCAAGTCACAAACATGGAAGAATGATGATACAAATAGAAGAAGGTTTACGACACAAAATCCACGCCTATATCCAAGAACTAACAAGGGTGATGAGGGTCATCCAAGCACACAACACAATCATGGGGGAACACATCACAACAAACACAAACACATCTAATCTAAAGATAAAGAAGGGGCCTTCTCCTAACATTGATTGACCAAGAGGTCATCTGCTTCCCACTCTAGATCATCATAGGGGGAAGGAGGAAAATCCTGCAGTGGTGGAATGTTAAGAGGAGGAGCGTTTGACCCTCTCACAACAAGGGCTAAGGAAGAGGTCCATGTAAGGTCCTCTCCACTGAGCTCTTGTGGAGCTAAGGTCAGTGATTTCATGAAGATCAGTGACAAGGCCAAAACCTCATCTAAAGAGTTAAACGTGAACTTAACATGAGTGCTATGTTTTTCCTCGACTGACAGAGAAGGTTGTGCCCAAGATTCACCACTAGGCTCATCGAGTGATTCGAGAGCGGTGACAAACTCAGGAGAAGCTAGGACTCATTTTGTCACTAGGACAGAACAAGTCAGTGTGGGGCCACCTTTCAGAGAAGGTGGGATCTTCCTACATCCTTCATTGTTGGAAGAACCACTCTCTACCTTTTGCTTCATCGGAGGATGTGAAATCTCCACAAATGAGGCAAGAAGTACGTAGGAAGAGGAGGAGGAGGAGAGAACTGCAATAGATACGACCGAGGTGTTAGTCATATCTATGGGTTTTCAGAAAGGCAAGACATTAACAAAGGAAGCTCCATCGAAGGAGAAATGAACACCTACACCTTTCTAGGGTCAGACACATTCGTGCTCGTAGCAGAAGTTGGAAGTAATACGGAGCTGGTTTGAATGGAAGCAGAGGGGAGGAGAGAGGAGGACACGGCAGGATACCCTGATGCAGTTTTCAAGACAGCCTGCTTGGCCATGAGATCCTTTTGCTGACACTTATGCTCGTACACAAGGTAGTTTTTGTGACTCTTTGAATTGAAGGTCGAAGGCTACAAAGGAATGGAAGGCTCCTGCTCAGCCATGGGATTTTCCACCACAACTATTTCCAACAGAGGAATGGACTCTTGAACAGGAGCAAGAAGAGCATTTTGAGAAGAAACGAGGGAAATTAGCTCAAGTTCCTTAGCAACGGGCATCTTCCAGTTCACTACTTTGGGAGTAGGAGTTGTAGGAGGTTGCAAAGGTTGATACAAAGAGGACTCTCCACATGGACCTTTTTCTCTACCATATAGGTAGTACCAAGGTCCAGGCGATTTAGTAGGGAGGTTTGATATCTTGATTTTGGGTCTACGCCAAGGAGGGATCATTGCACTCAATGGTTAAAAGTCAGGCTTGATCATCTGATACTCTTCCCAAGAGAGGGGAGTAGATGAGTCATCCTGAGAGGAGGTCACCTTCTCCTTCCCTTTTCAAGAAGGGGAGGCAATCAGTTGTTGTGCTACGGGAAGGGCCAATTTGGTTGTCCCTTGCCCCCAATCATGTACTTTACATAGTTCTTGTAAAGTAGATCCATTCTTGGAGGAAGCGGACCAACTAGGGTAGGCCAAAAATGGTCTCGGTCGCAGATTGTGCGGAAAAAGTAATCATGACCATATTAACATAGACCTTGGGTTGAGTGATAGAATCAGTGGGATTGACAATCATGTTAGCAGAATGTGATGTAAACAGGTCTGTGTATATCTACAGTTCAATGTTTTCTTTTACCACCGATATTTTTTCATTTTGTTTGCTACCATCGAGATGAATAGTACCATCCTTGATGTGGTCGTGTATCTCATGATGTAGGCACATACAACATTCGGTATCATGTCTGTTAACTTTATGGTACTAACAATACATACTTCCATCATACCATCTAGGGTATGGTTCCTTAAGAGGTTTAGCGCTTGGCAAGGTTACGATCTTATCCTTCAACAACCTTTGCAAGATGGAGAAATAATATTTTGATAACTTTGTAAATTTTTGGTTGCATCTAAGGCCGTTGTCATCCACAATGACTACTACATTCATTATAGCTTTTCCTTTTACTAGAGATCAACACAATGGACTTTCCTTTAGAATGGGAGTGCAAGGAGGGTCTCTTGAACTAAACTACCATCTGTTGATACTCTCGTAGGGATACACACAAATGAGTGAAAGAAGGGTATTTCATAAGGGAAAACTTATATTGCCAAGGCCTTTGTAAGTTCCCTATGAATACCTTTTACATGTTAGAATCGAGTCGCAGATACAAGATTTGTGAGAAGAGCACTTGATATCACACTATAAAATTAGTGATATTCTTTGTTATCTCCTTGTTTACATTAGAAGAGATCCAAAAACATCATCTTCAGCCTGATGTTAGCTTGAAATTTTAATAAAATTGGTTTACAAGTTGATCAAAAGAGAAAATAGAATTATCAGGCAAGGAATAGTACCACTCAAGTGTTGTATCCTTGAGAGATCGAGGAAATAGTTTGGCCATCAACTCATCGTGATGGAAGAAATTTGTGCATAAAGAATTAAAGGTAGAAACATGCATCTGTGGTTCCCCTTTGCCATCGTATTTATCAAACTTAGGAATTTTCATCCCTTGAGGGAAGAGAGTGTTCAGGATTGCAACTAAAAATGGCCTATGCTAGAAGAAGCGTTGGAAGATAGGTTGGGCAGAGGCTTGGGAGAGACTCACTAACTAGATTTTCATCTTACACATATTTTGAAGAAGAGTATTCAGAATATGGTCATTAGAAGATAAAGGGCTAGAGGAACCTCCTCCAGAACCACCACCAGAGCCACCACCCAAACCACTAGTGTAACCATCGCCAGAACCACCACCAGAGCCACCACCAACAATAGGGCCTCTACTAGAGCCACCTCCACTTCAGAAGCCACCACCATGACCTCCACCAGAACCACCTCCACTAGCACCGCTTCCACCATTGAAGTCACTGTGACTACCTAAGCCCCCACCGCTCATCTTGCCAAAGCCTCCACCACTAGGGGTGATAGGAGGGGTGAAGATAAAACCCAAGGGGATATTGTTCACTCTAATACTTTCAGATCCCTTGGGGGTAGAGGGGATACTGATCAAGGATACGACATCATCCATGTATTCTGATGTAGGAGGCATCGATAGTCCTAGTTGTCTCTCATGGTCTTCAAAGGTGACTCCTCACACAATTTTAGGATTGTTCGGAGGAGCACACACATTAGTTAGACTATTGAGACTAGCTAGGAGCTCTACGTCTATCATGTCTTTTCTAACCATATACTTCAACTCACCAATGACTCGAGCGGCCCTAACCATCTTTGGGTTCCTCTCCAAGTGATTTTCTAAGGTGCCCAACCCTTTGCTAAGGGCAGAGACATATTCCAAAGGGATTTGAACAACCTCATACTCATCCACCAATGATGGTGTAAGAGATGCAAGAGGAGTGGGGACGTGATTGGTCTCTTCAAAAAATCCTATCTCACCCCTTGACAACTGTTCCTGCATGGCCAGACCAATGGCGGGACTAGAGAAAAGGCTTGTAGAGAAACTAGTAGTGACCTTCATCCTTTCCATCATGAGGTGTCGTATACTTCTAACAATTTTCCTAGAAATTGTGGACTGGTTTTTGATGCTAATAAACCTTCACAACACTCAGGAGCACAAAGATCTCAAGGTACAAGAGGAAAGCCTCAACACCAACAGATGAATAGACGTTGGTTTAGGTCAGGTTCACCAAAAATGTAAGAGAGGGGGACCAACCACATTCAAGGTCCCAGGTCATGGAGGGCCAAGAACAGAAGGCTGCCCTAACTTACCTCAGCTAAAAGGGGTGTTAGGAAATGCAAGATGAGAATGATGTGGACTATAAGGTCCTTCAAACACTCTACAGACCTAAAACACAGAATATGGCTAGGCGAGTTAGTTTTTGGGTTTAACTTTGTGCCTCAAGAAGCTCTCTGCCCAAGGAAAAAAATGTAGTTTCGGGATGACAGCGTGGCATGTTGGCATCTCTCAAGTGTGCTAGTGTCTGTAGGATTAGAGGATTAAAGAAGCAAGGTAAAACACTACAAAACTAAATAGTGGCCTAGCTAATTACTTCCAAAGGGCCAAAACAAAGCTATGAATTAGGCAAGATATGTACGAGTATGATAAAGTAAATAAGCAAGAGTTAGGATGGCAAGAATAATCTCACAGAGGTAGTCATTCACCAAGTAACTCCAACTAGCTCGTCAGCCTACACATAATGAAGAGGAAATTTTTTGGGTTGTTGTATAGGGGCATACCTCAGTCAAACCCCCGTTTAGGTGTTTTCAACTCCACAGATAGCCAAGATAGCGATAATGGAGAAATATATGCTAAAGAAAGAAATGCAATAAAGAACACAAAGCACTACAAAAACAGTAGGGTGCTACCCACCAAATTGTAGAGGAGAGGATTAGAAATTTTACCACCTCCACCAAGAGCACTCAAGGATAATGGAGGAGAAAATGAGAGGAACTCAACCCTTTGCTGTAATGGTTTTTGTTCCACACTTGCTCTACGGAGTTGACAGAGTGTTGTTGTTGCTACTAGCAAGTGAAAAGTGTTGCTTGAATGCTTGTAAATGAAAGGAGTGAATGCTAGAATGCTTAATCTTGTGAGAAATATTTCTTTAAGGGACAAAATGGAAAAATGAATAGTGAATTTGAAGGAGAAAAAGAAGAAAACGACCATATTTGGGTCAGTTAGTCGAATGGGGCATTACAAATCGACCTCCAATGAGAAGTGTAATGCCTCTGCAGGCTCTCAACACAAGAATCTTCTAGGGATGTAAGTGTGTCATTCGGATGTCTACATACCGTATAGGTGTCCCCAATAGTTATTCCTCTGCTGACACACAAATCGGATGCCAAGTGGAACGAAGGCTGCAGGATTATGTGGAATTTAGCCTTAAAATTCAATATTCTAAAGTGAAGAAGGGAAAAAGGGGAATTTGGATAAGGGGTGAAAATTCACTTCTATACACCAAAATAAACTACATCAAGGGTTTCAAAATCAACATCAAAATCAAAATATACATCAAATTTCCCTAAATTCACTTACCAAAATAGTTGATACACTTCTCCAACAAACATCTCAATCTACAAATTAATATATTCCTCATCAAAATCATCAAAACATTGATTTACATCCACAACAACATCAATCACATCTCCAACATTAAAAGACATGGGATATCAAGAAACACAACATCAACAACAAGATCTAACCTGACACCAAAAAATTCAATCTCAAAAATCATTACAACAATCACAAGCTTCACAAGATAACAACACCATCACCAAACATGAATATACTCCTTTAGGGGATCTAATTAAATCAGTGTTAAACAACCTAGTTCATGCAAAACTCATCACTCTTCCAAGAATAAATTCTTACCACTCTATTATCAACCTCTCATGGAATAAGAATAAATATTCTTGTTTGTGTTATAAAGAAAAAGGTCATGAAACATCAAGCTGCATTCAACTCAAAAGTATCACCCAAGACCTTATTGATCAAGGAGAAATAATTTTTGAAGAGAATGATCAAGATCCAACCATCAATGATGACATTAGAGATGTTTCTATCTCATATAATGAGAAAATCAACATACATCAAGAGTCATGTTCCCAGCATGATCAAAATCCCTCGCCAATATATAACAATGATTCATTTCAAGAAATCTTAAAATCATTTGATCTCATGGTTGAAGACATTGACAAGGATTCTACCAAAATTGTTGATGATAACATTCAAGATCTATCCACAAATGATCATGTTGACAATGTTTCTACACCACCCAATAAGTTAGATGGCATATCTCAAGAATGTATTCCCAAGAATGATCAAAATCAATCATCAATGTCAAGAAATGATTCATTCCAAGATATATTACCATCATTCAACCTCATAATAGTGTGTATGATGATCAAGAGACTCTTAATCCAATACTCATATATACCTAATGCAAAAAATCTAAGCCAAGAGATATCACCCACATGTTCATGTTTAGAGGAAATTTATGGAACCTTTACAAGAAATCCATTATTTTAAATTGATCTATTTCTAGAACATGAACCAAAGCATATCAAAGATAATACCACACAAATTCAATCAAGAACCCCTATCATCAAAATACTTCAATGTCTTGGTGAATATCTTCCAAGACATCCAATGTTTTCCAAAAGAAGAAAAAATCCATATACCAAGTGCACATATATCTACCCATGAGATGCTTACTCTTAATGGACATGTAGATGATCTTCATCCAAAACAAGAGTCTCATACTCTTGATATCATTACCAAGGAACAATAGTCTCTTACTCTTAACATCTTTAAACATGATCAAAGCATAGCATAATCCATAGACATATCAAAAATTGATCATGAAGAAGAATTCTACATGGATTGTGAATCAAAAACATCCTTTGAAGGCATATCAAAAATGGATCATGAGGAAGACCCCTACATGGATTTTGAAGCATCAACACCTTTTGAAGAAGCATTAAAATTGGAAACATACCCCATTTAGATTGAAGACATGGAGTATGAGGATATCAAGCATTATCAAAACAATGCATTATGTTTACCGAAATGTAGTATCTTGAAATCAACAAAGATAGTCAACAATCTTGAGCAAGGTTTTGGTTTTACATCAATCAAGGAATTTGATCATGTCAATGATACCTCTATAATACTGGGGGTAACCTTATCTAGTTCAAATACCAATGGGGGAGCACAAAGGGTCCTTATGATTAAATCATTTCCAATGCTACAACTAGCCATATCATGAATCGTCATACATGCATCTTTCCACCCTCTAATTGAGATCAACAGAAAGAGAAAAAGCTATGTCAAAGAAAAGAGAAAATCATTGAAGCAAAAGAATCAATGAAACAAAATGGAAAATGAAAATTCAAAATGGATACAAAAGAAAAAGAACAAAAATCATCCCTATCAAACTCCATTAGTCAAAGAAACTATAGGAAACATAAAAAAGGGAGCATCATCCATCAAAAATGTCCACCGATGCAAAAGAAAGCTTTAAGAGTGACCTACAAAGTATATGAAGAAGTTGGTCCCAATCGAATCTCCATATCCACCCATCATTTTTCATCCTCCCAAGTTTGGAAAGTCAAAAATTCTAAACTATCTACCAATTCCTCTGCATCTCATATCCCTCAACGCATTTCACCATCCACTTCGACATCCATGATATTCAAATCTTGTATTTACCGTATCTTGGCAACAAATCTTTATCGTAAGGACTCTAAGGGCACTCTATCATGATGTGCACATATAGGTAAGATTAACTCCAGTATCAACAAAGAAGAAAATAATTATTAGGGGTTACATTCACGCACCCATATCTTACCAAAAAACTACTTCAAGCAAGATATCGTTGGTACATCATGACAACAACAACATCTATATCAACACTAGCAGTGTCTACATCAACACCACTAGGTGGTTCAACATGGGCATAAATCTTCAAAAAATAAAAAATAAAAAAATAAAGAAATAATAAAGATAAAAATAATAATCAAGAAAATAGTTAAGAGAAAAATTGTCCTCTAATGAAAACCATTATGGTGGTGCTTTGGACAAGTACCATGGTGAAAACCTAGAAAATAGGTGTCATGAGTAGAATCAAGCATCTACATGAACCATTTTAGGTGGAAGCATCTCATCCCATCCATAATAAATCCAACATTTCATCCATCTTCAATTCATCTTATCCATAATAAATGCAAGAACCATTCATCCAACCTATTTTTATCCAAATCCAATTTATCTTGATCTTCGAAAAGGTTCAGTGTACACTTCACATTTGTGTATGGTAAACATCTTGCATGGATCACTATCATTGATCCTATCCTACCCAGCATTATTTGAGACATGAGGCATTATCCAAAGCGGCGTACTCTATCCAAACATGTTATCCTATCACAAGATAATCCTTGGAATCCTTCACATATCCATCCATCCATTCTTTTGTCCATACATCCACCCATTGCATTATGTACAATGCTAGACATTGGGGGTAGATACTTATATATTTCTTCAAGAATAAATGTTGAGCTATATCCTTTAACTCATGTGGTGATCTAAACATTTTCTAATTTTAAATCAAATGGTCAAAATATTTATAAGTAAAAATATCCAAAATCACTAGTGTATGACAAATTTTGATGAATAAGATGTTCCTTATCAGTCATATCTCTCATCAAACATCAATTTAAATAATCTATATCAGTTGCATCTAACTTATGCTTCAACATCACATAAAATTATTCAAATTAATTTTATTCCAAGTCTATATTCAAATATTGATCTATCTTATCCAATCAATCCATCATCATCTTGGGATGTATCCTCATGTTGTTCATAGTCGTGACAAAATCATCCTTACATTGTTGTGTATCCTCAACAATATTATCACTATCAAAAATCCATTAATTAGATCAATCAATCCTAGCTTGGTTTTCAACAAAATCCTAAAAAATATCACTAATATCATCACATATTTGTATCCACTTGTCAACATCGTGCAAAAAATCAAAAACATCAAAATCTCTAGACAAATCTAAAATGCTCAAAAAAATTAAAAATATTGGTAAAACTACATTGTCTCTATGCTTGCGTAGGAAAGGCCATCATCAATGAGCCCCCGAAGAATTAGGTCAATCCCTCTTAGTTCTTGTTCTTGCTCTAACCTTGAAAAACACAAAAATAGTGAAAAACTTTGAAAACCTTAAATAGTTGCAAAATGCTAAAAAATTCAAAACAACCTCATAACATTCAAAAAACTCAAAACATTCAAAAAATTATAAACCAAAAACAACCTCAAAACATTTCAAAACATCAAAAATAGTGAAATATTTTAAAAAGCTCAAAATAATCCATTTCATCTCACTTTCACCCACAATAAACTTTCATCCACAATAAATTTATCATCATTCTCACCCTTTGGTAACACAAATAAAAACAAGTACAAACAATTACCATAATTAAACTTCAACACAAAATCAAAATCAAAACATAAACGTAAAATAAAACTCTTGAACATTATCAAACATGTTAATCAAACTCTTATGAACAACCTAATCAGTTCAACCTAGCATCATCTGATGTATGTCCTAGGATACATCCTTTTGACAATGGGCATCATTTCATATATCATTTTGGATATTTATCCTCAAAACAAATCTCTTTGGGAATAGATATGAATAACATTGACTTTTTTTTCATTTTGATCTTTTTTTTTTGTGGTCCATTTTAATGATCTCTCAATGATGTCAATCAAAATGATTTAGAGAGAAAGGTATTGGGTATTGATCCATTCTTTTGTATGTTGTGCTTGTTTGATATTCTTGTAATATGATCTCAGCGAATGCATATCTTTCATGTGCCAGGATAGTCTCAAGTAATACAATGGCAAGGACATATCAGGTTCTTCATACCTTTTGTGTGTTAGTTTCCTTACTTCTATGGCCCATTCTTTCACATGGTCAAAAAAGCTTTATGTATGTCAAGTATGAACAAGGATACTCCTTTGTATTTGTGGATTCAAAGTCCATTGCATTGGATACAATTCCATCTTGATTCTCAATACCTTGATGCATCATATCTACTTTCTATATCAAAAATAAGGAATTAGATGATGAATTCATCCTAATTTGTGAAACAAAGCAAATCATCTCTTTCATCACCATATCTAATAAATTATCGAATAATCATAGGCTTGTTGGAATTTTGAATCAATCACAAAAATAAAGCTAATCAATATCTATTTTATTCTTCTATCTTTATCCTACTAGAATTTCTATCTAGGTATCGAACTTGTGTGATATATCAAAATATACATGAGGCTACCCATGGCCGATGACTATCTATACATTACAAAAACTATCTACATCAAATATCTAATCTTCCTATAGAAGTACATTTTGTCCTCTGATCAACCAAACCAATCTCAAATCTTTGTTGCAAGCTCGACCCAAAATCATATTTTTTTGCTCAATCTCTTGAGGGCGAAATATACCAGCATTCATTTCTTCCATTGGGGCACATTGGGGCATCAATTTTGTTTTAATTTTGGTTTTGAGTTGTAAAGTTGATCCAAGAAGCATCAGTTATTTGAAATAACACAATGAGTGCATTGCTTCAAAGAGGGGAAAAATGTAGAAACTTGAAATTTTCCTATTCAGTATCACACGTTTGATTTCAATTACTAACGCCATTTTTACTCCAATTCGATGCTTTTCATCTATTTAATTAAATAATGCTAATTATTTAATTAAATTCATCATTTTCCTCTATTAATTCGATAATCAACATTATTGGATTAATTCACCTCTATCTTGCTAATTTTAATCCTAGTTGATTAAATAATGCAAATTATTTAATTAAATCTTTTAATTCCTCTCATTTTGATTAAATAATCTTAATTATTTAATTAAATTTCATTAACCCCACCATTTTAATTAAATGATCTATTTTTTTAATTAAAATCCCGAATTCTCTCATCTTACACAATTAATAATATCTTAATTATTTAATTGACTAATATCTTCTAATTTATCCAATTTCTCCCACTTGCAAGAGAACATTCTCATGGAATATTTCTCCAATTCTAATTCAAATCATTTCCCTCCAAATGGAAACATCTTCCAACATTCTTCCTAAAATTAAGGGACTTGCATATTCTAATTCAATTAGAGCCCTTGATTAGAATCATTGATCCATGTCAATATTCAATCTCATCCATGGATTGGAATCCTTGTTCCATGCCAAACTCTATCTTTCAAATTCATCCACTAATTAACCAAATCAATCTTAGCTATTGATTCAACTAAAAATCATATAAATAGTCCTCATTTCTATGAGGAATTTAGATCTAGAAATTATGAGTACTCTCATGCTAGAGGAATTCATATCCATTTTCATCATTTGTGAGCAATTTTGCGGTTCAATCTTCACCGACATATCAAATCAAAGCTTTGCATCAATGGGGTTAGGAAAGAGCCAATCCTTCCACATCAAGTCAACACTAATCCCCCAATTAGATGAGGTTTGAGTGTTTAATTCTAGGTTTCCTTGATCAATTTCATGTTATTTCATATTTTTAATGGATTCTTAGTTAGCATTTCAAGAATTTTATTGGGAATGTGGGTTAATTAGGTTGAATTCTTAGATTCTTAGTTGATTCTAGGTGTATTTGATCTGCATTTTATTAATGTTCACAAGTAGAATATTCTTCTTTTGAAGAAGGCATGTTAGTTCATCAATCTTATCAATATAGCATCTATTTTCATCATGTCCTAGCCTTTTACAATATGCACTCAATTTATTATTTTTAGATGGGTCTTCTTTGGAAGAGGAAGTGGAATCAAGAGTGCTACGTGAAGGTGAATCTTTACCTTATTAGACTTGGGGTCCTTATTCTGCTTCTTACCTTTACCACATGAAGCCTTTGGATCTTTCACAAGAAGAGCATGAGATTTGGAAGACTTCAATGTGCCCATGTGTGCCAACTTTTCTTGTTCCCTTGTGAGTTGAGCTACAAATCCATCAAGAGAAATCATTTTGTTTGCATTTCCAAGGGACTCCACTATAACATACTCTCTTGTGGAAGGATTCTATTGCTTTTGTAGGTGGTCTTGGGTATAAAGATAATTTCTAGCTCCTATACTCCCTAGCACTTTTATTGCTCAAACACTTATTATCAAAAATATATTAAAAAATCTTGTGATCAAGCATTGTCAAGCACTATCAAGGATTATCAAACATTTATCATTATCATTATCAAACATAGGAATCATTTATGTTTGAGCATTTATCATTATCATTTCATCATATCATTATTTTCCTTTCATATTTTGTTACTTTCAAGAGAAACCAACAATAGAGAAAATAAATACCTTAGCTATGATGACTTTTCTTGTTATCATTCTAATTTGCGAGATCCAAGATCTTGAACTTCATTGAAGTGATTGTTGAAGTGTGAATTTTGTACTTTCATTGGATTGTTACTCTTTGCTGATTCACATTTTCATCATCCATAGCACTAGCTTACTAGTATTACAAACCTAAATACGTCCTCACAAAGTGATTTTTAATAGGTTATATATTAAGCTATATATGTAAATAAGAGTTAAATATCCATAATATCATTTAAAATTCACACTTCATATATAACCCCTAAAAAATATAATAATACACAATCCTCTATATATTTTGAATGAGCATTAGCTGTCACAAGATATAACAAAGTTCAAGACCATTGAATTATGCAAATTTACTAGGAACTACTAGACTAGTATAATTAAAAAAAATTAACGGTAGAAGAATAAATTACTAAGGGATTGATTCCTTAATATATTAGTGATAGGGTCAAGATTTAAAATCTAATGTAAACATATATGCAAGTTTGAGCCAAGTAGCAATATATAAATCAATACTAAAGAAATAACCAAATATGTATTTTATAATATTATATGTCAAGATATATTTTCATCCTAATGCACATCCAAATCTATAAAAAAAATCACATGAATACTTCAATAATCCATAATTTATCAAAGCTACTCCATATTCTTATGAAATTTACAAATACCTTGATAGTTAACTAATTGAAATACATTACTAGGCTAGCAATTGTAGTTAGAGATATAACCTTATGGTCCCTTGAAATACTTCACTATCTATATAGATATTCAAATCATGACAAGGATTATTTTTTTATGCAACTACATTTTCCATATTTTACATAAATGAGACATTAGAAATCAATCATGACCTAAAACATCGACACCTTAGAACATATAAGAATAGACTTGACACATCTAGCTTATTTTAGTAGAAAATGATTTAGTTAAATGCCTAACTTCATTAAAATAATTTTATATGTTTAATCCATGATGTTTCCCTAGATTTCATTGCCAATACTTGATCTAGTCCTCTACACCTAATCACCACATCACAATCTTATTGTGTGTTTAATAAATTTGTTGCAACATGTTATAGCTGATGTGGAATAATTTTAGTCTCTAAACCTTAATCATATGATGCCAATACTCAAGAGTGCCACTATAAAATTCAAATCTTAATTGTTTCCTTCACATTTGTATATTTAATTTATTTTCCACACCCAAAGGCCTTCCATATTTTTCTCTATTGTGAACAATAGTATGAGCCATGTATTGTTTCTTTTAATTATCAAGCTACCTCTCTTAATCAAGAACACAATTCTAAGAGTGGATTTTCTTCTATGAAAGCCCATCATTCCATTCCCAAGTCACAAGCAACACCATCAAGATCTATATCAATCTAGCAATCAATAAATTTACCCACTTGAATCTAACTGCAGTAAAATTTTCTCTTGACGAAACCCTTGTTTTTATATTTTTTATTTTAAAACCTCAAAGGCTCTTAAACTAGACTAATAACTTTGAAATTTCACCCTAAAGATCAATTAATCACATTAATTATTTTATAATTAATGGACAAGGGATAAATGATAAGAGAAAAGTTAGTAATTCTTTTATTTATTTAGTTATGGAGCAATGGAGATTAACATATTTCCTATATTGAATCTTTTTCAAGACATGTAATAGCTATGGGAATTCACTACATATAAGTAGGGGAGCTATCAAATTATTTTCTAACAAAACATGGCCATATTTTGTTTTCTCCTAACATACCTAAATCAACCAGCTAACCTACTTTGTGACATTATCATCCATAAATTTCCAAGTAGTATATACAAACTTTATGCTTTCAAAATAATAAATTTAATCACTTTGATTAGGCATGCTAAATATATTGTGAACAAAATAGACTAATTGATAAATTCTAAGATGAATAGTTGTGGGTGAGGGGGAAAATTATATAGCTAAAGATGCAATCATTTTCCTTTGATCATTTTGTTACAATGTAATAACAATTCCACACTTGGAATAGAGGTGACAATGCCAATTTTAAGGTTTTCATTGTCAAAGAAGAGGACTTGAACTGTGATACCACATTCAAGTTCATTGTCTCTTATTTGAAGAATTTGCATCCCTTCATGTTCCCAAATCTATGTGGTTGTTGAATCCAAAAAATTGTAATGGAGTTAACTAGATTGGTTAGTGGAGTGTATCATCTCTCACTAAAAAACTTCCTTAGAAGCTATAGTAGGAGGGTATATTATCAAATAAGAAAGAAAAAAAAATAATACAAAAGGTAGTGAAATAGAAAATAAATTATTCTAACTCCTTCAATAAATCTCTACAAAATTAATTACTATCATAGAAATACTTCATGAATCTAAAATTTACAAAGAAAAAGGAACTCAATTGTACTCTCAATTGAATTAGATCACGAATAGACATAAAAATGTAAATTATTTTTTTAGTTTTTCAAACATAAAAAGAAGAAGAAAAAATATTATCAATCCAAATCTTTGATGATTGTGTGCACTTATTATTTCAATTGACATTAAAAAAAATTCCATTACTCTCATTTCTAGAAACTTTTAAAGATGAATCAATTGATAAAAAATTCAAATGTGGACTTAATTATACCATTCAAAATTGAATCCCTGAAGAATAATTAATGAGATAGAAAACTCATTGAATAATTCCTTTCTTCTGGGAATTTGAATGAGTTCTTTTCTCAATGGCTAATGAAAAGAGTTTAGATATTCATTGGTTTCCTTTTAAATTCTTTGAAAAACTATGGGGAACTATCCATTCCGATTTGTTCCAATCAATTTGGGATTGATTTTAAGTTATTTCTAAAGAAATATAAATGTATTCAATTTTTGGATGGACATCTGTTACTTTATTGAACATCATGTGTAACAAATTAAACTCCTTTGTAAATTTGTATTGAGAAAGGATTAAGAGTATTTTTTTGGAAGATTATTTTATAAAATACTTTCTTAAATATTTGCAGATATTTCTCTTGTAGTACC
This sequence comes from Sequoia sempervirens, assembly GCA_007258455.2. Taxonomy (NCBI): domain Eukaryota; kingdom Viridiplantae; phylum Streptophyta; class Pinopsida; order Cupressales; family Cupressaceae; genus Sequoia; species Sequoia sempervirens. Next base: position 257,075,665 of record VDFB02000003.1, on the reverse strand, counting down.
CTTCCGTTTATGCTTATGCTTATGCTTTCTGTTGTTATGTTTTTATACTGTTAGACCTATGATGCTTTGTTGGATATTTTGATCACTGGTTTTGAGCGATAGTGGATTATTCTGTAACATGATGATACTTTGTATGTGATTATTTTTTTCTGATATGCTTTGAGTTAGTGTAGATGTTTACTTTCAGTTGATCATTGCTATGTACATGTTATGATGGACTAACAGCTATTATTTTGTCAGTTTGCTGTGAAGTGTATTGGTGTGGAGAACAGAATCGCATCACTCGCTTGCGAGTGCCCTGTGATATCTGTGATTTTCTCTGCACGGTGTGTCTGTTTAATGCTTTATCATATATATATATGTATGCTCGTTATTGCTTGGTTGCAGGAAATTGCAGGTACATGACACCGACTCCACCTGGGTACTCAGGTCTGAGCGTGTCAAGACTCAACGGAAATGTTGATCGAGAGATAGTAGTTTGGTTTACCCTAGTCTAATCTTTAATCCTAGTCTTAGTACACCGTCTGTTTTAGTTCAGAGTCATAGGTTTGTATTGTCATTTTCTGTTTGAATAAATTGTTGAAAGGTAAATTTGGTTAAATTCTTATGTCAGTTTATTGTGCTTTATTTATTGTTATTTAAATTAATATTTTAATGTTGAAGGAATTAGTTACTTATTATTTAATTAATTAATTAGTTTAGTTGGTTAAATGGTTTAATCTTAAAAGATTGAATTAATTTAATTAAATAAATAAATAAATTAAATTAAATTATTAAGTGTGTGAAAAGATTTAATATTTGTAAATTAAATATTTTGTGAAAAAGGTATTTTTGGATATTAATAAATTATTTTATATTTGAAAATTAAGAAATTAAATAAAATAGATGCATGTGTTTGGAACATTGTTTTAAAAAAAAATTTATTAACATGCAAATTTGAATTGGCAAGATTGCCGTGAAATGGAGAAGATATTTTCATAACCACTTCTCGACATGTGTGTGAGTGCAATAATTGCTTATGGTTGTTGAAAATTTGTTTACGGAGTTGATTATGGATCTGGGATTGCAAATTTCCTTACAGGAAAATTATCAGAGATTATTTATTATATTTTGTCGTGTGAATTTTGATAGCTTCGGAAAACTTCTGTAGAATTTATTATATTTTCTCTGTAGGAAGTATTTAAATCTTTTTGAAGGGAATTTATTTGTCAAAAAGAAAGAAATTGAAAACCTCTGGAATAGTTAAGATTTGAAAGAAATTATACTGTGCGTGTATAACCTAAAGAAATTTACTATTTCCCCGATTTCCCCTGTAGAAAATTTTATTATTTACCTAATATCTTGGAAACCTGTAAAATTTTATTTTATATTTCTATTTAAAAAAAAACTTGTGTAATTTATATATTTACATATATTTGATATATGTTTTAATATATATAAATTGGATTGTAAAAAGAAGAATCTCATTTTATTTTCATTTTAGAATTGAATTTTTTATTTATTTTGAAAGCCGGATTAAATATTCATCGTACGGGCGAAATATTAATAAATTAAATGTTAAAAAAAAATTAAAAAAAATATTTTGTGTGATGGGGAGGGCCGAAACCCTCCCCATTTCCCACAGGGGTGGGCGCAGCTGTCATGGCTGCGCACAGTAGCCAGCGGCTGCTGGGCGCAGCCCTGGCAAGCTGCGTCCTCCCATAGGGAGGCCCGCGGGAGCCGAGACTTGCTTTATAAGCAATTTAAAACAAAATTTAAAATGCGAATTTGTTAGTGTTTTTATTAAATTCGTTTTAAATATATATTTAATGCAGATTTTTATGTATTATTATTAAATTTGAATTGTATATAATATGAATTTCAAAATAAATATATATATATATTTAATATATATATATATATATATATATATTAAATTAAATATATTTATTATTATTATTATTTAAAAAAAATAAAATATTATTATGTTTAAAAAGGATGTTTAAAAGAATTAATTTAGATATTTGATCTAAAAATAGATTGTTATTTTGAAGTTAAATAATTTTCATTATGATATATGATTATGAAATTGGGCAAATTGTAGATCTGATTTTCGTATTGAATGGAAAATGAATTAAATCGTAGATGAATAATTTTGGTACTTCAAATTATATTGCTTGAAAGGATTTAGTATATCCTAATATAGATGAATTATCTTATTTCAATTTGCTTAAATCTTAGTATTTTGTTGGGCAAATTGGGAAAATATCAATTAAACAAGTCTTCCAGACCAATTGTAAAAGTTGGGACAGTGGTTGTTAAGCTGAATTTCTATATTGGTTAATGATATGTACATGGTGTATGGTATTTAGATACCAGATATTTGTGAACATAAACTATGATGTTCGTAATGAATAGTCTTGAAATTGTATTTTGTATGATTGTACACCTCTAAACCTTAGTCAGATAACTTAGATACCTTGTTATGTTTAGGGGAGTGGCTTTTTGTAAGGGCCGACACACAAAGTGGTGTTAGGGTAACTTACAAAGAGTTAGTAAGTCAGTGAAAACTAAAACACATAGTAGTTAGATTTAAAACTATTAACAAGATGCTTATACCTCACTTATTGACTCATGAGCTACTTCAGTCATGAGTACAAGATGAGAAGGCCTGGAATGGAAAATTGATGTCTTGTTCCTTTAAAAGACATTCGATTCCACAATATTATGCAATAGGGGCCGGGTTTCGTAAGAGGTTACCAGGGTAACCCAAGGATTGGGGGCCGGAACCTAGGAAGAAACACCAGGGTAACCTTTGCATCGTTGTGATGACACTCCACCTAGAATAACAGTCAACCTTGTATTTGTAAAGTATTCAATTGTCTAAATCTGGAAGCAATGTAACCAATAGATTGTTTGTACTAGTGTCTAGGGTTAGTAGATTAGGTCTAGGTAACCTTATTACTATCTCCTAGCACGGGGGGTGTACCTACGGGTACCACATGGTTGGGTGGAACGTGCACCTTACTCAATTGGGTCCCCAGTTTGATCATGGCATCGAGAGCTTCATGGATGGAGAACTCGCACTTGGATCTTATATGTACTTCCTCATTGTAATATTGTAAAATTTGTATTGTAAAAACATCCCTCAATGTTGTGAGGTGATCATTTGTAAAATGTAACTATTATTTGAACTACCTCATCAGATGGATGAGTATTGTATAATTATCAAATGCAATGTATGGAAAAACATGTTTGTACTTTATTATATTATCTTGAATGGAAATTTTCAATGTTATGCAAAGTTTATCTTTATGTTAATTATTATTGTGCAATGCGAAATACTTAAGTCACTTATGGAAAAAACTCAAAGTAGTGTAACGTTTAGTAACTTAATGAATGTTCGCAACTAATTAACTTAATAATTAATTTTTTTAAAAAAAATTATTACACTTTTATACACTATTGCAACATTCTTAGGTTATTTAGACGGGGCATTACATCTCTTGTGTGAATCATCTTTCAATTCATGCTTCTCTCTACATGATATCTTGCACATTAAAAGTGTCTCATGCTTGATTTGTTCTTTTTATTTATTGGGGTTGGGTTTAAGGCTTAAATTTGATGGTTGACACTACTTGTTAAGTAATTTTTTTGTGACAATCATTTATTTGAAATTGTCTTTCAAATATTAAAGACTATTTATTTTAAGAAAAATATATGTAGATTGAAAAAATATATATAAGAATAATTACATAGAAATTTTAACAGTTTAAGTAAAATTTTGCCTTTCAAATGATACAGTCTTCTTAAAATTTTAATTGTTTTTTACAGCTAAAATGACTAAATATGGCCATACGGCCATCAAATTTAAGCCCTGGTCGGATTATTCACTTTCTCGTATCACTATCTATGCTATATAATGGATTCACAATTCAGAGTTTTCCTTCCTTTTCGCCATTGGGAACTTTAAGGGATAATCTTCCTTTCTCAAGGGAAAAGATCAGTTATGCTTTTGCATTTCAATTTTCTCAAGTTGAATCTACTATCATATTGGTTATTGGTCGGGAATGACTTCTTAAAAACACCTCGGCTCTCTTGAATAAGGTTGCTTCTATGTTTGCCTCTAATTTTAAGGATGTTTTATGGTATCCTGAAGTGGAAAAAATTTCTTGTTGGTAGCGACCTCGAACCTTCCATTTTTTCCTTCTCATCTCTCTCTACGGCTTTGGAGGACTACAAATTCAGCTTTGGTACAACTTCCTTGATCGGAATGCACTTTTAAATGATGATGCTCAGCTTGGTGGGTGATAATCAAACTGAATTCTCTGCATGTCTTAACGCCTGACGCCCATCCGTGCGTGATAGCTTTGTATTGTGAGGCTCATAACTTGTTTAATTCAATCCATTTTATTTCCAAATTACATGATCTAGATTATCCACATGAATGTTCCCTTTTTCCACCACCTTTTGATCTTGCCAACCCGTCTAAAAGTTGTCCAGACTAAGTCTGTTGGTGTTGTAATGCTAGAGTTTATGGGTCCTATATTAGCTTCTCCTACTCTTATGGATTTTTGCTATATAATATTTTTTTAATATCAATACAAACTTTATAATGGCCTAGCCACATTTATTTAAGAGAAAAAAATTATGATAAAATAATAGTAGAAATATGATACAATTGAATATAATGTTCAAGAAAAGGAAGTATTATATATTTAACAAAGGAATATTACATTTTATATGGCCTTAAGAAATATAGTCAAATCCTAAAACTTGGATCTAAACTTGATAGCTAATTAAAACTCATTTGACACTTAATTGTTGAGTGTAGACACCTCTAAGACTCATAATGTAACAAAGCTCTTGAACTCAAACTAACACAGTTATTAGCTCTCTAAATTCATAATATCACATTAGTACATTTGAATGTTGGATGTGAAATTATATCTTGAAATGTAAAAAATTTGTAGCCATGCTTTCACATTATATTTTTTTTCGCAATTTCATTTAATAATTTGAATTGTCCTAATGCAAAAATATAATCTCTTCTACTATATTTTTTGTAATCCCTATTTTTTTCTTATCATTTTTATGTTTTTTAATTTTGAATTATTTAGATAGGAATACTTCACATAGATGTTGGCATTGTGCATTAGCATCCCCCAATAATTTTTTATTTTATAGGTCATTTAATTTTCATTGTCACTATCAAGAACAACAATTTGGAAGAAAATGGCTCTGGACATTGTTTGCATGGTTATCCAACCCTTATGCCTTTCTTTGACTTAATTTTGGAAAAAAACAAGAAAGGAAAGATAACATCAATCACTTAATCACTTCAATTATCTTGAGAATTCTACACACTCTCAAACTATTACCAACAAGCTAGAAAATCTCCATTATCAATATTCAGAGTTCTTAAAGGCATCAAAAAAGCTAGTAAACTTGGATTTTATAAAAATATGTATGGATTCTTGTGTTATATCTTCATTTATTAAAATTACCCACAATCTAGTCAGTCACAACACCATGCACATCATCTAGCATGCTAGTCTCTCTCTTCTTTAACTAGTGATCAAATCTACGAAAGAATCCATCAATTAGATCTCTTATAGTTTTTTGTTATTTCACTTTGAACTTACTCCTATCTAGATGCCTAGAACTTTGGATTCTTCTCAACATGGCATCTCAAAAAAGAGCTACAAGTATCAAAGTGGAATGGGAACGAAGACAAAAAAAATAAATTTATGGCATTGGCTAGTAGAGCTTATCCTTGGACCCAGCTTCCCCAGTCCTACTCTACATTCATATTTATTGCACTGCATGACTTGCCCCCTCCAATGCATCATTCTCATTCATACCCAACTTCCCTTTACAAGTTAGCTTCATCACCTCATTCTCCACCAAACCTCATTTCTTTGTCTCGTTGTCATCATTGTGTTAACCCTTGCCTATATTCTCTAGAAAATTCACCTTATTCTCTTTAATTTAACCATGTCATCTTGACCTCCTTAACCTCCCTTCTCTCACCTCATCCCCCCTCCTTTTCTCTCCACCATAAAATCATCATCCAAGTCTCTTAATTTATCCATATGATCTACATAATCATTCTAAAGCTCCTAAGCTACATGCTACCTACCTACATTGAAGAGTGCCCCTCCAATTTCCAACCCATACTTTTATATGTACCTCAACCAAAACTCTCCCGTGTTTCCATTGCCAACTATAAGGAAGCTTAAGTAGTGGAACAACTTCCTACATTAATCTTGAGAGGAGGGTTATGCATAAAATTTTCATATCTTTACAATAATTATAGAAAGTTAAAAAAAAAATATAAATATCATTCATACCACAACACAATGATGTACATGGCAAAATTGTTTTTTGAGAAAAATCTCACACGAAAAAATTCACCCAATATATGATTCATAAATTAACAAGATTGTAATATACATGTAGACAAAGACCTTTTAAAATTATTACCAATTAGATATTTGAAGGGAACTCAACATCTATAAGACTCTCACACTCAACCTCCATCTCAAGCACTTAATATATTTGAGATACAATACATGAAACAATCAAATAATATTTACAAAACCATGAGATAAAACCACCCAAAAAGTGGCACCCAACTTATCTCCAATAAAATATGACCTATGATATGCCCAAACACACACAAATACATGTAAATCCCCTTTGAAACTATTTTTTGTTTCCACCACATTTTCAAATTTTCCAATTTGAGAGACCCAACTTCTAGAGGCCATAACTTTTTATTTGGAATTCTAATAAGGGTAAACCTACAAAAGTGGTTTACAATTCGAATGAGGAAGGAAAACTTGTAAAAAAGAGCAAACCCATTTAATGCATGCACGTACAAAAAACAAATGAAAACCCCTTTTGGGAAGGGGGTTCGAATGAACCCTAGTTCTCTCGAACCCCCCTTTTCCCTAATTTTTTACCTTGTTCACAAAAAAAACCTAAATTTTTATGCTACGAAACTCGAGTTGAGGATGAAAATGGAGGAATCTTCACAAACCCAACTAGAATCAAATAGTCCTCAAAATGAGCTATCCAATGAATATAATTTTAATATGTTTTGGTTTTATTATGTATTTGGTTTTTTAGTTTTATTAAACATAGGTTTTTTATTGAAAATGAAGGTCTATGTTCTACACGTGGAAAAATAGCAGATTATCAAAATAAAAAATTGAAAAGTATGAGTGCACTAGATATTGAATTCCTTGATCCAACAAAAAAAAAATGAATTTTGATATATACAAAAAAAGTTACGCATTATACAGTCGCACTATGCCTGAATTGTAATTGGTTTGACTTTGAAACTTGATTAAAGAAAAAATATTCAATAAAAAACTATCTAATGAAGTGGAAGCACTAGATATCAGAGTTACAAATCTAAATTCGAAAGAATTAGAATTTTATCCTTCATGGAAAAAAAGTTATGTGTTATACGGTGTGCGTCACTTTTTTAAAATGTTGTTTTTTGAAAAAAACCAATTTTCATGGGAGATGGAAAAAGAAGTGCAATTTGATTCTAAAAATTTTGAAAAAAAATATTTTTAGAATCTACAGACAAATGTGATGAGACTCTAGTTTGCATCATCTTCAAATTCTTCATGGTTTAGCCGCTATAGGTTCCTGAATCTGAAGATTTAGTTAAAAATAATAATTTCAATGTCTAGTTTGACCAAAAATTGTAAACCACTATTGTGGGATCACCCATAAATGAACCATTTGAACTATTGGAAATATCATGAGGCTCTCTATCAAGCTACAACCGACTTTACTAGTTATGACCACTTTTGGGTCCAAAAATGGCCTCTAAGTGCCTTAAAAATAACATTGAAACTTTCAAATACAAAAACTTTAATATCTTGAAATCTGGCTATGACCTTGGGTTGAAACTTTACTAGCATGTTTATTTGGCCATTTCGTAGCTTTGGGGAAATTTTAAAGTCATCAATGCTTAAATGTAAACTTACGATAATTATTAACTTATTTTAATTGTAAGGTTGAGACACGTTTTTCCTAACACCAAGATCCCCATCCTCACTATGATATGCATCTCTCTCCACCCATATCTCAATCTTCACTAGCCTCGCATTTTTCTTCATGCCTCCCATTCCATTTATCTCATGTGGTGTTTCAATCATTTTTATCTCTTATAAAATCATCATATATATCTAAAGGCTCATCCATTAATCTATAGTTACACCAATATTCCTTTATTTTGTAGCAAGGGCTTCTACATGCATCACCAATAGTTTTTTTAATAAAAAATCCTTTATCACCCAATGACTATAGCTAAGTTATAATGGTAATCTATGTGTCTCCATGTAAGCAATCACCTAATCCACTTTCTCAAAATGCTTATTTTTCATTGATTTCATGTATTAATGTTTATTTTCTCTCCAATATTGATGTGAACCCTCCCCAAGCCTATAAGCTCTTTCTTGTCAAAAATATTGAATTTCCTTTCTCTATGCTTCTTGTGTGTGAGTGTGATGGGTCATTCTATCACATATCTTCATGTAACCATGGTCTAATTATTCCTTCTCCTAGTAATCCTTCATCATCACTCTCTCCCATCTCATATCCCATAGCTAACCCATTTCTAGGTTCTCCCCTACCTTGTGATCTTCTAATTACTCTTCTCTTACCTACTCATTCTTACTAGCAACCACTACTTGCACACTATATAGAATTGAGATAATAAGCTACTTGTTAATATCTCAAATTCTCATCTAGACCCCCTAACCATTAATTTTTAAAAATGATTCTTTAGTTTCACCATCTCTCCTCCATTCATCTCTATCACCAAATTTCTTATTGAAATTGAAAAGGTTGTTCAATATCTCCTAGATTCCATTACCAAATAAATTATAGACAATATTGTATTGTTATTCTTAGGCATGCCAAACCTCCAAAGTGCAAGATCTCTAAATTGAGCTTCATGTATTAAATTTTTTTACCATCCATAATGAAATTATCATCTCCAAGGTAGACAAAGGTAATGTAATGATTATCATAAACAAGCGATACTACATTTCAAACATGCATGCTCTTCTATTTAATAGTAGTAGCTATAAAATCTTAGATTCCAACCCCATTTCCAACTATCTCAATTAAATTTGTTCATCAACCAATTAAATCAAATCAAATCAATTATACCTCCACATGTGTGCCTATTTGTTGCTCCATTGTAAATAATGTTGTAAAATTAAGTATGCGTATTCCTCTTATCTTAGCATAACCTTGATTTGCAAATGGACGGGAGGATAGCATATATTTTCTCAATAATTATGGATGGATTGAAGGCTTGAATGATGGATTATTTATAACTTTCACCTTATATTGATCAATGGTGGAGGATAATCAAGAAGATCAATGGATGAGGTTAATTAAGGGATCAAGATTAATGTGCACATGACATGTGTCCTTGATGAGTGGTCTGGTTGATGAGTTAATTAGCTACATGGATGAGTGAAATGGAAGCATGGATGAGTGAAGTGAAAGTGAGGGGTGATCATGAGTTTATTTTTTTAGTTTACTCACTTAGAGGAATATAAATAGAATTAAATAAATAAATTTATTTAATTTAGGTGCATGTGAGGAAGATATAATTAGAAAATAAATAAAATATTAACTTTATTTATTTTTAGAAGAATTAAATATAAAAAAATAAATTAAAGAAAATAAACTAATTTATTTAATTCTAGAGTAAGTGATAGCTAATGAAATAATTAAAATTATTTGATTATGGTAGATGAGAAGAATAAATGTATGAAAGAATTAAATAATTAAATAATATTTAATTAATGTGAATGGAAGAAGATAAGAAACCAATTAAACATATAAAAAATATTAAATTATTGGGTGAGTGTAGGATCATGGGGGTCCAAAAAGTGGTGATATGACAAAAAAGTGGCTGACAACCATTTTTTTACCCGAATTTGATGAAACAAAAAGGGTTTATTGAGAAAATTGTCAACTTTTCAAAAATATAAGATATGCCTTATTTGGAATTAAATAGATAATTATTATTGATTTTCTACATACATTCTAACTAAAGTCCTAGTTTATAGGCTGATTGAAAAATATCTATAATTCTTAAACAATTTCACATTTTTTGAATCTGAAAAAATGTAGCACATTCTATGCTTCCCATACTATAAGATAAAAAATAGAAAAACTGAATTTCATAAATTTTTGACCAAGTTATGGTGGTCAGACAAACAAGTTTTACTATTTAAAAAAAAAAAATTAAAAATTCATAACTAATTATTTACTTGCAAAAAAATTACAAAAAAAAAGTGGCACATCTAGGCATGTGTCCTCTACTTATATTGAAAGTTTCAAAAAAAAAAAATGTTTGTACTTAGCTTGGTCAGACATACACTTGCTTTTTATTTTTTCTTGAAAAATTTAGTATTATTGCATTGAAATTTCAAATTTTCACCAAATAGATTTAATTTTTTCCAAAAAAGAAATAGTATATTAGAAACTACATTCAATTTGCTACAAATTATGTTCTTACATATTTCTATATTATATTAATAACTTATTCAAATTTTTTTGTCAAGTTTCCTAACTCTATTTTTCTAAATTTTATTACCATTTAAGGGCTTAGTTTGGACCACCATGATTCTGCACTGGCCCTGTTGTTGATGATGAAAATGATAATTTAATAATTAAAAATTACTTAATTAATGAGGATAATGTGTTATATTAATTAAATAATTTAGGAATTATTCAATTAATATTGATGAATAAATTGATGAGAAATGATGATGAGATGTAATGATTAATTAGACATAATGTGTTAGACATTTTTATGTGTCTACACTATGTAGATAGGTATGCATGCAAAAATGGTTGTTTAATTGAGTGGTTTTATGTTATTACAGTATATTTGCATATTTCTATTTATCTTAAAGTTTTTTTTTGTTTTTTTTTTAATGGTCTCTATTTACATAAACTTAACCTTAATATATTCATCCATTAAGACACTTCTTTATATAAATTTATAATTTCATATTTGTTATCTATTTTCTTAATACGTTCTCCCTCATTTTTATTAAATTATTTGGATATATTTCTATCTAGATTCTTCTTAATTACTTAACTATCTTTTTTCCTCAATTTCCTTGTAATGTATCTCTTCATGTATATAAACATATATGTGTGTATGCATATTTTTGTATATATGTATGTATATATATATGGATGTATATATTCATGTATGTACATATACATAAATGTGTGTGTATGTATGTATTTTATGTATATATATTTGGATAATGGTGTAGTGTGGTGGTCAAGTCATAACATTGTTGTGGTGGGCACAAAGGTTCAAGCCTCCACTAGGCTATTGAGTTCATAGGTAATGTGCTTTTGCTAGACTAATTTTCTCACAAGATGTGTGCCTTCACTAGGCTATTATGCTCACAAGCTATGGGCCCTGTTTAGACCGTTGAGCTCATGGGTTTGAACAAAAGGTGATAATTCCTTGGGGACTAAGAACACCCAATACTAGTCTTGGCAATCAAACCATTAATAAGAGATTACCCTATAAGTGGTCTCTTTGAACTTGGACCAAGCTAAAAATTCAAGTAACCCTCATCAAATGTATATGTATATGTATATATATATATTTATGTAATGCCCAAAATTTCACACTAAAATAAAATTAAGGACAAAACACAAATTTCAAATTTCGACCACAAACACTAACATAATTCCCAAAGACTGCTTCCAACACATGTACTTCATGAAATCCTAGCAAAAATTAGACCAATAATTTATAAGGACCTCGGCTATCAACACCATTGAGTTGAAAAACATGGTCGAGTTTCAAATAGAGATATGGAATCCACATCACCAAGGTAGGTTGGATTAGATCTACTAACTCATCAATAAATACAGACTTAATTCAAGTCACAAGTTATGCAATTAAAATATATATCAATATTACCTTTAAATATTTAATAAGAGGACAAGCCTAGGGGGCAGACCTAATTCCTCAGGGGCTCGTATCTGATGGCCTTGCCTATGTATATAATTCGCAGAGGAATCGTAGTTTGACACTTGAGTTTCTTCAACTCATTTGACTCACCCACATGGGGTATATCCACTAGGGTTCAAAAGATGACTCAACCTCATTCATACTCACAACATAATTACACTGAATTATACTAAGGTTCAATCCTCCATTCAAGGGTATCATGTGTTCCATATAAAACGTGTACTACAAAAGTGGGTACACAACCCTTTTTAGGGTTTATTACCCCAAACAGTTTCACAAATGGCTGCCACCCACTTAGGTGAAGCCGGGGGTCAAATACTTAAATAAGGATACACTAGTGCAAAATAGAGCATAGACATTGATACTTATATTGACACACACACAATGCCACAAGGTAACAAACCAACAACTAAATCTTAAGTATTGCTAGTACAACACAAAAATTACCCAAAGGTTTTAAATAAAACATCTAGAACGAACTAAAATTCTACTTTCATTAAATATGATTATTCAATCAACTAGATATTCATTTCATCACTCTTATAGCCTAAACATTACTCTTAGTTTTACAAACTAAACTTTTGCATCATTCAAGAAAACATAACTAAATTATATGGTTGTATCACATAATTAAAATTTCATCAGCAAGAATACTTAAGTCAACCCTACACCACAAATTTAGCCACACATTACTATGGTTTCATGATAGAAAGAGGAATTCTCAAAAATGAATGTGCACCCCAACTATCTCTTAGTAATTCCATTTGATAATAATAATACAGGTGGAACATAGGTTGTAGAGATGAAATGGCCATTTATGGTTTATCTATTGGGACTCCTCTCGCTATAAGGTGAAGTGATAGAAAAGAGCCAGAGTGGGATCTCTCCTATCACCACACCTTCGATGGGTAAATTTTTATAATTTACCCATTGTTAAAGCTTCATTTAATATTACACACTCTTCATAACATAACCATCATCTAAATGTAACTCTATTTTGATACAATGCAAATACACCATTCACTCTTATATCACTAGTTAACATAGTAGCACAACTTATTTATATTTAATGATAACTATAATTGTATACATTACTAGCAAGATAACGTTCAATATACATAAAGGAGTAGATAGTCCCAATGGAACAACATATTACTTTTAATAAAAGGCATCCTTAATATATGACTTGTATCTTTACAAGCATTAATACTATATATATATATTGTGGGAACACTTATCCCTAGTAGCGAATACAACCAAAAATTTACCGAACACATTAAGGTTATAACACCAAACTTAGATTTATCAGTAGTCTCCATGAAATTAAAATAGAAACTGCTCAAACTCTAGATTTACAATCCAGTTTTGTATAGTGCTTGATACATGTTATCTAGCATAACTATTCAATATCCTCTATTAATAAGTATAATCAAATATTGATTACTAATCTTTATCATACCATCAAATACCAATCTTAAAATAACAAAATTGATCTTCTACTTATAAGTCATAAATTATCAATCTCTCAAAGTGTAAATTATGTTATTCAGGAATCTATTTAGAGATTAAGAGTATTTATTCTTATTAGATAAATCGATATTTTAGAAAATTAATCACTCTTTGCATCAATACAACGTACCTAAGGAATTGTAATAATGCAGTGGACAGATAGGAATTTAAATAAAACCTATTATCCTCCCGTCGATTTATTCACAATCCTATTGAACTTGTCAATGTCAGGAGGGACCATTTAAGGCATAGATCACCCAACAGGATTAAGTCAGATTCTTTGATAAATTCACCGCCTAAAATCAATGATCATCTGAACTTCTTAATGTTCATGTTAGGGGAAATATTATGTATTTATCTACTTTATTCTTCTTTCAACCACTTTGCTCGGGAATGTCTTTTCAGATCTTTTTGAGATCTGGTTTTTAACTACCTCTATGATCTATATTCACTCTACTATATTGCGTACAAGAAGCTAAAACATTTATGGCATATTGATCACGAGTTGTGTAACTCTTATATCATGTTGATGGTGATATGGATTTATAATTGGAGAAACTCAATATAGTCTAATGGCAGATTATTGTGTCAGAGATCTTCCACCACCCTAGTTAATGGTAAGAGGGTGAACCTTTATATAGGTAGCATGATTCTCCTATTTGGTGGGAGAATTATGAGTAAAGAGGTGGAAGTTGAGTGTCGTATGAAAGCGGGGGGGGGGGGGGTAACAGTAAAGGCTGTGTCGATTAATCCAATGGTGGGCCAACTTGCCATTATGGCTTCACCTAAACATGACCCTTGGAGAGGTTGAGAGCCAGGGGAATTAATGAAAGGTTGGCCTCTGGGCAAGGGGAGGTTGGCAAAGTTTAAGGAGACTTATTGTTGATGGTGGTGGCACATTTGGGAGGTCACGCTTCCATCGTTAAAAAAAAAAGGAGGAAGTCGTCGGATCTGTGTCCATTTCACCATTTTCTGTGGACTATTTTTTTTTTAGGTGTGAAGTCTGTGGATGAAGCTATGATAGTTGCTGCAAAGGAGATCGTAAGCTGGGAGAGTGTCTCTGTAGCCGATGGTGAATAAGAAGGATTGATATCGCCATGTAAAGTCCAGTTGTTGTTTGTTGAAGGTCGCTGGTATTCGTTGTTGAACCTGTCAAAGGAAGTGTAGGTGTTGTCTGAAAAGAAGACACCATAAGGAAAATGTCACAGCTATTGTTGAGAAGATCTGAAGATTGCCAGAAGAAGCCATAAGGAGTTTTAATTAAGCTGCCAATACTCGTTTTTGCTGAAGTCTCTGTGTGTCCTTGTGACCACCATTGTGGTTGTGTTTGTGTGCAATTTTGCAGATTTTCTGTCTTTGGTGGGCAATAGTGTGTGTGGTGCTATGCATTTTTGTATTACCTACATCATTTCACTTGATTGCTTGTAGGAAAGAATGTCCATGGCTCGACCTCTGGTGGATCTGTCTATTTTTGGCCTATGAAGACCTTGCATTGATCGGTTGATTGTCTCTGGTGGCGCATTGGCATCGACATCAGCATCTCCATACTTGGCGGGGGTTATTGGAAGCAATCTCAGTTTGCTCGTGCCTTTCTTCATTGGATCAACCCACTCTATTTACAGAGCCCGTGTCAGATTTCTTGACCCATGTTGGAGTCCTTTCTCGCCGGATGCAATTTGCAAGAGATCCATTCATTTTAGATCAGCGTTATTTATCAGATAGTTCGATGTGATTGAGCTTCTACTTGCTTGATCGATATTTATGTTGGCATGTGCCTTGTATTATTTGCAGGCAGTTTGGTTTGCGGTGGTTGTGTTGAAGGTTTTTTTTATGCCGTTCATGACTTGGAGAAGTCGTTGCTCTCGGATCCATGGGGTCTTGTCATAAGCCGCTACTGGAGGAAAGGATCTGACACTGTTAAAAAGATTTGCAGTCAAAGAAGAGGTTGTAGCCATTGGAGCAGCAACTATTTAAAGTAGTTTATATTAATTGATCTAAGAGGTCAATGTATCTTTTTATTATTGTTCATAGTTTTTGAGTCATTAAGATCGCATTATCCCAACTGGAGTTTTTGAAAGCCTATAGTATTGACAGGGGTGGGTAAATAAATAACACTGTAACTAAGAGTGTCTAATGTGCAAATCTTATTCTCAATCCATGAACACAAGTTGCAGAATGTAGCTATTATACTCCATCATGAAACCAGAGTATATATATAGAAAAAGGATAAGCTACAAGGGCGTTGGAAATACTTCTCTTTCCTCCAAACGCTACCATTTTATTCTCGAGGATGTGTTAGATAAGAAAACCTTGAGGTAAGACACTGTCCATGGATTTAGATATTTCATTTTCTTTTGCTTGTTGATTGAGTTTTGTAGGTGGCTAGATCATTATCTTGGTTGTGTTTTAATTTCATTGCAAAAAAAAAATGTTGTTGATTACCTGTTAAATGAGGTGTTGGTTTCATGTATTATTTTATTTTGGGGCAGATATCATATATAGCATGTTATTTTTGCTTATCTGTCGTATTGTTTCCACTAGATCTTGTGCCTTGTCTATGTCTCCACTTTCTGCATCCTTTTCTACTTGACACTAGTAAGGCTATACCTTAATGGTTGTTCTTGCTCTGCTTCAAAACACCCTTTTCAACATAGGCAGGTAGGACACTAGTAAAATTTTTGGAGTTCAGTCGTACTCCTACCGATTGCATTTGCTTGAAAGCTTCTTTAGCCCTTTCAATAAACCCATTTCTTGCGCATATCTTGCAATTAATGTATTCCATGAAACCACCATTCCTTGAGGTCTTTTGTGAAACCATTCACGTGCAACTAAATGCTTTAAAATTACCATAGAGTTATTAATATAATAATTTATTATATAACGTTACTAATTGTAAAACTTACACTATTCATTCAATCATACCAATTAATATTATATGACTCCCGTAATAATATTCATTGTGATTTCATTTCAAACTCACCATTAGCGGATAGTAATAATAATATACTACTACTTAAATAACATTGATATAATATTAGTTTTACATTAAAATTATTCCTTTTAAAAAAAAAATTTACATACACATTACTGGATTAAATGCAAATTCCATTATTTATTTATTTATTTTTCCAGCATTATCAATACTAATTTTAATATCACTATCTCCTTCAACAGAGAAAAGAATAAATTTAGCGTACGAGTAAATTTGAAATATGGTTAAAAATTACCATTGTAAAATATATGAGAAAAACAAAATTTATTGGAAATTTACCATTGTGAATGCCATGGAAAATAAACAATATTATCAACCAATTAAATATTGGTATTGCATTCTTAAACACTAGCAAAATTAAATAATAAAAATTAAAGTAGTATAATAAAATATTATAACATGGATAAAGATCATAATCAGCCATATGAAATCAACAATGTAATTATAATAGTGGAGATTTATTAGTTGGTAAAATAATTATGAATATTATTATTACCAAGAATAATATGGAGTAAAGAGAAACATGATTGGGAGAGCTAATCAAATTATGGTAATAATTCTAACATCTAAAATTATATTGGACAATGCCACAATATTATTGTCTTAAGAAATTTTTACTAACAACAATATGGCCCACAAATAAGTGGAGAGAAAAAAAAATGATATGTTCTCATTACCACTGTTGGCAACATCGATATAATATTAATTTATTATTGTTTATATATCAAGACTTATGCATGAAATTCATGACGCAATAGTAAGCTGTGAAGCCTCTCTTCTGGGAGGTCCTAAGTTCAAATCTGCATTCTTCAATATATATATATGCATAAACAAATATAATAAAAAATAAAAAATGGTTGGGTTTTTCTAGTGAAAATTTTAGGCATGACAATTTATATAGGTATAGGTTTATCCCTAGTATCATATGCCTCTTCCTACTATATATAGTAGGAAGAGGCATGAGATAGTAAGGTGAAACCTAGATACCTCTTCCTACTTTATATATAGATTTTTCTAGTTTGTTCTTTCCATTCTTGAATGTTCATATAAATTTATGTAAAAATAAGTGTATTCTAGTTTATTCTTTCAAGTTTGACATTTAAATATATTCATAGAGGTGACCTTTCTATTTGATAAAATTTATTATTTTATTAATTTATTTATTCTTGTAGACCCTCTTTTATTTTTTATTTCTATAATATTTTATATACTTTGTAACGCCCCACCATGTGAACCCCAAAGGACAACAAAATACCACACAATTTTATTTTATTTTTTTAAGTGAAATATTGCATAAGGTGAATATGAACATACATTATAAAGATGATTAAAATATATGTTTGAATACAAAACCTAACTAGTCCCATGGGGTTACAGGGTTGCATTACACGTAAACGTCCCCAACCAAAACATTGCTAAAGATAATGCCCAAAAGTTAACAATAGAAGCATACATTCAAAAGATAACATATTCATGCAACCATCCATGATCAATGGCGACAAAAAAGATACATCCATCATTCTATTACCTTTCAATTCATAGTTTAATATTACACTTGTGGAGCATATTTCCACAGATACAACACATCATGAATACATTAATACATTACATAATGCTTCCCTTATAACAATGGGAAGAGTAGATCAAGTACAAGAATAATTACATCAATGAAGAATAGGGTACAAGGGGTAGAAAAGTATTCAACCAAGTGAAGCTCTCGAATATTTGTGTATGCTTCTGCATCATGAACACAAACTGGGAACCCAATGGGGTGCATAGCATGTTCCACCCAACTGTATGGACCTGAAGATCCACCCCTCATGCTAGGAGTTGACAAGAAAGACCCATGACCAAGAGAGACAAGCAAAACAATCACAAGACCAAACCACAAGGTCAACCAAAACATAACACACAACAATCTCAACGACCACTTACAAGGTGACTTCTTCCAGAGGCATACAAAGGAAAAACAAGGGATACTATGGGAGAGTGTCATCACACGGTCCTATCATGGGTTATCCTGACTGTCTTTCAACAAGTGTCAGCCCCCATCTATATATGGTTATCCTGACTGCCTCCCACTAGGTGTCGACCCCATAGGGTGACATGTGTGGGACCACTAGCCTCTCATGAGGACAAGGTAGTGATCTTGCCAAACACGGCCTTCTCAGCCCACCCTTAGTCTGTGAAAACACTAATGGCATGGACGAGGTATCTTACTATCTTAATTAATGTGTTCCTACCCAACCCACTAGTTTATTTTATTAGGTTTTCACTTGTTTAACCAACTCTTCCATGGGTTATCCTGACTACCCCTTTGTGCGTCGGCACCCATGAAGAGCCACCCTCCCCAATAGCCCTAATACAAAACTTTACAACAACCAAGGGTGTACCAAACATAAAACACCAAACATTACCAATCTGAGTACAAATGTGAGGCATGGACCATCTTGCCACATAGCCATAACAAGAGGCAAACTACAAAATAAGGTAACACTCACAAGAGTTCAAAACTAATAATTGAATCAAACATTTCAAAATTAAATCAAAGAAATCCAACATAAACCCATTACCCAATGCCTCAAGAAGCCTATTACACTAACTTTCATATATTCCCAACTGAAGGGTATGCAAATACTTGGGTTCCCAAAGAACTCACATCAAGGCTTGGCTTATAAAATCGTCGAAATGGAAAATAAATCAATGTAGAATTCAATCAATTAGGAGAATGCAACAAAACTTAAAAGCATATTGCATACTCCACTTGTTTAAACATTCCTTTTCAATTTGATAAATAAACCATCTTAATAAGTGTATGCATGTAAAAATGGTCTGGAGAATATAATTAATTAAATATGATTTATTTGATTAATTAATCCTAAATTCATCTACTTAGTAAATAAATAGAAATATTTATTTATATTAAGTTCACTATTAATTATTTTATTTTATCATATTATTTTCCTCTTAATTAAATAAACAAAATTAAATACTTTATTTTATTTAATTATTATCATTATTATTTCTTCTATACTTTATCCATTAATCCTATCTTAAATTAAATACACAACTTTAATAATTTGTGTAATTTAATTATCTTATCATATTTCCTCTTAATTAAATAAAGATATTCTAAAGATTTATTTAATTATCATATTCCTCTTGATTAAATAAGCAAATATCAATTTTTTTTTTTATTTAATTAAATCTTCCTATTTTGCTAAATTGAATAAATCAAAAACATTCAAATAAAGGCATAAATCAAATATTCCTCTATTCACTCACCAATAAAAATAGATTTTTTAATATAATTAATTCAACTGGCATTCACGAAAAAGCTTCGGTGACAAACTTGCAGGCAATCCTCTCAATCTTCTTCCTCTAATATTTCCTATCATCTTGCCTGATGTTTTCATGGGGAGGAATAATCCCCATGATCAGCTCAAGCTTCTCAATCTCTCACCACTCAATTCTCCAAATTGAATCCAAACCTCTATTGTGTTGCCCCTATGCAAATTTGTTATCGTAAATCTATAAATACAACCTTCTGAAGCAAAGAATGGATCCCAATTGTGTGCAAACTTACTCTGCAGGAATACAATCAAGCAATCAAGCAATCATAGCATTAGCATTAGCAATAGCATCATAGCATCATAGAATCAATAGATTTAGAATCGCGACAACATCTTAGTTTTTACTGTAGCTTCCTTTTATTAGTTTTCATGTCAGAATAGTTTACAATAGTATCATATCATCTAGAAATCACTAGAAATCATTAGATCATTGCATTTAGCACCACTCCATCCTCTGAATTGGCATTTTAAACAACTATACTGCTTACCAAATCTGAGAGCCTTTCGTGACTTGATAAATCTCTGGAGATAGGAGACAATGAGACACCTTCAAGCTTTTTTTTGTTTTAAATTAGTTTAATTCATGTTAATCTTGATATAATGTTTCATTAAGAAGTGTTTTAGTTGTTCTTACTTATTTACTTATTCACACTTACATTTTGGCGCCCACCATGGGGCCTAACCCCATGTTTTTAATAAAAAAAATTTCTGAAAAGCTTTTGTACAGGAATTTGGCATGATTCTTTTAGCATGATCAAAAGATTCTATAGCATTCCTGACACAAACTATAGTGCTTATGCCTATTTTAGTGCTTTCGAAGAAAACTATAGCACTTTGAAGGACTATTTTAGCACTTCAATCAAACGAATTCCAACACAATCTAGTTGTTCACCTTCAACATCTGTTTTAGCACTTTTGTTGAATTCTATAGCTATTCTGTTGAATCTTGTGGCACTTCCAACATTTTCTATAGCTCATCTGGCTATTTCTATAGCACTTTTGTTATCTATTATAGCACTTATGTGTAAATTATTATTTGGATCCAACGCAACCGTGACTAGTAACTTCATTTCTTTAGTTGGATTAAAATGAATCAATCTAGGATAGTCACTTGGTTAAAAATTTATCAATCCTATGATAGTCACCAAACATTTCAATTTGGATTTAAAAATGAACACCATCTCTTTTTGTGAAGCAATATCTTCACTGTGAAACATCTTCACATAGATAGAAAATTGTTGTTTGGGTTCTAAAAATTGAACAAATTATTTTTTGTGTTTGTGTGGTGATAGGCATATACTCTCCCCTTAACTGGGTGATCAAAATGCCAGAATCATCCTTTACTTTATGCATTTCCAACTTTATTAAAACCTTTAGAAGGCTTGTCGTAGTGGAAAAACGTACTCACCCTACGGGAACGACCTGAGTGGGAACAACCAAAGCTAGGTTTTCCAACCCACTATAAAACAAAAGTAAATCTAGATAAATCCTCATTTACCAAAAGTGTGCAAGATAACCATCCCCAAAGCCTTTGTTCTAAATTTTGGGAGGTCTCCTGAGGGAGTTTATTATTGCTGCTCTGAACGGAAACCCTTTCTAAGAACCATAGTGTAGTATCCATCTAAGTCAATTTTTGAACATTGTAATACTCAATAGTGTCGGGGAAGGGAAGAATCTACCCTCAAGACACTCACCATATAATTGCTAAGGACCATTTGCTCAGGGGATCGAGAAATCTAACCTTGAGTACGTGTCTAGAAAAGACAAAAACACGGGCGCCCTTTAGGGAGTGACACGGATGTGTAAGTCAACACAATTTTAAGTTGTGGGTTGATTGAGTATAACGATGACCTACTTGTCCTTAAGAATGAGTCTGTCTGAAGTGTTTGTTTGTCAATAAACCTATGGAAATCAAGAAGAATCTATTTGATCCTTGAACATACACTATCTGTTTAGATTATAGCTATTAAAAACAACTGTCTACATTTGATTGTTGTGTATTTCAAAATCATTAAAAATAAAATAAAACGTCATCCTGAAAAATAGGAAATACATGATTAGGGATTGGAAAACTACAAAGTTTATCAAGAAATCTCTTGCCAAGAGAATTAGAAAACCCAAGAAACCACTTAGTTACAGAAACCTTTTGAAAAGAAGGCATTTCTTGTATCAAAGTAGGAAGATCTTGCTTCATTATAGAACCTTCATTCATAGATTTCACAACTTCGCTAGAGGTTACACTGAAGATTATGCTTTAGAGACCTTGTATTCACAAGCCTATTATCAGAGAAGAGCACTTTCACAAGAACCTAACCATAGTCAACCTATTCATCAATCTTCCATTCCCCAACCCACCATAGAATATTCCAATATACCTAATCAATTCTTACAGTAGACAAATCTTGGAAACATTAGGTTTATCATCCAAAATCAGGAAGTTACCACCACACCTTATGACCATTTGGAAACCTACAACTCCCATTCAACAACCAGGCCTTATAGCACCTATTATACAACCTAGCCTTACACACATTGAAAGTGCCCAAACTGACATCATCAGCAGTTTGAGAACATTCATTTTTGAGGAAAACAAAGCACCCCATCAATTTCTCACAGCATCTATCATCTTGAACTAAGAAGAAGAAAAGGAAAACATCACAATAGGAAGACCCATGTTATTACCTCCTGCTTGGAAATAGGTAGTGAATGACTTTGCAAAAAAAGTGTTGAGACCACCATACAATATACCTTATGACCATTTGGCGACCCACAACTCCCATTCAACAACTAGGGCTAACCACACCAATATTTCAACCAGGTAATGTACACATTGAAGGTACCCAAAACCGATATCATCAGCAGTTTGAGAACATTTGTTTTTGAGAACAAAACATCCCTTCAATTTCTCACAACATCCATAGTCTTAGACGAAGAAGAAGAGAAAGCATACATAGTAGCTAAGAGACCTATATTACCACCCCCCACTTGGCAATAAACAAAACAACACTTCTACCATCTGTTATAGCACTTCTACACATTATTTTAGCACTTTCACAATTAAAATAACACTTCTGCCAACTTTTATAACACTTCTGTCAACAGGTAATCAAACTCTGTCAGTATCATAAAATCAATGTCATAGTGCTTCTACACTCTATTCTAGCGCTTTTGCGCTATCTTTTAGCACATTCACAGTCAAAAACAACGCTTCTGCCATCTATTTCAGTGCTTCTATCAATATCAAACATTACCAGTGTTAAGTCTTACAACGCATCTGCGGTCTGTTTTAGCACTTCTACTCTATTGGACAACCGTTTACCAGACCTTTTAGCACTTCTTTGTTTTGTTTCAATGCTTCTACCTTCTTTTATAGTGCTTCCATAGTACTAAAAAATAGAGACCTTTCAGAAACATCTGACAGATTAGTTACCATCAGAAACTCAGGTTTTTACCAGTCATAAACATTTCATAGTTGAAACAGTGTCCTAAAAACCTGAAACAAGGTAAGTTTTTACAAGTCAAATTATTTTCAAACATAAACCCAGATCTTGCAAAATACAAAGTGTCAAATTATCAAAACAAATCTAGATAATTGAGTCAAGTTTCCTCATTAGGATTCTAAAATCCTACTAACACAAAACAAAAACTCGGTAATTATTTTTTCAACTTAGCCTCATCAATAGAATATATCATTCTATTTGGCTTTGATAAAATCAAATTGACATTAATCACAACACAAAAGATCCAAGCTTAGTGAAAACAACCAAAAATTTGTATGCCAATCTTGACAAGGTTGCAAAGACAAAAACTCAAAGAGAAAGAAACTAAAAATCCAAACATGTCTGAAGAAAACCTCTTTTACCGATTCCAACAACATGAAAACAATGAAATAAGACAAGAAGATATACAACACGCCCAACAAGACCCCAATTTTCACAAATTTATGGAAAAGGTCTTAGAACAAGACATGGAGAAATATCTCTTAATGTTAGTAGAGTTAGGTTCCAAACTTCCTAAATATTTTGACATCAATCGATTGAAGGAAACACCTAGAACAAATGAAACAGAACCAAACCACACCTAGGACACATATCAAGTGGTTTCTTTAACAGTTCAAATGAAAAATCTACAGCAACAGATTCAGAGTATGCAAATGGGAACCACCAAGAAATACTTATTACAGGACATTTTTCCTTAGCCTTTTCATCTGAGTGTGGATATGTTATCTTTCCCTAAACACTGTGAATTTCCTAAATATGATAAATACAATGGTAAATCAGACCCAATTGACCATGTAAGGGAATTCAAAACAATGAGCCTTGAGTTTGCACAAGAAGATACTTACCTCATGAGGTTATTTCCTAGGAGTTTGGGAGCCCATTGTATGGAATGGTTCTCCAAGTTACAACCAGGGATTCGATCCTCTGAAGAACTAGTCAACAAATTCATCTCTCAATTCTCCTTTAACATACGACACGATGTAACCATAAAAGATATGTATAACTTGAAACAGAAAAATGGTGAGACATTCCTATCATTCTTATAATGTTGGAGAAAGTTGTTTACTAGATATCCTCAATCTATACCTGAAGAGGAGACTATTGAATTATTTATTGACAACAATGATACACCAAACAACACAAATCACTATGAAAACAACGGCAAGCCAAAATTTTGGTAGAAAAATAGAAATACTGGAAGCACTGATGCTACAACTGACAATACAAAACCAGTATTCAATTTGACAGCAACAACTGTCAAAACAAATCAAAATGAAAACCAAAACAACAATCAAAGCACTACTCAAAACAATAACACCAACAATGGGGAATCTCGACTGTCATATCAAAGATAATCCAATCGACGGAGATTTACCCCATTAGGACAAACTTTGGAATCAACAATGAGAGAGCTCATTGCAAATAGACTTATCACTTTACCAGAAGCCTGAAATTGGGAGCTGAAGGTAAAACCATCCTGGTGGAACGATGTCGATTATTGTAACTTTCATAAAAATAAGGGACATAAAACAAATGGTTGTATGCAATTAAAACATTTGATACAAGACTTGATTGAGGCAAAGAAGGTGTTTGTTGAAGGGCATCAAACAAACAATGATCACAGTGCATTTACCAATCCATTACCCAACTATGAAAAAGGGGAATCTTCTTCAAACAGTAAAGGAAAAACTATAAACTATGTCTATGATACCACCATTCATTTCCTCTCGGAGGTTGATAAAAATGACATTGATAATCAATCAAATGACACAAACATCAATGACATTGAATCCCTGAACATGATACCAAACACAAACACATCTGACAACCAAATCAATGTCCTAAAGATCAAGGAAACACAAGACAATCAAACAATAAATGTAACGACAAGGGGGCAGTCCAAAGTGGTACTAAAAGGAGTCTCATCTAAAAATACTGCTCCCCCATCACATCAATACAACATCATGGACCAATTACAAAATATACCTGCACAAATATCCATTTTGGAACTTCTCAAAATTTCACCATCACATAAAGAAGTTCTGGAACAAGCTCTAGTAGCTACAATCGTGCCCAATAATTTGGATGTTTGTCAATTCCAAGCCATGGAGGGACATATTACCACACCTCATTGTCTTTCATTCTCTGAACAAAGATGATGTGTCATTAAATCACCCACACAATGCAGCCTTGCACATAGAAGTTCTAATCCATAAACACTGCGTCAAGCATGTCTTAATAGATGGTGAAGCTGGATTAAATATTTGTACTTTGAAAATAATTCATGCACTAGGCTATTCCAACAATGCCATTGATGTTAGAAGAAAGATAACAATAAAGGCATATGTTGAAGAGGAAATTTCTTCAAAGGGGTTGATTGTACTTCCAATTCAAGGAGGATTGATTGTCAAAAACATTGTTTGCCAAGTGTTGGACAAGGATCTAACATATAACATACTCTTGGGTCGTCCATGGATCCATGAAATGCAATCGGTACCCTTGACATACCATCAATGTTTAAAATTTCCAGTCAATGGACAAGAGGTCACAATACCAGCTGACAACAATAATCCATAGACTTACAACATGCTAAAAGAAAATCAAGACACTTTGGTACCCCACAATAGAGAAATCAACACTTCCACTTCATCCAGTAGTGAGAGACAACCCAATTTCATATCTAAATGGGTTGAGAAGAAGGATCAAGTGAAGGAAATAACTATTGCAGACACAATTTTATCAAACACTGAAGGTCTTATAAATGAGTTATCATAGCAATTTGCAAAAAAAGTCTAGTTGAAGGACAAAGGCTTAGGAGAATATTCCCTTGAGCAATCTTTGTGTCTATCACAATTGCTACCATCACCAAAATCCTATGGACGACCCACATCAAATACACCATGCTTATCACAACCAATCACAACTCTCAATGAATGATTTGTTAAAGTAGGCACCCTTGAAGATGAGTCAGAAGACAAAGCCATTCTCAATTGGCTATACAAGGATGAAGAAGCCTGAACATCAGTGAGTATCAGCATCAAAACATATCAGTATGGAAAAGGGAAGGCTATCTTGGAAAAAATGGGCTATGAAGGCCAAGGACCAATTGGAAAGAGAAAGGATGGTATTATAGAACCTATTCAACCTCTAACACTGCAGCCTAAGGATAAAATAGGATTAGGATACACAAGGGAAACAAAAAAGGAAGTAACTCAAAAATTGGTAGAAGGGATTCTACAAATGAGAGATGGTTCTGAAACTGATTCAAATGAATATCAATGGGATCATTTATCTATTACATCATACACTGATAAACAAATTGATGTTATTCAAACATATGCACCCTTACGAGAGGAGGGAAAAAGTTCAGGAAATAGATCGTTTGTAATGGGATCAACAAATCTCGATGAATCAAACGGGGACGATTAGACATCGAATGAGACAGATGACTTGGAGGTGAGTACTATCATAGACCTCAACCTTCCTACCAACAACTTTGACCACCTAGCTATTGGAACACTTACAACTATTGAACTTACTCAACTTGATGACTTATTACTCTTGAGGGATCCCGAACTTATTGACTGGGAACCCACCGAACCTATTCATTTACCATTCTTTTCAAATGATGAGGCCATCATAAACTATCTTTGTAGTGATGAACCAGATACGATTTCTATCCATAACACTCATAACAACACTTCACAAAGGGAGGGGGACAAATCTTCCAGTTGCAAAAATGACAACAAGAAAAATAAATCTAATCGTGAAAACCTTTATGAGGCAGCATTAGATTTTGAAAAGAAAAATAAAGAACATATCCAACAGTAAAAAACTTTCTAAGGCGCTAAAGGATGGAATATTTGACACTCTCCCAAAGCATTACCATGACAGATCATCAATACTGGTAGAACCGACACAGTCTATAAATTTGGGAACAACTAAAAAGGCAAAGATCCTACATCTGGTAGAGTCCATGACAAAACAAGAGAAACCGACATTCACCAAATTCTTTGAGGAGCGACACATCAATTTTACATGGTCTTATTTTGACATGCCAGGATTGGACCCAAACCTCCTCCTACATCATCTGTCACTACCAAAAGGAATCAAACCAGTCAAACAAAAATTGAGAAAGATGCATCCTCACGTCGCCCTGATGGTTAAAGTTGAGCTGAAGAAATTGTTGGATGCAGGATTTATTAGGTCCATAGATTATGCAGAATGGATCTCAAATATTTTACCAGTACCCAAACCTAATAATAGCATCAAAATATGCACAGATTTCAAGTATTTAAATAAGGCATGCCCAAAGGATGATCTAATAGCAGGACATAATTATTAATCTAACAGCAGGACATGTCATGTTATCTATAATGGATGGCTTCTCAGGATATAATCAAATAAAAATAGCACCTAAAGATTAGGAAAAGACAACAATCACTTGCCCTTGGGGTACATTTTGTTGGAATTTCATGCCTTTAGGATTGCAAAATGTAGGTGTGACATATTAGCGGGCGATGACCACAATTTTCCATGACATGATGCATACTTTCATGGAAGATTATGTGGATGACATCTTAGAAAAATCATACACCAGGGAAGGACATCTGGAAATCCTTGATAAAATCTTCACTACACTGGAAAAATTCAATGTCAGATTGAACCCGAAGAAATGTGTGTTCAGGGTAACATCAACAAAACTCCTTGGTTACATAGTGTCAGAGAAAGGTATTGAAGTGGATCTAGCTAAGGTTAAAGCAATAATGGATATGTCATCGCCTAAAAATATCAATCAATTATGGTCCCTACAAGGTAGGTTACAATCCATCAGGAGATTTATCTCCCAGCTGGTAGACAAGAGTCACCCATTTAATCATCCACTTCATAAGAATGTTTCATTCAAGTGGGATCATGATTGTGAAACAAATTTTAACCAGATAAAGCAATATTTGGTGTCGCCTCTAATACTCGTGCCACTCGTAGCAGAAAGACCATTGTTACTATATATTGCAACTACTGACATTTCTTTAGGAGCTCTATTAGTATAGGAGGATTCTAAAGGAAAAGAACAAGGAATTTACTACATCAGTAGGAATCTCAATGGATATGAAATAAACTAAACATTCATATAAAAATCTTGTTTGGTAGTGGTATTTGCAAACCAGCAGTTGTGACACTACATGTTGACTCATACAGTCAAGCTCATAGTGAAAATAGACCCATTAAAATATCTACTCGGTAAAGCTGCTCTAACAGGGACACTAGAAAAATGGGTCATGATCTTGAGTGAGTTTGACATCCAATATGTTAACAGGAGAGGCATCAAAGGACAGGTAATAGTGGATCAACTAGCTGAAGCTCCATTACAAGATCATCATCCAATGAACATTGAATTTCTAGATGTAGACATCCTAAATATTACAACACAACAATGGCGACTCTATTTTGATGGATCATACACACAAAGAGGATCTGGTGCGATAATTCTATTTGTCACACCTCAAGGATACACTACCCCAAGATCCTATAGGTTAATGTTTCCATGTACTAACAATATAGCTAAGTATGAAGCATTGATTATCAGCATCAAAGTAGTTATTGAATGGAAAATCATAGAAATACAAGTGTATGGGGACTCACAACTTGCCATCTATCAAGTAAGTGACAAGTATCAAACAAAGGATGAGAAGCTCATGCCTTATAAGAAAATGATAGATGATCTTAAAAAGCACTTCATGGATATCAAGTTTGAGCAAATACCAAGGGTAGAGAACAAAGCTGTGGATGCCATGGAGAAAATTGCTTCCCTTTTGCAATTACCAGAAAATCAAGGTCATTATGAGTTTATGGTGGAACAAGTATCTAACCCTACATACGATAATCTTGATTCACAAACCATATGCCAAATAACCGGAACTCAAACCTCACAATATGGAGAGATCTATACTTACCTCAAAGATAATATTCTTCCTCCTAATCTCTCTAGAAACCAAAAGCGTAACTTTATTCATCAATCTGTGTGACATACATTGATTGCTGACATCCTTTACAGTTGAGGTCTAGATGGTACTCTTCTTCGGTGTCTGGAACATCACAAATCTGAAACATCCTTACAAGAGTTCCATGAAGGTATTTGTGGAACCCATTCAAGTGGGATAACCCTAGCTAAGAAACTCCTCCATTTAGGGTATTACTCATTGAACATGGAGAAGGAGTCCTATCAATATGTTAAAAAGTGTCAGAAATGCTAGATTCATGGTAATCTAATTCATGCGCCAACACAAGAGTTACAACCCTTCACATCAACATGGCCCTTTTGTCAGTGGGGACAAGACCTGGTAGGTAAAATAAATTTTTCTTCATCCAATGGACACAATTTCATCATCACAACAAAAAAATATTTTACAAATTGGATAGAAGCAGTTCCTTTAACAACAGTCACTAAAAATCAGATCTCGTCTTTCATACTCAACTATCTCATCTGTCGATACGAGGTACCTTAGTCCATTGTCATAGACAATGGTAGGCCTTTTAAAAATTAGGACGTCCAAGAATTATGTGAACAATTCCATATCCAACATCGTTTCTCAGCACCATACTATGCTTAGGGGAATGGCCAAGCAGAGGCCTCAAACAAGACAATTCTAAAAATACTAAAGAAAATGGTAAACAATGTTGGACGTGATTGGCATGTTCAGCTAAATCTTGCACTATGGGCCTGTAGAACCAGCATCAAAACACCAACAAGAGCTACACCATATGCCTTGGTGTATGGATCAGAGGCCATCTTACCCATTGAGGTAGAGATACCATCACTTTGTGTCTCACTAAAAGGTATCATTACAGATGAGGATTATAGAGTTTCTAGGCTACAAGAACTGGAATTATTGGATGAACGTTGTCAGCAAGTTGTCAATCATTTGAAGGCATACCTGCAAAGAATGTCAAGGAGTTAAAATCACAGGGTAAAAGCTAGAGTCTTTCAAGTTGGAGACTTGGTCCTAAAGGAAAACCCTAAGAATCAACAGGATAGAGAAAAGAAAGAGAAGTTTGAACATAACTAGTTAGGTCCCTTTATAATCATAAGTGTATGGATCAGGAGCATATCAATTGTCTACACCAAAAGGGAATCTGTTTGATGAACCTATCAACAGTATCCATCTCAGAAAATTTTATACCTAAATCACCTAATGCATGAATTAGTTTCTAAAAATAGTTATCTTGATGAAAACCTGGAAAACAGGCATCCTGGTGATAGAAAAATACAAAAAAAAATTAAAAATACAAAAAATACAAAAAAAATACAAAAAAGAAGAAAAAAAAAATCTAAAAAAATGCAATAAAAACATATAGTGAAAACCTGGTAACAGGTGCTCTTTGTGATTTGAATCAGGTCTCCCATCTATTTGGACACATTTCATGGTCGTTACATCCACCATCATTTTACATCTATTACCATATCATATCACGTGCCATTGTCTTACCCTAGCTTGGGGGAAACATCTGAACATCATTGGGGGCAATAAAACATTGAGCTTAACAAAATAGGCAAAAAGTAGCATGACAAACACAACAAAAAAATGATCAAAACACAACATGGAACATCTATCAACATCGGAAACACATCGAACATCCATATCACAATAGAAAATCCAAAAACAACTCAAAAAAGTCAATATCAAAAAAATCCAAAAACATGAGTCTATGTCAGTCAAACTATGTGGTCTATGCGTGTATAATGTAGGGAAGGCTAATCTTTGATTAGCCCCCGAGGCCCCTAAGATAGGTCTTTAGGTTAGGTTTGATCCAAAATCTCAAAAAACACAAAAAAACATCACAAAATCAGGATGGATGATCTAATCTGAATAGTGATTGAAATACTTTAAGCAAAATTTGGATATGTTGTACTTTGAACATTGTTATCATTTCTTTGGAGCAACTCGATTATGTATTGAACTAGAGAATCCAAGAAGAAGAGTGATATTTTCTTTGTCTGTTGTCTTGAGTTAATCATCATTATTATGTGAATTGTCGCGACACATGCTCTACAAAGTATCACTGATGACATTCCAATTCACATAAGAAAGTGGTTAATTCTTGTTTGTTTACGTAAGAAATTCTCAGACCATCTCGGTTTAATTATACCTCGATGCTTGTGTTCGCTTGCAGTATCAAAAATCATGAAATTAGTACTTAGGTCATCATTGGTTTACATTATACCTTTGATTCTTGTACTCACTTTCAACATTTTAAAAGCTCAATGATGATACAAAGCACAAAAATATTGTTAAAATACCAATGTTTGCATGTAGATTTGCATGGTTAAATTATACTCATGATAGTGTTACATCTACAGAGTGTTTGTTACAAAATGGGTGAAATATTCAAAAATAATTATCTTTTCTCATAATTAGATTGAGTATACTTGAAAAAAACATCATGATCATATAGTTGCATCATCATATTCATTTGCATACATTAGAAAGAATTTAATCAATCATTTCATCATTCATACATTTGAATCAAATCATTTGGAATTCATCATATCATATTTTCCATATCACATAATATATTGCATTAGAAAATCTCAAAAATATAAATCTCTATCATATTACATATCATACATCAATTTATTACATCATATATCATACATCATTTTCATCCATTTACTACATCATATATTTATATTTTCATCGTATATAGTATATCATTTAAACACATCCTATCCATGACCATGTATGTAATTACATCATGAATCCATACATCATCCATACATTCATTATGCACATCATAAATAGAACATCATACATCATAGCAAATCATCATGATATAAACTACATCCATAACATCATAATAAAAGGATCATCACATAGCATATACAACATAGAAAATAAATGCATCCATCATAAAATCATATAGAACACATAATGCATTGATGCAATCCACTACATATCATATAGATCTCAAAATCATAATGTCAAGTATACAATTATGTCTGAAATGAAGAGAGATATAACATAAAAAATGGTTGTATATCAAAATAATCAAAGTTTACATCACATCTCGAATACAACAAGGAAAACAATCATGTGTTGCTGGCTACAAATGGTGTAGGTATCGCAGGATCAGGGCCTCTACCACCAGAAGAACCAGGATCTCTGGGATCTCTCTGGAGAGGTTGTGTCACACCTACACTGACAGTCCTAGAATGAGTCCTACCATATCGGGACTTCCTATAACTCAATCTCTGCTCGGAAGGGATGACATCATAATATTTACCTCTATAGTACTCCACCTCCCCACCAATATGGGAAACCTCTCTCATATAATCTGCTAAAGAGGTACCATCTGCCAACCATTGTAATCTCTTAGTTGTAGCCTGAGCACGCTTTGTTGTAAACCTAGCGACATCCCTATCAACTGTCAAAGACACAATCTGAGCCTATGTTGACCCTGTTGTCTACCTAGCAACATCCCTCTCAGATGTCAATGCTACAATTTGGGCCTATGCCTGCATCTGAGCCTGAGTCTGCTCTAGTAAACCCTGAGCCTGAAGAAGCTGATCCTGAATAGTCTCTAATTGTACTTGTAGGTTGGCTATCTGCAGCTGATCTGACACATCCCTTACGGCCTGCCTCTTACAAGGCACTGTCTCCTCCAACAAATCTAATGCAGGACCCAACCCACCTGCAACCTCACCACTCTCAAATCTATAATCATCACCGTTGCTATCATCCCTGCTGCTCTCCTCTCCACTATCCTCCTCCTCACCAACATCCTCCTCACCACTAATATCCTCCTCGCCAACAACACTGACATCCTTCACCTCAACCTCAACCTCCTCTCTCCTCTGCCTATGACCACGTACAACAACAACATCCTCCTCTGTGAGTAATGGAACAGGTTCATTGAGAATAGTAAGACGTGGAAATGGATGCAAAGCTAGAAACTTGGCATAGTCGGTTGTAACCAGTGGCTCAACAATGTCAGGACAGATGTCCCACTCAAATGGTTGCAAGGACTGAAACTCCTAAATAGCAGCATCGTATGACAAACTAGGCCCCCAATCTGAAGAATCTGACTGTCGACGAGCGTAATGAACAACACCCTGGGGCATACTCTAAACCATACCATACTATCTATACACCCGTCTGATCAAAAATATCTCCAGAACCCAACGAGTCCAACCAATCAATATCATTGACTGACAAAGAAAAGGCACCTAAATATCATCCCCGTCCCAATAATCACAATCTAGGTACAAACGCCATGTCACAGACTCTATGTCATCGATCACTCTCCTCCAATACTCTAACCTACCCAGTCTAGACTGAGTAAGGCGGTCAGAATATCTGAATACATAAGGTCTTGTAACGCCAAATAAAATCTTGCACAATAGAAACGGAGATCATTAGAAGCACACATGCATACAATACTAAATCTAAAATGCAAATTCATTCGTTAAGCAACAAAGTACATAGGAAAGATAAAACATAAACAAAACTAGAACAATCTCACCAATTTCAAACGTATTTCCATGATTCATCTCGATTGTCCTTCTCCATTTTGTTTGTGTAGTATAATTGCCCTCATATTTTTAGTAGTTCGTGCAAGTATAGCCTAAGATAGTGATTAGCAAAATATCGAAGATTCAAGACAAAGTGCTCTCAAAAGTCATAAGATTTCGCGAGAGAAATTGGAATGAAGAATGAAAAATCAATTTATAGAAAATTGATTATTTGAACGACAGGTCAGGATTGAAAGATCAACAAACGGTTGAGATTGACTGATTAGACATGCATTCTGATAACTGATAGTAATGACATGAGTGATACAAACTAGAAATAGAATTAAAGATTAAATAAATGATTTAATCTTCAAGTTTGGTATTCAAAAACATAAGAAATATCTTTGCATGAAAAAGATGAAGATTGATTATAATGACTCTGTTCGAATGCACGCACGAGGTTTAATTAATTAAATAAGAATATTTAATTAATCCACATGTACACGCAAATAAGTTAGAACTGGACGATTGAATGATCTGACGAAGAGATTACTCGAGACAGCCACTCAGACATCAAATGAAGAGAACGAATTAAAATAGATGTTGAGTCAAGTAAAAGTGAATACTTAGATAACTCATAATTATCTAAAATATAGAGGAATGTGTTAAAATAGAATTAATGAATTAAATAATTCATTTAATTCAAGACTCGATATTTGAAGAATAATTAAATAAATCAAGAATTTATTTAATTAAATGATGAAGGGATTTAAATGAATAATTAAATAAATAATTTATTTAATTATAGTTGAAATATGATAAAGAGTAAATTAAATAAGAATTTATTTAATTTGACAAGAAGGATAAGGTTAATTAGTAAGATAATTAAATAAAAAGTGTTTATTTAATTAATCAAATAGACTAAAGAAAATATGAATTAATTAAATAATTAATAGAAGAATTAATAGAAGATGAATTAATTAAATAATTAAGATTATTTAATCAATAAAAGAATTAGTGTTAAGATGAATTAATTAAATAATTAAGATTATTTAATCATGACCATGAAGAATACAAATTATGAAGAATATTAAAGTCGCAAGCCTAGACCAAATTTCGGTGTCTACATTTGCCCCTCTTTGATATAATGTTATTTCGACGTTGTATCAAAGAAAATCGATAAAAACATGCCCCAGTAATGCCCTAAATTAGAATAGGTGAAGGTATGCCCCCTCGGGAAAATTGACAAATTTTTGAAAAGTTTAGAAAAATTTGGAAATGATCCCGATGAGTCCCTAGGGTAGGAAAAAATGTAGTGCAGCTTGTGGAATGGGGTTTGGAAATGGGAGGGACGGGTACGGGATGAAAAATGGAAGTTTACATAGCCAGTAGGACAATAATGCCACCTAAGCCCTAGGTATATATTGGAATAGGGTTGAAAAACTATTCATTTTGCACCCACCTAGCTTAGAAATTTGAAAATTTGCTCTGACTTTCTAGCGAGGATGTCTCCAATTCCAACCACTCACCATCGCGCATACAGGATTCGGACATTCCAGAGACCAGCTGGCGCGGACCCCCCGGTATGGACCTAAAACTTGTCTTTTGAAATTTTTTATTTTCATGCATTTTAATGCATTAATGGCAGATTTTACATATGCGTCACTCTAGTTAGGAGCCGCATATGCATGCGTGAACGACGCATGTGTATGCGGAAAACCGCATTTGTAATTTAACACCGGTCGGTTAGAATAGGTTTTCTGCGGTTAACCGCATTTGTTGATTTTTGCATCGCATTTGATTTTTTGAATCGCATTTGTATTAGAATAGCCGCATGTGTAAATTTATGAACCGCATGTGAATTTTCTGCACTGCAAATTTTATTTTGCAATGCATATGGCCTTTGTGTGACGCAAGTGATTTTATGAGACGCATTTGTAATGTAATGACGCATATGAAATTTATGAACCGCATGTGTTGAAAAGCGACGCATGTGAAAAAGAATGACGCATGTGCAAAAGAACGACGCATTTGCATTTCATGTAGTATAATCATGTTGCACTAGAATAGATAATTGAGGCTAACATGAGGCATGTATAATGCCATTACAGGTTGTGTTGGACACGATTTATACACGGGAGTCTAGACCCACCACCTTCCGATTCAGAGACAGCTTGCGGCCGCCTGAGCGATGGACTCTATGGCATTTGGGTTTGTTGCATGTGACCGATATGCCCTAGATTCGGGCAAATCGGGGGCTACTGACAGCGTTATGTGAGAGGTGGCACTCGGAGACATCATCCTTCCACCTACCGACTGGAGAGGCCACAGTGACATTGGAGGATGTATATAGGATTCTGAGACTGCCTATTAGAGGCACACGGGTGGTCTATGATACTCAGAGAGGGATTGCTGAGATGTGCAGATATTACCCCCATGCCGACATTAGACAGCTAGGGGTTGACGACTATGAGATTAGGTGGTGGGTGTTGGCCCAAAGATATAGACAGTTGGACTGTCTAGTAGCGACATTGATAGGCAGTATAGTATTGCCTGACCGCCGAGGCCATGGGTTTCCTATGGGATGGGGGGAGATGTTAGTGGGCATGCTCGAGCGGCGAGTTGTATATGCCTGGGGTTCTTGTTTACTTGGGATGTTGTACTTCCATCTACATGACATTGCCTATAGAGAGGCACAGTCGATGAGTTGTGGTACCACACTCCTGATGGTATGGGCATGGGAGCATATTGCTATTTTTAGACCACCTGTTATAGTAGACCTACCTCATGGAGCTCCATACGCCTTCCGTTACGCGGGGGCGACTACACAGCATCATATTAGAGACACAAGCTATTTCAGACATGCTATAGATACCATGGAGCAGTTCACATGGAGGCCATACCTAGGTTGTGAGGTGTGGTCAGATGAGGACAAGCACTTGCCATTTTGTAGACAGGCACAGTACTTGGTGGGACAGACAGTGTCTCATGTACATATTATAGAGCGACAGTTGCCAGACCGGGTTTTGAGACAGTTTAGAGAGGTACAGGATGTACCTCGAGGGAGAGCAGAGTTTTCCAGATCCTCATGGGAGGTCCCGCTATGGGGGTCAGAGATTCCAGTGGCCACGGCGGAGGTGGATATTGATGGACTACATGCACTTCCATGGGGATGGAGGGGTGGACCAGCAGACCCAGGGACCACGCCAGAGTACGATCAGTGGTGGGCAGCACACAGGCCGATCCCTTTGACAAACCCAGAGCAACCAACACCGGTAGAGCGACGTGGGACAGGTCCACGAGGCAAGTGAGGTAGAGGGAGAGGCCGAGGAGACAAAAGCGGTTGTGGTGATGGAGGGGATGATGGCAGAGGTGGACGGCGTGGAGGCAAGAGAGGGAGGCGTGGTCGGCGGGGACGAGGACCAGCCTTGTCACTGATCCGGGAGGAGGGAGGAGAGGAGGATGTGGCCATGTTAGATGTGGCCAGAGGTGGAGAGGAGGATCAGCCGGCGGAGGCAGGCATCCCAAATATCCCAGATATCCCAACAGAGGAGGAGGCAGATGCCGAGGAGGCAGGCAGAGAGGAGGCAGAGGTTGATGCTCTGGGGTTGTTAGGTGCCTACCAGGAGGATGATGATGAGGATGACAATCATGAGAGAGAGATCCGAGATCAGATCCTGGAGGAGTTGGATGAGGAGGAAGATGGGAGAGACAGGGCCCGAACAGGATGAGATAGAGGCAGAGGAGCCCGACACAGATATATTGCGAGCCTAGGTTGCCTCCTTGGAGGAGCAGATGAGAGTATTGATGGCTCGGATGGAGAGGGACAAAGCCTTGATGGACAGGGATCAGGCCATAGCCCGGCGGCAAGAGACTGAGCAGAGGTTCACAGAGCTCAGGGAATTATGTACAGGACCATCAGCTGCGTTCGCCAGAGAGCTAGTCAGAGCTGGAGAGAGGGAGAGATACTATCAGGACCTATATGAGGCAAAGGTTCCCCTAGAGAGGCGGGATCCCAGTTTTTCAGCGACACATAGTAACAGGTCCCAGACCAGGACCCACACGTGGACAGTTAGCACAGAGGGGGTGGATTAGCCACGTAGAGCAGGGCCCTATGACAGACCTCCCACAGCTCATAGATCAGCAGGTTCTCAACATCATTCTCCCACACACTCCCGGCATGATGGCAGTGGTAGTTCAGGATAGAGATACTGCTTGAGATTCATTTGAGACATTGTATTTTGATCTGATAGCCTGCGGGCTTCCATGTATTATTGATACATTATGACCTTGTGATGTGACACAGTTGAGCGATATATATATATATATATATATATATATATATATATATATATATATATATATATATATATATATATATATATATATATATATATATATGATTTTTGACAATTTTCATGATATGCATTTCTATTTATTGATTATACAATCTTGATGTGATGTTGGTATTTTATGATGTGTATGCAGCTAATGAGATAATGTTGATTCTATGATGATGTATGATTCTATATGATGTATGCAATTTAGAACTATGAGATGCAATGTGATGTGAATATGTATGATGGATACTACATGTATGTTAATGCAGGTGTAATGTGATGTATGTATTTACAATTGCTTTGTACATGGAATACTTATGATAAGTATTATTTGATGATGATTGTTTATTATGCCATGATGATCTAGGTATGAGATATGTACATATGCATGTATGTTTCTAACATGTATGTTGATGCAGGATGATGTATACTGTTTTGTGTCAAAGGACTCCGTCATAATGCAAGAAAGAAGGACTGTTAGCGCGGAAAGAGTGATCGAGAAAGAATGAAAGACAAAAGATAGATGTTAGTATTAGCAATCTTCGATATTTTGCTATATCACAAAAGGTATTGCACTTTATCATCATTGGGCGGGACTAATACAAATGGAGAAAAACACCATGATATGACATAGATCAAGGTGTGTAAGGTCATCCACTTGCGAATAACAGACAGTCGCAGACAAGGATTGTCATTAACTCATACTAAAGGCACAAGTTGCCCCAGTCTTTTTGTCAGGACAAACCACAGACAGCAAATAAAGTAAAAGACGGGTCATGAGACATCATTGCTCCTCTAAATCCTTCATGGGACATCCTTGAGGAAACTAGTAACATGACTCAAAAATTAAATTTTAAAAGACAGTCGACAGACAGTAGTCAAAGAAAACAGAATTCTGATACATCGTTGCTTCTCTAAACCCTTCATGGGACATCCTTGAGAAAGCTAGTAACATGAATCCCAATCATCAATTCAAGATAAATGATAAGATAAATAAGCCATAAAGTCAAAAAGCCAGTAAAATATTTGCCAAAACATGATTTGTTTGTTTGATTTGTTTTGAATGATAGAAGGTTTGATTGATAGAGCCTGATGTCAGGAAATACACATACCGAATAAGACTGTGAGTCTGGTTTCGATGTTATGACTATCTGTATAAGGCATGACAAAGCCTGGTTTCAGAAAGACATGTATCGTATAAGACGTTGAGTCAGATGCCATTGATGTGATAACCTGTGTAAGGCTATATTTGATTGTTTGACCTTGTCGATTATGCAGGAAGGACTCATCCTGAATAAGACATAGGTTGTTTTGCTGATATTAGTATTCAGGAAGGACTCATCCTGAACAAGATACAGGTTGATTGTTTTGATAGCATTTGTTTCCAAGAAGGACACATCCTGTAGCAAACATTAGTTGATCCGTTTGACTGTTTTATTTGGCAAGGTGTTTGATTTGACTTAGAGACATTGCTGACTTGTTCACCAGATTAATGCATGACCTGATATGATGTGTGGACAATTGACTGTGTGTGACGATAAACCCTAAAGGACTGACCTAGTGCGGCCTCAGGGGCTCATCGATTGATGGCCTTTCCTACGTTATACACACAGAGACCTCGTAGTTCGACTTGACTTGGGCTGACAAGACTGACTACAAATAAAAGACTCGTGTGAAAGTGAATGCAACGAACCCTAATGGACTGACCTAGTGTGGCCTCGGGGGCTCATCGATTGATGGCCTTGCCTACGTTGTACATGTAGAGACCTCGTAGTTCGACACAACTAATGACCTTGTCATATAGACATATGGATTGACTCATGACTTTATACAAAAAAATCTAAAAGGACTGACCTAATGCCTTGGGGCACATCGGTAGATGGCCTTGCCTACGTCCAGTCACAGAGGCAACGTAGTTCGACAAATGACAAAGACTGACAAGTGCGACTGACTCTAACTCTGTTTTTGGATTTTCGATATGTTTTGTTTTTTTGTTTTTTTCTTTTTGAATTTTTCTGATGTTTTTATATTTTCTCAGGTCATTTTGCGATATTCGTGGATTTTCCATGGTTTTACATCTCCAACACAACTAATGTAAGAACCAATATGACACATGTCAAGTGTTTACCCCCAGTCGAGTATAAGACCAATTGATTATGAATAGGGTAAGATGGGGGATATGAAATGCACTCGATGTCAATCGTTCCAAGTTATGGGAAAGACTACCACTTATTAGGAATGATATATACAAGCAATGGACACAAAAGATAAGGGATATGTACAGGGATAGATAGTATGTATAGGGATAAGGAGTATATACAGGGAAGTGGACTATGTACAAGGATAAGTAGTATGTACAGGGTTATGGATTATAGACAATTATAAGGACTATGTACAGGGTTATGGACTATGTATAGGGAAGTAGACTATGTAAAAGATAGTGGATTAGAATAATAGTAGACAAAGGAGCAGAGTTGAGTACACATGGCGCCTGTTTGCCAGGTTTTCACCATGGTACCTATCCAAAGCGCCATTGAAGTGGTTTTCACCATTGGACGAATGATTTGTCTTTACTATTTTCTATATTATCTAATTTTTTTGGTGCTACCAAGACGCCTGTTTGCCAAGTTTTCACCTTGATAACGATTTTTATGATTTTCTAATTTTTTTGTATTTTTTGCTAATTAAAACAAAGGCTCCCAGAAGCTATGCGTAGAACTTCTTTAGATGCATACTATTAATTGGTGAGGACAATGGTTCCCCTTCAGGAGTAGAGAGCTGGTATGCTCCTAATCCAAAAGCTTCTATAACAACATAAGGTCCTAACCAATTTGGTTCAAACTTTCCTGGTTTTTCTCTTTTTGCTTGATTCTTTGGGTTCTCCATTAAAACCAGGTCACCAATGTCAAAGTTTCTGTTCAAAACCTTCCTGTTATAGCTATGACGAAGGCAATTCTGATATGCTTGGAGATGGTCTAGTGCCTTCTGTCTTCGCTCATCTAGGAATTCTAGCTCATGGAGCCTTGACACTCGATACTCTTCATCATTAATGTGGCCTTTCAGGGATACCATTAGGGAAGGAATCTCAACCTCAATAGGCAAAATGGCTTTAGACCCAAAAACAAGTGAATATGGGGTAGCACCAATGGGAGTACGGATACTTGTGCGATAAGCCCATAAGGCAGGGTTAAGCTGTAAATGCCAGTCACAACCAGCATCATTGACAGTCTTCTTGAGGATTCTAAGGATGGTCTTGTTAGATGCCTCTGCTTGGCCGTTACCTTGTGGGTAGTATGGAGTAGAGAAGTGATGTTGGATATGAAATTCTTCACACAGATGATGAACTTCTTGGTTCTTAAATGGGCGGCCATTATCAGTGATTATGGACTGAGGGACACCATACCGATAGATGATATAATTCAGGATAAATCTAGAAATCTGTGTGCCGGTAATGTATGTCATGGGAATGGCTTCAATCCACTTCGTAAAGTACTCAGTGGTAGTGATAATGAACTTGTGTCCATTAGATGATGTGGGGTGGATCTTACCTATGAGGTCGAGTCCCCATTGGGCAAAGGGCCAAGGTGACATGATAGGATGAAGCTCCTGTGCTGGGGCATGTATCAAGTCTCCATGAATTTGGCATTGACAGCATTTCGTTACAAATACATATGAGTCTTTTTCCATAGTAGGCCAGTAATAACCCAGTCTCATAATCTTTTTGGCTAAGGTAGGACCACTCGAATGGGAACCACATATACCCTCATGCACCCCACGCAAGGTTGCTTGTGCTTCAATAGAATCAAGACATCTCAGTAGGGTATTATCTAAGGCACGTCTATATAGGGTGTCTCCGACGATGGTGTATTTGGCTGACTTGCAGAGGAATGTCCTATGTTGGTTATTGGATAGGCCAATGGGTATGACTTTGGCATGAAGGTAATCATAGATTTCTTTGTACCATGGGGAATCGGAACCAACAATATCACACACCATTTCAGAATCTGGGATATCGTAGGCTGGGACTAAAAGTTGTTCGACCAAGAACTCAAACTTAGGCACGTTGTTAGGAATGTCAAGAAGTGAAGCAATAGTAGCCATAGCGTCTGCTGCCCTGTTTAAAACATGAGGTATTTGATGAAATTCAACTTTGTCAAAATACTCCTTAAAGCTATCAGCCATGCGCTTGTATGGAGCAAGCTTCTCATCCTTAGTCTCATACTCATCATTTACCTGTCTGATTACCAGTTGGGAATCTCCATATACCTGTAGGTTCTTGATTTTCCACTTGACTGCCATGGGTAACCCTGTCACTAGAGCTTCATACTCTGCCATGTTGTTAGTGCATGGAAATGCAATCCTGAATGACTTAGGGATGGAATCACCTTGTGGTGTGATGAACAATATCCCAGCCCCTGAACCATGATTTGTATGTGAACCATCAAAGTACAGTTTCCATGTTATGTTTGTGTCAATTGTAAATATGAACTCATCACGAAAGTTTGCAACCAATGGGTGATCTGCCTGTATGGGTGCATTAGCTAATTGATCAGCAATGACCTATCCTTTAATAGCTTTTCTTTCTACATACTGGATATCATACTCACTAAGTATCATAACCCATTTGGCTAGTCGCCCTGTTAATGTTGCCTTGCTGAGAAGATATTTCAAAGGGTCTATTTTAGCGATCAACATTGTTTGATGGTTTAGCATGTAGTGCCTCAGTTTTTGGGTAGCAAATACTACTGCAAGACAGGCACATTCAATGTTACTATAGTTGAGCTCATAACCTACCAAAGTCCGACTGATATAATAGACTTCCCTTTCATGACCTTCATCGTCATTCTGTGCAAGCAATACTCTGAGTGATGAATGGGTTGTTGTAATATAAAGAATCAATGGTATTCCTTCAACAGGTGGCATTAAGACAGGTGGTGTAAGTAAATATTCTTTAATCAGTTGAAAAGCCTCTCCACACCTAGTTGTCCATGCAAAGGGTACTCCTTTCTTAAGTAAATGTTGAAAAGGATGTGTCTTGTCTGCTAGCTGCACTATAAATCTTCTGATAGATTGCAACCTTCCCTGGAGTGTCCTTAGTTGACTAAGATTAGTAGGTGGAGGCATGTCCATGATTGCTTTCACCTTAGCAGGATCCACTTCAATGCCTCATCTAGAAATAATATAACCTAACAGCTTTCCTGAATTGACTCCAAACACACATTTCTTTGGATTAAGTCTCACTTTATACTTTTCCAGCCTCTGAAATATCTTGTCCAAAACATGTAGATGTTCTACCCTTGTCTTGGATTTTACAATAAGGTCATCGACATAATCCTCCATACAAGTGTGTACCAGATCATGAAAGATAGTAGTCATGGCATGCTGATAGGTTGCTCCTGCATTCTTGAGTCCAAAGGGCATAACATTCCAGCAATACGTTCCCTAATGACAAGTAAAAGTCGTCTTATGTTGATCTTCAGTTGCAATTTTGATCTGGTTATATCCTGAAAATCCATCCATAAGGGACAACATCTCATATCCTGTTGTCATGTCAACTATCATGTCTATGTTAGGCAAAGGAAAGTCATCCTTAGGACACGCTTTATTGAGGTCTCTAAAGTCAATGCAGATGCAGATGCCCCCAGCTGGTTTAGTAACTGGTACAAGATTGGAAATCCAATCTGCATAGTCGATAGATCTGATGAAACCAACATCTAAGAGCTTCTTGAGTTCCGCCTTGACTAATAAAGCAATTTGTGGGTGCATTTTTCTCAACTTTTTTTTCACTGGTTTGGCACCTAGTTGTAAGGGAAAATGATGTAGAACAAGGTCAGGATCCAACCCAGGCATGTCCGCATATGACCAAGCAAAATTTATCTATCTTTGTGCAAAGAAGTCATGGAACTCTGATTTCTCTTTTGTTGTTAATGATGCTGCCAAATAAACCAGTCGAGGATTCTCTTTTGTGCCTATGTTGACTTCTACTGATTCTTCAACGAGCATGGGTGACTTTTCCTGTGCAATAGGAAGAATGTTCAAACCTCCATCCTTAGGTGCCTCAGAGAGGTTTTCACCTTCGGATGTGTCCTTTCTTTTTACTTTTTCATTGTCTAAAGGTGCTTTTCGGTTTTCACCTAGAGACTCATCCTTTTATCTTGTTTATTCTTTTTCTCATTTTTGCGACTGGAGGGTTGAACAGATTCCCCAAAATATGCTTTGTTGTCCAAGTCAATGGTAAAACCAGCCTTATGATCACCGTTTGGTATGCCTTCTCGTAATCCTAGGAACTCAGCAATTGTTTCGTCGTTCTCAAAAGTGTCTAAGACGGGTGCGTCTTGTTGATCCCAATCAATGAGTTGGGGATAAACTAAGGGCATGTCATCGTCGAAGTTGTCAAAGTCTAATGGGGTCAAGGTAAAGATTGAATTATTCATGTGGTTACAAAATTCTTGTACCAGATTCTTTTTGCTCTTAGGTTTGGGTCTAGACAGATGGATAGGTGGGCCTAATGCCAAGGTTTGACTATCGGAAATAGGTTGCTCAGGTTGCCAAGAGGTAGGATCAAGTGATTCCCAATAGTAATGTTTAAACCATTCCTCTTTTGTCATTTTATTTGGTGGATAG
Source organism: Sequoia sempervirens (assembly GCA_007258455.2). Lineage (NCBI taxonomy): Eukaryota > Viridiplantae > Streptophyta > Pinopsida > Cupressales > Cupressaceae > Sequoia > Sequoia sempervirens. Next base: position 257,030,806 of record VDFB02000003.1, on the reverse strand, counting down.
GAATTTAAGGGGTTTGGTGAGGAATTTAACATCAAGTCAAGTTCTCCAAATAACTTGTCAAGGTCCATAGAAGAAGTAGAGGATAGGGAATCCCACTCATAATCGTTAGAGTCGAGGGAGTCACAATGATATTGGTCCACTGGTTCGTGAGATGTCTTAATATATTCTAAAGCACTAACTTCCTTAAGTAAGGGTAATGGGGTACTAGGAACACCAATCTGAATCGGTTGAAACCCTAGCCCTACTCCTTTTGGCCACTAAGAAACAAATATTGGTTCAATTCTGCCATCTTGGTTTAAGCCTAAACCACTTTGTCCATCATATCCTTTGCTTTGCATAATTTTGAAACCTTTTCCATATAGATTTGTAGGAATATGAGCAAGTAAAAGGGGTTCCTGATTATCTTCCTTATACAGCCAGGAAGTGACATCTTCTGCATCTATAGCCTCTTTGGTTAATTCACCCCATTTAGTGAAAGTTGTTGTGGGGGGAACATGTATAGTGATCATAGACTATCCCCTACCTATTGTAGGTAAACCATATGACTTAGGAGGAACCAAATGGCTAACACAATAAGAAGTCTTCATGTAATACTCTCCGCAACCCTTGTCTTGGATCTCAACCCTAGGTGTGGTAGGAACTGAGGGTGAAGTAGTTGCTCAAATGAGTGTGGATGGATCAACATAGGAAGATGAATTGGTAGATGAGACCGCTTGGTTCACTGACACTTGGCATTGGGGGATCTCTTTTAGATTGGTGCAATACTGGAAAGGATCGAGATCACCATCTATAGTTATTTCGGTGCCATTGTAAGGAAATTTAAGACACTGATGATAGGTGGAAGGGACTGCCTTCATGGCATGAATCCATGGTCTACCTAGCAGAAGGTTATAAGGGAGGGTGAGATCCAAGACCTGGAACTTTGTCTCCATCACCACAGGACCAATTCTGATAGAAAGTGTTACCACCCCCTTTGATTTTCTTTCCTCATCATCATAAGCTTTTATGACAATGCTTTTGGTTGGGTCCATGCATGCTTCTGAAATACCTAATGCCTTAATTAGTTTTAAAGTACATAGATTTAACCCTGCTCCTCCGTCTACCAAAACTTGTCTAACTTTGGTGTCATCAACAAGGACTTCTAGATGTAAAGGGTCGTTGTGGTTCGCCTTTTCAGTTGCATAGTCTTGTTCAGAAAACGTGGCATGGTGATTATTGGTCAAGTAGCCCACCATTTCCTGGAAACCATTGACATCAAGGTCATTAGGACCGTGGAGTTTTGTAAATCCTTATCGAGGATAGACCGATGTTCGGGGGAAATACGCAACAATTCCAAGATTGAGATTTGGGTTGGGGTCTTCCCCAACTGATCAAGAAGGTTATATTGTAACTTGGAAGGTTGGGGTGTTTGCTGCGATGGAGGGCCTTGAATAGTGAATTTAGTACGACGAGTATTGACCGCACACTCATGATTAGCATTAATAGTAATGGTATTGATATTCTCATCAGCGGCACGAAGGCAATGAATGATTTTGCCACTACCATAATCATGTTTGATACTTGCATAGTTGGTTGACATATTGGTCTTAGTACTAAAACTAGGGACAGTTTCTTTCCCATGGTCATGTAGTGGGTCTGAAAAGACTTGATGATCAGTATTCGATGTCTTTTGTTTTTGTCCACTAACTTCAATAATTCTCCTTTCAACAAGATCTTGTATGATATTCTTCAGTTGTCGACAGTTTTGTAGGTTATGTCCCTTAGTCCTATGAAAATCACAAAAGGCGTTGTCATCCCACCAAGCTGGTTTAAACTATCCTGGATCGTATTATCTTGGTTCCTGTAGCTGTATGAGGTTATGTTGTAGCAATTGTTTGAACACCGACTCAATGGGTTCCCCTAAGGGAGTGAACTCATGTTTTTGAAATCTTCTCGGTTGTGGACGTTGAGTATTTCAGACCATGCTAGGAGGTTGATTGGCAGCATTAAGCATGTTGGCAAAAGTATGAGGTCCTTGTAATGTTAGAAGGGGTCCCACTTGTAGCGTTTTAGCATCAACCACGCCATCATTGGTGACATTTTTGTTGCGAGACCAAAATCTATTTCTATCAGTAGGGGTGTTTTGTACGATTGGGTTTCTATTGGACGTTGATGTCTTGAGTTCACCCTTTTCAATGAGGTCCTTCTCTATTATCACCCTTTTCCACTAGTTCCGAGAAAGATGTACAACAATGTACCCTTAGGTTACTCCTGAGTTTCGCATGAAGGTTTTCTTGAAACATTGTAACTTTTTGTTTTTCAGGTATCTCGATGGGACACCGACTAGCTATAGTCCTCCATCTCTGGAAGAAAGAGATGAATGTTTCCCCTTTGTCTTGCGTTGTGTGACACAAGGTTGCTATGTTTATCTCATGATCTATGTTGAAGGTGAATTGCTCCACAAATTTCTCAACTAGTTCACCCCAAGATCTAATGCCAGAATCTAGACCCAAAAACCATTCCAGTGCAATTCCTACAAGACTTCTTGGAAACAGCCTCATAAGATATGTGGGGTCGTAAGCGACATCTATGCGTATGGTAGAAAATTCCCTGATATGTTCGATTGGATTTCGTTTGCCATTGTACTTAGGAAGATTCGGTATGACATACCCGTGACGGAAAGGTGTCATGTACAATGATCTATCAAAGGGAAATGGGAATATGTCCTTTGGTGAAAATGATTTCTTAGTTGACACCGACATGTTATCCATTTGCGTTTGTAATGCATGCATTTGTGTTTTTAGGACGTCAACTTGGGTCAAAGATGTGCTAGGAGGATTATGCAGATCCATGTATGTGTTCTGAAATCCAAAGTCTCGTGATGGGTTTGATTGAATGTTGGCACCTGAGGTGGATTTGGATTCAGAATGTTGGTAAATGTGTTCTGGTCTAGTATCTACATAAATTGATGTTGACCTGGGTTCTGTGTAAATGGATTCTGAGTACCACTCTGTGAAAAAGGATTCTGATTCAGAATCGGTGTGAAATGGTTTTGACTTGGAATCTGTGTAGATGGATTCTGATTCAGGATCAATGTAAGTGGATTCTGACTGCTGGTCTGGAAGAGTGGATGTTGATTGCCATATTGGAAGGAGGAAATGCCTCCTATTTGTGTAATCCTTGGTATAGTACTAGTGATTTGAGCACTAGGTATGGCCATCGACTGTGGTAAGGTACCCATGATACTAGTAGTAGGTATGGTTGTTGATTGTGCACTTGTGACACCGACATAAGATGTATGGGCTGATGTTTTAGGTCTTTTACTCCCAACAAGGGGACCAGATGGAGTGGATGATGATGCCCCTACAGTGAAATTAAATCCCGATGTCATGCTAGACATACCAAATGGAGACGTATGAACTGTCGTACCCTGTGTAGATGTGGTAGATGGCATTGTTGTACTGACCTAAGGTATAGTAGTACTAGCAGTCATTGTATTTGTCCCTTGTGTAGGTTGAGTTTTTAAGGTGCTAATATCAAATCCTGGAGGTAAAGTAGCACCTTCAGCTAGCAATTTACCTAAAAATCGTTGACAATCATTTGCTAGGTACTCATCTACAAAAGAGGCAAACTCAGGGTCATATGCGGCAGCCTTTATGTCCTCTACTGCAATATGTCCTTGAGTGTTTCTAGTGGTGAATTTGTCTAATAGAGTCTTATGAGGTCTTGAAGAAAATGGATTGATGAACTCGTTTGGGTTCGACATGTTTTCTCTCTCTCTTCTCTTAGACCTAGTTTCAACCATGTAAGACAAGCTCAATATGCGGGATATGCAAAACTATATCTATGAACAGTATGACTCTAGTCTATGTTTTGGGATTTTCGTATGCAAAGTGAGGAATGTCCTAGGATGACACTAATCTAGATTCTAAAGATGCAAAGTCTAAACAAGACCCTAAAGTGATCAATTCTATAAACTTTAAGATGAAGGGACCAACTACCTAAAGTCTAATCAAGGTGTCAATTTAGTGAAGTCAAGGAACCAATGTAGGACGAGGATCAAAGACAAGTTGAGTTTCCTAACTATACTGATGAGCTAGGATGACTCTTTTTAGGACAAAGTATAAGATGATAAGACTAGGTTCAATGACAAATTTTGTTGACACTATGACTTTTCTAGAGTATAGATGGTGGACTACTCCTAAAGTTTGCAAAAGTGACCTTTCTAGAAGTCTAATGCAAGGTGATGTGTACCCTAAGATGAAGCTAAACTCTAATTGAAGAAAACTATGGCAACGACTAAATGACCCTAAGGTATGCAAAATTGAGCAAATCGTTTCAGGTTTCTGTTTCAAAAACTGTTTGTGTGAAGACAACTGAAACTGGTATAACCGTGTTGACTGGACAGTGACTGTGAATTCTGGTTTTCTGATAATTAGACAGATGCGTCGCAAGATTTAACAGATGCGGTTCAAGTTTAACAGTTGCAGTCTAAACTGACATATGCGACTCAAAATTTACCAGATGCAACTCTAACTGACAGATGCGACTCAGAATATAACGCATGCAGTTTTTCAAAGCAAATGCGAGCCAAACTAACAGATGCGACCCAAAATTTACAGATGCGACAGATAATGACAGATGCGACTCGAAAATTAACAGATGCGACTCAAAAAATCAGATGCGAGTTTCTGGTGAATAGTTGCGACTCTGTGAATTTTCAGTGACATGAAATTTAAACTGACTCCGTTTTCCGTGTTCAAATTTTGACAATCAAAGACAATCATAAGACAAAGTGTTTTCAGTTTTGATTTTGGACTCAAGAACGTTTAAAGTGATAACAGACAAGCACATCCTAATAGGCCAAAGGCCTAGGGTTTGTATACTTGGTATAGCCCACCTATTATACCCCGGATTGGTGATGAACACCTTTCCTTCTCGAGAGCGGATAGCTTAGGAATTTGGTGGCATTGGCTCCCCTCCACGGCTCATTAACGTCTTTCAAGCACACCAATTCTGAATTCTTTGGGCAATGACCTCCCAAGAACTGCTATCTCTACTCAAGGGGATCAGTAGTGAGTATCTTCGGGCATGATACTATACCCTGCACTATACCAAGCAACGGCCACAAATAGGTTGGTCTCTAAAACAAAAGGTATTTAGTACGGGCATTCCGTTCGTGGGGTGTGATCCATACGGCGCGAGTCCCCTTTCGGATCCATCTCGTCGGAACCACACTCGTGATTCTTGTGGTTTCCCCAAGAACCCACTTTTATATACCGACTGGAAGTCCCTCAGGTTCAGGGTGCTACTGGTCTGAGTCATCCTGGGGTGAGTACTTTTTCCCACCATAACAAGTCCAAGTTCTAGAGTTGGTAACCGTTTCTCTTACACCCAGGATCGAACGGATGCGCAAGGGGAGAGGATACTTCAATGTACCAAGTCGTAAGGGTGAGAAAACTTGTGCTTTCGCACCAAACACAGTAGACACTTGTTAATTTTAACCAAACAAGATTTGCTATGCTACCAAACAATCTGTTTCAAAATTTAACTAGGGTCTTCGACAAGCGTCCTGCAGAAAAACTCGTTAGTAATTTTCAATATTGTCTTCATCAATCGTCCTGCAAAAGCTTGTTCACTCCAAATGGCCACACGCTGAAAATCAGATATCAATAACACGAAAATCAATTGAAAATTCCAGATTGCCGAAAACAGAAATAAAATTTTACCACTCAATTGCGTCGCGATATTACCAGTCAAATGTGTCATTTCTTATTCAGTTGCAGCTCAGGAAATCAATTGCGATTCAGGAAAATACAGATGCGGCGTTTCCTTTGTCAGATGCGGTTCAGGAAGTCAATTGTGGTTCAGGAAACTTCAGTTGCATCGTTCCGTACGAAAAAATCTGCAAAAACCAAAATTAAAAGATCTACGGATCCGCAAAGATGGTGTCTTCATGTCGGGTTCACCAAATGTAATGCCAAATAAAAGCTTGCACAATAGAAATAGAGATCATTAGAAGCACACATGCATACAATACTAAATCTAAAATGCAAATTCATTCGTTAAGCAACAAAGTACATAGGAAAGATAAAACGTAAACAAAACTAGAACAATCTCACCAATTTCAAACGTATTTCCATGATTCATCTCGATTTCCCTTCTCCATTTTGCTTGTGTAGTATAATTTCCCTCATATTTTTAGTAGTTCGTGCAAGTATAGCCTAAGATAGTGATTAGCAAAATATTGAAGATTCAAGACAAAGTGCTCTCAAAAGTCATAAGATTTCGCGAGAGAAATTGGAATGAAGAATGACAAATCAATTTATAGAAAATTGATTATTCGAACGATAGGCCAGGATTGAAAGATTAACAGACGATTGAGATTGACTAATTAGACATGCATTCTGATAACTGACAATAATGACATGAGTGATACAAACTAGAAATAGAATTAAAGATTAAATAAACGATTTAATCTTCAAGTTTGGTATTCGAAAACATAAGAAATATCTTTGCATGACAAAGATGAAGATTGATTATAACGACTCTCTATTTGAATGCACGCACGAGGTTTAATTAATTAAATAAGAATATTTAATTAATCTGCATGTACACACAAATAAGTTAGAACTGGACGATTGAATGATCTGACGAAGAGATTACTCGAGACAGCCACTCAGACATCAAATGAAGAGTTAACTGAGCGATTAAAATAGATGTTGAGTCGAGTAAAAGTGAATACTTAGATAACTCACATAATTATCTAAAATATAGAGGAATGCGTTAAAATAGAATTAATGAATTAAATAATTCATTTAATTCAAGACTCGATATTTGAAGAATAATTAAATAAATCAAGATTTATTTAATTAAATGATGAAGGATTTAAATGAATAATTAAATAAAGAATTTATTTAATTATAGTTGAAATATGATAAAGAGTAAATTAAATAAGAATTTATTTAATTTGACAAGAAGGATAAGGTTAATTAGTAAGATAATTAAATAAAAAGCGTTTATTTAATTAATCAAATAGACTAAAGAAAATGTGAATTAATTAAATAATTAATATTATTTAATTAATAGAAGATGAATTAATTAAATAATTAAGATTATTTAATCAATAGAAGAATTAATGTTAAGATGAATTAATTAAATAATTAAGATTATTTAATCATGACCATGAAGAATACGAATTATGAAGAATATTAAAGTCGCAGGCCTAGACCAAATTTCGGTGTCTATAGGTCTCATAGGAGGTCTTTGTCTAACTGGCATTGGACGAGTGACAACTATGTGCTCCCATACCCACTCCTGAAGCAAAGTGACACCAGTTGACAAACTACGACCTCCAAGATACATTGCCGAATGTAAATCATGATACAAGTGGGCAAGCATACACATGCCCCAAGAAAATATGGTGCCATGAACAACCATACTCTCCAAAACTCGACCCCGACCAATAGAGAATCCCTTAGACCTGTGATCAGGACTAAGGAATCCGTCGATAAAACTAGCAAGAATTGTGGGCAAAGTGGTGTATGCATCGACCATCTCACGCCATGGAATCCACTCTCCAACAATTTGATCATCCTAAAACACCCTCTGAAGAGCCTCAGTACCACCCTACTCTGTAGAATCATAAATGACAACATCTCCAACAATGGGAAGCTGCACAATTTTCCAGACATCCTCTAGGGCAGTTGTCATCTCACTGGTAGGAAGGTGAAAGGTGTTATGCTTGCTGTGCCACCTCTTAGCTAACGTTGTCAGGAGACCCCGATTAATCTTAATTTGGGGCATGAAGAAAAGAGGAGATAGTCCACAACATGTAATAATAATAGTGTCAGACTGTGCCAACTAGGGTATCAGATTGAATTTCCATAGAAATCGCTCTCAAACCTTAAGGTTCTCCAACGACTCCTATCATCAGGAAATTTTTAAAATCAGTACATTTTATCAAACCATTAAACATCAATTATCCTATCAAAACTAATCAGCTATTGGTGAGAATTTTGAAAAAATCTCATAAGAAAACATCATTGAACCTCACCTATCATGAGTTCAAATCATCAAGCATCATTGAACCTCACCCATCATGAGGTCAAATCATCAAGTATCATTGAACCTCACCTATCATGAGGTCAATCATCAATGCATCAAATCAATGTCACTTATCATGAGGTACGTTAATCAAACTATAATTATTCCTCACCTATCATGAGGATAATTATCATCATGACAAACATTAGACCTCGCCTATCATGAGGTTGAACATCATTTATTTGATCAGAATAATCAATCATATCAAACCAACGGTTGACACAATAAAAAATCGACAAAATCAAGGACAAATTCAACAAGCTTCATCAATCTAACTTGGATGCACTAAAATAGGCATTCAAAGCACTAAATCATGGCATGCACCATTTAATCTGTCAAAAGCGCTATTACAGGTGGTCAAAGTGCCAAAACTACCAAAGCGTTATTTTATTAGTTCAACATGCTAAAATATTGGGTCATAGCGCTAAAATATTCAAAGTGCTAAAATAGTCATTTGGCGTGCTAAAATTCCTATCCTAAGTGCTAAAACTACGAAAGCGCTAATTCATATCACCTAAGCGCTAAAGTTTGAAAGTGCTAAAACACTAAACCTAAGTACTAAAACAAAAGTATGACGTGCTAAAACTTTCAAAGCGCTAAAGGACCTAATGAAAGTACTACAACGAAGAGTAAAAGCGCTTTAAAAGAATTCAAAATTTTAAAAAAACTGACAAATGCGCTAAAAAGAAGGAAATGCATGAAAAAAACGAGGGGAAAAAGGGTACATACCGGAGGTCCGTAGGCGGTCGAGCGCTGGTGACGTTGTACACGCTCGAACAGGTGGGTGTGATATGGAATCAGCATCTCGCTTCAAGTGGCACAAAAAGTTCTCTCACAAAGATTTCAAAAGTCAAAATACACAAATGAGAGTGAAAAGGACCCTTTTTACCTTTTTATAGATTATTAAATGAGGGATTTTTGTGGGATTATTTAAATTTATTTCTGAGATTAATTCAAAAACATCCTGGGGAAATTTCTACATCAATTATCAAGAGATAAATTATTTCATCACCAAATCTTCATCGAATCTTCATCAGGTCATCAAAAAATCATAAAAATTTGCAAAATTACAAAAAATAAAAAAAATCATTAATTTATCTCTGGAGGGGGCATATATCCATCAACCGCCTGAAAATCATGTCTAGGGCACACTGAAATTTTTCCGTCGATACTAGTAGCAGCAGCAAAATTTTCTTTGAAGCAATGCGTAAACACATCACTTCAAAGAGGGGCAAAATGTATACACCTAAAAATGGTCTGGAGAATATAATTAATTAAATATGATTTATTTGATTAATTAATCCTAAATTCATCTACTTAGTAAATAAATAGAAATATTTATTTATATTATGTTCACTATTAATTCTTCTATTATACCATATTATTTTCCTCTTAATTAAATAAACAAAATTAAATACTTTGTTTTATTTAATTATTATCATTAATATTTCTTCTATACTTTATCCATTAATCCTATCTTAAATTAAATACACAACTTCGATAATTTGTGTAATTTAATTATCTTATCATATTTCCTCTTAATTAAATAAAGATATTCTAAAGATTTATATAATTATCATATTCATCTTTATTAAATAAGCAAATATCAAATATTTGTTTTATTTAATTAAATCTTCCTATTTTACTAAATTGAATAAATCAAAAATATTCAAATAAAGGCATAAATCAAATATTCCTCTATTCACTCACCAATAAAATTAGATTTTTTAATCTAATTAATTCAACTCACATTCACGGGAAAGCTTCAAGGGACAAACTTGCAGGCAATCCTCTCAATCTTCTTCCTCTAATCTTTCCTATCATCTTTCTTGATGTTTTCATGAGGAGGACTAATCCCCATGATCAGCTCAAGCCTCTCAATTCTCCAAATTCAATCCAGGCCTCTACTATGTTGTCGTTGTGCAAATTTGTTGTCGTAAATCTATAAATACAGCCTTCTCAAGTAAAGAATGGATCTCAATTGTGTGCAAACTTACTCTGCAGGAATACAATCAAGCAATCATAGCATTAGTATTAGCAATAGTATCATAGCATCAGTAGATTTAGAATTACGTCAACATCTTAGTTTTTATTGTAGCTTCCTTTTATCAGTTTTCATGTCAGAATAGTTTACAATAGTATCATATCATCTAGAAATCACTAGCAATCATTAGATCATTGCATTTAACATCACTCCATCCTCTGAATTGACATTTTAAACAGTCATATTGCTTACCAAATCTGAGAGGCTTTCGTGACTTGATAAATCTTTAGAGATAGGAGACAATGAGACGCCTTCAAGCTTTTTTGTGATTTAAATTAGTTTAATTCATGTTAATCTTGATATAATGTTTCATTAAGAAGTTTTTTAGTTTTTCTTACTTATTTACTTATTCACACTTACAATTTAAGAACATGAAAGGATTAACCATTTGATAATAATCTAACTTCAATTTTTACTTATTTAATTATAATACTCAAATAAATCAAATCTCTCCTAGAAATTTCAGATTATTAGATATTCAAGAATCACATATTTTATGATTGTATTGAAATTATTTAATTAAATAAAGATCTTATGAAAACCTACAGTAGGTATACCATTAGATTAAAAATTCTTAGTTTATACATTTGTTACTTCAAAATAATAGATTTAATTAAAATGTAATATAAACCTTTGATTATTATAAACTAAATAAATTTAATTAAAATCTAACACAAATCTAATATTAAATGAATTTGTAGATAAATTTAACTTTAAATAAACTTGCAATTAAACCTAATTTTAAATGCACTTGAGAATAACTCTAATTTAAATGTATTAGAAAATAATTCTGATTTGAATGTATCTGAAAATAAATCAAATTTTTAAATGTACCCATCCGATAAACGCAACACTTATTTACGTGTTAACATTTCGCTCATAAAAAGATCATTAAAATATTTAAAGAACTATGATCTAATATTCTCGAGTAATTAATTTTCACGGCAAAATAGTAACTGATAAGAGCACAAAATGTAATTTTACTTTTTACCTATTCACTCATGAAGAGATCATTTAAAAACTAATTAAAGGAGCACAAAATTTAATTTTTATTTTTACCTATTCACTCATGAAGAGATCATTTAAAAACTAATTAAAAGACTAGATTAACGCCCTTCTAAAACAAATACCCATTTACTCCACTTTAACACGAGCAAATTACCTTAAAATACAAATATAAAAGAAACACGCCATTAAATATAAATATAAAAGGAACACATAATTTATCAGTAACAGGAAAGTGGAATAATATAAATGTAACTAATTCCCTTTTCTGTAATGAATTCGATACCCAATTTATCCATCCATCGTAAAAAAAAGCATATAATTAATCACAACAGGACATATAACTTATTCTAATATATCCCGCAGTAATAAACTAATTATAAAATTAAATATAATTAAAATTTTCTTTAACCTAATGTTATAATAAAGAAACGTATCTACTCTTTTCAACTTCCCATATAATTTCCACCTAATTCTCAAGTTTTCAAGACCGAATTGTAACTTCACTAAGATGGTAAAAAAAAAATAATACTTGCATAAGAGCTCTTACTAATATATAGGGATACATTATAAGACATAATGTCGTTTACTTTTAACTCAAATATCCTACAGTACTGCAAATAATTAGTCGATAGGCTATATTGCATGAGCTTTCGACCTGAAACAAGTCTCACACTGTCGAACTACCATGGTTTCTTGTCAAACTTTTGGTGGATTTCCAGTTATCTTCGGCGTTTAACTCACATGCTGGAACCCACTTGACAACGATATAAATGGCAATAGAATGAGTTTAATGCTTGCATTGTGAGCCAAGTTGAAGCGCACTGTTGGAGGATGGAGTAAATGCAGAATACAAAAGGAGCCACAGTGATGTAGAACGTACCTTCAAGATGTGAAATCACGTCAATTCTAAAAAATATCAACCTCCACTAGTAAAAAAACTACCGCTATCTGAAACGCTATCAGATTTCATCCTCTACATTTATTCATGCAGATAAGTTCATTTTTGTTGCAGATGATGGCTTGTGCAACTTTTGTTGCTGAGGCTGAGGCATCCTCGCCCACCTGTTCTTTGAGAATAGGCGTTGATTTTGTAATGGGGGTGCCCTTTGTAATAGCTGGTGTCGATGGATCTCTCATGGCCAAGCAACCAATATTTTTATTTTAACAGGTTGCAAAAATCTTGTCGTGAGCCCTTTCACTGCGTGTGAGCCCAGAATATTCTCGGTTACACTACAATCCATTTGAAACTCGACCTCAGCTCAGCTCCACGGCACTGTTCGGTTCTGGAGACGGGGGTGGCAAGTGGATTGTGGGGGAGGTTTCATGCAGGACATCAGATTCGTATGCGGAGTACCCAACAAAATCCCTATTTGGGCACAACATGGACGAGTTTGGAGTGGCTACCACTGCCGCTCATATTCCCGAGGTGCGTCTGATGCCGAGACCTTTCTAGGATGGCGAGGGAGCCACCAGATAGCAATCCAATTTCCTACATGCATTCGTGGTTGGGGGACCACAAGCATGACTTGTGTTGTTGGTTTTTTGCTTTTGTTTCAGCTGACAGTGTCATTTTGGTTTATATATGGAGAATCTGCAACAATACCACCAGGTTTCTTTCCTAAAATATTTTCCTTTGGTGACTCTCTCACTAATACATGCAACACTAGATCTAGAGTAGGACCCAGTAACTTTCAAGGAGTTTCCCATCCCCCCTATGGACGAACATACTTTCACAGGCCTACTAATCGTTACTCAGATGGATGCCTTGTCATTGATTTTGTAGGTAAACAAGCAACTCAAACTCCTCTCGTGATTTACTATTTTGGGTGTGTGAAGACTAAAGTTTGCAACATTTTGTCATATAAATATGCCTTAGTGACATCTATGAACATTTGCATACCTGTTAGTTTATACTTCACAGTGGCATTTATGTCTTAAATGTTCTATTCATACTAGGATGTTCAAGAAGTTTTTTACCAAATATCCTAATTTGTTATCTGTTGGTGTTAAGTTGAAGAAGTCTCTGGTTTGACTTAAGATTTTTATGTATTAAGTTGTGACTCAAACTTTGTGTTTATGTGGCTAACACCTCAAGCTCTTAGGCTCCCATTTCTTCAACCATACGCCAAAAAAAGGGAGATTTTTCTCATGGTGTTAACTTTGTTGTGGCTGGATCAACTGCCATAGATCATGACTTTTATACATAGATGAATATCAGTTTCAATCAGATTCCCCAATCTTTGGGAACTCAACTTCAATGGTACAAACAGTTCATGGATAGAACTTGCAAAAATGCCAACACAGGTATTTATGAGTGGATGGTTTTTTAAAATAATGGTGTAATGGATACATTGACATTGTGTTTGTAGATAAACTGGTTTCAACTTCTAACTCATCTCATTATGCTTATTTTACTTTTACACTTTTTTAGTTGCCATTATTAGCACAGTAAAGCATCCCATGTTTACATCACAGACACATGTGTTTACACTGCTAAATTATATTAACATTTTGTTCTGTAAAAGGAAAAATTATTCTGTATTTTCAATGTTAAGTTAATTATTGCTTTGTCTAAGTCATCTTGAAGGTGAAGCAGGGGAGTCCTCTAACATGTGGTCTAAGAATACCTAGGTGATTAGAAATCCAAAATCACTTGCCAGCAATCAGTTTATTGACTTACCGGTCCTTTCTGTACCTATCAATGAAGTTATGGGTTATACCAATCATAAAACAAATACACTCTTACACCTCCTACTGGGTGACATGTAGTCTAAGAACAACTAGGTGATTAGAAATCCAAAATCACTTGCTAGCAATCATCTTATTGAATTACTGGTCCTTTCTGTACCTATGAATGAAGTTATGGGTTATACCAATCATAAAACAAATACACTCTTACACCTATTGGGCTAAAGGAGGGGAGAAGGATATGTTCTAAAATAAATTTTTAATTGTTTTTATCAACATTGATCTTGATGTATTATGCTAATTTACCATAAAATTTTGGTGCAGACTACATATATAATTCTTCTATTGGAGCCCTATACTAAGTGGGGGAAATTGGAGCGAATGATTATGTTTATATTACTGGCTCTGACATTTCCAGTGACACAATTAGGACACTCGCTATTACCAAAACTTTGCAGTTTGCTCCTATGAAAACAGACTATGTTTCCATCCCTGGAAGGATTCATTTTTCTCAATATTTGAAACTAAGAATGTTCTATTTTTCTAGAGGGGAGCTAGCTTATGTGAGCCTTATTTTTGTTGATAAGTCATTCCCATGGTGAATTCATGTTCCTTGGTCCTTTTTTAGAAAGATATTTGGTAAAGAAAATAATGATTTACAAGACCAACTAGAGGACAGAGTTAGGAAGTGACCTAAGTATAAACACCTAATTTATTTTTTTCCTTGTGACCAACCTTACATTGGTGCACAAGTGCCTGCATACGTACAGTGTAGGAATGCAACACCCAGTAGAAGTGCCCAATATTTACACATGTTACTACAAGAGTACAACAATATGCAAGATGCAGGAGTATGCAGGGGAAAACCATCAAAACTTAGAGTATGCTGTAAAAATTTAAATAGAAACATTAAATTTGAAATTTGGAACTTGAATAATAACTTCATAATTGAAATCAATCACATCTTATTTCATTTTTTCCTTACAAGTTTGGTTTTTTCCTATTAAATATAGTGTGTTTCTAAAAAAAAATCCATAGAGAGGTGCTCGGGACATTGTACATGCACTCTAAGTACTTTGAAATGAATCTATACCTTACATTGAACTAAATTTCACAACACATTTGCTTTCTTATGACCTTTATATATCTTTATTTTGGAGAATTATTGAGTGATGTGAGGTTCCCATTTATGAAAATACATTTTTTTCTATCAATATGGTGATTCACAATACATGGGTTGAGTTAATGGATCTTGTTGGCCTCCTCCCAAGTTTATTTTGGTGTTAGGAATGAATTCTTTATAGAACAACCTTGCTAATTCTCTCTATCTTAAGCCTTTGAAAAACCATTTCTAAGCTCAAGTCTTAAATCTTTGTTTTATATGTGTTGTACACTTTCTCTAATTTTCAAGTCCCTTAAAAGAAATGAATTAGTCCATTTGGGGTCTAAGTTCCCACAAAAGCGGAGCTTTTTTTTGCATTAACGTCCCTTTATCAAGGGATTTATAGTTTGAAATAACCCAAAGGAAAGATGACAAAGAAACACCTCAAAATTTTGTTAGATTGCAAAAAAAGATATTCAATAAAAAAACACCTTAAACTTCAACCACAATGGCTGCCATTCATTCATGCTTTCTAGATTCCATGGGCTTCTTTGAATAGATTTTTGCAGTTTGATAGCAATATTCTCATTGAGCAAATAATGATCTGCATGATTGTTTTGAATGTGATTTTTCTTGTCGGTCTTTTGTATCCTACATCTTAGTTGTTCAAGTAAGATTTGTAGTTGTTCATCTTGCTAATTGTTCACCTTGCATTTAACTATTAGCTTTAACTTCTTGTAAATAACCTTAGCCTGTTGTTTGTTATAATTATCTCGTCTTAATTTCTCAACATTTTGTTCTAGAGAGAATCCTCAAACATGAAGTGTTTGTTTTTAGTGCTTCCTTATGGTCCTTTGGTTGTATAGTTTTATATGAATGTGTCTTTGTGTTACCATAAAGATTGGTTGTACTAGCCCTAACAGCACTAAGTATTGAGACATGGACGGCTGGACATTGAAAGGAGAGCCAATTGATTCATTATTTTGGTGCATTTGCAAAGGCCCCTCTACTTGGACATTATAAAAATCACAAAGACCACCTTAAACCACATGCTAATTTTTTTCTTTTAAATGTATTATACGTCAACTAGTATTTTACTTGAACATGTCCATTAAGTTCATCCTTAAGCTATAACAAAACATCACACATTTTTTTGACATGTCATGGCTTAAAAATGGTTCAATTAATTAAGCCTAATAAATAAGATGGCTAATCTTCAACTTTCTTGAATATTCTGATAGCATGTATTTCCTAAGTTCCTAACAATATGACTTGATTGGATCTGACTCAAAAAATGTGTCACCCAATTATTTCAACTGGTCTAGTAAGTCTTCCAAAGTTATTTTTCCCACTTTGTTCCTGTAGGAACAAAAGATTAGTATATCATCTTGATGAGTGTAGAAATACACTTTTACCATTTTTTCCTGTCTATGTGATGAGGGCGCAGATCGAGACTTAGAAAATAACCCACAAACAAGAGAATAATTTTATTATTCGAAAAATGGATCTTCTTACATGCAGAGGATCTCAAATCCCCAAGTTCTACAACACAAGCAAGTTACAGAAAGCTACAGAATAACCCTTTCGCAATATATGAGCTTGTCCCCAAAAGCTACCCAAAAATTAGAAACCTGCCCATAAATAGAGCTCCTCTTTAGTTTGGAGCCAAAACAACATTCAAATTTGAGTTTAGGTGGTTTGGCACCGAAAAATTACAACTTGAAGTTCAAATTTCAAAAGAACATTTGCAATTGTATCTTCTAGAAAGTGCGCCAACTTCCCGGGCCATAACTTTTGATCCGGGACTCTGATTCACGAACCGCTTGAACCGTTGGAAAGGTCTCGAAGTCAAGAATGCGCCAAATCTGCTACTCCAATTTTGGCAAGTTTTGAGGCCGATCCGGGAACTCTAAGTGCCTCAAATCTAACTCAGAAGATTTTTAGGTGCAAATCTGGGAAACTAAAACTGCAATATCTTTCAACCCAGGAATAGAAAATGAAAACCGTAAATTGGGAATTTCATTATGACAAAAAGGGTATCCAAAAATGTAAAAACATCTAAAAACCAAGAAACTTGAAATTTAACTATTTTTGGGTGATGCAAGATTGCCCTTACACCACTGGATGCTCCTACATCACTATGACAGTCAACTTTTGGACATTGTTATCATGGAATATCCAATGGTCCCATTTGCAGTAGATGCTTTAATGAAAAAGGTAGACATCATTTTTCATCATCAAATAATATGGGTTCAGGAAAACAACCAACTTAGTTAAAAAATCTAATCTAGGTAAAAGAGATGTTAATAGCATGAGTGAGTCCAATCGTGCAAGTGAACCAATTCTCATGGTGGCTAATACAAATATAGTGGTCATACAATCAGTTTTCCACAAGATATCAAAATGATAGAAAAATATCTTCTACATAGACTTACAAACTTGGATGTTTTAATAGTTCGCAGATTCCATACAAAAGGAAACCACTATGATTTCTACGTAAGTAGAAAATGTGTGTGTGCTACATTACCAATCACTGGCCAAAGCTAGAAATCATTAAAGAAAGCTTGCAAGTGAGCGATGGACATGACAACATCATTCTATGGCCATAGTTGGAATCCTCACCAATCAACGAATACAATATCGAGGGACTTTTCGATATGGCTTTTCCCACACTCTTTCCAACTGGAATTGTGTTACACTTGCAACCTCGCTACAAACAGGTTGAACTGCATGAATATGTATTGCACTTAATGCGATTTCATGACACTAGATTTTGTAGCCACCAAATATTTTTCTATTTTGTTTTGAACCTTATAATGCGCCATTGTAGCCAAAGACTTGTGTCAGTGTTTGTGAAGAAAAATGTAGAGGATTGTATACCAACAACCATTGATAGCCTTCATATCCATACGCAACAATTGCTTGACACTCAATTGGCTCAACAACTGATGTACTTTGGTTCTTCCCTTCATACATGTATGGTTTGAAAGACTCACAATGTAAAATAGAGAACTCCTTAATAAAACACCTTCAAATTAAGATGAATAGTGATTAGTTGGAATGAACAACCTGTTGTTTAAGTTTGAAGTGAATCCTACTAATTGGCCTTCAATAGCTATCTGACAAAAAAAGTATATCAATTGCACACATTAATTCAAGGAGGAGCAACATATATGTTAGTAGGAGTGCCTCTCACTGGTTTCCTAACAATGGCGATGACTTTAGGCTCCACTAAAGATCGAGATCAACTTGGATGCATTAGAAGTGTGAACCAACAAGCAGAGTCACATAACGTATTGTTTCAATAGGGCTTGGAAGGACTGAGGAAAAAACATCCCAACACATTAATTGTGTATGCAGATTATAATAGTGCACACAACAAGGTCCTCTTGAGCCCTACTCAATATGTTATGGTGTAGTTATAAACCTATTAATTCATCTATTTTGAACATGTTTTACTAGAGTTCGTTAGTGATTATGTTTTTACCTTCATTTATGTAGGATTTGATAATACAAAGATAGCCTGTTGTGGAGCTGGTGGGGGTTTTGCTAAAGCTTTTTAATTTTTCATATTTCATAAGCATTGCTATTGCTTTTTGGAAACACCAAAGTTCTAATAAAAATTGGATCAGTAAGTAGTATTTAAATCTATCTAAATATTTCATAATTTAAGGCCATTCTACTTGTAAATATAATTCACACTATAAGATCAAAACAAGCTTCTCACATGGGAAACAATGATATTCTCATTTTGTGAAACAGGTTGTAGTGGATAAGTGGAATGTTTTCTTCCTCTTAGATAGTTAATTCACACCAAAATGTTGAAGCAATGTTCTCATTTTGTGAAATAGTTTGTACTCAAACAAGTGGATTGTGTTCCTATTGTAAAATAGTTAGAGCCTATATTTTCTTTTGGATGCCTCTTGCAATTATATCTTGTGGATTATAGTTTAAATGATTTTGCATTTCATTTTCATGATTCTCTGTCAATCGGTGAGTGTTGTTATCTATATGAGTTACTTGCTTCATTTCATTTCAATTACTCCAATCAATATTGCTTGGGAACTTGTTGCAGATTAATGGAATTTCCCAGACATTCCACATTTCACCCAGTAGAAAAGCACATGTTTATTAAAATGCAATTATCACTTGGATATTAATCCTAGAGTTATTAATTATATGAAAAATATATAATTATGTTTCTCATGATAAATTTTTGAATATATTTATTGTTTGCATTGATAATAATATTGTATTGTTCTTATATACTTATCTATGATAAGATTCTTTTCAAAAAAATATTGGTGTCTATTGCACTTTTGAATGGTTTAAGGCCCAAAAATTAGCACTTTTTTTTTTTGTAAGGGTATCGTAGAATTGATGTTTATTGTACTATGGATGGACATTCTTAATTTATTTGTGTATCGATATATATTATTGTGTTTATATTGAGATAATGTTGTTAATAACAATTATTTTTTATTTGATTTTATGGGTTTTCACTCAAAACATTTTCAATATTTACGGTAGGATGATGAAATTGGAGATGCAGAAATGAGTGTTGGATAATGTATTATTCATTGCCAAAATAGTCGGTTCTGCTTTAATTTAGCTAAAAATGTGAAATTTTTGAAGGGAATATGAAAGATAATTATTTTTTGAGCGAGGAGGTTGTTATGGGTGCAAATGCTTTCTTGAAACCTTTCTCTTCTTCTTTTTCTTTTATTCAGATTTAGTGTGTTGGGTTGTCTTCTAATATAATTTGTAGGTCCTTTGAAAGGGTTTCTAATCTTCATTTAAATCTAACCATGTTGGCCTCTTTTCATAGTAATATATGGTAAATTAAATTATATGAAAACTTTGACACATGAATTGAATTATAGGGCACAACTTGGATCTTTCAAGTGGGTTATTAACAAAATGAGAAATACAAGTTCACACCAATGATAGCATGACACAACTTGTGCAGAATCTTGACATAACTCACTTGCCATGGTATAGAGAGTTTAATATTTTGGAATCTATTAGCTACAATGTTAGCTTTTGTAGGATGATTGTTTATTGTTTTTGCATCTTCAGCATATATTATCTTTTTTGGTACATTTAGTTAGGATTTGGTGAATTGGATAGCTAGGCCCTTTGTCCATAGTAACTAGGGGGTTGCAAAAAATGAATGGCCACATAATAGTTAGATACTCCCTAAGTATATTCATAAATCATTCTGAGGTCAAAGTTGGAGATTATGAGATTTGGCATATTTTTTTATCAACAGTACTGGACTATAAGAAAACATATACATGATCATGATAACTAGAAAAAATAATGATTTAAGTACTGTATTTTATGTATTATTATTAATATAATGATATGTGGTGATTAATTCATTGTATATCCTCGAAGTTGTAGAGAGAAAGGGAGGGAATGATTAGGTATTGGTAGTGTTTTCGCATTTTAGTTGTAATGATGATGATACCCTTTCCCATGTTTCGGTGGTGGATGAGGAATGGCCTTTCCCATGTTGCTTATATGGGTGTTCATATTTAACATACCTAGTTTGTATTATAGTGTGAATCATCATGATCTGCATACCCATTTTGAGTCATTGTAAAGGATGATGATGATTTATATACTTGTTTTATGTTGTTGAGTGGGTGTTCATCATTCTCAAGTTGGATCAAATGTTTTGATTTCAGTTCCTTATTCTTTTTATGGGGGTTGGATGGTTAGCAAGGAAAACTAAATGGAATTTGATGGGGAAAATATGAAGCAAAAGAAGGTTCATTTGTGGGCTGATTGTTAAGGTTGTTGGATGTTATTGTTGAGATGGGTAGCTTGAAAGCCTTGAATTGTTGGAAGCGAGACACCTCATTGTTTCAGCAAAAAAAAATACTGCTATATGCAAACAATCAACTGAATAAATGATTTGATAGTAAAAGGAACTCTAATATTTTGAAGGAATGTTTGACAAGCAACCAACCAATGATTTCATAATACATTTTTCTTTACACCAATCCGTAGGATTTGATTTTTCCTCTTTCTTTTGGTCTCAGAGGTTATAAATTATTAGCCCTATCTTGGGAGTCTTTCCAAATAGTACAAAATAAACTAAAGCTTGTGAAGTACATGGTAAATATAAATGGAGTTGATTTATTAGATTGGATGGAGCATTGTTGATTTTGCTTCTACTTATATATTACATCATCACCTCTCCGCCATTTTTTATATCTTTATATTCAAAGTTAATAAAGCCACCTTGATTGACAAGAATAGATGTGAAGAAAGGTTTTCTAAATGGATTATACCATTTGATTTTTATTTAATGGTTGAGAGTACTGTCTATAATCTCTAGATGAATGACAAAGACAAATTCATTTTCTATAATCACCACTAAGAAATTCAACAGTCAATCCTTTTCCAAAATTCCCTTTAACAAAAAAATGGGAATGCATAGATAGTTCACATGCTTTTAATTCCACTGGTATGAATTACACAAAGTCATAGATCATCTGTAAGTAAAGAAGAGCTGTCTAAATCACATTAAATATGTCTAAATTTGAAGTCTGGTAACAAATATAGAAAGAGATGGCTACTGAGACTGCTATTTCAAAATTACATGTTAAAATTTGGTTGATTAAATGATATCGTTAATTATGTTTCTATTGAAATTACTCTAAAAAATTGTTGGCCTTATGCACTTTAGATAGTCAAAAACCTACATTTAGCTACATTTCCTTCTAACAACTACTTACATTTGATCCTATACTATGTATTTTTCAACAAAAAAAAAAATCACTGTGATTATGGTGCATGTCTACTAACTTTTTTCTTGCATGTGTAGAAAAAATAGATGTACAACACAAACTCTTTGTGTTGGCTCTTTCCATAAAGGAACATCAAACCATCGACTACAAAAGCATCATATCTAAAATTGTTATGCTTTAATCCTTCAATTCGCTATAAACAAATTTGTAATGCAACAAACTTTCATATAATTATCCATGTATTTCAAATTATTCTATGTATTCAAATTCCTATTACAAACTTGTACAGACACTACAAACTACAATTTTTAATATGTTTAATTACATATAATTATCTATCGGCATACCCCTTGCACCCCTTCTGGTGCAAGTGCTAGTGCTAGTAATATACTCATAGCACATATATACTGAAGTATATATACCCATATACATATAAAAAAAACAAACCAAAGATAAGAGAAGATCAACTATCAGCATCGACTAACATAGACTAATCCTTTTATTGAAATTCAATACCATCAGAGCCAACTCAGGGACGCACAGAATGAGGTGAATGAACAACCTAAAAGAAAGATATACCAAAAGCCCATCTAAAGAAAGAAACATCGAACTCCAAGAGGACATGAGATGCCCATCCATGTTTGAAATTACTTCGCAGCCTGACAGGGAAGAACAAGGACATTGGGAGAGGAGGTAACATCAACACAACAATTAATAACTATTCCCCATACCAAGAGGCGCGGCCTCAGGAGGCTACGCTCAGCAGTCAAGGAGAAATGTAGAGGGGACGCTAGGCTACGAATTTTCAAAGATAAAGCCATGCTGGAATTAAAAATTGAAGCTTGAAAACAAAAGAAACGAACCATAGGCACTACCTTGAGCTACAACCACCACATAAGGAGAAAATCAATTTTCCACAATGGCACCATACACTTATCAGCTGACAGTTAACATAAACAATAACAAGGAACCCTAAAGGAAGTGGCTAGAGCTCAACACCAATTCAAAATTTCAAAAAGAAAAAAGAAAAAACTAGATCCAAGCAATGGACAAGCAGATTTTGTTAATATTAAAATGAGCAAAGAAACGAAATGGAAAACAGAAAAATCAGGAACAAGATAAGAGACACAAATTTTATAGTGGTTCAGAAAATTTGCCTACATCCACTTTCAACAGCAGGGAATCTCTTTATTAATTCTCAAGTTACATTTACATATTCAACCAGCAGCATATATATAAAACGGTCTCCACTCCAATAATTAGAAAAATCCATCTATGAGAGAAACTTGCCAATTTAGGTAGAAGGCATCCTTATCGAGAAACTTGCCAATGTGGGCTTCACCGAACCCAACAATCTCCCACTTGAAGACCAAATGGCTGCTCAGAGATCTCCCCCACTACAGGCATTTACATTAGCAACAACGAAGATTTGAGCTTCGCAAAAGTTTGTTCACGAACACTTCAAATCAGTCTCCACCAAGGAACATCAGAGTTAATAACCCTTAACATAACGTCATCAACCTTAAAAAAGAAAGAAATCCCCACTTCACATAGCCTTGACTTAAACGCGTGGTTAACGATTTCATGAGGAAACACAACCTCATCTTCATTATCCACAAACACACTATGATCCATCCGCACATACAGATTGTTTCCCTAGCAATAGGGCTCCCACTCAAACCAATGTTGTAAAGGTTTGGCCACACCACTGAATTTCTTCACACCAATAACGGCTTTGACCATTTGCTTCAAAAAATCCTCAACAGTCACCTCCATCCCTTCTACGATCTTATCTTGATTTTCCTCCATATTGGTAATCTCTTTCCACATTTTTGCTAGCCTATTAGCAACTATCTCACTGGACGATTCTTCCTCGACATCTTCTTCTGAGATCTTTAACCAGCACAGAAAATAAAACACGTCATGCACACCATCGATCTCTTCAAGAAAGCTTCTAATAATGGTTTTGTCTTTTCCTACATTTTCATGCCAGTCCTCTCCAGTGGATAGCAGACCGTAGCCTAAAGACAGGCTCTTCATGACTCTGCCGACCAACTCTTCTTGGAAAGGCGGACAATCCTCCTCTAGGAGCGTCATTATCGTGTCCCCTTTTTTCTATAATGTGGGTGGTGCCATTATCTTCCTTCCTTGCTGAATCTGCCTCCGGCTCTAGATAATGTGCATTGGCACCTTGAGGAATATGTCCGGCAGACAGAGAATCTTCGTTGGCATACTCTACCGTTCTGTTCTCCATGCTTTGAGAATTTTTGTTTACCCTTTGTAAATGGTTTTCCAGCTTCTCTGTCACCTTTTCCAAAAGATTCTTAGTGATTTGCTTGTTGCTTGGTGCATCTTGTATCCATAACCCTTCTTTTGGTACACTATCAAAAAAATTCAGGAATTCAGTTATCTCCTGAGATAGAAATAAAGTTGCATAATCCTTAATCTCCTCCAGATTCCTGATGCTCACGGGGGAGCCTCTCAGATCATCCACTTTCGACCTATCCTCATTCTTATCCTCCTGTGATGTCAGCCTCTCTTGATTCACCATGAATACTTCTTCCATGAGAAGTCTTAGAAGGCACTCGCCCATCGACCGATCCGCTTTCGGTGTGTGTCTCTGACATGCAAGATACTTTTCAAGGATGTAAACTTCTTTGACTCTTTTCACAAAACAGTCTCCTACTGTATTGTCACCTACAAGCAAGTCAGTTGCCTCTGTAATTATGGCAACAACAGATTCTTCAACCTTGCATTCCTCTTTCTCCTCATAAATATTGAGACCTAGCTTCAACATCTCATGAATTCTTGAAGAAAAGGTATTTGGATCATCCAAACGAAAGTCAGAAGTGAGAGAAACCATTTCATACAGGAGCAATATCAGATCCTCTACAGACTTGCCACTCTTATATACTTTTTCCTTCTTTTGCAACTCCTCCATGATGGATTTCCTATGTTGTGCATCACCTGTGCGTTCAAGAAGTGCTCGAAGCTTAATATTGAGATCTTCTAAAAACTCTTCTGGTTCAAATTCAACTCCAAACCCAAAAACCTTCTCTTCTACAACTGAATCTTTTTCCTTGGTCTATCCATCCCACCAATGTACACGATGTTTCAGTGTAGCTTTCACATCAACATTTGATGTATCCTCTATTTCCTTCAGCCTCTGAAGGCTCTCTGATTCAAAATCCTCACCTCCCAAATCCTGTGGAGGCTTGTCCCACACATACCTCGCCTGGGTAGTGCTCAGGGAATCAAGATCAACAATAGGAGATTCATCTACTTCCATCGGCACAGTTTCATCTAGCTCAATGTCTAATTCCATCATGCCAAGAAACTCCTCAATAATAAAATCAACTTCATCATTCATTTCATCCAAAAACATCTGATGAATAGCTCCCACTTAATCATCACTCAATCTAGAGCCACACGACCAACACATGAGAGCTTGATTCCAAACATCCCAGTTGGGACTCTCATCAACTTTGTCATCTTCATCATCTGAAACTCCCACTTCATCAAGATCTAACACCCAATCATCTTCCATCTCTGCTCAATACTTCTCCATAGCTCAGGAAATTCCTCTGATACCAATTGTTAATATTAAAATGAGCAAAGAAACAAAATAGAAAACAGAAAAATTAGGAACAATATAAGAGACACGAATTTTATAGTAGTTCGGCAAATTTGCCTACATCCACTTTCAATAGCAGGGAATCTCTTTATTAATTCTCAAGTTACATTTACATATTCAACCAATAGCATATATATAAAACGGTCTCCACTCCAATAATTAGAAAAATCCATCTATGAGAGAAACTTGCCAATTTAGGCAGAAGGCATCCTTATCGAGAAACTTGCCAATTTGGGCTTCACCGAACCCAAAAGATTCGACCCATCCTAGGCAGGAGACGCCAGTTCATAGATGAAATAAGGGGACTATAGAGACATCGCCCCATTAAATGGTTGAAAATCATGGTAACGAGGGCCAATAAGATGTTCTACGCCTAAGTCAAGATGGGGAAGATCGATGTATGGTAGTAAATAAAGCCCAGTGTTGCATTCGCGAACATGGTGTAGCTAAGAGAAATTACAGTGTAAAAGAATAAAATGTAAATGCCACAGATTCAAATATAAGTCACACACAAATAAAATGAAAGAAAGAACAAAATTTGAGAAGAATAACTCCAACCTGGAGAATGTACAAGCATGAGCTCTTTTACAGACCGTTCTCCATTCTCCCACAACCGCTTTTCCCCTAAAATTCTCTCTACTGAAAATTCTTTTTTACCTTCTGGAGTAAAATTGTTTTTTTTAATGAAATTCCCATTTGCCTTTTCACTAAACTACCAAAATAAATAAGGCAGAATTCTTTCGTTTCTCCATAAACAAAGGAGGCAGGTGACAAAATCATAATTTTCTTATTCAACACCTGACAATTTCTTTTACCGGAGTTTCCACCTGTTAGTGAAATCCTTTTGTTTAGAGAAAATATAAACCTACCACCACTTAAACATATTGTCGGGTAAACATATTATCATATTATTAAATTAAATTAAACATAAACCTACCACCATTTTAACATTTTATCAGGTAAACATATTATCACATTAATAAATTAAATCAACTATTTCATCTTGAGAATTCTCTTAAATATATATATATATATATATATATATATATATTTAAAATTTACTGAATGCAGAAATTGACAGAATATTTATTTTGAATAAATCTTTAATAAAAATTAAATAAATAATATTATTTAATTCAATAAATAATATTATTTAATTCAATAAATAATATTATTTAATTAAATAAACAATATTATTTAATAGCTAATTGGAAATTTACATAGTTGCAATTAAAATATTATTCTTTTAATTTTACAAACATATTTTAAAAATTTCAAACTAATTTAATATTTAATTAAATCCTTGATAATTTGACAAATCACCTTACTAATTAAGTTTGATGCTTAATTAAATTAATTTCAACAATAATAATAACCATCACTAAATAATGATAACGCATCAAAATCAAACAATTAACATATTAAAATAAATGCTTAAAATGAACGACATAAGACAAAACAATACCAAACAAGACAGGGTACTGACGGACAACATCGTCAAACAATGACGAGATGATGGACGGATGCTTTCTTGTCAAATCCATTTTCAATTTCATACCCATTGGGATTTACGAGGCTCACCCTGTCCTAACAGTGCAGGTGGAATCGAGGCTTGGGTACCTGCAATCCTACATAAAATAAGTGTCAAAACAACATATATATCCAATGCCATACACACCGCAAGAGAATTATAGTGTGGCAGGGCGCTCACGGATGAGTGATGCAACACCGTCCCTCTCACCCGAACCTCAATCAATAACTATATTCTTAACAACATCATTATTAAACGATAAGTAAACAACTACATAAGCATAACATCAAACACATATGTCCACATATCAAAAGTAACAGTGTCATAAACAACCAAGTCCAGTAAGCAGAATTGTCAACCAACCAAACAGCATGATGAACCAGTCACCAATATAGTCTCGAGTATGCATCAAACATAAGCAGTATTTGAACAACATCAATCACACACAAAAAGTATCATAAAAGTACAATAACATGTGAGGCACTACATACTTTCTTATTCTCATGTGTTTCCTTCTCACATTTTTTATTTATTTTTATATTATTATTTATCTTTATTTAATGACATGCTCTTGCTTATTTAATTTTTTTCATAGATTTATTTATGAATGATGTACTCAATTTCATTTAGTTGGTTTATTATATTTCTCATTTATGTTTCTATGCATGGTTATATTAATCTTATCTATACATGCATCTCTAGATAGGTTTTTTTTTTCTCTTTTGTAAACAACCAATTGCTATTATATATATGTATATACCTATTTTTATCTAGAGTCATGTATAATTTTAAATACATTAGTATTTATTCAAATACATGTATACATATATATAGTTAACATCTATTTGTAATTTTTTTATTTATTCATATTTTTATTTTTTAGGCATCTATGTGTGTGGCTATTTATTTCTTTTTATTTCCTTTCTTATTTATATTTTTAAGTCAATCTCTTCTAATATTCCCTTCTAGGTTCTAGAATCATATTCCTAGATTTAATTAGTCATCCCAACCTACTACTATCTTCTCATGTATCCTCTCTAACTATTTCATCCTAATGATATATCATGAAGTTTGATTCAAAATGTTGATGATGAAAAATCCCTATATAGTTAAATCCATAAATATTTACATGTGAAGATGATTATTTTGTTTACAACACTTCATGGTGGTTTCGATTAGCATCGTCAACAAATAAAACACTATCCCTTCTTGATTGTTGTAATTATTCAAGGATATACCATTTATTGTTGTTTTACTTCCATCTCGTCTATTTTTTCATTTTTTTCTTACTAATATTCTTTAGTTTTATTTTTTGAATTTTTGTCACTATAATTCTAGAACTGAATCATTTATCATTTTTATCCTCAAAATATATTTTATGATTTTGTTATTTTTGGAGGTCAAAAGATATATATGGGGCTTGACTAAGGCTATGAGACCCCATCTTTTTGGTGATCTTGTTGTCTCTATATGTGCTCAATGATATCATGTCTCTTGTTCGATGTTTCATGTGCTTCTATGATTAGAAAATTTACATGAGTTTTATGAATGATGGTTGTCTCCTATACATCAATGATGTTCTTATGATTGGTTATTATTGGATATGGTTAACTAATTGATTTAGCTAGCTAATTTTTGTTGTGAGTACTATGTGATAACATATGAGCTTCTTTTATTGACTATGTAGGTATGTATTGATTGAGATGAGATTTAAAGAGTTGAAGATTTTTATTGGTTATATGTTGGATTTCAATAACTTATGGTAGTGTTATTGTGTTTATCACATGGTTACATTATGTTGATATTTGTTGTTGAGATAATGAATTTTATTATTTTTAGATGGCGCTATTATTAGATGATTATATTATGTAGCTATGTGAGTAGATGTTGTAGAACTGAGATCTAGATACATTGATGTTTACTCCTGATGGTTGTTAGATTGTTATTTATAAAAGTTTCTTCGGCTATTATTATTCATGTGATGTACTAACACCTTTATATTGTGTGAACATGTGATTTTTTTCCAATGGTGTTGGAGTTACATAGCTACTTCCATTTGTTTTATATGTGTTGTGTGATCATGTGTAGATATAGAAGTTAATTTTATTTATCTTTGGACTTATCCTTTAATTTTTTAATTTCTTATATGATTATATGGTTATTTATGTGGTTTAAATTTTATGTTTATAGTCTAAAACTTTCCCTAGGCATTAGACTTGTAGACCAGGGGCTATTTTACCTTATAAAATACCATTATTAGTGTTTAAAATCCACTTGAAATTCTAATTTCTTAAAAGTGATGAAGTTTGGATTTGGTTGGGTGGTTTAGGTGATTAAGGAGAGATGATTTCTTTTTCCCTTCCTAATTATTGTTTCTCATTGAGTGGAGAAGGGGCTTTTTCCTCTTGGTTGTTCTTGATTTACTCTTAGGATTTTTAGTTTGTAGAAGAAGTTTCAAGGTGATGAAGAAAAGGAATAATTATAGAGGAAGGAGGATTGAGAAGAGAGCATTTGGAGAGTCTTCATCAACTTTGATAGAAGATATCATGGTAGGGTCTAACACTCTTGTTAGACTTTTTTTTGTACTTGGAATGTTCCTCTTTATTTGTAAAATTTATGTGGAAATCAATGGTGAATCTTTTGGGGTATTTTTTATCAATTGTGTGTGGGGATTTTTTGGGTATGAGTATCCACCTATGTCTAATTTTTTTTTAAATAATAAATTTTATGTATATAGTGAAGGAGTAATAGTATGTGAAGGAGAATTTTTGTAAGGTGTCAATTTTGGTATTGTAAATGTTGTGTGGTGAATACTTGCTTGGAAATGTGTGTGATAAGTGTTGGATTAGAGGTTGTGCAATGTGTTTGTGAGTTATTTGAAAAGCTATGTGACCTCTAGCTTGGGTTTGGTTGGAGTTGCAACCCTATGGTTGGGTGGAAAGCTCGTTGGCCAAGTTTGTTTTCTTTCCCTTTGTTAATCTTTCTTTTTAGGTACATGTTAAATAAGTAAGGAACATTATCTTGTAACTTTCTACTTATGGTTCTCAAGGAAGATATATGTGGGACTTAGGATATTTTTAAGGTTTTATAACCCAAGAGTGTCTTGTGACTAAAGTTCAATTTGTTGTATGTAACTTGTTGTATAAGGCATATAAGAATGCATGGTAGTAGGTGACATTTTGGAGGACTCAACAATTCATAAGATAAAGATGAAATTTGGACAGAAACAAGTATCCATGAGAAATTTTGTGTATAAGGTGTAGTTGTACAAAGATATTTTTTTTGTAGTATGTTAGTGGTGGAGAAACAAATAAAGGTAATTCATTCATTATTACTTTAAGCATGTGAATATGTGAATTAATCATTTCAAATGTAAAATGGTCTATTTGGTTAATATTACTTTATTGAATCAAAGATTAGAAACCCATGTAACTAAAATTGGTTAAAGAATTTAAGTTAAGAATATGCCTCACACAATAGGAAACATGTTCAAAAGCTTATTTTGTAAAGAAAGAAAATTATATTTATTACAATACATGTTTAAATTATAAATAGTTCCTAAATTTGAAAAAAAAAATCTACAACTAGTCCTATTCTATTAGAATTCTATAAAATGTATATTAAAAAAATTGAATACAATATTTTTTATTAAGAGGGGTAAACACTTTTGATCTGAAGCTATGAACCGATGAGGTCACAAATGTGGGACCTCATCCATAATATAAATTCTCAACAATTCCACTCTAATGGGGTTTGAACCTAGATGGCAAGAATAACAACACAACAACTCAACCATCACACCATGCCACTATTAGCAATTGAATATAATATTATCAAGGAATATGTATAAATTTGTATATTTAAGATAATAAAATAAAATATGCATATACATATATAAATAAGCTTACATATATATTGATTATATTTATATATATATATAGTTAAATATAAATATACATAAATTGATTTTATTAAAATGTTTATTAGAAATTAGTTTAAAAAAATTAAAGTAAATATTATACAAAAATAATATATATATAGATTGGGGGTCAATCCCGTGCCGACCTAAGTCATCCATGGGGTAACAACCCACCCCATGGAAGTCACAAACTTTATGGTTTTCCATCCCATGGGGAGTACAACCTCCTTGGGAGGGGATCACCCACTCCCAACCCACCCCTCCCCCCCGCGCTTCCCCCAAATCCCAATTTTAATGAATTTAGTTTAAAAATAAAATAAATAAAAATATATAGCACCTATATCTTTTACAAGTCATTGTGCATGCCATCAATTTTTCATGTTTATATAAAAAGGTCTATATTAAAATGCTTTCACAATTTTGGAATTTAATCATATATTTGCAATTAAGATCTGAAGATAAATTTATTATGTAAATATATATGAATGCATGTATATAAACTAATCAAATATAATATGAAAATGAAATGAGAAAATTTTGTAAATCTTTAAATTTTTAAATATGAGACCTATCCTATAATAAATCATCAAACTATAAGTATTAAATCAATCAAACTAAATGAGCAATAGAATTGAACAAATTGAAATCCATATTGAGGAAACCAAATTAATAATGTAAAATGAATCTGAAAATTAATTTACAAATTGCAAAAGAAATCCATAGAGAAATCCAATATTTAAAGGATTCAAAGTTAGTTTAAAACTAGTTTTTAGTTAGTAAGATTAGTTCTTGCTTAAATTTAAAATTGTGATTTAAGAAAAAAAAAAATCTTATATATTCTAACAAGAAGATTCTTTCCTTTCAACTTAAACATAATAGTTTTGAAATAGATAGACCAACTCTTGAAGCAATTTATTTTTGGATTTATTAGTACTTTTGTTCAAATCCCTTACGTAAATTTTAAAGTATCCTCCACTTAAAAATTTAAATAATAGTGCGTTGGTTCAATAATAAAAAAATAAATCATTTTGAAGATGAGATTGTTGAGTCTTGTGATCGACAATATCTTTTGTTATTAACTTTGTCAATGATAATAAATAGATAAGTTTAGATTTATATTTATCATTGTTGTTTAAATTTAAATTTCAGAAATATTCATAGAGAAAGGTTAAACTTGCAAAGTATATTAAACGTTCAAATCAAAAGATTAATTATTGTTTAATATTATGATTATGAACTTATTCTATATAACTCTAATTATTATTAGTCGTTAAATTCAAGAATGCTACATTTAAGCATTTTCATTTTATATATTTCATTTTGTCATCTAGATTAAATAATTATCTTTCAATTAGAAGTAAAAATTAGAGTTATCCTTAGCCTATTTAATTTGTCTTGTATTAGAAGAAAATGTTGTGTGTTGTGTTTAAGTAGTGAAAATTTTAGGCATGACAATGTAAAACCCTTAAATAGCCAACCAAAAATATTTCTCTTTCTTTCTCATATTTTAGGTTTGATTGAAGAAGAGTGCATTTCATTGTTCCTTATATCTAGTCATATTCTTTTTATTTTCTTCGTATTGTTGTAATTTTATTTATTTTTTATTAATAGAGTTTTTAATCTACTTGTGATATTGTTTGTATTTATTTTTATTTCATCTTTCTTCTAGTTTATCTTCTTGTGCATGTAAGTGACATTTTTACATACACTATTATGTTTCTATCATATAGGATGACATCAAACCACATAGACATACTCATGAAGCACTAGTGTTTGTGTCAAAGGGCTCTAATTTTCTAGTATCTGTTCATTTTTTATAATTTCTATTGTTGTATAAAAATATTATTTCAATTTATCTATTTTTATTTATTCTCAAAAAGTTATTATCCTTTAGTATTTAGATAAATTCAATATTTTTTTTTTTCTAAAACAAAACCTTTAGAAAGAGTTAATCAACACAAATTTAAATAGTAGACTAGTTTAAACTAATATACTTGATTGGTTAGCTCCAATGTAATAATTGAGATTGCTTTCAAAAAATATAGTTTTTCTTCTGTAACTGATACATCCAAACAATTTCAAGCTTTTTAACTTAGTTTTTTTCTTTTTAAACCTCATGTAGTCTCCTTTACTTCCCTTTTTTAGTTAGAGTCCAAGATTCACATGTGAAATTGTTGATGAGTTACATGACCCAATATTTATACTCCAATAATGTTGTGCAAAGAAGTATCCAAAAAGTAAACATGACTTGTCATAGCATTAACACTTCTATCACATTTTCTCCCAATTTTACTCATTCAACCTATGAATTTACAATGAGAATGCCTTCCTCTCACATACAAGTAAAACTAGGATCTCACCAACACCTGAACACAGCTTGACTAAAGAATTGTAGTGAAACATGGAAAAATAGGGTTCATCAAGATGATGATTCACTAATTTTCTCTATGAAACATTCAATTGTGCAAGCCAAAAGATGCAAATAACAATTAGAAATGATACCTAACTGTTATAGGAACTATGAGGGAAATTTTTTGAGCATAAAAAGTTGTGTACCTTCTTAAAAAACTTGTTTTTAAGCTACAAAGGACTCATTTTCCTTTAATGGCGAGTGGGTCCTTGTTAGGGTTTCTAAAACTAAGATTAGGGTCATGTTCCTTGATGTCCGCACTCTCAAAATCCTAGTTATCAACTTCTAGAAGTCTATAGATAATTTTGTAGCTTCAAATCTTTGATTTTGCACTTTAGTTGACAACTTTCGCAACTTTGACAATTTTGCTCTGAACTTGCTCTGGACTTGATCTTCAACCTGTAAATCTGCAATTACACATTCAAGGGAAGAAAAAAAAATAGTGAATAGGGGTTTTCCTTGGTCAAACCGCTTGTAGGTAATTAAACCAAATGATGAAATAAAGGAATTGAAGCATGAAACATGAAATAATGCAATTGATATCACCTTGGATGATGTCTTGTGAAACAAATTTGCAAACTATCATGTAGTGGTCATGAATAATGTAGATCTTGGATCCTTGAATATGATGTGAACAATGCTTGCAAGTAGATCTTCAATGTTGCATCCACTTTCTTAGCTCAACAACATACATGAATGCATTAAAACCTTGTCATGATGATATGATCTTGAATTGTTGCAATAAACTCTTGAAATCTGCATTGAAATTCCTTGAAAATGCTTGATAATGCTCTCTTGAAGTTGCTAGGATGTATCATAAAATTGCTAGATCTTGTTAGG
The DNA here is from genome assembly GCA_007258455.2 of Sequoia sempervirens. NCBI lineage: Eukaryota > Viridiplantae > Streptophyta > Pinopsida > Cupressales > Cupressaceae > Sequoia > Sequoia sempervirens. The sequence continues at coordinate 256,996,784 of VDFB02000003.1, read as the reverse complement.
AGAAACAATGTGAATTAACCCCTTATTTATACTAAATTAAGAGATTAACCCAGAAATTCAAATAATTAAGGCCGACACCAGATCTGGAAGTAAACTTTATTAAATTTCCACCAGAATTAAATTTGAAAAGGTGGTCCTCATTAAGGGAGGACCCATTCACCACCTAGGGCGAATGGGTCCTAGCTTACTTTTCCAAGACCTAACCCTAGGGGATGGAAAGAGCATTAAAAACTCATCTAGAATCAGCTGATAAAGGGGGTCCTATCAAGGGAGGACCCATTCACCACCTAGGGTGAATGGGTCCTGGCACCAATTTCTAGGACCTAATTTTTCCCAATTAAATATTTTATTATTTAAATTATGGGTGTCATGATAGATCTTCAGGAGTTGTCATACGTAAGGTTTGAATTTGAATTAAAGGGGTTAATTAACTCCAATCAACCACAATTAATTAAGACCACCCTAAACAAATGTGAAATTGCTTTACAATACCTTACACACTTAAATAAGGTGCAAATTTAAATACATTTTATTAGGAAGGGGCCCATTAAGCTTAATTAAGTAAATAAATCTTAGAAAAGTGTGAAAGTGTGTTACAACACTTCACAACACCTTTGCAAAGGATCAATTAAGACATATTTTAATCAAATAAAGGGCCTAGAATGATGTGAATGTGTACAAAACATTACAAAACTACTCCAAGACACCATTAATTCAGTTTTAATGTCAATTATCAAACCAAGGGAAAAGGCTATTTTTTTTGTTACTACATTTTTCCCCCACTTTAGTGAGAGGATGACCCCATGTCAAACTCACACTAAAGTAGACATCCAAGACACTTAAGTATGTAGCAATAACAAAGATACATAATAACACCCTATCAAAGGCCAAGAAAAATAAAGAAAAACAAAGGATCAAGCACAACCATTCCAACGTGATGTGGAATGGGGTTGTTTGTCGATAACATACATTGCTCACTTTGGGGTAGTGGAACCTAAGTCTTTCCACTAAGTGAGTTGTCCAACAAACTAAAAAATGAGAGAATCATATTAGCCTCTCATACCATACTGAAGTTATCCCCTAACAAATTTTATAAGGCACCACAATGTAATGCTTTTGTTATGTAAAATTTTGTTAAAGGCGATTTTGCTTTGTTTGTGTAAAGTTCTTTTTCTTAAGGAGCATTGTGCCTAATGTATCCAAGAGAAGACAAGTCAAAGGTGTCAGATCATTTTTCATGGGATGCCTTGTTCGCATCATGCTATGATAGTAGATTGTACACTCTTGGATGGCATCAAATCCAATGACACCACCAAGAAGAGGACACATCACAAGAAAAGAGAAAAATCATGCCATGAATTTTTTTCCAAAAGATGTCATCATTGTATGCCCCCATTTTAAAGCGGTTGCTACACCATTACTATGAGCAATTGCTTTAAAGTAGTCATTTTTTTATATCCTAAGACACGATAGCTTTCCTCAGACAACCCTATGCCAAGTCATATGTTTCTGAGATAAGTTACATCATGAAATAGGAGGGAAGGGTTTCCCCCACAAATACATAAGGGATCTATCGATTTGGGGTTAGTATGTCTTTTGCTACAATGTTGTCATAGAGCATGGAACTGTCATCATTCCCAAAATACTCATAGAACTGGAAGAATGACACAAAAGAAGTGAAAACAAAAGAAAAATCCTTTCGAGTCAACATGGAAGAGACCTAAATTCCTCGACACCTTATGTCATCCCCAAAAGGAAAACACAAGAAAAATGAAAAAGATAAAGAAAAATATTTTGGGTCAACATGGAAGAGGCCTAAATGTCTCGACGCCTTGCGACATCCCCAAAAGGAAAACACAAGATAAATGAAATGATTATGACATATAGAAGAATGAAAGGTACATATAGAGGAATTTACAAGAAGAGAGAGATACATCAAACAAAACATCATGAGGGATCACATTACACACATGCAATCACATAAAGAAAACATGAAAATGCAAAAGACTAGTTAGGCACATGCGAGTCAACCTAAAGCAGGTTGTTTGTATCCTAATCTCGGCCAGTATAAACAGAAGGAAGCCAGCTAGCCAAAGGGACAAGAGAAAGTTTCGAACTAGGGGAAGGCTATCAAATTCTTACCCCCACTTAGTGCAAGGAAAGAATGAGCCTAGATAGGTGATGATATGTTGCTCCTTGCAAAAAGGAAATGATTTTCAATTAATGTAACACATGCAATAGTGAATATGCTATGATCAGGTGTACAACTATTGCATGGAAAGGAGCAACAACTAATATTATTGATTATAATGAGTAGACAAAGTATCAACTTGATGCCTATCTAATGAGATATTCCCACATGTAGTATTTATCAATTCAGGATGCACCAAAGTTAAATTTGTCTTAGAAGAATCCTTTGTAAGAGTGTTGATGTTGAGTGAAGGCTTGTTTGATGCTTTTGTTTCTTTCAAAGGATAATAACCAAGACCACAAGTTGTTTCTTGCATGCTAGCACCACATCCTTTTCCCTTTTTAGAATATTTTGTTATGATCTTGTATTCTCCCATGAATGTAGGTATGAAATCAAAGGAACTCGAAGCATCTTCCAATAAATTTTTGACTTCTTCAATATGCTTTTCTTTTTCTTTCTTGACATGCAAACAAATTTCAAGTTCAAGGTTGGCCTTAATTGTATACACTTTAACGATATCAAGTTTCCACAATCCATAATGTTTATTTTCTCTGATTTTTGGATTAGGTTGCATAAAAATTTTGATGCAAAAAATTTTATGTATACACTTTGTTATATATGTGAGCAATGTCATTGTAACTCGGTTGTTTTGAAACATTATCATCATAAAGTTTCCTTTTAGGTGGTTCTAAGATGAGTATGGGTTTATTTTGAACTTGTGGTTGTTGTGAGGGTGGATGAATGATAAGTTGAGGCTTAGGTGGTTCAATAATTAGAGGACTCAAAGGAGTTCTAATGTTCATAACCTCAACACACTTGTCCTTATTTTCATAATCTCTTAGTGAAGGGGAGTCTAATGTCACTTCATTATCTTCATCTAAGGAATTCACATCACTATTGTTTGAAAGACATGTGTCAATTTTCTCATTTTCTTGCACCATGATATTTTTCTAAGTAGGAGAGTTTTTCGGAGAGCAACAAACTAGATGTTCATGGTATTCATTTTTTGGTTCTTCTAAAATAACTTCCTCACAAGTAGAGGAGTCATCAATGGTTGGATTTTCTTGCTTATCAATGATGAAATTTTCTTGTTCAATAATGTTTTCCCTAGGGGAAGAGAGGAAAATAGGACTCTCACAACTCTTATCAATTGGATCTTCTAACACAAAAGTATCTTCATCATAAATAGGATAGATATTAGGAGAACGGAAAATTGGATTGTTATGATTGTCCATGATTTCATCTTTTTTCTCTAAGGTCTCATTGTCTTGTGCCATAATATCTACCCTAGTAGGAGAGCTTTTAGGAAAGTGACAAACAAGAGGTTCATCACATTTCATGGTTAGATTTTGTAAAGTAGCTTCATCACAAATAGGGTATGCGTCAAGGGGAGAAAAATTACAAGTGGGATACTTACCAATAATTGTATTTTTTTGTTTAAATAGATCTTCCCAAATGGTAGGAGCATTAGGAAAGGGAGAAACAATAATCTCATGAGTCTCAATAAGGGTATCTTCTAACAACAAACTACCTTCTTCTCATCTAGAGGGATATTAGGAGAAGAACAAATTTTATTTTCATGGTTATCTACAACTACATCCCCATGTCCTATAATTTCTTCCCAAGTAGGAGAGGTAGGATTGTCATAGCTCTTAATAAAATTTTATATCTCTTAACACCAACATGTCCTCCTCATAAATGTGATTTTCATAATTTTCCAAGATTGTATCCTCTTCCACTAAAGCATTCTCACAAGTAGGGGAGGTGTTGGGAGAGAAATGTAGACTAAGTAAAGAAGTGGAAATGATCTCATTGTCTTATGTCATAATATCTTCCCAAGGGGGAGGAGGAGAAGGGAAAGCAAGACTTTCATGATTGTCAATGATTGCATCTTCTTTCACCAAGATACCTTCATCACTAATAGGAGAGGTATTGGGACAAGAACAACTATGATCTTCATGGTTATCTATGCTTGTATCATCTTCTATCACATCATTCCCACAAATGGGAGATAAAAGAGGGGGTGTAGGTTTAAGGAAAACATCAACATTTTCAATCTCTTGCACTAAGAGACTCTCATAACTAGGAAATGTATTGAATGAATGACTAACATGCTTATTGACTAACTTTTTCTTTGCAAACTTGGAAAATATAGATACTAAAATTTTCAAAAATTAATCTTGACATGCAATGAAATGGCCTAGAATGAAATGCAATTTTCAAACTCAACACAATGCAATAGACTAAAAATGAAATGTCATGAATACAATTTTGAATTTTGACAATGTACTGAAATGAAACAATTTAAGCTAAATGTAATGAATTTGATGAAATAGAAAATTAGGAAATTGAAACAAGTAATAGCACCAAACAGAAGCTAGAAACTGAGATTTTAATTTCCAGAAAATGCAGATCAGTAATTAACAGGGACCTTATTCGCCAGTAAGGGTGAATGGGTCTTGGTTAGATGTTTATGAGATGCTTCTATGGATTTTAGAGTGAATTTTGATGCTTTTTCAGTTTCCAAAAAGTACATAATCGACCTGATCATAGACTCATTCACAAGTAAAGGTGAATGGATCCTAGATCAGGGTTTTAAAGAGGTGAAAATTGCAAATTTTTAAGTTATTTTGTGTGCTTTTCATGCCTAGTGTCAAACTATAACTCTTACGAGAGAAATTTCCAAAATTTTATGACCTAATGTAAGTGAAATGATGACCTATATGAAACTTTTTGAAATGAAATTTTGACTCAATTTTTTAATATGAATGATGAAGAGTACACTAATATGCAAACACCATGCAAAATCAATGTAATATGCATGCAATTTTTTTATTTTTTTCAGATTTAAACAATACAAGAATGCAAATTTAAACCCCTATATGTAACGTTCACTAATGCACAATGAAGAAACCTTAAATTTAATACAAATCTAATGCAAACTAGGATCTAGGGTTTTAATCCACTCTAAATCATAAATTAAGATGTTCAAAGGGATCGGGTTCACCAAAATAAAACATGGAAAAATAGGGTTCATCAAGGTGAATAGATCAAGATGATGAGCCACTAATTTTCACTATGAAACATTCAATTATTCAAGCCAAAAGATGCAAATAACAAATAGCAATGATACCTAACTATTTTAGCAACTATGAGGGAAGTTTTTAGAGCATAAAAAGTTGTGTACCTTGTCAAGAACTTGTTGTTTTCCCTATTAGAATTTTTGAATCTGAAATCAAGGTCTTGTTCCTTAATGTTTGCACTCTCAAAATCCCAGTTATAAACTTTTGGAATTCCATAGATAATTTTGTAGCTTCACATCTTTGATTTTGCACTTTAGATGAAAATTTTTGCAACTTGACAACTTTGCCAATTTTGACAATTTTGCTCCAAACTTGCTCCACTTGATCTTCAACTTGTAAATCTGCAATTACACATTCAAGGGAAGAAAAAAAAAATGTTAGTGAATGGGGGTTTTCCTTGTTCAAACCCCTTGTAGGTAATTAATCCAAATGATGAAATAATGGAATATAAGCATGAAACATGAAATAATGCAATTGATATCACCTTGGATGATATCTTGTGAAAAAAATCTGTAAACTATGATGTAGTGGCTATTAAGAATGTAGATCTTGGATCCTTGAACATGATGTGAAAAATTCTTGCAAGTAGATCTTCAATGTTACATCCACTTTCTTAGCTCAACAACATACATGAATGCATTAAACCATTGCCATGATGTCAATATGATCTTGAATTGTTGCAATAAACTCTTGAAATCTTCCTTGAAATGCCTTGAAAGTGCTCTATAATTCTCTCTTGAATTTTCTAGGATGTCCCATAAAATTGCTAGATCTTGTTAGGAGAAACAATGTGAATTAACCCCTTATTTATACTAAATTAGGAGATTAACCCTGAAATTCAAACAATTAAGGCCGACACCAGATCTGGAAGTAAAATTTATTAAATTCCCACTAGAATTAAATTTGAAAAGGGGGTCCTCATTAAGGGGGGGCCCATTTTCCACCTAGGGCGAATGGGTCTTGGCTCACTTTTCTGGGACCTAACCTAGGGGGATGGAAAGAACATTAAAAACTCATTTAGAATCAACTGATAAAGTGGGGTCCTATCAAGGGAGGACCCATTCGCCACCTAGGGTGAATGGGTCCTAGCACAATTTTCAAGGACCTAATTTTTCCTAATTAATTTTTTTATTATTTAAATTATGGGTGTCGAGATAGATCTTCAAGAGGTGTCATAAGTAAGGATAGAATTTCAATTAAAGGGGTTAATTAACTCCAATCAACCATAATTAATTAAGACCACCCTAAATAAATGTGAAAGTTCTTTACAACACTTAAATAAGGTACAAATTTAAATACATTTTATTAAGAAGGGGCCCATTAAGCTTAATTAAGTAAATAAATCTTAGAAAAGTGTGAAAGTGTGTTACAACACTTCACAACACCTTTGCAAAGGACTAAGACATATCCTAATCAAATAAAGAGCCTAGAATGATGTGAACGTGTAGAAAACATTACAACACTAATCCAAGATACCATTAATTTAGTTTTAATGTCAATTATCAAGCCAAGTAAAGGAAAAAGGCTACTTTTCCGTTACTACATGTAGACACATTTTGCTCACTACATCCAGCAATCTAACACATGAAAGCTTGCAATGCACTTCTTAGACTTGCACACTAATACTCTGTAATTTGCATCATTCACATCACACTTATCGATCTTATCTATCTTATCATTCTTCAACAACTCGCCACTTATTTATACCATCTTCAACCTTGAAAAATTTCTCCAAGGTCAACTATGCACCTCAAATGTGAAAATTCAAATTAGGTTGGCACAAGAAATTTCTCACAATGGAAAGGAATGAAGGCAGACCAAAACACACCTTATCTAGCACCTAAATCTACTCATATATGCCACACTACACTTCTGCAAACAACAAAGCACCTTCACAAGTAGTGTAAAAACCCAGCTTGATCATTACCCATGTAAACACCATTATCTCTTAAGTACACACTTCCTATGATAAAAAACAACTCATAGACAACAAATGTCACCTAAAAAAATTTCTAGAATATTCCACAAACACCCTGAAATCCAACAAGTTCCTTCACAACAAATTTCACCTAAAGAATGTACACACCCAGACAACTCTAACATACATTGTAACTCAAAATATTGAATTTCAAAGCACCAAACTTGAACCACCTCATCTAAAGGAAGATACCAACCCTATCAATATGCCTTCAGATCTAGAAGACCTAAAACCACACTACACGAAGCAAAAAAAAATCTCCCAAACACCTCTGCAATCCACAGTTCACACACTGGTGAACACAAATTCCTTTGCATGATGATCCAACACACCAAATTCTAGATACAACACCTCTTAACACCTCTAATCAACATATCCAAACTGCATAAGAAAATCTTCAATCTAGAAGAAATGCAGAGCAACAGTAGAGCACTATTTTGCAACCCAGAACAACATTGCAACACATTGTTTCCTCTTTTACCATTTTTTCTCAAAATCACTTGGAAGCCAATCACCAGAGAAACATATTCATCATCTTCATCACTTCCTCATCACAACTGCACCAACTGCAACATAATAACTCAACCATAGATCCATAGATAGAAGCTTATCAAAGCAACAATAAAGGTTGACACTAGTACCTTACTAATGACAACATAATACAACCAATCAAAGCAGCAACACCAACTACTCACACTCCTGCAAAAATAATAAGTCCATCCAAAATGATGTTTACTAACTCAACTAAATACTTGAAAAAAGATTGTTTCCAATAATGAAGACAAACTAGGTGATAGGATAAAAAATATAATTCTAAATGATCTATGTCAAAATGTTAAGTTATTTTTTGAAATGGAATGTTTTGATAGTGAAGTTGATGGGATGTTTGTATGAGTTGATCCTAATGATAATCTAAAAAGTGTTTTAACAAGCTCAAAGTGATAGTGAACAAGGATTTCTTTTTTTTTTGTGTTGATTGATACAAATGAACAAAAGTCTATTTTGCATTAATTTTTCACAATTAGTGGTTGTCAAGCAAAATGCAGATTTTGGAAATGTTTTGAAGTTATATATTTTTAGTTTTAGACAAAGGCATTATTTTGTTTTTATATGCATTGAACTATTCACTATAAAGGTGTGACATTATTTACAAAGGCGGTGATGTTTGATAAAGTTTCGAACTATCCAAACAAAGATGTCGCTCTGCAAATTTATGTTTCCCCTAACAAACATGCTGAGATGTGCAAAGGCATTGATATGCACACAAAAGAATTGTTTTGATAAAAAAATATAAAAATTAGTTTGCACAAATGCGTCACACTATCTAGAAAAGGCGTTCTGTTAGAGGATATTTGATGTGCAATTTGACCTAAGTGTTTGAATTATTTGATGTGGATAAAACACATCAAATAGCATGCAAGCTGACTCAATTTATGTTATGGATTATTTTCATTTGTTCTTTCTCAAGATCACACTAATGAGTTTCACAAAGTTTCCACAAGAATACATGCCATAAAAAATAACCTATCTTTAGTGGTAAATCAAGATTAACTTCTAAAAGTGGGCCCAGTAATAAAATACCACACAGTGAATGGAAAACTATAGTATGACAAGGTCATGTACCACCTCAACACCTCTTACCTCAGAAGGAAAATTTACTTGTAAGGGGTTTTGTCACCTCAACAAAGATTAGTACATAGTGAGTAACTTCATGCATTGATCCTATGACATTGCACCACTAAGAGAAGACAGTCTGCAAATGGCTCATAGGCTTCTAAATACAAGGTTTGTAGTGGAGGTACTTTGTAAACACCACAATCTACGTATGTTTGATATGGAAATATCATCTCCTTGTGTAAGAAATCACCCAAGACCATCAAGGAATTCCTGGAAGTACATGCATTGATAGAGCTATAGCTTTCACTCTCACCCCTTTATTTAGCATGTCAAAAAATACATGCTTGAGGTTGAACCCTAGGGTGATGAAATCCCTAGGCAGGCCTCCTAACAATAAAGGAAGGATTCATGTTGCTATTTCTCATCACCCAATATTACACGAACCATAAGGAGAGTGGATACTTAAACAAATCCTTCAGTGTTAAAAAAGAAAAAAAAATACAAACTATAGTTATTTCTCGTCACCCGAATTCCCACAAAGCGCAAGGGGAGAGGATACATATCTCTAGCTTACCAAGCATGATAAACAAGTGAAACATTTTAATTTTAGGAACACTAAGGATTGAAATGTGTGGTTCATTTTTAAACACCAAATTGAAAATGTGCAAATTTTTTTTTTCAATTTTAATGCACCAAAATAAAATGTTCAAGTTGTATTGTTCATTTTTAGAGCGCCAAGCGAAAATGAATTCATTTTAAAGCACTAAATTTAAGTGTGAGTCCTATATTATTGATAAATCTACAAGATAAATGATTAGTACTTCAATATTTTTTGAATGATTGGAGCATTGGAGGAAAATTAGCTAATTAGACAATTTAGAAAAATCATTTAATTGTGCATGTTGAAAGAAATAAGATCTTTAATTAAACAACTAAGAATTATTTAATCAAAGAGAAAATAATGACATTTAATTAAATACTTTGACATTATTTAATCAAAAGGGAAGAAAATTAGCATGAAAGGGATGAATTAATCAAATAAAATTAATTATTCAATTAATAGGAGAAAAATGTGAATTTAACAAAATAATTGGACATTGTTTAATTAAATGGATGAAATAGGACGAAAAATGAGTGAAATAGTGTTAGTAATCAAAATCTAGGTGTGTGATATACACAAGAAATTTTCAAGTGTCTACACATACTAATTAGATTATTTAGCCTAATTAAGAAAAAATATAGGGTTTTTGGGTGAATCATGATATTTCAATTTTTATTGATGCAAATTAGGATAAAACATAAAAAAATTAATTATAAAGATTCATGAATGATTCAAAAGATGGATAATCATAAAAAACTTCACATTTTTAACTTTAAATAAAAAATTACATAGAAGATAATGTTGAGAAATTTAAAGAAAAAATGTAAAATATGCCAAGCTTGTGAATAAAAAATAAATTAGTCTTCAAAAAATAGAATACCAAGGGTTTAGAATGTCAAGATAATTTGAAACATCCAAGCACACACACACACACTCATGCCAAAATGACTAGTAGAACAAGAATAATTGGGAGTATAAGAGGTACAATTACTTAAAGGTTTAGGATTTGATATAGGATAATTATTTTCTAAAAACTTCAGTTTGAAGCCTAATATGACCATTCTCTAAGTTCCTTGGGGATGAAATTTTACTCTATTTTTTTATAATTGCATACTGGCATTGAAAGCTTAAAATTAATTTGAATTCCAATTAGGTGTTTGGACATTAAAATTCTTATGGTTTGGAATATAAAATAAAACATGTAAACTAATTGAAACTTCATAAAAAAGGAACAACTCACTTGCACTTCATAGTTCAAAATTTGAACCAAAAAATTACAACTCACAAAAACCTTGTCAAAGTATAAAATTCTCGTGAAACCAACCTTGATGAATGAATTATGTGTATATTTATCAATATACATTTCATATTCCCAAAATTATTCATGAATATTCAAACATTTAATAGGAACCCTTGACATTCAAATAGAATCCATTATATCTTGAAAAAGAAACAATGGAATAGACTCAGTAAAATAAAGAAACCAAAAGAAGATTAAGACAAAAATATGCAAATAAAACATTAATAACACTAGTTCAAGAAAAACCATTAAAAGGGAAAATGGTTGTCACAGACAGGTATAGCAGAGCGGACATGGCAGCATATGGCCTGTAAGGTCATGGATGCAAGTTCATTCCTTTTGTTGCATGCATGGAGAATCTTGTGGATCAGAGGTGCAGGTTGAGGCTTGGGCATGGGGGGTGCTAAGGTTTTCAAGGAGTGGGGTTTTAGGGTGATCCCACAATATTGATTTACAATTTCTAGGAGATCATGATTTTTGTTGAAATCACATATTTTTAGAAAATATAATGATTTAAGCCTTGAAAAGTTTCATTTAAAGGATTCCAATTGAAGATGGTTTGATCAAACCACCTTAGATCAAACCCCCTTGGATATAACCCCGCTAGTTTTAAACCATACCTATAATGGAGTCTCCTTTACACCTATAAAAATGTTGTTAAAAAACTACTTTTGATTTACCTTTTGGGGGATCAAATGAATTCATTTAAAATTTATTTTTTGTAAGTATGTATTAATTATTATAAGCTTCCCAAAAAGTATAATTTTAAATAAATTTAATTTAATTATTATATTTATTTTTTATATATTGTGAATGTAGGTTTTTCACTGAAAATCAAGCTCTCTATTTTGCACAGGTGGAAAAATAGAAAATTATCAAAAAAAATATATATCAATACACTAGATATTGAAGTCCTTGATCCAACAAAAAAAAAGAATTTCATTACTTACAAAAAAAATTATATTGTATAAAATCCACCTATGTCTGAATTGTAATTGGTTTGACTTCGAAACTTGATTAAGGAAAAAATATTTAATAAAACATTATGAAACCAAATAAAAGCGCTAGATATCATAGTTACAAATCTAAATTCAAAAAAAATAGAATTTCATCCTTTATGGAAAAATTATGTTGTATACGATGAGCATCACTCCTTAAAAATGGTGTTTACTGAAAAAAAATAGTTTTCGAAGGAGATGGAAAAATAAATGCAATCTGGATTCCAAAAATTTTGAAAAAAAAAACATTTAAAATCTACAGACAAAATGTCACAAATCACTAGTTTTCATCATCTTCAAATTCCTCATGGTTTAGCCACTATAGGTTCCTAAAAGTGAAGATTTAGTTAGAAAAAATCAGTTTAGTGTCCAGTTTGGCCAAAAATTGTAAACCAGTATTGTGGGATCACCCTTTAATATATTTTCTTCATGATTGCTTTCATTTCTAGCTTTTTCTTGCTTTGTGTGGGTCTATCTCATTGTTTCCTTTGTTGCATGAGTGTGGACAACAGTCCTCTCATGTTCGGTGTTGCATATGCCTATTGGCTGGTCGGATTGGGTCTCATTTCTATCTAGAGGAAGGTAGTTTTATTCAAATCATGGCTAACCCTGGTGAGGCCTCGTTGAAGAATGTTGGCTTCTGAACTTACAAAAGGTGAATAGGTGCTTGGAAAGACCACAAGATAAACCGGTGTTGGTAATACAACTTGACTCAGTGGCTGAGGATGTGAAGTATTATAGCAACCATGTGTTGTTTTGGAAGTTCATGGGGATGCTAGTACCACTTCCCTTTCTTGATTCATAGATTCGTAAGACCTAAAACCTGTAAGGTGATTTGATATAATTTTGGTGGCTAACAATTTCGTTACGGTGGATTTTTCTTGTGTTGCTGACATGAATCAAGCTTTTGAAGGTGGGCCTTACTTCTATAATCAAGTGGGCCTTTTTATTAAACTGTGGCATGTGGGATTCAACTTCTTTAAGGAGCTTCCTTCTAGGGTTCTGGTTTGGGTGAGTCTTCCTCAATTGCCCCTAGAATGTTGGAGAAGTGATATATTGCAGATGATTTCTCTCTTGCTTGGTAAGCCCATTGGGCCTTCTCAACAAAACTGACTAAAAGGGTTTTCTCTTTTTCTCATGTGTGCATTGAAATTAACTTGAATAATCTACTATCAGATTCAATTGACATGAGCATCAGGACTACTTCTTGGACCCAGTTGTTAGATTACAAAGCATTGCATTTTCAATATCATTTATGCCATGAATATGGTCACCTTTAGTGAAGGTGCCACAAAGCTATCAATACTATTGGTATGGCTAATGCTCCATCTATGTGCTCCAAATATGGAAAAAGGTAAATCTCCTATGCAGGGGGTGTGGCAGACAATGATGGTTCTGTATTGGTTAAGCCTCCTAACAAAAATAGAGGTCAAAAGAGGACTTTCAATGTGTAAGAGAGGGAGACCAACCACTTTCAAGACCCCAGGTCATGGAGGGCCAAGAGCAGAAGGCTACCCTAACTTACCTCAGCTTAAAGAGGTGTTTAGAGATAAGGGACAAGAATGATAAGGACTATAAGGTCCTTCAATCACTCCGTAGACCCGAAACTCAAAATGGGGCTAGGTGAGCCAATTTTTGGGTCCAACACTATGCCTCAGGTAGCTCTTCACCTGGGGACGAAAGTGTAGTTCCAGGATGATAGCGCGGAACACTAACATCTCTTAGGTTCCCTGGAATCTGTACAACCAAAGGACAAAAAGTACAGTGGGAATTGCCAAAAAATGAGTTGACAGCCTAGCTAGTGGTTTCTAAGGGAACAAAACAACACTATAAAATAAGAAATATACAATTGAATATGATAAAGAAAATATATGAGAGTTAAGGTGACAATAATGATCTCACAAAGGTACTCGTTCGCCAACTAGCTCCACAAAGCATATCCACCTACACACAAGAAGGAGGAGAATTGTTGGGGGGGGCTGTATAGGACTCTGCCTCAGTCAGACCCTCATTTTGGTGTTTCCACCTCCACAAACAGCCAAGATAGCAACTATAGAGAAAAAAAATGATAAATAAATTGTTACCATTGTTTTATTCCCCATCTCATTAAGTCTTTCGCTAATCCATAAAACTTTCTTATCTAAATGAGAGTGGCCTTTTAGGTCATAATGTGAACTTGGGAAAGAATTTTCATAGTTTTTCAAACTTCTCTCTTTGTCGCCTGAGGCCCTTTTTATCTCTTTTAAGTGTTACATTGGGTGGTGTTAATTATGTACTTAGTCAAACCTCGTCCTTAGTGTGATTGTTTTGAGCCTAGGCAGTCTTTTTTCGTTGCACTTGAACTTGGGCACATATTTGTGAAGTTCTCTGAACCTCTTTTATAATTGCTCATAGACGTTTATTTTCAAATTTTCAAAAGATGGTTATATGGGGAATGTTGACAACAACAACTACCACATGTCATAATGCTAATTGAGACATTAATGCCCATCTGCTCCCATGTTTCTCCATGTAGTTGTTGTTAATAAAATAGAGGGACGAGAAAACATTCTTCTCATGGCAATTTTTGGGGAAGAGCTGGAGGAAGCACGTAATTTGAATTACAAAGATCACCATCAAAGGTATTTTCAGTTTATCCATTGCAGCCTATTTTCTAAATTGTTTTACATTCAAGAAGTATATTGTTGAAAGCCACAATTGTACATGGCAAGGGTTAAATATGTTGGATATGAATATGTGTTTGGTTTAACCTATGAGGGACCTGAGATTGGTGACACTTGGCTAGGGCATGTAAACCTAGATGAATTAAGAGAAAAATTTAAACAACCCAATCCTCCACCCATCATTGAGAGGGTAATGGGTAGTGGATTAATTGAAGCAGCCGCATTTTTGATAGTAGTGCAGTGTCCCAAATTAGTATTGGAATGCATCTGACATTACAACTCACAGACATGGGAGGCTATGATAGAGGACAATAGGCTGGTTCTTAAAATTTAGAAGTCTACCTTCATGTCATGTTTGAGGACTCCAAAGAGGGAAGAATATTCACCAATGGACATGACCAATTATCATATTGAATTCACTACCAAGAAAGGATTTTACAAGAATGTGATAGCGAAGAATTGGTTAGTTAAGCCTAAGAAGGGAAAATCCCAGTTGCCTTGCAACCTGCATAGAAACCACGATAAATGAAGTAGCTGACATTGTTGTGTTGTTACATAGGGTTAGGGGCACTGAGAATGTCCACAACTTTGAGGAGTGGATGTACTTCTTCATCCAAATTATATTAATCGGAGAACAATTTTTTGATTGCGCTAAGATCATTAGTGATCGTATACATGAAATGATGTCACTCTTTGTTCTGAATAGATTTTTCTTCATGTCATCTTACTTAATATATTCCCTTACAAGTACTCGAACTTGGTCTGAATTAAGGCCAAGTGACCTACCACCAGAGAAAGTACCAATCTATTATTACTTTGATAAGGTTCAACTTCATAAAATTTTCTTTCACTTCAGAAGAATTGTTGATACTTTCACCATGAGGATGGTCAGGGAATTGCAGGGGCGTCTAGCAATCATATTGTCTCCAAAGGCCATATAGTTTGTGGATTTATATGGTTGTTATTTTATTCAATTTCAAAGGTTTTTTACATAAGAGTGGGTGGATATGTAGGCTTTCCTATTAAACTGCCCAAGTACCCTAAAGATAAATGGGTAGTTATTGAGGTCACTAGGCAACTAGCTAATGTGAATAGGTTGTGCCAGGGTAGGAGGAGACTTATCATCACCTTTCCATTTGGATTTGGTGCATACGGCTTCCAATCTATGTCTGATACTTTGAACATTGAGGTCGAGCTATCCAGGTATAATATGCCTTCATATGATAAGTGTGTTCCTTTTGACCTAAAGGACTATATTAAGAATAATCTGAAATTGGGTCCTTCTTTCAATCATCAACCCACCCTTGAGTACTATTAGGCTGACTATTTTGATGAATATGAAGTAAGGAGGAGAAGCTAGATGAGGTTGATAGTGAAAGAAATTGTTATTTTTTATTTGAAGTGGGATTTACAAGATGTTATTGAAGATGGGTCTGACATGGTTGACCTAGTATACACTGAACTTATAGAAAGTCGACCTATCCTTGCCATGGACTGGAATTTTAAAGACAAAGAAACTATTGAAGCTAGGACTAATAATGTTCTAACTAGAACTAGGGAATGGGTGACCAAGAAGAAAACTAAGCAATCTCGCCCATGTACTAGATCAAAGGATTCACAGGCTGCTGAAGGGACTTCCCAAGCTTCTACAAGCAGATAGTCAACTAGTACTATTTCTTAGTATTCATAAATGGGTGCTCAGGGAAGTGGTGATGATGATCCACCAGACAGGAATGTGTACTCACAAACTTGTCGGGATGATATTTTTAATTTACCTATTTTGGAAAAAGAGAATGAAGGAGAAGAAGAACAGGAAGGGTTAGAGAGTTTGAATGTTGATTCTCTTCCCTCTCAAAATGACTCACCTATTAGAGAGATAAACCCCTCTCAGGAGCCAGGAATAACTACGCCTATAGGAGATACTCCTCTAGTTACTTCAACGTTGTTTGCATCCCTAGGCTTCAAGGAAACTAAGGTCACAACAACCCCAACATGGCTAGAGGATTCACTGTCCCAGAAAAGAAAATTCATATAATCAAGCTTGCCTAAGCAAGACATGGTAAGTCAGCTGCTACAAAGAACTTCAACTCCTAAGCCTAAGAAGCTGAAAACCACCACCAGGACTATAGATGATACTGAATCAAGAACACTTCAATTAGAAATTGCACACCCATCTGTGCAGAAAGATGCTTCAAAAGCAACAGTGGGTGATTTTGAGGTGAACAGGGTTGACCTTGGTCCTCCTACTAGAGATGAAGATGTTCAAATTTTCTAGGTATCAATAGCCAAAATGGTGGAAAGATCAAAGAAAGATAAAGAGAGCAAGGATGAGTTAAAAGCTCAAGTTCAAAACTTGAATTCCTATATGAAATCCATTTTTGAGGTTTTCCCTCAACCCATTTCTCAAGAAGAGGCTTTTGTTGAATCTCTCACCATGGTTGGAAAGGAAGCCCTAACAAAAATAAAAAATAGTCAGAGTCTAAGTCAGGCCATGGATGACTGGAATGAATCCCTTATCAAGAATGGAAGCCTTGTTATTTTTGAATCCTTAAAACATTTTCAAGAAGCAAATACTTTGAGAGCTACCTTAGGATATGATATCATTGCCATTGAGAAAGAAGAAAAATTGTGGATTAATTATCAGACTGAATTGAAACTCTTGATGAGCTCAAATATGGAAAAGTTGGCCACATATCATACATATCTAATGCTTCATATATTCGCTTCATGTCATGGGCTAAAGGAGTAGAATTGAAATTTAAAGTTTCCAAATAAAGTTTACAGAAGCTTAGAGAGGTCATCAATGAATGTGATTTCATTTCAGGGGAAGCATTGAACACCCCGATAGCTCTTGGTCTGCTGCAGGATAAGAAGAGGATCAAAGAAAATGTAGATGCTAGAAGTTTAACTGCCGATTTCTAGAAAACGGTTAAAGAAGATCTTGAGTAACCCACTCCTAATGCTAAACACTTACAAAAGCTAAGTGAATTACACTTGGTATCTTCTCAAGCCATTGATCACTTGAAATTTTGTACGGAGCACATGGAAATGGCTAAAGATCTCCATCTGACATGGAAAGTGAGGATGAAAAATGTTGCTAATCCTTAACACAAAGACCTTATGCATGTCCTAAAGACTTTCCAAGTGTGGCGAAAGAGACCTTTGGCAAGCCAAGAAACTAGAAATGAAGTGGCACCGTCATAGTGACATGATCCTTCTTTATTTATTTTATGTTTCTTTTGATTAATGGGCTATGAACATGAAGAGGTGAAAATAATTCACCTATTTAAGGATGTATCTGTTTTTCAAATTCTCTCTAGACATTATTCTACAAGTTTTGCTCAGTACTATTGATGAATGAAATTAGCATTTTGTCTATGTGCAATTTGGTCGAGTTTATTTGTTTCTTAAATCTTTGTGTTTAAGAATATATCTTGCATATCTTGTCTTGGTATGAGAATTGCATTTCGTACATCTGATTTCATTTCTAATATGGTATTGAGTGGACACTTTATCTCTAGTGATTAATTAGTCTTTGTGCTAATATTTCTTGTTATTTTTCAAGCATCTTATACTTGGAATTTTTTGATATCGGGTTTGCCTTTTCTGCTTTCTGGTTAAAAGCATACATGGTGTTTTACTTTACTTGTTCTTTTAATTCATTGCAAATTTTATGAGGGAGTTGTACCTCGAAAAAATTCAGAGGATATCAATCTTGTTCAAAGATAGATATTCAGAGCTATTGGCTAATTTCTTGCACCAGGTGGGCATTTATTTGTCAATTCTCAAAGGTGTAAAGTTTTTTAACCAACATATTTTTGGCGACTCCACTGGGGATTTGAATTGTTAGGTTGGTCACCTTATCTAGGCATATATCACAAGTTAACTAATTAACCCTAAATTTTCATAGATTTAATAGAGGGGAGAGAAGCAGAGGGAACTCTTATCCCGTTTTTGAAACTTTGCAGAGAAATAATTTTTCTTATATTATTCCCTCTACGAGAAGGGCTAGGAGTCGACCAGCCTCACCTACTAGAACACCTGTTAACCACTTTATTGCTCAAATGTTTTTCATGGGACTACTTTACCAGTTACAATCAAATTTCCCCTCACTATGGCTAACCCACAACCTGTCCCTTGGGGTGTTGCTATTGGTCCTTTGCAGTTAGAAAATAATTTGCATGATTTTCCTAAGGGGTCTCATAAGAATTTTCCTAAGTTTATTGGGGATGGTAAAATTGCACCAGAAGAACACATTGATTCCTTTTTGCTACATGTGGTGTTCTCACAGTACAAGAAGAGGATGTTGTCAGATTGTTCATGGAATCCTTAACAAATACAGTGACACAATGGTTTTACCAACTACCACATGGATGCATCACCAATTGGGCTACTATGTATAGCAAGTTTGAGGCTGGGTTCAAAAGTGCAGATGATGACTTAATGCTAGTAGCTCAAGTTACTCATTTGAAAAAGGAGGCGAATGATCCTATGAGGTACTTTGTAGCCAAACTTAATAGAATAATAAACTGGATTACAGTTGATAAAATACCCTCTGTAGAAACACAAAAAAATTTATTCATGAATTCCCAACACCTAGATATTGGTCTTCTTCTAAAGAGACTGCCACAAAATAATCTTGAAGCCACACAAGCACTGGCCATGGAACTAGAGGATGATTTTATTTCTGATAGAAAATGGAAAATAGTTGCATAACAATAAGGAACTTCCTGCCACTTCTTCTAATCCTATGATTCAAAGATTAGATAATGATATAATTTCTCTTAAGAGGCAGATGTCAAAGGGTAATCAAATTTATTAAGACATACCTAGGAAATCCAATCTCCAACCAGGAAATAAAGCACTGCCCTTGCCCCCAACTCAACAAAGGTTGGTGATTGAATCCCCTCCTCCTAACAACAAGAAGAACATGTGTTTCTTCCATCTCACAGTCGATCATGATAGTGCATATTACCCTTAGATGAATAAGTTTATACAATTGACAACAACTAAAGAAGTCATAGAAGAGGTTACAGAGGAGGGAACATCATCTAATCAATATGACAACTTTGTGAATGGATATTTAGAATATGAACCCGATGATGATAGAGGAGGAGATGCATACATCACTTTAGATGATGCTACTTGTTTTGCTATCACTCAAAGTCAACAACATTCCAATCAAAAAGGTATTCCTAATTCTCCTAAATTTTTACTCACAAAGGCTAGTGCAATCTCAAAAGATGAAAATGCTTCATCTAGTGTAGTCATTAGTTCTTCAAGAAATCCTACCATGTCATCCCCTGAAAATCAAGCTGGAACCTTTGATATCATAGAATTTTGTAAATCTACCAAGATTCAAGTGTCTGAAGCTGAATATTTAAAAATGAATCCTAAAGAACTTGATAGGATAATTGAATATGTTATGCCAAGACATTCTAAATTACATGCAGGCTTAGATGAAGCAATAGTTCAGCCTCAAGACCCAGCTTCTAATGTCGTATCCTGCAGTAAAGCATCCTCTTCATCAGCCTCTAATGTGAAACCATACCCTTTCTATGTTTCTTTATTCATTAATAGATTTAGGGTTAACAATTGCATCATTGATTCAGGTGCCTCTAATAATGTTATTAAATGCCTGCTCAAATTGCTAAAGCTTTGGGATTAGAGATGACCAAAACATTTGGAAAATGCTACTCGATGGATTCCAATTAGGTTCCCTTGTTGGGGTATATTAAGGATTCTCAAGTAGCACTTTCTGCTTACCCTAATAAATGACTCAGACTCACCATACTAGTTGTGGACATACCTACTAGCTATGGTATGCTTCTAAGAAGAATTTTTTGCAAAGATTTGGGTGAAGAAATACAACTAGATTGGTCATGTGCCACCATACCTATTGGTAAAGAGAAGGTGTGTCTTGAACCTGAGTCAAAGGCTAAGATAATAGTGTTTAATTCTGAAGACCCTAAAGCTCAAATATTGTATGAAGAGAAAAAGTTCGGGAACTATATGCTTTTCTCTGAAGAAGAAAATGGAAATGTTTCATGTGCCTCAAATCTAGAATCTAAGATTTGGACAATGGAGTTTGACGAAAGTTATTCCCATGCTAGCTCAGGAGCAGGTGTTGTTCTCGTTTCCCCTTCTAGTGAGAAATTCCCTTTTGCATACAAGTTAGAATTTGATAATACTAATAATAGCGTTGAATACGAAGCTCTTTTGTCGGGTTTAATTGAGGCTAAGAGTATGGGAATTAAGATGCTCAAAGTTTTGGGAGATTTTGAATTGATTTTTAAGCAAGTGCAAAGTGTCTTCACTATTAAGAATGAAAGGTTGAAGCACTACCAGAATCGAGTCTAGGATGCTATCAATAACTTTGATGCCTTTTCAATTGAAGCTATCCCTAGGGAACTTAACACGAAGGTTGACTCGTCAATAGTCTCTGCTTCTCTACTTCTTCCACATCTAGAATTCAAAGATAAATCTTATAGAATTGAGTTAATCTACCAACCAAACATTCCTGATAATGTCAATCATTGCCAAGTTTTTGAAAATTATAAACAAATCCAAACTTTCCTAGAAAATGTTGGGGCTTTTTCTCAAACATTCTTTGAAGGGAGTGATAATCAAGTGTAAGTATTTCTTCCCAAATGATGTAGTTGATTCCCAAGACAAAGTTATTCAATTAAAAAGGAATAAAATACCCAAAGGTTTGATTTCCCTTGAAGATTTATTTGATCACCATGACCGTTCTATTAAGAAGAAGATGAGTAATTTTGCTAGACACTCTGATGGATTTGAAGCGGTGAACATTGAAGACTCTACTTCTCCCAAAATAGTATATATTGGTAAATGTTGTTCCCTAGAAGAAAAAGAAAAATTGATAGCCTTTCTAACAAAGTATAAGGAGGTATTTTCTTGGTGTTATGATGATTTGAATAATTTATGAATGGAAAATTTCAGTATCATATACCACTCAAGGAAGGGAGAGCTGCCTTTAGGCAGAAACAAAGGAATTACAATCTCATGGTAACCAATGCCATCTTCAAGGAAATTGACAAAATGCTAAAGATGAGGATCATATATCCTATACATCATTCGACCTAGGTGGCTAATATTGTGCCAGTGTGCAAGAAAAATGGGGAGATTCGAATATGTGTTGATTTTAGGAATCTCAATCAAGCATCACTAAAGGATAATTATCCTTTACCTAACATGGATCATAGTTTACAAATAGTTCATGGCTTAGAGATGATATCTATGTTAGATGGATTTTCAGGATATAATCAAATTAATGTATCAAGAGAGGATCAGCATAAAATAGCATTTACTACACCTTGGGGAACTTTTACTTATAATTGAATGCCATTTGGACTTATTAATGCAAGAGCCACATTTCAAGGTGCAATGGATCTATCTTTTGGTGACCTCCGGAACAAAATTATAGTCATCTACCTTGATTACTTGACAGTGTTTTCCAAGAAGAGGATTGATCATTTCCAAGATCTGGAACGGGTCTTACAGAGGTGTGTAGAACATGGCATCTCTTTGAATCCTAAAAAGTCTATTTTTGTTGTTACAGAAGGAAAACTCTTAGGCCACATTATGTCTAAAGATGGCATCAGAATATATCCAGACCGAGTTGAAGCTATCTTGTCGTTGAATCTTCCTTCAAGCCGAACTGGTGTAAAATCTTTCTTTGGCTAGGTAAATTTCCTTAGAATATTTGTTCCAAATTTTTTTGAGATTACCAAACACATTGTGGATATGATGAAGGAGAAACTAGGTTTTAAATAGAATGAGGTCAGGAAGCAGGATTTTGAAAATATTAAAGAGGCAATTGCTCGAGCTCCTATTTTGGTCATTCCAAACTTTAAAAAAGATTTTATTATTGATTGTTATGCTTCAAAGCATACCACATCTGTTGTACTATTACAGGAGATTGAAGATAAAGTCTAGGCACCAATTGCTTTCATGAGAAAACCATTAAAGAAGCACAAGCTTAATTTATCTCCCATTAAAAAGCATGTGTTTGCAGTGGTCAGAGTAGTTAAAAAATTCTCATTCTATATTCTTCACTCACACTCAATGGTTTACGTGCCAAACCCAACTGTAAAAAGTATACTGACCCAACAGGATATCAACTGCAATAGGAGGGGCAACTGGATAGCTAAGGTACAAGAATATGACCTAGATTTAAAACCCACTAAGTTAGTAAGAGGAAAAGAACTTTGTAAGTTAATGGCAGAGAATTTGAAAGAAGAAGAAAGTGAAGATCTACCATTGGTATTAATGGTTATTCTGCAAGATGAGTGGTTCTCTGATATTGCTTATTTCCTTACTTACAAGCAATGTCTAAATCACCTCTCAAGCAAACAAAAAAGGAATTTGAAGTTGAAGGCAGCTAAGTATGTTATCTGGGATGACACCCTATACAAGAGAGGTATAGATGGAACTTTCTTAAAATATGTTGATAAAGCTCAACAAGAATGACTGCTTATTCTTTTCCATAATGAGGCATGTGGTGGTCATTTTTTTCTACTATGACTGCTTTCAAGATCATAATACATGGATATTATTGGCCTAGGATGTTTAAAGATGCCTATCACTAGGTTGGTAAGTGTGATAAATGCAAATTATTTGCAGGAAGGCGCCAATTAGTAGCCTTGCCACTCAATCTCGTGGTTATTGATGGACCATTTCAATAGTGAGGTCTTCATTTTATTGGTCCAATCAGTCCACAATCTAGCATAGGTCATACTCACATTATCACAACTGTTGATTACTTCACCAAATGGGTGGAGGCAATTCCAGTCAAAAAAACTACTTCTGAGGTGGTCTGTGATTTTATCAAAGAGAATATTTTGGTCAGATATGGAGTTCCACATAAACTAGTTGTTGATAATGCCACCATTTTTTCATCTAGTGAGTTCTCACTTTTCTGTTATGACTATGGGATCTCTATTTCCCATTCAGCTAATTATTATCCACAAGAAAATGGTCAAGCAGAATCAAGTAACAAAAATTTGATAAACATTATCAAAAAGTTAGTCAATGACAATCAGAAAGACTAGAATAACAAGTTGTATGAATTTTTGTGGGCAGATTGGATAAATCTAAAGTTACAAGCTATTGGAATTACCCCCTTTGATTTGGTTTATGGAGTGTGTTGTGCAGTTTTTGCACACACGCCCCACTGGGAGTGGGGACCCTCTTTTTTTTGGTGTCTTTGACCTTTGATTTTATTGGATTTATCATTTTAGGGTCTTGACATGTTGGTTCTCCTGGCTTTGCCCTTGCCCTAAGATTGCAATTGATCAAAATTGAGTTTTTGGCCAAATCCGGGTTTTCACCTGGATCCGGGATTTTCCGTCTCCGGCGGATTCTTCCGTCCCTGGTTCCTTGTCTGTTTCTGGCCAGATTCTCCGATTCCGGGTTTTTGCCTAACTTCGGGATTTTCTGGTCCTATCGGATTTTCCCGGATTCTGTCAAAATCCCGGTCCTCATTATTTCCCCGGGTTTTGCATTTCCGCGAAGTTTGTGTTTCTGCGCATTCTGGGATTTTCCGAAATTCCGCTTGGGGCTCGGGTTTCCGGACTTGTCAGAAACATCTTTTCGCGCATTAATGGCTGAGGTACCTTGGCTCAGACGAGTATAAGGTCGGATTTAGGGCATTTTCTGATTCATTCCAACTTCATTGCTTACTTGTTTTCTGCTCTGGCGATTCAGAACTTTCAATTGGGAACTTTCAATTGAGCTTTGAGGTTTGATCTTGGTTTGTTTGCTCGTGAATTGCTTGCGTGTTGCTGCCAGTATCGCGTTGCTTGGACGTGTTTGTCGCGTGGTTGACTTTCTGAGCTCGAATTTTTGCTTGCTTTGATCCATGGTATGTATCTATTGCCCTTCTGTTTGCTTGCGTAATGATTTGGGGTTTTCTTGTGATTGGGTATTGTTAAATTTGGGGTCGGCCCTTGATTTGGTTTTGGTTCCGTGTTAATTGAGTCGGGGTTGGACCCGTTTTATTTGTCGAACCCATCCCCCGTGCCCTATGAGCTCCATTTGTCCGCTCGACTGCATAATTATCCTTTGGACGGCATTCTGGATCGGGCTGCTTGTTTGTTTTGGGCGCGAAGTGTGTTATCGTGCGAGATTAGGGTTTCCTTGGTGTCTCGGCTAGAACAATGATTTCATCTTATGCTTGAGCGACTTTTCTCCCGTGTTATGTTGGCTTCCCGTCCTATGAGGATTAGAGGGCTTTTAGGTAAATCCTGAACCGATATTTTTATCCCTAAAAGCTTGCTCTGGTTTTAATGGCAGAAATTCGATCGTTTGCTCTAGGGCATCATCTTTTTGGCACGGGGATTCCTTCTTTTAAGAGATTTTGGGAGTTGGATCCTTTGCGTACTTGAGGTTGTTGATCATCGTTCGGTTTTAGGATCCTTCGAGCTTAGGTAGTGGATATCCCGGGGTTGTTCAAGTTTTGGTGCACGTTTTGCCGTTTTTCGGGTTTCCGAGGCCGTCGCGGAATTTCCTCGCTCCCGGATTTTCCTGGTTTGGGCTTATTCCGCGGACTGAGTTAATTTCTGGTGCGTTTTATGCTGTCCGCGAAAATCCGTTCCATCCGGTTTTTTTTTCGGATTTCCTTTCTGATTGCGTTCTTTTGTATATTTCGATGATAGGATTGAGGGAATGATTATCCATGCTTATTTCTTGTTGCCAATGAGTAAAATTAACGATTATCCTTCGATTTTCCGAGCGTATTAATGATTTATATGGCTAATAGTGCTTTGGCAGCGGAAATCCGTCTGGGTCGGATTTCTCCGAAATTCCGCCCCGACGGTATTTTCCCGGTTTACATGATTTTCCCGGATTGTTTGATTTCTTCGGATCTCGAAAGATTGGCAATTAGCGAATGATTTTGATAGATCTATATGATGTGTGCTAACCCTTTGGATTGATATGAGCTTAATAATTGAATTCTAACAATGATTCTTGAATGTACAGGCCGAATCAAGCAAGGCTACTGCTGGGAGGTCCAAAGGTGGTGCAGGGGCATCTTCAATTTCTGAAACAGAGAGATTGAAATCAGACATGAAGAGTCAAGTTCCAGAAAGTAGGATCTCCTCTGTGTGGGCTGATGTGTCCGATACCAATGTGGGAGCATGGCGATATGAAGAGTTTAAGCAGAGAACAGCCGAGAAAGACCAGTCGGCATTGAGGCAAGGGATGATGAACTCAGGATTGGTGCATGTGGCAGGGTTCCCTCCAGCAGTCCAGTGCTACGAGCTGATTTTGGAGTGTGCTAGACAGTACGCTTTTGACACACAGATGGTGGTTAGCACTGAGGGACGAGTGTTGGCAAACTTCAGTCCAGCCTCCATTGCCCGAGCCTTCAGCATGCCGGATCTCCCCTCGGTCTGTGCCTTAAACATTGACACTGCTCGTACATACTATGAGAATGAGCCAGTTAAGGCTCAACAGCTTATCAACTCATGGCTTGAGAAGCCCAAGTCTCACCACTCCAAATTGCCCAAGCAGTTGCACAGGGTGAAGTTCAGGCCGGATATCTATGATGCTATTACATTGTTGAGCAGGGTGGTCGGGCTTAAAACTGCCAGAGTATTGGAAAGTTGGATGGTCCATGTGATCACCAAGATGGGCCAAGGAACGAATTACCACTGGGCAGGACTTATCAGTGCAGAAATAGATAAACAATTAAGGAATGTCTTGGAGTCGAAGAAGTTCACCATGTCCTCCTACATCATGTATGTACTGGCCATCTCCTATCCTTACAAGGGACTGACTCCGGTGGGAACTATCGGGCAGGATATCATTTATGAAGTCTATCCGGAGCTACATTTGGGACACAGAGATTATAGGAGGGCCAATGATGCCTTCACTATGCACATTACCCGGACCCTTCAGAATGCGGAGCACATCAGATTGTCCGATGGGGCCAAAGGGTTGATTAAGAATTACGGGGCCTGGTTCATCCAGTTCCCCACTTTCACTTATATCCGGATTGATGGATGCCCCGTTGCTCCCTACAGATTGCCCAGGTATCCCACTGACCACATTGTGCTGCTAGAGGTCGTGAGACAAATTTGTGAGTTTCATGCAGTGGTAAAAAGGGAGAAACATAAAACTGGTTTTGGAGGTGATTTCCCTCTTGGGATTGGCGTGGGGGAAGTGTGCCCGTCCATCCAATCAGCTCACACTGCAGGTGAGGAATTGGCCGCCTATGGATTCTCTTTCCATTCAAAGAGAATGAATTTTGACATCACTGGGGAGGCACAGAAAAGAGCTACCCGGGAATACAGGCATAAGGAGGAATTAGAAGATTACTGGGTCAACATCAAGGATGACCTTGATGCGAGGAAGAAAAGGTATTCCCGGCTGCCTGTAGAGGCCATTAGATAGTATAATGTGAAGCTGATTCCGGATCAGCTGGATGACGATGGAAAACTGATCCAGGACCATGTTTATGAGCCCATTAAGGACAGGTCAGTGGCGGATATTGATTGGAATGAGCCTGAGGTGACTGAGTTGGAGGACTTAATGGCTCCAGTGCTAAAATTTACCTTTGCTTGGATCAAGCATGAGGTCTGGGTGTTAGAGAGTGCCAAGGTACCTTGTACCTTCGATTTGATGGGGAATCTCAACCCCATGTCCACTTCTAAAGAATCCGGGGAAGAGGACCCCAAAGGGAAAACAGCTAAAACCTCTCCTTTCAAGATCAAGGTCAGAGGTCCTAAGGGGACTCAACCTGCAGCAAAAAGGAAGCCAATTGGTAAACGCAGGTGGAAGACCCTGACTATCAGCAAGTCCTCGGACGAGGAGGAGGCAGAGAAAGTTGAAGAGGAGGATGTCCCTCCACCGCCCAAGAAGGCCAGAACTACAAGGGTTGCCAAGAAGAAAGGCCAAACTACTTCGGAGGATGAACCTCCAGTTGTGGATGTGGAAAGCTCCGGGGGCGAAAAGACCAGAGTATACACCAGAAGATCTAGAACTCCTTCCCCAAAGGATGCTGCTCAGTCAAAAGACTCTTCTCCAATATTGCTAGCTGAAAAACAGGACAAGCCTGTTTCTCCTCCACAGAGCATACTAGAACTGGAGAATCCGGATGAGCAGGAAATCAGCGGAGAGGCAGAACCGTTCAAAGAAGGAACATTATTCAGTGAGGCTGCCGAGCCCGAGGTGGAAACAGAGGAAAGGCACACTTCTCCCTTGGTGCAGTACGAGGATTCTCCGGAGAGTGAGAAAGGCCTCGGATCGCCTGAGCCGGAGGAAAGCATCCCTGCCAGAATTCCATCGCCGGTATTTCCAGAGTTGGGATTTGAGGAGACCGGCCAAGGTGAGCGAAGTCCGGAGAAAGAAGTTGACAAGGCCGCAGCCAAGGAGGAAGTTGAGGTAACAGCTGCAGAAGGAGAGAAAGCCACAGGGGACCCGGAAGAAACCAGAGCAGAAGGAATCCGGACAGACCCCGTAGCCCCGGATTGGCTGGAGAAAGAGATTACAAAGAAGAAGCAGGTGATAGTAGAAGACACTCCTCTTGACTGGGATGAGATGTTATCTCAGATTGGTAAAGGGAAGAAGAAGAAGGCTGCAAGGGTGATTTCTCGGGTAGAAAGAGATGAAGTGCATAACCGAGTGGTTCACATTGCCACCCCTGCTGCAGACAAAATGAGAGATGAGGTGACAGGCCAGGATTACAACGTCCAAACCATTAACCTTGGGCCGGCCTCCTTAGAGCAGGATATTGAGGAATTCGAAGGGTCAAGTGTTGTGATTGTGGACAGACTGAAGAAGGAGACCCAGTCAAAACGAGAACTGAAAAGAGAGAATGAAAGGTTGAGGAAATGCCTGGAAGAGGTCATGAAGCCTCTACAGTCTCTCCATCCGTCCTCCTCTGCTACTCCGGGATTTCTACCAAAGGAGACAATCTCCGGAATTGAAAAGATGAAGTCTTCTGCACAGGCTGCCACCGATTGGTTGATGAGTGTCCAGACACAGGGGGATGAAGCTATCAAAGAGATCCTGTCTGTCGGCAAGGATGCAGTCCGAGGAAAGGAACTGTTAGAGAGTATCCTCTCTCAAGATAAAAATGATATTGACCTCCTGCTGCAGAAGTCAAGGATTATTCTAGGGCATGGCAAAGAACAGTTGGGCAAGGATGGAATCCTTCCCTCTGCCAGATTGGATGAACCATGGGAGTGGTTCGAGGCATTGCAGATCAGGCAGGGAGGCCTGAAGAAGATACAAAAATGGAGAAAATCAATTGAGGCTGACCTCACTGCAATTTATGATGGTTGCATAGCTTTCTTTGAGGTGATGACAGGGAGGAAGAAAATAGCTTCCAAATATCTGAGCTTAGATCAATTGAAGGAATGGTGGCATGAGGTTTATGCCCCGGAATCTGATGGAGCTGTCACCTCCCATTTGCTTGATGATGAAGCTACATACTTGGCAATAATAGACAGGTACATGACCAACATGACGGATTGGAAGAAAACTGTTGAGCGGTCCAATGAGGGAATTGATGCAATTAAATGTCGGCTCAGGGTTTTGCCGTTGCCACCTATTGCTGAGCTGGAGGGAGTTTTCTCGAAGGTCCAAGGGTCACCAGCGCAGAGGAAAGACAAAGGAAGCAGCAGTTAGTGTTTATCTCGAGATTTGTGCTTCCCTATTATTATAGGGCATGCATTGGACCGGACTTCCTTGGGGACTGTGCCTTGGCCGACTTGGATGATGGCATTAAATGTGTGCCTTAGTTTGTTTCCTTGGCCGACCTGTTTTGGCGGTTTTGATTATCTTTGTAAAAATGTTTGGCTGGGCCGACATGTTTTTGGGGGGAATTTGATAAATAGGCATTCTTGCCTCATTGTAAGGGTTAGAAGACATTGGTTATAGACATTAGCAAGAATAGAGATTAGCAGGAGCAATAGTTAGAGTTTTTTAGAATTTCTTGAAGCAAATACCATATTCAGAACAGTTGAATTGTTGCAGCATTTGGTGATTAATACAATTGAAGGCATTGTGGTTTTCCTGGTGAAATCCTTTGTGTTATCTCATCTTGCATGGTTCTTTTGTTCTATCTTTTACATTGCTTGAAGATCTAGGGTTTAATATTCAGAAATAAATTAGTTTGGTTGGATAAATAGTGTATGTGATTTCATATGTGGAATGTTTGTAGCTATCTCTG